>JASAOG010000147.1:10000-1210000 GCA_030265305.1 Biomphalaria pfeifferi
TTTGCAACTACAGGTACTAGAGACATCTAATACCTCACCACCTCAGGATGAGGCGTTCGCTGTCTCATCTCGCAAAAATATTCTACAACAAAATGCTGCTCATAAACAGCGCAATATAAATTTTGTGGACAAAACCACCCGTTCAAAAAGGAACTGTGTCCTGCGTGGGGTAAAATATGCAATAACTGTAAAAAAAAATCATTTCGGCATTCAATGCAACCAAAAGAAACTGCAATATGTACATGAAGACAGTGATGATTGTTATTCCTTATCTTCTAATGATGAGGCTGTACAAGGTGGACCAAACAATAAAATCATAAAAGCTGAAATGATCATAGCTGGTGAGAAGATTAGTCTCATTTATTTTTCCAATTAGACATTAAGCTTTCCATGTGCTGAAACTTAGCATTGTAGAACAGGAAATAAATTGTCTATGACAGTTCAAAGTGTGTATACATTTTTTTTGACGCACCCTGTATTTATTTATTTATATATAAAAACTTCTCTGAATACGACTTATTTTTAAAAAATGTTTAACATATACAAAATGGAATGTTTTTAATATTTTGTGTATTAACAAATTAAAAAAAAACATGTACCTGTACTAATTACAGCCAAACCTGGTTACATTGGATTTCATGAGAATATTTTGTTTGATATTTCAAAGTATTGGCACACCCATCTTAAGAAAATGAACTTAAGAATTTTTGTGTCAGAACAATTCAATCCCAAATAATAATTCCCAGCTTCATGTTATCTATAATAAAATTAACCCTGTGAGTTAACCAGTACTAACATAAGAACTAAAGGTGTTTAGATAGTAATTCTGATGGCTTGTAAAAAGTATTAGAAATTTTAACCAGTGTTTGTATTTAGAGTTATATTAAATCTTATAATTATATAGGAAAATAGTAAATCTGTGCAGTAAATTTATTTCTATTACAGTCTCAATATTGAGTCTCGGATCATTGTACTAATTATTTTACAACTATTTTACAAGCATTGTATATTTTTGCATAATTTTGAAGCCATTAGTAGCTGAATCTAATACAAGATTATCAAAATCATCCAAGCCATAGCTGTTTGTGCCAATAGCTGCAAAGCCAGCTGCTGGAGAGGTGGGAATTGTTGCATTGAACAGAACACCATCAAAAGCTCCAAGTGCATTTGTACCCTAAAAAATAAAAAAAATAATTACATCTTATTTATATACCACAGCTTTAATCATTAAAAGATTCCTTCCAAAAAGTTTCAAAGAGAAATGTTTAGGATTTTGAGCAACACACAGTAAGCTTAGTTTTTTAAAGTATCAGTCTAATTCATTTTATATAATGTTTTCTCAAGCTCAGTTTACTAACAGAAAGTATTTTAATAGGTTAGTTTTAAAATTGCAGGGGATAATAAGAACAGTTTCATTACATTTTTGGTTCTCTGCAGTGGCAATGGACAAAAATATTCACAATGAAAAGCCAATTTCATTCAAGGAATAATTATGTTGGACTAAGTTCAGCTCTAATTGCCTTTTTCAATAGCTCTGTGTACATAAAAGTTTTGGGAATTCGTCTATCAACATGTGACATCAGCATAATGTCATAAACTCTTCTAATAATTTTTTTCATGACATTGGTGAAAAGATTTCAGCTGTTTTGTATAGTGAGACTACAAGACTTTTAGACACATGAAAAATGAGAAAGGAGCTAATGGCACTAAATTTAAAACTTTTTTCCCCTTTCTAACCCATTATGTATCTATAACTTTGGTTAAAGTTTTAGTTTGTGTATTGTGAATTTAAAAAATTGGATGTAAAAATTCCACACTGAAATACTTCCTGTTCAATTAAAATTTCAAATAATTCATTCATTAATCATAAGAGTCATTGCCATGAACTAATAACATGATGCAAGAAAAACATTAACTGCCAGGCCTAAAACATTCATTGACTCATAAAACTAACAAAGACAAAGTGTGCCATCAAGCTGGAATTTGAACTGAACCTTGTTGAGTGATCTTGGTTCTAGCTATAGAATACATATTATAAATTATTGATGATGAAATATTAGATGTTATATAATATATAAATAATTTTAAGAATGAAATATTAATTTTAGGCTTCTCATTTCTTGTCACTTAACTTTGTTGCAGGGGTGCCCTAAAACTAACCCTAAGTCAGCAGCTGTTCTTAAAATAAATTATGGCTTTTATATAGCGCTACTTTCATGGTTATAGCATGCTCAGAGCACTTTGGTCCAATCTCAGTTGTGAACCAGTGGGGGGGAGGGAGTATCTAGGAGAAGGTTTTTTCCAAGCTGCCTTCAGGCGCTCAGTAAAAACAACTCTGCCCGAGTCGGGTGTCGAACCTTGAGTCCCCTTCTAGGTAGCAAAGTTCAAGTGCACTTAGCCTCTCGACCACGCTTCCCACAATCTTAGCAGGATATCTAATGTGTTACATGTTTCAGATGTTCCTTCAGAGTTGAAGATAATCTACTTCCTAGTCCAAAGCTCCCACAGGACTATGGGAGATGGCAGCGAGCAGGGTATGAACCCTGGATCATTGAGACAATCAAAGGAAAGTCCAGTGCATTTACTGCACGACCAGGCAGCCATCAATTTTTAAAATTATCAAGTTTGTTTGTTGTTTATTTGTTTATAGATTTAGGGCATTTATCAGGAAATGTAGGATTAGTTTTCAAGGTAGTGAAATGGAAGAAACTTCCACTATGGATGACAAACTTGTTAAACATGAACTTTTCTTAGAGCTATGGCATTCTAAGATGCTTAACTGAGATATGAAAACATATTGACCATTTTCCTGCACCTTTTAAGCTTACCACACCTCTTTCAAATTACCTTCAAACAAATGGAATGGATGTTCAGAGAGCATATTACATGGCATGTGTAACAAAAACAAGATAAAAACACTCAGACAAGATTTTGAAGAGGTGAAGAAAGCAGCAGCCAACTTTGATGGAATTAGAAATTGAAGTTCATTTGCCTGAGTAAAGGAGGATGATGTAAAAGTGAATGCCAAGAGAAAAGGAAAATGATGTTTATGAAATTCAGGTTTTTAATGTCATGATGGACACTGTTATCTTGTAATTGGCTTGGCTTATGAAAGAAGATACTGCACATTGACATTTTATAATGTTTAGAATACCTTTTTTAGAATGCCTTTTAAAACTTGCAATCTATAGGGCAGATGATGTAAACATCATCTGTTTCTGTGGCCTACAGTTATAAAGGTATCATGATATGGCCAGCACAATGATAAACCTTCTTTACTTTCCCCAACTAATGTCATTAGAATTGCACGGACTTGAGGCACTCTAAGATCCTGAAATTCAAAAACAATCTTCACCAAGATTTGAACCTGAAAACTCTAGCACAAAAGCAACTGCACTTAACCACTTAGCAAGGCCCCCCCCCCCCCCCCCAATTAAAAAAATTAAATGTTCCATTATGAATCAGCACATCATCATTTGCAGAGAGAATTGCTGCCAATCTTTGCCTATACAGGATATAGCTAGCTTAAGTACAATAGAGATAACTTTATTCAAGAATTTTTAACTTTGGCTGAATGTGCATTGTGACAAGCTAATTCAGGAACTGGCTTATACTGTAACATTTATTTAAATATTTTAGACTGAAATTACAACTATTATACACTAAAATAAAATGTTATTTTATTCACTATGCCATTATGTTATAGAGTGTTTAGCCTGGCCCAGCATCCTCCTCCATTTGCAGCATTACATGTACTGTTATCTTCAGGGGCCCAAAGACTTTTTCTAGTGATGTAAGCCTCCAGAGAATCATATTTCCTTGGATAATGGCAGCTGTGAACAGAATCACTTTTGCATAACACTTTCCAAAATGTAAAAACTATTTAAATATATTAATATATGCCTTTATTCTAAAAACAACCTCATAATAATATACTTATTCTTTTAAAAGTTTCATAGAATTTATTACATGCTAGATATCCTTATATGTTCACCTAGATGTCTACAAGCTAGCAGAGATGTTTGTTAGAAAGTTGATTAGGTCTTTCCAAACTCAGAAAACCACTTTCAAAACTTAATGAATAATGAACAATACACAAGTTACACCTAAAATAAAAATACCAACAAAAGAGCTATTCAGGCTTCAGATGGGAACCCACAGACACAAGGCACAGATGAAGACCAAAAAGAACAGGACAACACAATCTTCATATCTTCTAGGTTACAGGCATTACTTCAAAAAAAGAATATAATTATGTCCTATGCATTTCATGAGCAATCAAGTCATGCATGTTAATAAGTTACTTCAACTCTAGTAGTCATTGGTTTTCTTGGCTGATTGAGGCATCCCATTCCCCTCTCTAATGGCATTTGGGAAAATTGAAAATAATTATGTGGTGTTGTCTTTTTATCTGTTTCTATTTCGTCATCACTAGCTTTGGGGAGTAAAAAACGTAACCAACATACCCAATAGCATAAACAGATTTAGCTCATTTTTTTTCTTTTAAGATGTCATGAGCAATATCCCATCCTCCATCATGTGCTATAATTAAAATATTTTTAAAAGCCATTTAAATCTAATGCATTTCTCAAAGTCTGCAAAGAGAGAGATAACAAAGATGTCTAGTAAATGTTGTATGCAGGCCTTCTAACAGAACTAATAATTTCAAAAACAAAAATTATTTGGAAAATATGACCCTAAATACACAATCTGTTGAATTTCAATAATCAATTTATTTATGAACCGTCTGGTTTATTATATATTCAAAAAATATTTTGATAAGTTTAAAAGTTATAGAAGATTGTCCTTATGATCACTTGAGAAGAAATGTCAATATACATTAAAAGTCAGAATACTTTTTATATCATTTCTACAATGATTCCCTATAGAATAAGTGATGCCTTTTGATGACAAGAAACTAATCTTTTAACTCTTTGACAACTATCAGATACATCCAATATGATCTGGTAAAACAAAGATCTTCACTTTTTCCAAAAATATACAAGTATTATTATACAGTATGTCTTATAAAGACAGTATAGTATAAAATGTAGACAATTACCTTTATAATAAGTCCCAAGATAAGTGAGGAATGCAGTATTTCCCATGGCTGCGCAGCCCCAGCTGAGACCTACATATTTATATAATCAACACTATAGCCTCTCTCATTCCATATCTGATGAAGATAAATTAAAATTAGTTGTTAGATTTATACAAAGTCCCTGTGGGGCTGAGTGGAATACACCAGTTGGCTACCTTTCAAGGGGGCTGGATTTAGAATTCCAGTAAGCACCATACATTTTCATAAATTTTCAATTTAGATTTGGCTTGAGCTATGTTGCACACAATCAATTTTTGCAAAATACACAAAAAAAAACTCAAAACATATGCAGAAGTAACATTAGTTCATTACAATCTAATCATGTGGAGCAATATAATAACAAATAAATATTTACCAACAAGTTTCAGATGTATTTTATTGACGCATGGAAGAGGTAAAGATACTGACGACAGTCTGGTGTAAAGTCTTTCACATCCCAGGATCTTAAAATGGTATGACGATCCTTAAAATACAAATAAAAACTCCATGAGTCACAAACATCACAATTTTTGTTATATTTAGCTCCCTTGGTTACCTAAACTAGTCTATATCAATATACTTTTTATAAAGCTTTTATCAAGTCTGACTGTCTTTTTGATAAAAATTGTGTAGATGTTATTCTCCCACTTCCCATACTCAGATCAAGTTGAAACATAGCACTATTATTCATTGTCCTTAACAAAACATATTTAACCAAAGAGTTAACTGATTATTGGCTACATGTAATTTTAATTGGGGAAAAGTAAAGGCGGTTGGTCATTGTGCTGGCCACATGACACCCTCATTTACAATAGGCCACAGAAACAGATGACCTTTATATCATCTGTCATATAGACCACAAGGTCTGAAAGGGGAACTTTCCTTTTTATGTGAAAAGGGAAATAGAACTAACAGTATTGAGATATGTGCCTGTAAATGTGCAGCTATTTTACAAGCTTTGTTTATTTTTTATTTTGCTTGTTACATTTCTTTCTTATTAGAGGCTCAATGTATTGAGAAACGATATTGTGATCTTATATTTCTGTATTACAACATTGTTTTTTTATAAAATCAACTTGTCAGGATGTAACCTTATAAAATGAGAGCTTTAATTCATTCTTCTTCAAGCCACATTTTTGTTGCTGACCTTTTTGCTCTTAAGCTGCCCACTTTTCCTCTTTTAGACCTTGTGATCTATAAGACAGATGATGTATAGGTCATCTGTTTCTGTGGCCCACAGTTAATGAGGGTATCATGTGGCCAGTACAATGACCAATGACTTTTACATTTCCCCAACTATTTCCAGGTACCCATTACAGTTTTGTGGACTCAGGAGCGCCCTTAAAATCCTGAAATTCAAAACCCAGTCATCACTCGGATTCAAACTCGAGACCCCTCAGTTTGAAAGCCAAGTGCTTTACCACTTAGTCACCACAACCTGTCCCATAGAAAAAAAATGTTCTGTTTATTTTTTAGCTGTTCTACACTGCCATACAGAGTCTTGGTTATTTTGTGGTAATTGGTCCTGTACGCCATGAATTAACTTCTCCTATGAAATTTCCTTTATTAATTCACTATTGTGTTCATTATATTTCTAAGTAAAAAGAGAAAATGGTGTCAGATCAAGTCTCAGTGGTTCAAGTGTAGTTACATAAATAATTTAGTGCTCTTGCCACAAGTCTGGAGCATAAAATTGAAAAAATTTAAGAAACTCAATGAAGTCTCATACAAACTAGAAAAGCTTGATGAATTTTTTAAATTTAATGTATTGTTACAAATGACCAGTGACAGGAAGAGGTTAACGTGTGACCCCGACGAGATAACACAGCATCGGGTGTTCTCTGGAATGTACATGTATAAACAGAGACAGGATGTGACGTGTCCTTACGTGTTATTCCAGAAGGTACTAGCAATGTCCAGTGACAGAGGTCACAACTTGTGACCCCGGCAAGATGACACTGCAGCCGATGTTTTCTGGAATCTACATGTATAAACAAAGACAGGATGTGACGTTTCCTCACGTGTTGTTTCAGATGATACTGGCTGTGTTTGTGCAACTTTGGAGGAGAGATTAGGGACTCTATATAAGCCAGAGAGTTAATGTAAAAAGTCAGTCGTGAGTGAGTCGTCGGTACTGTTGTCTACTGTGCGAGACAGTAGAGGAGAGATGTGTACGACTCGATGCAAGTTAACTAGGGTAGAGTTAACTGGAGTGGACTACTGTCGTTAAAGTCTATACAGCGAACTACAGTGGACTTGAGCCGTTACAGTCGATACAGTCGATGTAAGACGTGTGCGGCTCTGATTCGGTAGACTTGAGTGCGACTTGGTTCAGCTTTGGGAGACCTGGAGCGACACTGGAAAGTGTGTCGTTGGTCTGTTCTGTGGAATACGGCTCGATGCAAGTTGAGAAGAGATGAATAGCAACGAAGTGAAGAGATGAATTGCAACGAAGTATAGCTAACTGTAAACTGACAGATATTGTACAGTCTTCTACGCTACATGTTACAGTAACAAATTGTTAGAGTTAATAGTCAATAAAGTTATATGAGGCTGAAAGTTTAGTCGTCAAGTTCTTTACAGTATTTTTATTTGTGTGACTACTAGTACATTTAGCCAGAAGATTCAGAAATACGTAACAGTATATAATCCAGCTCAGGCTTTAAAACAGTCACAAAAACAGTGTTTCTTGTTTTAAGCACCAAAGAGTTGTTTTTTTAATATTTGGCATGTTCAATAGAAGTGGAAGAAAGAGAGAAAGAAAAATATTATGGGGTAATATCTTGAACAAATTTGCTTCTTTAATTCTTTGTTTGTTATTTTTTTGTTGCAAGTTTCAACGTGACGCTAAATGCTGAAACAATGAACATATAGCATATGTGAAGCACTAGGGTCCACATTTTTATAAGAGAAATTAGTGAATTATATAAACAAAATAAAGGACTGTAACAAGCAGGGCAATAACCAGTAACCTCAGAAACAGTCATTATATATGTAATATGTATGCTTCATTCAGTTTCCAAGTGAGACTGCAATTTGTGTTTTCAGTTAACCAGGACATTATTGCAAGCTTCATTTAAAGACCAATGTCTGAGTACTACTCATGGAATAAAATTTTTAGACAGTCTTACTTACATGAGGTTAAGTGAAGAAACATGAAGTTAATCTTAAAAAGAAATTTGAAACAAAAATCTAACATAAAATGGAAAAAAATCTTACAGTCTGTGCTTTGTCTTGTGTTAAACGAACAGCCAAAAGAAGCAAGCAAAAGCTTCATCAGCTTGACACCACATCAGGTCCACATCTTTTAGTGCTGATCCCTTGATGTACATGACTCTATCAGACCTCTATTAGATGACTTGCTTACTGGTTTCCAACTCACGGGGACACAGCAGAATTACATCTCTATTCTTGAAAAAAAAAAAGACATATAAGGTTAAGCATTCTGATAGCTGAATTAAACATTTTTAAGTTTCTTGGAATAAATTTTTTCTTTACAACTAATCAAGTTTTCAGTCCAATTTCTTTTGAAATATAGACAAATGGTCAACATCTTAACAAAGTATGTTTATTACGACTGTTTCTTATTGCCTTAAACTCAGATCTCAAAAGTGAAGTTTAGGAGATAGGTACTTGCAATCTAAGAAAGAGATGATGTAAAGCTCTTCTGTTTATGTGGTAATGGTTAACAAGGATGTCATGTGGCCAGCAAAATGACCAACTTATTTCAGGTACCCATTAGAATTAGGTGGGTACCCCCTTTTGCCAGCACTGCTGAGGAAATGTATGTATTCCTATTCATTTTTTATTGATAAATTTTTAAAGTACAATGAGTAAAGAAGTGAATACACTTAAAATAAAACCAAAACCTTCCAATTTAATTTTTGGCCGAATGTGACACTTTTTGTCACCAGTACTTACTGGAGAAACTCATATTAAATATATATATATATATATATATATATATATATATATATATATATATATATATATATATATATATATATATATATATATATATATATATATATTGTTATGACTTTGCCATGCGCACCGCCATCCAAGATAGTGCAGAAAGAAGGTGCGCACTATCTGTGACTAAACAAGTCGGATGTTGACATTAGGAGACAAACGATTTCCACCCAGGAGAGAGCCAATATGGCGATGCTGTACTCAAGGCAGATGCCCTTTGTGTTTGTCATGTCTCTATGTAAATAAACGTCTATGTCCTCGTTGAGTTGCCTCACTTAAGTTATTACAATATATATCTATATATGTTCCTTCAAAAGACAAGATAATTACTTTGCATTTCTTGTGTCAATCTAGTCGTGCAAGTCAATCAGTGAATTATTCTGCTAAGTCATTGGGTTCCCTTGCTGATTCAGGCAACCCATATGAGGTAGGCATTAGAGTTTAGTGGACTCTAAGGCATCCTTGATTCCAGAAGTTCAAAACACAGTCTTCATCTGTATTTGAACTCAAGATCCCTCAGTTTGGAAGCCAAGCATTTTACGACTCAGCACCCATGCTCCCAGGTATGTTTGTAACTAATTTTTATTACATGGTTTCCTGGTCATATGTTATGCACTCTGGGATCCCCACCACCTTAGAGGAGGTTTGAATTACTACATAAACTTCATTTTTGAAGGAACATAAAAAAAACTTTAAAAGAAACACTTTTTTTGATAACTAAAATCAAATTTTTCAACTAATTGATTAATTAATTAATTGCTTTTATATAGTGCAACTTTCATGCATATAGCATGCTCAGAGCGCTTTGGCTCAATCTCATTTGTGGACCAGTAGGGGGTAGTTATCTGGGAGAAGGTTTTCCGTGCTGCCTTGATAGGTATTCAAGCCAATCTCAAGCGTACTTAGCCTCTAGATCCCACATCTAAAGAAAATATTAGTTTTAAATACTGATGAAAATAAATATTTATAATGTCAAATGGCCAAGTAAAATACATGTCCATGTGTACCTGTCTAGATTATTTGTGTATAGTTAAAGAGCAATGTATAACTAAGAGATATTACAAAATATTATTAACATAGCTTCATAATGAAATATGTATATGATTGAATAATAAGATTATGAAATACATTAAGATTATTTATTTGATAATGCCTAACTATATAACATTACATTGAGACATGGTGGCTGAGTGGCTTCCGAACCAGGGGAGGTTCTGGGTTTAAATCCTGGTGAAGACTGGGATTTTTATTTTGGGATCATAGGGCGCCTATGATTCCATCCAGTTCTAATGGGTACCTGACATAAGTTGTGGAAAAGTAAAATCGGTAGGTCATTATGCTGGCCACATATCACCCTCATTAACTATGGGCTACAGAAACAGATAACATTTACATGATCTTCCCTATAGATCACAAGGTCTGAAAGGGGAACTATAAAATTACATAGCAAAATTATGAAATAACTGTAAAAATACTTAGACTAGATTATGAGACTTGAGTATGATTACCTGGCTAGGTATAAAAACAAATGCCAGGGAAATGGTTAGAATCATTAAGAGTCTGCCCAGCCAAATGTCAGAGGAAACATCTCCATAGCCAACAGTGGAGAACGTGACAACAGCAAAATTAAAAGACTTAAAAATTTTGAAGTTTGAGCTGCTGCTTCCTCTCTAAATGTGTTGAATAGTGCAGATGCTTGAAGGAAGGAAATCAAAAAGAAAACTTAAGTTAACTCATGTAAACCTATGTATATTTATGTTTATTACTGACAAAAAAAAGGCAAGCTATTAACTCAAGAAACTGGGTCAGAGAATACATGGTCACTTAATTATAACTAATTATTTATTCAATTTAACTCACACTCTGTCAAAAACTAACTCTACAGCACAATTTCTAGAGGCTATATTTTAGATTCTGATAAAAACAATATTTAAGCTATATTACATTTTACACAGCACTATATCTAGTCTAGGCTACATAGCACATAGACACACGCACACACACAGATTTATTTATTAATGTTCTTTGGAATATACATATTATAATTAATAATAATAATAATAATAGCTTTTATATAGCGCTACTTTCATGCTTATAGCATGCTCAGAGTGCTATGTTTCAATCTCATTTGTGGACCAGTGGGAAAAGGTATCTGGGAGAAGGTTTTCCGTGATGTCTTTAGGTGCTTTGCTCAAGTTGGGTGTCGAACCTCGAACCCACTTAATAGGTAGCCAACACAAACATACTTAGCCTCTGGACCATGCTTCCCAACATATGTCAAGATCTGTAAGTCTGTTAATAAGAGTAATACTAAGTGTACAGAAACAATCAATCTTCTGATCAACACAAACTCGACAGACCCAGATTAGACATATTATTGATCTAAATCAGACAATATGAATAATAATAACAATTGCTAGAGTTCTTAATGTCAAACGTGAAAAAGCTAATGAAAACATTGTTGACTATGTAATGTGTCTAGAAGAAAGTGGACTCTTCTAATAAACTTGTTCTGAAGCAAATAGTCAAACAAGTTTGTGATACTCACTATAGCTCTGCATCAGCAATTGTACACAAAATAAAACTAAATGAATCTGAAAATTAACACAAAGAGATGCAGTGATAAAGGAACTGCAACATCAACAAAATACAGATGACATCATATGTAGCATCACCTTGAGTGATAGTTAAAAAAAGGACAGATTAGATTTTGCTGTGTTATTAGAGATCACATTAATGTGAGACACTAGAGGCTTATTTAAAGAGATAGGCAACTCATTTATTAAATGTTTCTGAGTTTAATTATTGTGCTTTGGAATATGTGCTTTGTAGCCTAGATATAGGGCTGTGTAATATGTAATATTCTGTTCTAAAGAATCTAAAATATAGCCTAAAAATAGTGCTATAGGGTTAGTTTTTGATATATTATATTGAATTTAATACTAGAAATACAGATGGATGCCTGCCTGTTCATATGGTAATCGATCAGGCTGACTGTGTATTTTACATGTTTCTGATATTCCTTCAGATTTGAATTTTAAATGTATTTTATCCAAGCCTAAGGATTGCAGGAGATGATGACAGGCATAGTTTGAACCCAGGACCATTAAGACCAGCAACCAGGCAACCATCCTGTCATCTAGATGTTGTTCCAAGTTTTAACCAAGCTCATCCTCTGCCATCCAGCGAGAAGTTTGGGCTTGGTTGAAGAAATGGTTATTTCTGAAAGATGCGATAGGGTTAACTGTGTGTGATAACCTGACAAATGTGACCCAGGCCAGTAAAACAGTTCAGCGTACTGTGTTGGTGTACAAGGGACAGTACTGGTATGAATGTTACACATAAATATGACCCATGTGATTTTTGGGGACCAAACTGTCCGTCTACAGTGAAGTCGGTCTAGGGACAGTGAATCCTTGAGTGAAGCAGTCACAAGTTCAGAATGAGATAGAGAGAGAGAGCTTAGTATGGCAGTATGGCAATTTTGAGTTTATTAAGCATTTGTAGTCAGTGTATCCTATAGCCAATGGACCTCATTCACCAATCGTAAACAAACAACATTTAGCCAAGTGGTGCTCAATCTCTTCTATATAATTTACGATCTCATGTTTAATTCATCATGGTTGTCACGTGACAGTTTTTTTTTCGTTGTTTTATCAATAAGATCACGTGACTAAATGTTGTTTGTTTAGGATTGGTGAATGAGGTCCATTGTGTAGTATTTGATGTTATTTGTTTGTTATTAAAGTATCACATTATTTCGGAACTCTTGTTGTCAAGTTCTTGAGTTAGATGTGTTCTGTTGAGCAGTGTTTACAGAAGGCCTGTTAGAGAGAATCAGAATTATTAGAATATACAAAACCAAACAAATATATTTTTTTCCAATTAATATCGAGAGAGGATTCTCCCAACAGAATAATAATTCTTTTGCCATTTCTTCACTAAACATTGTGTAGGTTGGAGCTATGTGTTCAAATTGATCCAAGTAATTTTCAAGAGTTTCCTCTTTGATGTTAAAGTTATGGAATTTGGAGATGTTTGTTGGGTCGATATATTAGGGTTTACTTTGACTGCTTCTACTTTTGCTAGTTCTATCCATTCCTCACTTTCTTTTTGTTTGGTTTCTAATTCTTTTTGTTTGAGTTCTAAGTCTTTTAATTCTTTTTGATGAGCTTGTTGAGCTGCTCTTTCATCTCTTTCTCTTATTCCCCTATATCTGTTTCTAGTTTATCCCTCTCTTTCCTTTCAGCTTTTTCTAATTCTAATTCAATAAATTGTGAGAAATTAGTGGAGGGATCCACAAAGGCTATGGCACCTTACCCGAAATTAAAGGCAGCTATCCAGAGAGCTGAAAAGGGCTGCCCTAACTACTTTGTCATATAAAAAACAAATAGTGTTATGAAAGCTTCTACTCACAAGAAAACCTGGACAGATCTCAAAGGAAAACGGCCTCGGCCTGGAAAAGGACATGATTTTTGTTTTGCAACACGGAACGTGCAAAGCCTATATAGAGCAGGTGCGCTAGCCCAACTTACTGAAGTGTTAAAGAAATAAAGGATACCTCTTGTAGCCATACAGGAAACCAGGTGGAATGACATTCTCAGAACTAAGGAGCATACTATATTTTATAGTGGTGGAAGCATTAACTTAGGTACAGGTTTTGCTGTAAAAAGAAAATGGCAGGTAATGTCATTGGATTGAAACCTGTAAGTGATAGACTCTGCTCACTGCGTTTGAGAGGAAAATTCTTCAACATATGTCCATACCCCTACTGAAGATGCAGATGATAACACAAAAGAAGCCTTAGAACTATGATGGACTGGAAAGAATTTATGATGAAGCACCAAAGCATGACATCAAAATAGTCCTAGGAGATTTTAAATGCAAAAATTGGAAAAGAACCAGCATACAGACCAACAATTGGCAAAGAAAGCTTACATGAATAGTCCAACAATAATGGCATAAGATTAGTGAATTTTGCATCAGGAAAAGGAATGTCTATCTGCAACACTAAATTTTAACATGAGAGTATTCACAAGGTAACCTGGATCTCACTCGATGGAACACCCAGAATCAAATAGATCATATACTCATAGATAAGAGACATGGATCGGATATACTAGATCAGAGGTGTGCAAATTACGACCCACAGGCCACATGGGGCCCGCCTAACTGTTTTATGCGACCCGCGCATTCCTACAGAAATTAGGTAAGCTCATAGATTATACATATAAAGAATGCAAATATATAAAAAATAACTTATTTTAAATATCTATATAAATTATTGAAATTTCTGATTCTTATCACTTATGATGAAGAGGCGAAAGAAATAGTCTCTACACATCATTCTAAAAAGCCTAAACTAAACGTAGCGTAAATTCTTATTTGCAATATTTTAAAGATCCAGTCAAAGATTCAATCTCAGAGAAGTACTTGAAGATTTGGAAATAAAACATTCCAATGTTCGGTACCACAGTAGTGTCCGCTGGCTTAGCATGGACAAGATATTGAGAAGAATATAGGATCTCAAGGAAGAAATTGTTATGTTCCTTGAAGGACATTGACTATGACTTTGCTACTAATATTTCTAATGAAGAGTGGAAGACTCAAACTTTTTTTTCTTCGGAGGTATTGCACATGAAATTTATGTGCATGCTAAATCTTTTCAAACAAAACTTTCCCATTTTTCCAGGCAAGCAAGTGAAAACAGATTTTGAAATTTTCCTTTGCTGAAAGGTAAAACTATTTCTAGTAAAACGGTTGAATTATTTGAATTCCTTAATTGTGGAATGGGCTGAATACTTTGAGGGGACAATGGAGAATATGAACTGCCACATTGGAGGACCAGATCCCTTAGAGAACCAACACTCATTGAAACATCAGAAATAATTATGACCACGAAGAATCACAAAGCACCAGGAGAGGACCAAATTACAGCAGAACTAATTAAATATGGAGGAAAAGACTTATATTCCCAAATGCACAGACTAATATCAAGAATTTGGGAAGAAGTAATACCAACAGAATGGGAAATAGCTTTTATAATCCCAATACACAAAAAAGGATCCAAGCTAAAGTGCTGCAATTACAGAGGAATCTCTCTACTAAATGTGACTTATAAGATCCTGTCTAGGCTTATAACTAAGAGGCTTGGAAAATACTCAGAAGAAATCTTAGGTGACTCATCATTCATCATTGGCTTCCTTCAGTCGTAGAACGACTATGGTTCATCTCAGAGCACACTTCCTCATGGAGCCCTATTTGGGAGAGACACTCCTGTCCACAGATAGCGCAGGTTAAGGTGGCTTTTGCTTCGGTGGTAGAGGAGCTGGCCGTTTTTTGGATTGTGCATTTTTCTTCCTGGGCTGAGAAACATGTACTTTCACTGTCCATAGCTTTCTTGGTCTCTGTCTCTCTCCACCTGTTCTGGTCTAGAGCTATGTCTTCCCAATTGTCAGTAAGGTGACTACTAATCTGATTTCAGATCAGATAGATCCACAACTGATCACATCTTCACACTATGATGTATACTAGAAAAATGCCTTGAATACAGCATACCTATCCACCAACTCTATTTAGATTATAAAATGGCCTATGACAGTATCAAATGGAAATATCTATATATGACACTCTACAAAATTTTTGAATACCTAACAAACTGACAAGACTTATACATATGACTTTAAATAACTCAAAAAGTAAAGTCATGATAGAAGGAGAACACTCACTGGAATTTAAGATTAAAAGAGGATTAAGACAAGGTGACTCACTAACTTGCATGCTTTTCAATTTGACACTGGAGAGTTATAAGAAATATACACATAAACATGAGGAGAAATATTACTAACTTTTTAAATACTTCAGGAGAGAAAATATGGTTCCACAACCAACAGGGATGATATACAGCTAACCTCTACAATACCTTGCTTATGCCGATGACATTGACTTATTGGGTAAAGAAACCTCTGACATTGCTAGTTTTTTCACACAACTAGAAGAAGCTTCTCGACCAGCAGGACTTGAGGTCAATGACAGTAAACCCAAGTACATCGCAATGACAAGAGACAATCATAAATCACAAATTTGAAAATGTCAAAGCATTCAAATATCTAGGAAGTACAATTGATTTAAAAAATGACCTACTAACAGAAATAAAGGAAAGAATAGCAGGAGGCAACAGAGCATTTTATAGCACCCATCATTTACTTAAGAACAAAACAATATCAAGAAAAACCAAGAAAATAATATACAAAACCATAAGACCAGCTGCAGTGTATGCAAGTGAGACCTGAACGCAGACAAAGACAACCGAAAATATACTAAATACTTGGGAATGAAAAATTCTTAGGAAAATCTATGGTGCTATACAAGATGAAACAGGGTGGAGGATATGTACTAACCATGAGATATATACAATTGTATGAAGACCCACAGATAGTGACGGAGATAAAAGGCTAAGGAGAGATCTGAATGGAGGGATGTGTTGAAGCCAGCTAAAGCCCTCCATGGGCTGTAGTGCCATTGGGATGGATGGATGGAAAGTGTTTCCTCCAAAATGACTGAAAAATAATGACAACATTAAAACAAAAAAAATATTTGCTCTATTCATATTTTACGATGTCTTAAGTATTTCTTTCAAAATAACTATTTTGTATTAAATAGGTTAAATAAGATCTAGATGTAGTGATAAACCTCATCATCTTGACATCATATGTGATAAATATACATTACTTGATCATCATATACATAAATCATACAGGAATGGACTGGATTTCTAGATGCATTAAGATTCTACATCATGCAACAATACAGGATTACAGTCAGCACTTTGGCTTTCTTACTGTCACTAATACCGTAGTCTAACTGTAATACTTGATCTAGATTCAGATCTAGTAGACTGTCACTTAGTTTACTCATAGTCATAGTCACCATATAGATCTAGATATCATAGTTTTGGTCAGACATGAAGACCTCCCGCAGGAGGACGGGGGATGGGAGCGGGCATGGTTTGAACCCAACAGGCTAAGACAGGCTAAGAGAAGGGATATATAACTTTGAATGTCTTTGTATCAGTTATTTTAAAAAATCAATTTTATGACTAAATTTACAGGAAAAAAACTAATTAGATCTAGATCTAATAAAACCTAACAAAAATGTCAAAAACATTCTTTTTATAATAGAAAAAAATAGACCTAGGGTTCACGTTCAGCATCACCACAAATGGAAGTTCTCAATCAGACACAGTAGAAATAATACCTATCACTGTTAATATTAATAGCAGGAGATGTAGAGTCAAATCCAGGGCCTAGATCTAAAGATAGATGCAACATCTGCAAAAAAGTATGCACCATGAAACAGAAAGCCATTCAATGTGACACCTGTGATGAATGGTACCATGCATCATGTCTTCATATGAATACACCTGTGTATTATGCCTTAGGTAACAAAGATGCATCATGGCACTGTGTACCGTGTGGGTTACCTCAGTTTACATCAGGACTGTTTGATTCCTTTGATGCGGACACTTCTAACCCATACAACATCCTAAACACCATCTCAAAACAAACTCACCAACCACTAGCCAGATCCACTCCTGTTAAACCTAAATCTACTAAAATTAATACAACAGCCTCACTAAACAAACCTACTAAAGAAGTAAAACCAAAATACCTTAAAACCTTAGTAATAAATTTTCAAAGCATTAGGAACAAAACAGCAGACTTAGAAATTGTATTAGAATGTGAGAAACCAGACATAATTGCAGGAACAGAAACTTGGCTACATTCTGAAATTTATAATGCAGAAATTTTCAATAGTAATTATGAAATTTTTAGAAAAGATAGGGCTGATAATCATGGAGGAGTTCTTTTAGCAATAAAAAACACTCTTATAGCAGAAGAAATTACCTTACCTAACTCAAAAAATATAGAATCTACATTTTGTAAAATTAATACCACCTCAACATCCCTAATAATAGGCAGCATTTACAGACCACCAAATTCTAGTTTAGAATACATGCAGGAACTATGTAATCAGATTACTACACTTAAAGAGACAAATAAAAATGCAGTTTTTTGGATTATGGGTGATTTCAACCTACCTGATATAAATTGGAAAACACTAACCATAGATAAACATCAAAACCTTAAGGACATAAATGAGCTTTTCATAGAAACTTTACACAACCGAAGTTTAGATCAAATCATTAAAAAGCCAACTAGATTAAATAACACATTAGATCTCTTCTTAACCAACAGACCTGGATTAGTAGTTGATTATGATATTATCCCTGGTCTATCAGACCATGAGATCATTAAAATACACAGTCAGATAAAAGCAGTAGCCAATACAAAACCCAAAAGAAAAATCTTACTCTGGAATAAATGTAACCTAACACAACTACACCCCCATGACGGCCCCCTTTGTGGAACGTGTCGGACTTTTTGGATTGGGGGGGGGGGGGGGGAGGTCAGCTGTACCTTGCATTCTCAACCTGGAGAGTAAAAAAAAATACATTTAAAAAAACGCAACAAAAACAACAAAAAAAAAAAACATTTTAAAAAGCATTACATTTTTTTTTAAAAAGCATAAAAAAAAAAAATTAAAAAAAAATTTTTGTTTAAAGCATTAAAAAAAAAACATACTAAAATAAACAGACAAAAGGTGCTCTACCCGCTGTTCACCTGCTTCCACTAACATTTCTACCGAGGCCCCACCTTAAGGCCAGGGAGAACTGAAATTAACTCGGTGTCGTTGAACCAGCTGTCTGTGCACCATTTGTCGTGGCGCCTTTATTGACCTCCACCTATCCCTTGGTCTGTTAGCCCGTTGAAGCACCACTCATGATCGGTCAACCGTCTTCCTCCATCCCTCTCTGTCCTTTACTTTGCAAAGACAGGCACGTCCATTCTTTATGTTGTTTTCTAATCGCTTTCGGTCTGCTTCTTCTTTTTCCTGGTACTGTTATCTGAATGAAGGACTTTGAAAGTACTGAGTACATAGTGGTATTGCCATAATATTTTTTCTTACAGTGGTCAGCAGGCCTTCATTAACATATTATAATGTCTTGAATTACTTTCCTTATTTCCGACCCAGTGCAGTCTTGCCAATGTTGACATTATTTTGACGAGAAACTCGTGCGCTAATGGACACACGCGATGGCTGTGTTGAAGCACGGAGATACTTTTGGGCTGTATGACACGTTGCGTGGTTGACTGCAGACGCTTGGTACTAGATCAACACACGATATGACGTAGTTATCTTCCTTTTTGAAGTAACGCTTGTAATATATAAGATAAGAAGATATGGTTACGCAACAAGATCCGCTTTATTTAGAATCTTATAATAGCAGGCGAGGAAGATTGTTTTATGTGTTAAGTTATGGACCGTGTGAGTCTCATCGCACTAGGGCACCGTGTTGAGAACTCTATTCTCTGATAACACCGACAAGGAAAGCGGCAGTTCTTCTCAGAACCTCTCTGTCTCCGTACAGAGCCAGTTCTTCATGCAAACCAGTTTCTGCTTCACTCATATGGCCATGTTTAGGGTGAAGTGTTGCGCACTCGTATAGAATGTGGTTGACTATTTCGACGTCGTCCTGACAATTCCTGCAGCGAGAATCGAAGTTTGGTTTAAATTTAGCAAAATAGGCACCAATTGGACAGTGTCCCGTTCTGTACCTAGCGATTGTCACCTGTTCTTCCCTATTTAGCTGCCACCATTCGTCCGATTTTGAGGGCCCTTTTAAGTTTTGCCAGACTTCCCTTCCCGTATTACCGTTTTCCCAGCTTTTGCTCCATTTATTTCTTGCCCATTTGTCCACTATCGCACGCGCCTGCTCAAAAGTCTGTGGCTCGTCCACAGGGTCCAGCTTAGTGCCGAGCTTGGCTAATAAGTCAACCTTTTCGTTACCTTCAATTCCTACATGCCCTGGTATGAACTGTAATGTCGTCCGAATTCCGTGTTTTTCTTGGAGGCGTCCCACGCACGCCAGTGTTTTTGCCAGTGGTTCCGGGAGCGTATCGGCGGAGCTTTCAATGGCCTGTAGGCTCGACAGAGAGTCTGTAAATTGCACAATAGGACTGGGTTGTGCTGTTTTCTCGTTAAGTCGTTCTTCAATGTACTCTACTGCATTTTGAATTGCAACCATTTCAGCTACGTAATTGCTCCTGCCAGAACACGCACCTAGAATCTCATCGTTCTCGGCCGAGCCAGGAAATTGAACCACCACGCCATACCCAGAGGTTTTTTCCCCAAGGTTCTCTCTCGTTGAACCATCTGTGTACGCCTTAATGGATATTATACATCTAATTATTATAGCAATAGGCTACATATTAGAAATTTAGTTACACAATTGTAGGTAATCAGTAGTGTAGCAATCAATCAGTGTTGGTAATTAACAATATACCAGTCAGTGAATGTAGGTAAAAGATAATTTGTTTTATGTTTGATAACAAAAAGCCAAGATTTGATTTGGAATAATTTATTTTGGGAAAGTGGGCGATATGGTATGACCATTACTTTTTTTTTTTTTGACGGTACGAATCGCTACGGCGTACCGGCATCTTTTTCAATGTGGGCAAAAAAAATTATAAATAGCTAAAAGTAAGGCCATCCATCACGAGTGCCGGCATCTATTTTCTTTTTACAAAAATAAAAAGCACTGGGTAAGACCATTCACTTATTGGCACGAGTCGCCGTGGTCTATATTAAATAACGATGTTTTGCACTGAGCCGACTTCTGCACTGATCGCGAAGGACCCGCTCGGAAAGACAGCCTTCTTCGATGTAGCGCAACCAGAAAAAAAAAACTCAAGCATAGGAGATTACTTCATAGACGGTTGTGATGGTAGACTGGCAGACGTCTGTGGCGCGGTAAGAACTGTAAGAATAAGACGGAACTGTTCGATGGGTCAATCGAACTGGACACTTCGTAACAGTATAAATGTCAGTTGGTCGACACAGGGGAACGTGGGTGGGTGCACTATGAGCTACAACCCCAGCTCCATTTTGTTTTATCCGCTCTAAAAACTCCAAGGGGGCTAAGTACCTGTGTGGTGAAGCACTTGGCTTCCTAGGGTTCTCAGCAAGAATTTATGAAGACTAGTTTTTTTAATTTCGTGATAATTATGACGCCTGTGTCTACACAACTCTAATGGGTACTTGGCTTTAATGGGGTGGGGTAAAGGAGGCTGGTCGTTGTGCTGGCCACATGGCACTATCGTTAAGCGTTGGCTTTTTAAACAGACAGGGCCGGATTCAAATACACGCAGGCTCCGGGGCAGGATTTAGTTAAGTCCCATACAAGTTTTCGAAAAGCTTTAAAAAGACTTATAATTATTATGAATAACAATACCGATACTTATTATTATATCCAAAATGATGCCATATTTTAGAAGAAATTAATTTAATCTCATTTTAAAAACATTATTTAAAATGCATATTTTAGTTTTAAAGAGTATTAGGCCTAGAGTCTTGATTTTGTGGATGGTAAGGTTTTTGGTAGTCGATCCGTCATTATTCGGTAATATTTTTCTTTTTTTTTTTTATAGAGGCTGTAGCCCGACATGATCTCACTTAAATCTGGCCCTGAAAACAATGGCCTTAACATCTTCTGACCTACAAATGGTGAGGTCTGAAAGGATACTTTTTATAATACTAAAAACAAGGGAGAGAAAGCATATTTGCTTTCATTGGGTAATTCCACAAATTCAGTTTTAAAAAAAGTCTAATTATGCTTCCTAACGATTTTCTACATGTTTTACTTTTGTTCATTTCCCCATTATTATAACATGTAGTTGATACAAGTTTAGACCTGACCCTGAATTCTGAGATTCAGCTAGGCGCCCACAATCTCGGGGACTATAAACCAGTCGTACAGACCGACCTCCGTCTCTATTTCGTAGGTGTTGACCCTCCCCCTCCCCCAAATGAAGAGATGGGGCGAGTATAGATAAGTAGGCCTATTGCAACTGTGGTCTTCTATTCATTAACAGCACATCAATCTCTGGTCAGATGTGTTATAGCAGCGAGAAAAGGTTACATCATACGAGATCACGAAATGCTTGCTTCATAGTAACTTCATACATACTCATCTCTTTGTCTTTGATTCCGAAGATTATGTGACTTTGCTGTATTTAACGTGGCCAAGCAGACCCCGTTGCGAACTACATATTTTGCCACAACCTTTGCATAAAAAGCAGGTTCTCTGGGGTCTAAGTTCTTTTTTTTTTTTTCGTCGACTGCGTCTGTCTTATCTGATGAATTACAGACGTTACTTCAAAATATAACAGCCTGTGAGAATACAGTTCTGCTAATAACTAATAATAAAATACTCAGAAAGACACAAAGATAAAAGCACATTCCTCATCTCATATGCTAGGACAAATTTGTACAAATACTCCTTCTTCCCTAGTGCTATTAGAGCATGGAATGGGTTGCCTTAGCTAGCCAGGAAAACCAGTGACTTGGCAGAATTTAAGTCATTGGTTAATATGCATGACTGAATTCATGACGCGTAGGACGTAATCATCTTTTTTTTTTAAATAACCTCTGTATTATATAAGATAAGATAAAGATAAGCTGCTAGTTAATTAGTGATTTAGTATTTGCCAAGTCATTGGTTTTCCTTCTGAGTGATTTTGATCATAGTGCTACTCTAATCAAATGTGTTCTTTTTTTTTTTTTGGCAGTTGCTTTTCTCTGTCAGCTCGATCAAAATTGCGCCTCAGTTACGCTTAGTTTAAAGATCGCATTTGGCATGCAGTCATTCCAATACACATTACTCAAATATAATTTAATAGTTTTGAGATTATTTCCAATTAAATGACAAATACGTGAGGTAGATTTAGCAAATTTTAAAACTAAGATTATTTAGATTTCAACAGGGTTAGAGAGAGAGAGAGAGAGAGCGCGAGAGAGAGAGAGAGAGAGAGCGCGAGCGAGCGAGCAATGCAGATTTTTTTTATTTAAAAGTCTGAAAGATATATTTGTATTGAATTATAACTGTATGCATATTTAAGAAGATAAGATCTAAAGGGGAACCATGTCTCAATAATAACTTAGATTCGAGCCTTTTCACTGTACGGTAGAACACTAAAACAGCGTTCCTTACAGAGGAGTGGGATCAGTCTACTTTTCAAAGACAAAAAAATGGTGATAATTTTCATTATTTTTACAAATCCATATTTGAATTTAAAAAAAAAAGGAAAATGGTAATGTTTCAAAAATCAAAAATATTTTAATTACATTTCATCCTCTAATCGGGCACTTTAAAAATGTACCATTTTCTCTACATGCGTAGGCCTATGCAACAATAAGGCTATATCGTCTCTAAAATTGTTTAAAGTAGACATTTTAAAGCGCAACTTTCTTTTGTCAGAACGGTCGAATTTCTCACAACAACGATCATATATCATTTTGCCTACAGATGTAGTAGGCTTTTGGACAATACATATTTCTGCCACATTCTCTTCTTTTAAATGCGTATTGACTATAATATTGATAAGTCTTATTTCTTTTCTTTTTTAATACAGTATACCAAACTTTTTTGACATGAACTATTTTCTTTGTGAGTAAAAACTAGACTATAAAAAAAAAATGCCCGTCGTGGCTTAATTTCAAATCAGATTTTAGTATGATTGTAGATAGTAAATTTAAATTACTCTATGATGTGTGTTAAAATTATTTCGGCTGAGCGCTTTTAGACATGGAAACGAATTCTCACAAGAGATTGGACCATATAGTATAGAATATAGTCACATAGTGCAATAAACGTGGAAATTACAAGTTTGAATGACTCGCTATTTAAAAAAAAATAATAATTAAGATACGTTTTTTTCGTGCTACAAAATAAGTCTTATGCCACTCCAGAAACTACAAAGAACTATCGACGGCTCTAATTAATTATGTTAGGAACACTCCTTTTTTCAAGTGTAACAATTTTCTAGGCTAGATAGATCTAGATCTTAGACTATAATCTAAATCTACATAGTGGAGACAGTTCAAGTTGTAATAAATTAAAATCTAGTAGCCTATATAAATAAATCTTGTCTTCGGGTATTTACGTACTTTTGAGTACCAGCGTACTACGTAGTTTGTTTATGGGCACACCAGGAAGTTGATCTACTTTTCGACTTCTTAGTGTACAGGAAATCAAATGTCTATTTAGATTTCATTAGACTCATTATTTGAGTCTAGATCTAGAGGTCTAAAACAAAACAGAAAAAAGTCTGGTTGTACCACATTTAACAAGATACAGAAAAGCTTATTCAAACTTATTGCTAGATTTGTCAGTGCTAATGTAGGTCTAGTCTAGTGAAGCTCAAAATTTACCATGGAAAATGGTAGAACTAAATCTAAAGCTGAAACGGAATATTCTCAGTTTATTAATTTTTTTTGTGACCACTCTTCCGAAGAGAACGATGATGGCCCTATTGTGTTATATTCCCCTTACCTTGTACTCAGTGAACTTGAAGGAGAATGTTTTGAATGGATACGACGATATTTAGCAATGCAGTAAGTTGATCTGTTGAAATTGAAGTGTTTTACTTTTTGCCAGTTTTGGTCATTGTGACTTGTGAAATGCTATTGAAGATTCAAATATTTCAAGTTCAAGACTTAGAAAAAATCTAGATAGATCTAGTCTAGTCTTAGATTATTACTTAGATTTAGTATGTAATGGATTATTATCATTATTAACAGCGTGGTTGAGAGGCCTAGTTACTAGTACGCTAGATCTTGGCCTGTCTTGGCTACCTATGAAAGAGGCAGTGGCTTGACGTTCGACACCTGACTCAAGCTCAGTTGTGTTTACTGAGTCCCCATATAAGATTGGACCATAGATAGAATAATTAGATGCACGCATCTTAATAGCATTTCTACACTAGAAAACTATAGAACTACGATAGACAATAATGCATTAAAGATAGCTATTATAATATTATAGACCTATTGGAAACAAATGGTTCTATGGTAGAACTGGTGAAAATGCAAGTTGTATCTTAGATACTCTCAAGTTGAAATGAAAAAAAAAATCGGATTCAAATGATTTTTTGTGACATACATCTGGGCAGGCACTTAAAAAAACATGTTTTTGCTAAAAAAAAAAATAAAAAACCTAGTACTTTAAAAAACCAAAAATATCTAAAACATGTTTAAGGGACCTAAAAAATGTGTTTATTATATATAGAAATCTGTGATATTTTTTGGGGGAGGAATATTCTTCAAAATTGCATTTTTGGGTACAAATCTGTTTTCCGCCATAAGTATGAAATTAGCGCTATATAAAAGCCATTATTATTTATTTACAGCGTTACATGATGATGATCAATATGAGTGACATGTATGATTGTAGAATCTAATTATCTAGACTATAAATATGATCTATCTATAGACTATACTGCCATACTTAGTATAGAATATAGTAGAAACTAGATCTAGTATTATGTACTATACTATACTTCAATCATTCAATTCATTGTACAGCTAGATTCCAGAATCTAGATCTAGATCTACATCCTAGCCCAAAAAGCCATAGGCTAACATCCATCAGAATAGCAACAAGTAGGGTTCCAGCCCAGCACCATTCGAGACAACAATCCAGAGTGCATATCACATGACCACGCTGCCATCTAGACAATTTCGTAATTCTACACATCACATGGTTAGAATAAAATGCTATAAGGACAATATTTAGTTGCATTAATTTGATCTGTTTGTTTTACTTTTGGGGGTGTTATTTTACAATTCAAGACTTAGATTGTCTCAACTCAAAAAAACATTAGGTAACTGGAACCGACTTAAAATAGAGCAGTGAGGTTCATAACAAACGAATATTCACATTTGACTAGAGTAACACCTTTAGTAAAATCACTAAATTCAAGATAGAAGACTCAAGTAAAGTAGCAATTATCTATAAAACACTGAACCATATCTGCAAATACAAAAAACAAAATCTAATAAAATACCCAGAAAGACACAATGACAGAGGCACATTCCTCGTTCCATATGCTAGGACAAATTTGTACAAATGCTCCTTCTTCCTTAGTGCTATTAGAGCATGGAATGGGTTGCCCGAGCGAGCCAGGAAAACCAGTGACTTAGCAGAATTTAGATCATTGGTTAATATGCATGATTAAATGCACGCCTGTATTAATTAAACGTCTGTATTAATTAAAATCCTGTTGTTTTACCATAACCTGTATCATGCTAAATAGAAAAACTTTCTCTGTGTTGTCTTTTGAAAGAGAAGATGCTCCAATACAAAAAGTACTACTTTATACAAACATGAAAAAGCTACAACAAAAAGTGCTTAGAGGCATTTCTAATTTAGCTATTTATAAAATCTCAAGAATTTGTCAACTGAATGTTATAATGGACTTATATATTACTTTTGACTATTTTACTAGAACTCAATGTTATAATGGACTTATATAATATATATTACTTTTGACTATTTTACTAGAACTCATTTAGACTATCTTGTCACTTAATATTGTGATCATTTTAGCAACTGTCCCAGATCTCTGTTGTCTCAACTTATGAGAGCTGTTTTTACAAGATTTCATGACAAAGTCAAATTATCTGATTACTATGTAGAGATGGAAGCTCAACAAACAAACTACAATACAGATGGTGGAACTGATGAAGATAAAAATGTACAACCACGTAAGTTTATTTTAATTTTACTTTTGACTTTATAGCTTCTTTCTTTAAGCATGATTATTTTTACTCTGCTTGTTTTTTAACATTAGTTTATTTAATGTATTAACTTGTTCTCAGCCTTGTTGAATCCCACTCTTCTGTTTCTAACTGCTACTACTTCATGTTTTCTAATCTTGTAGATTTAATGTACTTCTTGTACTTTAATTTATTGGATGAATTACTTTAGTGTACTTCTTGTACTTAAATTTATTGGATGAATTACTTTAGTGTACTTCCTGTACTTTTAATTTATTGGATGAATTACTTTAGTGTACTTTAATTTATTGGATGAATTACTTTAGTGTACTTCTTGTACTTTAATTTATTGGATGAATTACTTTAGTGTACTTCTTGTACTTTAATGTATTGGATGAATTACTTTAGTGTTCTTCTTGTAAAAAAAAAAAAGTAAATTTTCACTTTCAGATCTTGTGGTCTATAGGGCAGATGATGTAAAGGTCATCTGTTTCTGTGTCTTGTGGTCGATGAGGGTGTCAGGTGACCAGCACAATGACCAACCACCTTTACTTTTCCCCAACTAATGTCAGGTACCTATTAGAGCTGGGTGGAGTCAGAGGTGCTCGAATATTCTGAAATTAAAAATCCCAGGATTCGAACCCTGGACCCCAGTTTGGAAGCCAAGCGCTTTACCACTCAGTAGATGGATTACTTTAGTGTACTTATTGTACTTTAATTTATTAGATGAATTACACTTCTCAGATGTTGGTTTAGCTTATTTACTTGCAGTTTTTTCTTATCATTCTTAAACTTAATTCTTTTTTTACCTTTAGAACTAGATGCTGCAAAATTGTTGAGTAAAGTCCTGTCTGAAGTAAAGGAAACTCTCTTGTCATGGAAACATTCTCCACCAACCTACACCAGCAACTTGTCCAATTTTCTTGTCAGCTCATATGCTATTAAAAACACAAGACGTAAAATGGAAGATAAACATGTTCTCATCACTGATCTAAACACCCTTTATGGTTTAAATGTGAGTCCACCAATAGATTTTTAGATTGATGTTTAGACTGATGTAGACATGAAATACCACTTCTGAATCATTCACTCATCTATCACAAAATTCTTAAACCACCAAAAGGATTGTCATGAATTTTGTAGACATGTTCTTAGGGGCTCTTTTTGACTGTTTTTTTTTTTTGTTGATAATTTGGCAATCTGACCATGAAAAAGTGTGAGTCTTCTATTTACTTTGTACTGAGTTTTTGGTATTTCCCATTAAAAAAAAAAAGCAACAGAATTTAAAAATAACAAGCAAAAACTAAACTAATACTTTTTTCATTATTTGTAATCACAGAGTTGGTGCATAACTGACCATTGTAAACATTTTATAGAAACAATTCAATGTTTCCTTTTTTTCTCTCCCAAAATATAAGAAAAAAAAAAGAAGCCTATCAAATGTTGCAACATACTAGAATTCTGAGTCTAAAAGTGTGGGGAATCATTATAATTCTGACCATTTCATTGTAGATAAAAAAAAATGGAGGGTGGGTAATAAACTTTATCAACTATTTTTCATTTCAGTGTAAAATGCATATAGGGATACTAGAATTCAATATAAATATATATTTCTGTTAGGTTTGCTAGTACTTTGTTCATATTTCTAATAATTAAGTTAATAAAATAGTGCTGAAGACTTGCCAACATTTATTTTATGTACCATATTACTGGACCAATCTGTCTAATTAATTAATGCTGGATATTTGTAAATGTAACTTTTATTAATAATGGACAGATGTTAATGTCTTTATTATAAAAACTGAATTTCAGAACTGCCCCCCTCAGTCGTACTTTGCTATATTTGATGGTCATGGTGGTTTGGAGGCTGCCACATATGCTGCAACCCATCTTCATGGCCACTTAGTAACAGACCATAACTTTGCTTGTGACCCAGGCTTAGCCATGAAACAAGCCTACAAGACCACAGACTATTCATTTGTACAGAAGGCTAAAAGAGAAGTAGGTCTATTATTTCTTTACACCATTCAAATAAGGAAAAATTCTGCATAAAATTTAAATTTGCTAAACCATTTTTTATTTGCAGAAATTTAAACATTTTTGCTTTTGTTTGTATACAAACTAAAACATTTTTCTAGTGTTTGTATGCAGCTATTGTCTGTGTTGAGTTTGTACTCAAGTCTGTGTCTGTGGTAAACTATTTAATACAGGATTATTTACGAGGAGAGTGAGTCAGTAAATGACATTGTTCAATTATTAATACCATGCTAACAACCAATGCAGCCTAGCAGCATTATGTGCTAAATAGCAACTATTTCAATGCCTAAAAAAAACTAATATTAATTCAATACTATGCTGTCAGCCTGCCAAACAATTCAGCTATGCTAACAACACCTTTGCACATGCTCAACTCTAAGCCATCAGTAATCCAAAGCTAATTCTAAAGCTGGCTTCCAGGTTTGGTCATTAAAATAAACAAAGATAAGCAACTTCACAAAAGATAACACAAATCAAAAAGAGAAATTAAACAATGATCTAAACAGGTAAACTTGTCTGAAAACTGGGAACATAATAGCAACCCAGAGCTCAAAGTACTCCAAACATTTAAATACATAATGAAGCTATAAAGAGGGAAAGAAAGCCACCAAACAATAGGTGACATATGCACAGCATTCAGAGCAATGTCGTAGCTAGCCATGTGCGAGTGGTGCGGGCCACACGAGGCATCAAGTGGTGAGGGGCATCAAACTAAGGATTAATTTTCTCAATCAAGTCAACGCATTGTACATACATGAACAAAGAAAAACTACTAAATTTGAAATGTTTACTAGAAATTAATTTACTCTGCTATTTTTTGTTAATCTCCTATATTCTTTCTTAAATTAAACGTAAGCTGTTAACTAGGTTGAATTAAGTTTACTAGATTTGATTAAATCTCTTAGGGCAACGCACTTTTACATGCACACTTTCTTCTGGGGAACAATTTTTAACTCCATTGGTCAGTATGCTGGTTTCATCTAGATCTAGAGCTTATAAATAAATGCCTTAGGCTCTAAAATAACAAAATCTGGCACTTAATGGGCATCGTGAACAAGGAGAAAAAGAATGACTAAGACAAAATCTAGGTCATTTCTGGGGGTTTGTGAAATTATTATCCAAGAACGACCCATTCCTGGGAGAAAGTGTGATTCGAACTAAGCTTAGTTCCAGACCAAATGCGTACGTCTTCACTAATACAAAACGCACCTAATGTAATATTGGGTGGTAGTGAGCCAAATATTTTTAGATTTTTTTTTTTACAGTTCACCTGACATCACAAAACTAGATCATTTTTTCCAAATGTTGAGGTTACGTTATCATGGATACTGATGGGGTACCGGGTACTAATTCTGTAGTCTTTCATTGACACCATCTGAATTCATATCTGTTCGAACCATTTTCTGAGTTTGGTTGGAATTCGGACTGAAGTTAAAATCTATTCAGTAACATTTTTTCAGTACACTGGACCGTTTACACACCTTTTATCGACTTCAGCACACTTCTAGAACCGGAACTAGCCTTAAGCGCTTGGTTAAAACGCACTGGAGCGCCAGAGGAGAAGTCGTTAAGATAGTTATGGATTCATTTTCAAAAATTATAGAAACTCTAGAGACATTGACTAGAACAGATGGAAACTCTTCTACTAGGTCTGAAGCAGACGGATTGTTAGTTGCTATGCAGTCTTCATTTTTTCATCTATCTTGAGTTTTTGGCCCCTGTATTAACTGTATTAAGCAATTTTTTTTTTTTTGAAGTTGGGGGGCATCACGACGAACTACCGCACTGGGCATCATATACCCTAGCTGCGCCACTGATTCAGAGTACATCCACAATTTGTAAACAACAAAAGAATATGTGCAGAATTACACAATGTGAACTGTCTCAACTTACAGAAAAAATCCAGTTGCTAAAATCACAGTTGACATATGAATAAAGTAAATAAAAGTGCACACCACCCACAGTTTGGCGAGTAAAATACTCTTAAAATAAACCTAAAATATTGATATTTATATAGTATAGATCCACCACTTTTTGACATAGTTTGACCATAGTAAATGTTACTCAGAAAGTCATGGGTTAGTTGTTCAGTTATACCTCAAAATATTTCCTTCTTCATGACAACTGTTGTTGATTTTTCTTTATTCAACATTTTAAGTTCTTTAAATTATATCCAATCAAATTCTTTGCTTTCTTTTTATATGGGTAGAAGAAGAAAGTTCTAGTTAGAGGAGATACATCACTGACTTTGTAATGATGGTTTTACTTTCTTCACATGTGCTACTCAAAAATGATATTTTTATTATCCGGAAATAAGATGTTATTCAAGTTTAAGAATAACCTTTGCCAAACCTAAATTTTCATGTTTAAGCACTTAAGGGTTTAACTAATACTACCTGAAAAACAAATCTGAAAATTTATCATTGATGCAAATAGATTTTAGACAAATTAAAATATGTAAAACTTTTATATATATAAACTTTAAACATTTATTACAAACCATATCTTTTTTTTTGTTGTTTCCAATTTGTTTTTTGTTTTCTCTTCATTTTGCTCAAAATTGATTATAATTGTGAATTGAATAACTTGAACCTTAAAAATAAACAGTGCAGACAATATATTTGTAATTAATAGGGTTCCATGGTTAATGCCATCTGTGTAGAAGTTAATTCATATAAATTACTTTTTAGAAAATAATGTATCAAGGAGATTTGTAACAATTTTATAGAAGAAAGTGAACCTAAGAAGATCATCAGCAATGTAGAGGTGTTGTCTAAACAGTTCCATAATTTAAAAAATCAATTGTTTCTGGTGCTGTAAGTATTAGTCTGTATTGTGTCTTAAATATTGCTCTTTATTGTGCTTTTCGTTGAACAAGTGCTTTTCATTGAACAAGTGCTTTTAATTGAACAGGTGCTTCTCATTGAACAAGTGCTTCTTGTTGAGCAAGTGCTTCTCATTGAACAAGTGCTGCTTCTTGTTGAACTAGTGCTTCTCATTGAACAAGTGCTGCTTCTTGTTGAACTAGTGCTGCTTCTTGTTGAACAAGTGCTGCTTCTAGTTGAACTAGTGCTTCTCATTGAACAAGTGCTGCTTCTTGTTGAACTAGTGCTTCTCATTGAACAAGTGCTGCTTCTTGTTGAACTAGTGCTTCTCATTGAACAAGTGCTGCTTCTTGTTGAACTAGTGCTTCTCATTGAACAAGTGCTGCTTCTTGTTGAACTAGTGCTTTTCATTGAACAAGTGCTTTTCAGTCTTTCAATTTTCTCTTTCTGTAAGTCTTTCTATCCTTCTTTCCTTATTTGTCTTTTTGATGGTATTTCTTCCAAGCCCTAATGTATATAGAGTTTGGCTATCCTGAAATGATGATGACCACTTTGTCATCCAATGTGCTGATATCTTTGCATTGAGGTTTTGTGCCCACTCATGTGAATGGTGAAACCTAGGTTAGCTCCCTAGAATGTTCAATGGGCAAGTTATTCATTTGTCTTGATTTTTGCCATCACTGTTTCCTTGTCTTCTGCAATTTTTGTGTCAGTTTTTACAGTGCATTGCCATGATGCTCTGTCATGTGCTTTCATCTCCAGGTGGCGTGATCAATGTAGAAGGCTTTCAGAGATGCTTTGAGGGTGTCCCTGAAATGTTTTCTTTATCCACTGTCCTAGCCATAAAGGAGTCTTAAGGGATGCATGAATCTATAAAGTGTCTAGCGCTTCAGGGTCATTGTTAACTTTCATTTGATGTGTGATGGACTCACTAATGATGTCAATATTTGTACATTGATTAATAATAATAAATTTTTCAGAAATTTTTTTTTTCAAAGAAATATTTGTAACTTTAGATATTGCTTTTGCCTTCAAACAGGATCTACGCAGTGGAACAACGGGTATCTCTGTATTGATACGAGGGTCAGATGTCCATCTAGGATGGTTGGGAGATTCACAGGCTATTATTGTTCAAAGTGGGAAACCAGTGAAGATTATGGAGCCCCATAAACCTGAAAGAGAGGTATAGTTTACACATCTGTACCTGTAACGCTCATCCTATCTTAATTATTATATCAAATATTATTCTGCCTAGTTTTATTATTAATATATTTAATATACTTTTTGTAGGATGAAAAAAGAAGAATTGAAGCTCTGGGGGGCTGTGTTTTGTTTATTGGTACGTGGAGAGTCAATGGAAATATAGCAGTCTCTAGGGCAATTGGTATGTATACTTCTGTGGTAATCACATTACTAACATTTACCTATGCAGTATAATAATTTAGTATGTTTTTATAAAGTATATCTAACTAGGCATGTGTTTCTATATTTCTTAGGCGATATAACACATAAACCTTTTATCTCAAGTGATGCAGATGTTACCAGTTTTCAACTGACTACACAAGATGAGTATATTGTCATTGCTTGTGATGGATTGTGGGATGTATTAGATCCCTTGCAGGTTAGTCATTAAGCAAGTGTTATGTTATTTAGCTTAGAGAGAATTCATCATCTTACCTATGTTTAGGATAATATTTAAAAGCTACACCTGCTTTTTTTTTCGTATAAAATTGTTTTTCATAATCTTTTATTTAAGGTATATAGATGTGTCATGCCTAGTCTGTATGTAGTTTGATCTATAAGTATAATATTAATTCAACAGAATTTAGTTCTATGGCGGCCATTAGATGGAATGGCTCGTTAATCAGATAAATCACATTGTATTACATACTCATTGAGATGAAACATTTGAACTGGAATATAAGTTATGGCAAAAGTAAAGTAGATACAATTTTTGTACTAGAAGTATTAACACTCTGAGCTCTGGCTATTTTGATGATGTGATGCAATGCTTTTATTTCATTGGCTTCTATCTCCAGGTCACACATTTGGTCTATGATCATGTGCAGTCTTCATCTGATGACATTGTTGGAGTGGCCAACATCTTAGTAAATGCAGCAAAAGACAAAGGCTCATCAGATAACATTTCTGTTATAGTGGTGTTTTTTAAGACAGGGCTGGCTGATCCAAATAACACACATTTACCTCTGGGGCTTAATGAGCTTAGAGACACATTGCCCACATCAGCTCCTGAAAGGATTGACACACTGCCCCCATCAGCTCCTGAAATGAGAGGCACATTGCCCTCATCAGCTTGTAATTCATCTTCAGCAGCCAATGACAAATCAAACATGCAGACAAAAGACTCTTCTGCGTCTTCTATATCCCTGGAATCTTCTTTAGGGCTGTCCAATCATTCATCTCAAGTTCTGGCATCACAAAGTCACATAAAGTTAGGAAGAGTAACTAGTTGTCATAAAGTCAAGTTGAAGTCATGAAGTCATTGCTTCCAACCTCAATGAGTAACTCTTTCATATATCTATTGGTGCTTCATATACAGTCAATTTTGTATTTTATTTTTGTATTCAAAATAACTTTAATATGTATTCCAGTGATTCCCAAATTTGTTTTTAATAACACAGTATTTGTTCAGATTTGACTTTTTAGAAGCTCTCAAATGTCAATTAGAAGTCTGAAGTAGGGAAAAAAAGGTTAATAATGGCTTGGTACTTAATGGCAGATTTTTTTGTCTAAATTATTTAACTTATTATACCAAGCAGTCTACTCATTGTAATTTATTGATTTTTTTGTGAAGCTTTAGCTAAGACACCCTTATTGGATTTTTTTATTGTAGTAAAGAAAAATAGAATTTTCAAATCTTTGTCTTCTATTTGTTCATTCATCATGGCCTGAGACTAGTGTCTGCCATGAAGCTGATTCCACAAAGTCTCACATCTTGGTAGAAAGTTCAGGAGTATTTTTCTCAAGCAACTCATTCTGTAATAGTGCTATCAACAAAACAGAGGCACTTCCTGTAGGCTTTCAAATAGAAGTGGACCATTTCTCTGTAAACAAAGAACTGTTCTCTGGCTTTTCTAATCAAGACTGCATGATGTGTCTTCTTTGATTAAAATTTTCTACCATTCAACTTTGGTGCAGTTTTTCTTTCCCCTGTAAGTGTGGAGATAGTGAGTTGAGTTTTCTTGTTGTTTTTTTTTTAACTTTTATTCCTTCATATGATGATATTCATTAAAGCTAAAGCTGATTGCTAGGACAAAGCTTTCTTCAAGTTAATAGGAGCACATGAGCTTGACTTCATTGTTAAGAGAGCACAGTAGTAGATTAAACTCACTTTTAGCTTCTATGCACTGTACTCGTTTCATTTCCACATACACTTTTCATGCTTATATTTACACTAATAAACATGAAATATCTGTATTGGGGATCATGTTTTTGTTTCTAGACTTTCAAAAGCTCTTGTGGCCTTGAGGATGCTCTAAACTTGTATGTTTCTTGACATGCCATATACATTAGATTTCCCCTGGTCTCTTTCTACTTACATCTACTACTGAAACAATAAAATGTGACACACACAAAAAAACAATCAAAATTTCAACCCAAAAAATTGTATCAAAGAGTTCTTTGCGTGCATGTAATCAAATTAAAAACTAATTGAAACATATGTCAACAGTAAACAAGAAGATTAAGGGAAGTTTGTGTTACACATTAAACTTTGGGCAGCCCCCATTAGTGATCCTACTCTCACATCACATTACACCCACCATGTCAAATCTAGATCATATTTCCCAATTCTCCTTGATTTAACAAATCTAAAACTGTTATAATCATTAACATATTTAGGAGGAGACTAATCAGTGTTCTCTTCATTTTCAAGTTGCTGATGAACTGCCTTATTCATATTGCTTTGAAAATATTTTTTTTTATATGTATATACCAGATGCATACTTGATTTAAAAAACGAAAGGGCATAATTTTGTGTGACCACTAGAAACTATTGTTACTATTAGCACAATGATGTTTAAATGTAATTGAATCTACATTTGTAGGGAATGTAAAAATAAATAAGACTGTGTGTAAAATAAACCATAATTTTTATTTCAAAAGTAAAAGCATATATTTTTGGAGAATCCTCTTAAGTCTATTTAGAGCTTGATGATGAATTGCCAATAAAGCCTGTAGACTTTTAGAAAAGACCATGTGAAATTTGAACTGCATTTTGACTCCTTGAAATTGTTTATATGTTGTTGCATACAATATATAAATATACATACAAGTATGTTTTTAGAAATTCAAAAATAGTGCTTGCACTTATGTTTTGTATTCTCTTTTGAAATAACATCTGTAATTAATAGGATAACCTTATTAGTGAAGGTGATTTTGTTATTTCAGTTTTTCAGATCCAAACATGTAAAGAAAACTGCACAAAAACAAGTGCCATTTTACAAAGCTAAGAAATAAACATTTACTTGCTAGCTTTTTAAAAAAGATGTTTACTTTGTATAACTGTTCTCAGATTAAAACTACCTAAATGCTTAATTTCAATTCTCAAATTGTTCTTTTGCCAGCTGACAACATAGAACCATTACAGTTTAAATATAACCAAATATACTAATTAAGTGAATATAGAAAATAAATAATAAGAATGAGTTTTGACAATCTAAGTATTGAGCACACACACTTATTGATTTATTTTTTTTTATCATCCCCTTAAATAAACATTTTGGGAGCCACTGGTGATATGTACAAAAAAATGTATAAACTTAATGTATTTAGGGCCTCTCTATTTAGGTCCAATTTTTTACTGTTTATATTGCTATGAAGTTTTTTTTGTTTTTTTTTCCAGTCAAATGTTTTTCTGATCATTATTTAGAATATATGTTGAGTATGCAACACCACATGTGTTCAGTTGTCAATTGAAAAGATTAGATTAAGATGTGTTTAACATTATATGAAGTTTTGTTTAGACAACACGTTGAAATGAATCAAAATAATTGTATTAAATCATTCTAGCATTAATGTTTTCATGCAGTAATATTAAAGTCCTGGCTTGTACTATGATGGGTAAGATAAACTTACTAAAGGAAGAATTGTATAAATCTATTTAGTTGTAGTCTATTTATAGTAGTGGAGCTGAAACAATCTAGATTAGCCAGTACCCTAGGGGAAGAGTTTCATTCAGAATTCACAGACCTACATGTGTTTCAAACTTTAGCCAGTACCCTAGGGGAAGAGCTTCCTTGGCCCATTCAGAATTCACAGACTACATGTGTTTGAGACTTTAGCCAGTACCCTAGGGGAAGAGCTTCATTCAGAATTCACAGATCTACATGTTTCAGACTAACAAAGCAACAAATATGTTTCTGAATTATGTAAAAACAATATATTTATTTTACAATTGTTTATTCTAAATTTAAAAAAAAAAGTTTTGGCATTTGATAAATGTTTAAAATTATCGTTTTTTAAATACCCAGATTGGTTGTACCTCATTATCTGTTAAGTAAGCTTATAAAAACATTCCTGTAAATTTAATGCACAATAAATAATGATAGATTTTATATAATTAAACTATGCCTAGACCATTCAATTGTAATAAAAAGTCTTCAGCAATATTTGTTCACCTATTAACCAAAAAATATTTTGTCGTCATGGAAATAGCTGTAAACTTTGTACCTGTAAAAAAAAATTACTTAGTGGCATGCAGATTGAGTCTGGCACTTATAATCTCTTCTTGCTTTTTTTTTTTTTTTTTAAATTAGATATTAATAATCAATAATTTGTCTTTGATTTTGAATGTATGAAAATTGATTTGAAATTGGAAAGTTTATTTTTACCGTGATATAGGTAAAGGTCCAGCTCTGGATTTTTATTTCACAGAAAATGGAGGCTTTAATAACATTAACATGAAAGCCTCAAATCTACTAAAATCCTAACATTAATTTTCATTTTGTGTGTGTGTGTGAAATGTTAATGACTATGTTTTCAATATTGATCAGAAAAAACATTTGACATAATTTCCCCAAAACTTACAATGTATCTATCCAATGATAGTATCCTATGATAATATTTGAAGCTGTATTGTGTGAAAGTCTCTTATGTTGCACCAAATGCTAGAATGATATTTATCTGATTGTGTGTTCTATGATAATTTTGTGAAACTAAGCAAACTTTACAGCTACCTTCATCAATTGAAATTTGTTGGTCTTTTTTTTTTTAAATAGTGAAATCCAAAATACTATTTTAAAAAATCAAAAGCAGTTTTTAGAAACAAATAACTAAAGCTAAAGTTTTAAATACAAAATGCAATAGAAATCATATACAATTAATATTCAATTATATATTTTTTTAAGCAATACTTCAGCAATCTCAGGGTGTTCTTTTGTCATTTTTGTTTTGCAAAACTAATTTAAAAATAAATGATGATTTACTGTTGAAGGCATCAAAAACTGTGGTATGACTAATCTCTATAAATATAACAGCCTTTATCATGACCTCACTCTCTACAGAATATTTCTTCCCTGTAGCAAGATTAGACAACATCTATATTATTATTAATAAGTGACATTGTTAGCAATATAATTATAAATTATGCTTTAAAGGCTAAGACTGCTTTAATTGATCCTTTGTGAGCTAAGCACTTATTGCAAAATTTTCATCAATTATTTATTATGGAAAATTCTTGGGATTGTATAAGCTTTGGTTTAGGTAAAACTGAAGGAATGCTAAAAAAATAATTAGAATACAATAGGTACATTTGTTCTTTTCATTAAACAGCTAGAATGAACCATTTGGAATCTCCTACCAGAGTTAAGCATAAGTCAACTTTTTTCAGTGCGACAGATCTAGACCATTGCTATCAATTGTTTTTGTTAATTTTTTGTTCTACGTTATGTTTGAATAAAGGGATGTAGACAAATATTTTGTTGTTGCATGGATCAATCAAATTATCTTATCCTACCATATCTGTTATACTGTGTATCAACACTCAGTTTTTTAGTCTTTCTTGTTGTATCGATTCCATTTCAGTGTACTTATGGCAGCCTTTGAAGATACTATTTGATATTCATATATAGGTCAGCATCGAAATTCTCTTATATAATGTTTCACTTTTTTTTTAATCAGTTCTCATGTAATTTAGAACATTGAAATTAATTAAGAATACCTATGCTATAGAAGTAATTTTGAATAGATGTGTTGGTCAGCATTGTTACTGTATGGAAGATATTGTTTATAGGGGTTCAGTGTCATGGACTATGTATTCTTAAAAAGCAAAAAAAAAAAAAAAATTTGCTGTCAAGATATAAAGTTGATTTAACAATTTAAAATAGATCTGTAGGTCCCATTGAGTTATTCTTAGGTTCATAGGGCAGAAAATAGGAAAGTGAAAGCAAGGCTGTTAGCAAATAACATGACATTGCACCTTCTTAGAAGACCTAAAGTCAGTGGGCACCAGTTTAGAAGAGGCCGTGGAAGTCTCCCTATGTCTGATCTATGTGGAGAGAGCTTACCACCCAATGTGCTAAAAGGCGATGGAGGACCTAAGTCTAGTAGATACATAAACTCAGTAAAAATGTATAATAGTGTAATTAAAGTACTATCAGTTAACTCTTTCATGTTCCACCTATACAGACAGTTCTTAATGTTTTTGTCACCAGTACAATGTACTGAAGTGTTGGTGTTTTGTTATTGTTCCCTGTTCTGCAAGCGAAATGTTTTTGTTAGCGAGAACCAGCAATTTAAGAAACCAGATAACCTCATGTTGATATGTTCTATATTATCTCTTATATATTTTTTTTATAATAAAATAGTTTGGAATGTTTCCAATGTCTTGACATAACAATACTCATAAAAAATGTTATTGATTAAATTGTTAATTTTTTTCTTTTTGTTACTTTTTTGTATTTTGCCAACTGCTTATGTTTTCTTTTGTTCTTCTACACTTTAAATCTGCTAATAATAGACAATAATCTTTTGCTCTTGAACATTTCTGACAAAATGTCTATATAAAAATTTTTTTTAGGTATACCGTACAAGTTAGCTGTGCAGTGTAATCTTGAGTTGTCAGAACTTTTTATCAACACTATAGAGATAAAAAATTTGTTATTAGCATTTTCAAAACCAGACTATCAGCTCAGAGCAAGGATGTCATGCGGTTTCAAGATAGACTTTTTTTTCTTTATATTTCAACTAGACATATATTACCCGCGGCCCGCTGGTTTTTTGTTTGCGTATAACTGTCAATGAGAGTGGTTTGTAAACAATTAAACGAAATAATAATGTTATAAGTAAAGCGAATGCGTAAATGTAAAAATATTGTGCTGTCAAAATAACTAATCGACTTAAATCAATTTTTCAAATAAAAACATTTGCTTGTAGGCCTACGTATATTTGATTAAAATTTTAAATGAATAGAATTAATTTTGTATGTTCACGTATTAAAGACATAGACCTTGATCTAGAGTAATCTAGAGTTAAATATTGGCTTGGATAGAGTTCATTTTGCATGTGCGCATGCATGACCTTTTTAATTAGATGTACGCGAATGAATGAAACTATTAGAATATATCTTAACACGGCTTCGCAGCTTTGCCTTTAGCGAACGAATGCATGAATAATGCTTTAGAAAAACAAATTTGAATGTTAATTAGACCTAGGAATAGAAAGATGTGTAACATTACGGTATTGTATAATGAAAGAATGCTCATCAGGAATTCTACATTCGCAGATATAAGGAACGAATTTTGGTAGAATATGCTTTTGAAACACAAATTTGAATGTTAATTTTATTAAATAATGAAATCAATGGACTATATTTTGTATTTTCATGTGTCAAAGTAAAAAACTATTTGCGCAAAGTGCAGTTCTTAAAATTAGATCTAGATCCTCTCGATCTTTTCTCATGTAAACATGGCCTAGATTTTTTGAGGGTCTTAAGTTTGTTTTAGGGCTACAATATATACACTACGGTCTAAGTTAGTACCCAAGGAACATTTCAGCCAAGTTTTATCAAGATCGGTCAAGCAGTTTTGATTTCTATACGGGGACATACATTCTACTTTATATATTAGATAATGTTGAAGGTAATCTAAATCAACCACATGTTATGTCTGTGCTGGATGTCGCAAAATATATAGGTTGCAGCTGGGGCTGCGTAGCCATGTGACATACTGCTCTTCTCACTAATCTTCAGACTCAAAAGACAAGCCTTATATAGAATGTTAAAGATAATTTGATGTGAATCATGATCGATTTAATTTTAAAATAAATGCCTCTTTTTAAATATACCTTACTTCACAATTCTAAGTTCAAAAACATTTTGTCATTATCACTTCATTCACACAGATATTCTTCCTTTATTACATAAGTTAATTCAACATTAGGTTTTGACTTCCATGGTTACACTGTAATCTTACAATTATTTCCAAGAGACTATTCTGTAATAACATTAGAACTTCTAATTTCAAACACTTAACAAACATTGTCTAGAAATAACTCCATACCCTACTGTCCTACAGGAGCTTTGCGCTAGGGTGTAATAGTCTTCCAATCTGAAGGAACCAAAAAAAAATTAAAACACAGATCAATTATACTAAGAAGGTAAAGGAACGCTTATTAGTAACAGTAATCAGAAACAAAAATTCAAATTAACATTCATTCACAACATAAACTTATAACTGTAGGTCAAAAGCTCAAGGCACCATTGAATCAAATGAATTTATTGAATAAATTAATCAAAAGTGTTCTAACAAATGACAAACACAAAATGTAAATGAAACAAATTATTAACTAGCAGACATCTGAAAGCTGAGTGTAAAGACATGACACATATTCTTTGCTAACTCTCTCAGGATGACAATGTTGTAGAAAAGTATGCAAATTAACTCTGAGAGATCAATTCATATGAACAACATACTTTCCAATAAAAAAGATATATTTAGTCTTAGGCTAATTATCAAAACTAATATGCTAATAAAAAAAAAGGATCAATTATTTAGAAATCTTGCAGACGTGAAAAACTCAATGGCAAACATCAATACATCCCAAGGAGTACATCATCTGGGGGGAAAAAGGACGGTAAAAAATTTCATTTTAAATCTGAAACTTTACAATAAATATTTTTTAACAAATTTCGTCTAACTATAAAACCAACAAAAAAAACAAAAAACTATTAATACTAATAATTTGAAGCCAAAGGAATAATTCCAACTAAAGTTAGAGAACACAAAATAATATAAGAGATAAAAGCTAGAAGATTAGTTCAAACAAAATGAAAAAAAAATTGATTTTAAGGACTATCTGTATCAAAACAACAGAAAAGAGCTTTAGGACTAGTCCTTCTGACATATGTGTATTCGGTCTATGCAAACTTAAACTATATGGCTAAATCATGTCTTCAGGGCTAGCAAAGAGCTTCCTGCAGGCAACAGTACAGAAAAGAAAGAGGCAGACAGAGAAAGCAATGTGAAGACAACATACAAAAATGGACGGGCCTGTCATTGAAAGAGACTTTACTCAAAGAAAAAGGCAGAGAGGAAATGGAAAAAGGCTTTTAAAGATTATGTGTGGTGCCCAATTGGTCTAACAGACTGATAGGTGAAGCTGAAGTGATTCATGATGTTGAAAAGCAACCTTATGGAGATGAATGCTGATTTTGATGTTCATTTCTTGGCATGGGGGTCGGTGCAGTTGAACTCTCCTGAGCTGAGGATGCAGATGACGTGGTTCCTTCATGACTGCTGCTGCTGTTGTTGCTTCGACCAATGCCGTGAGTGCCATGATGAGAGGAAGCTACTGAGGGTATCTTGTCCTTGTCTTTTTTATCATCCTTATTGTGCCTGAGAAAGTTAAATGTCCAGGAGTGGAGATCTGAAAGTAAATAATTCAGTGTATGAGAACTTAACATCTACAATGTATTTCCTATATCACCATGATAGAACTTCTTGAATTCTTAGTAGTACTTAAAACTCAATTCACATATCCTACTCTCTCATTTCAAATAGGTCTTTAAACTATTCTAGATTCATAACTGTCATTGGTCATAGTTATTTTTTAAAATGTTTTATCATTTGATGGATTAACAGTTTAAAAACAGTTATACATGCTCCAGAAATGACAGAAAATGGAATCAAATTGGAGTCATGTATTTACACACAGAAAACCGCCCAGAAAAATGCCACTTATTTAGAGTAATGAAAAAGCTGGAATAAATTAAAAACTACTTTAAACCTTATTCATGGTAAACCAATGACACATATTAAAAATCCAAAATATCTAGGTAAATGAAAAATTATCATGGCATCCCCATATTGAAGAAATTACTAAAAAAAATTAAACAAAGAATTAGGGTTTATTAAAACAAATTTTTACAAATCAAACAAGAACATTAAAATAAAATTTTATTTAACCTTGGTTAAGCCAATATTAGAATATGCATACTCTGTTTGAGACACCCCAACTCAGGGTAACACAAAGAAACTAGAACAGAGGCAAAAAAGAGCTGTGATTCATTTTGATTCTTGCATTTGATCAAAGTCTTTAACAAGGATAAATTACATTTAAAAAATGTCCAGTTGTTCCTGATATATCTAGTTCTCCAAAGAGCAACATGTTAGGACATCCACACGGTTATCAGTAGCAGATGGCTGGCTTGGGCAAGTTTACAGAATGCCATAGGGTCGACTCCAACAAGAAATATTGAATGGAGATCAAATAGAAGGCAGGAGAGCTGCAGGTCGCCCACCTCTAAGATACAAAAATATATGCAAGTGTGACATGAAGCTCTTCAGAATCAACACCAATAGTTTGATAGAATAAAGAAAGGGTCTTGGATCCCAGATGGACTACACACCAGAGGTAGAAAGAAGGCTGAAAATGAAGTAAGGTTTTGTGATCACTAATGCAACCCGTGGCAGTAGGTGTGTACCTAAGATGGAATAACTTGTTGGCAAGGCATCACTTCATCTAAACAGTTACCCCACCTAGAAAACATTATAAAAAGGGCATCAAAAGTCAACACTCATAAAATTACCATATTTAAAGGAACTTTTTGAACAGAAATATCTAAGAAAAATCGGAAAAATCTTGGAAGACAACAGCCACCCGCTCCATCACAACTACATCAAGTCGTCGTGAAGTGGGAAACTTCTGTCAATCAAGACAAGAACAGAGTGGTACAAAAACTCATTAACCTTACTCGGTCATTCTTTATCAACGCCACCCTTCGATCAGGAATGAAAAGGACCAAGATGCCTGAATGAACTCTTTCTGTTCTATTTATGTGTATGTTTCTGTTGTGTTGTTTGTATATAAGAAAAGAGTCCTTGTAATTCAACAAATTTCCCTAAGGATTAATAAAGCAGTCTTAGTCTTGGTCTTAAAATGTCAGAGATTAATAGAATGAAGAGCAAAAGAAAAGTTAAAAAAGAAATGCAGGAAGTGGTAATGGTTCTAAGCCCACCATTACCTATAAAATGCTTCCAATGACACGCATCTACAAGGGCCTCTGACAACTAGTCCAACTCCTGGCCTTCATGTGTGGCTCAGATACTGAGCACCTCAGGAGAAGGGGCAAAGGCAAGCAACTGACACCTAAGCCAGTAAGCTTCAGGCAGGAGGGCCTTGTTAGCCTTGGTTGGCTACCCATCTAGGAGAAGTAAAACTCTTAATCCAAAACTCTGCTGCCTTGCCAAACACGGGAAAGGCTTCGGGAGAAAACCCTTAGGAAAAATCAGGAGCTGGTGACCCTTAGGCAGATTACAGCAGACTGTGCTACAGCCTGGCAGAGCCTGCGGTGTTACTGATCCCAAACTGTATCCAATATTCCATTCCTTTGGTCACATCAGCTGTGCAGAGAGGGGGGAACTAATGTGTGGGCGACATCGTTACGACCATAGACAATGCCCAGGCTTTCATCTCGCTTACACAAAGCCCAAACCCGAATAGTTCGAGATGAACCATAGTGGTTCTACAACTGAAGGAGGCCAATTAATTCTCTGTGATTATTATTCTACAATTCATATTAGTGATATTAAATTAATCCTCACTGCTAAAAATTCAAATATTTAGCTCTAATTAATGTATGTGCTATGTAACAGTCTTTAAGACAAATATACTGTAATAACACAGACAATTCTTTCGTTCCAAAAACTAATGAAAAAGAAATCAATTGTTCTACACATACAAAAAAAATAATTGAAACGCAAACATATATAATATAATAAAACATGAATATGTATCAATTTTGTCAAACGCATATATTTAAATGAATACTACTGTTTATCTATTACATTTAGCTCCAGAACATTAAAAAAAAACATCCTGCATGAAAAATGGAATATTTATTTAGATGAATCATTTACTTATATGTTATCCATTCAAGGGGTCAAGCATTCAAAAAGATGCATGGTGACACTTTCAAATAAACATTATTATCCATGTGTGTTTAAAAGCATTTATAAAGAAATGAGAGGCCAAAGGCGCAGCATCTGTTAAAACCAAATCAGAGGCAAATCAAGTGGTCAGAAGTGCTGCAGCAGAGGCCAGATCTGTTGCAACAGTAAGAAAATGGCACCCATCTAAAGAAAATCCAATGAAGAAACTTACCAACTGAAGCACACACTCTAGTAATAGAAAATCACGGAAGCAACTAACAATCCATCTAGTAGCAAGCAATCCAGTAACAGAACAAGGCTGAAGGATCAGACATTACTAATTAACCAATGACTTAAATTCTGCCAAGTCACTGGTTTTCCTGGCGGGCTCAGGCAACCCATTCCATGCTCTAATAGCACTAGGGAAGAAGGAACATTTGTACATGCATTAAGTCATGCATATTAACCAATGACTTAAATTCTGCCAAGTCACTGGTTTTTCTGGCTAGCTCAGGCAATCCATTCGATGCTCTAATAGCACTAGGGAAGAAGGAACATTTGTACAAATTTGTCCTAGCATATGGAACAAGGAATGCGCCTTTATCTTTGTGTCTTTCTGAGTATTTTATTAGATTTTGTTTTTGTTTTTGAAGATTATGGTTCAGTGTTTTATGTATAATAGCTACTTTACTTTTGAGTCTTCTATCCTGAAGGCTTTCTAAAATTAGTGATTTTACTAAAGGTGTTACTCTAGTCAAATGCAAATATTCGTTTGTTATGAATCTCACTGCTCTATTTTGTGTCTGTTCCAGTTTCTTAATGTTTTCTTGAGTTGAGGGAAGTCACTAAAGGTCACGTCAACAAAAGCAAAAATACCAATTTAAAAAAAAAATTTAATTGCTACGTGAACAATCAGCTATGACGCCTCCATGCAGACCTTTGAGCTACATAAGGCAAGCAATAAGAAATATTGTAGGCAAGCTGCTATAAACAAACCCTTAAGCATCTGAGTGTTGAAGTTCTATGTGTACTATAAGAAAATTGTGTGTACTTGTTGGTAGATTCTAAGATGTATAAGAAAACAGGTTATGCATTTAAAGATTTAAGATTAATTTCTAAGATTTTTAAAATTGTTAAACTTGCAGATAAGAATTTTGAGTTGACTGTTATATCTTATGATCTTGAATGAAATGTTTTTCTGTTTTTAAGGAGATATAACAGTATTGATGACATACAGGTGTGTATGACCTTACTAGCATGTAGGGGCCACCATTCATGATGGACTGACTGGTTGGACTTATTGTTGATAGCATGGTTTTTTAGAATTTGATCATTTATATTTGATTGAGTGATGTATCAGGAAGATGTAGACTTTGGATCTATATAAAGACTTATGGTTTATCAATAAAGTTAGTTGATGTTTGTTGTTTCACAATGAGTTGACTATTGAGTGATGGATGGCTGAACCAAGGAAAACAACATAAAAATATTACTTATACAAATACAATAAATGCAAATGTATTTTTACATATTGATACAACTATTAAATGGCCTACTTTAAAACTGTTCTTTTTACCATGAGGCCGGTACAAGATACTGGCCCCAAAAGACCCCAATAGAAAGAAAACTAAATGGATAGCTCCCTGATTTGGAAACCACTGCGCAGTTCACTTATTGATCTAGTTATCTGAATGCTCCAACATAAAAATGAGAACGAGGAATAAGAAAAATGGCCTACTATTATGAGTTGAGTCTTTCTTTAGAGTTGAAACTCCAGCCCCTGAAGAAGGTAATGATGAAGATGATACTCTTATTGGAGATTTCTCTTTCTCTTGTTTTTTTGACTTGTTTTCTGTGTCTAGCTCGGGTTTACTGGGGAAAGTAACAAGTCTAAGATGATTTATAAATGTAACTCACATCAATAAATTGAATTCAAATGGATTGACTGGTGATAGAACTATACTACTCTTCCACTAAAAAAGGCACTTACATATCATTAAATGTGCACTTATTTGTAGCATGTACTAAGATTTTAGGAGATTTAAGTGATAATTTTACATTTTAATTCTCTGAATTATCTGCTAAGTAGCTAAGAGGAAAAAAAAAATCCCTTTTGTGGTAGTGAGTCCTGTACTTACTCCAGCTCAATGCTATTTTCTCTTGGCTAACACTGTAAGTATATTTTGTGAGTCAACAAAATTAAAGTTGACAAGTTAGTCTCTACTATTTCTTTCTTTGTATATAAGTTTACTGATCTTTGTAAAAGGATAAACTACTTACATGACTCTAGGAGGTGTTGCTAAATCAATGTCACATTCTTCTAATGTCATGAATTCATCTAAACTGCTATCAAGGTCTAAAATGGAATGAACAGGACTTATCTAAATTGCTGTCAAAGTTGTGGCAAACAATAAAATAAATGTTTAATGTTTTAAGACATGTTAGAAAATTAAGTTCAACTATGTAGATGAAGATGTTGCCACATTAATACATGTTCTATCATTTTAAATATGCGTATAAATGAAGCTGAAATTTGATTTAAAAAATAAGGGGGTGAAAGGAATGATATCAAAGACACAAAGGTGGTAATGAACATAGTATATTATGATACTATTCTGGATAGATACTTGTCTGTAGCATTGATAGAGTAACTAGCCTGTAATCTTCTAAAAAGATACTTGCCTGTAACACTGCTAGTTCCTGTTCGACTAAATGCTTGTTGCTCTCTGTGCAGTGTTGTATCAAGAAGGGATAGGTCTGGTTTGGTACTCGACTCAAGTGTATTTCTTAATGTCTGGGATGCAGTTTGACTTTTGGATTTCTTACCTATAAAAAATAGAAGTAATCTAATCATAGTTTTTATAGACTATGCAAATAAATCAAGTTACATAGTAACTAGTTAGAACAAAAGAACAACTAAACAATGCAATGGATAAAAAAAAAAAAACAACTAAAATTTCAATGTCCTAATGTAAACTTACAGTTTCGAATCCTACGAGCCTCAGTTTCATTGGTTACAGCAGCATTGGCAGCTGCTATTGTTGAGGCTGCCAACTCGGTGAATCTGACAATAATAAGAGACCAGATGATCACTTAAATGTCTAGAATCATGCCAAGTAAAGATCGACACACTATAGCTGTAAACTGACCTTTGCTGGAAATGTTCTAAAACATCCTCAGCTGACTTTCTAATGCCCTGGTCACTCTCTGCCTGTCCACCAACTGAGCATGCATTTTGATTTTCTAGTTCAACTTCTGCTCCACACATGCTACTAACACCACCTACAATAAAATTATTTTAAAAAATATGAACAACTTTCATGTTACAACACAAGCACTTTTTTTTATATTGTTATGACCCTATTGGCGGCGCAAAAGGGTTAACTATAGGCTCAGTTGACACACACGAGAATCACTCAGGTCAGCGGGGGCCATGGACAAGGGACAGTACTACGATTACATGATTACACGCAAATATGACCAATGTTATGGTCATGTGATCGAAAGCCTGCGTGTACGAGTGACACAGTGGATAGAAAAGGGGGAGTTCAAGACCGGAGAGCGTCGAGACCAGCACAGTTAGTCGCCATGAGATCGGTCCTGGTTGAGTCCTGATGTGTTGATGTACAAGTCCTGAAAGAGAGACAGTAGAGTTTAAGTTGGTGATGTACAGAGTGACATTTTTAGTTGTTGATGTGTTTGACGCCAATTGTCTAGTATTGGCTGTTATCTACTTATTCACTCATTATTAAAGTACCAGATTATTTGGAGCCTTGTTGTCAAGTTCTTGATGTGTTGATGTATGGTGTTGTGTTTAGCAGTGTTTACAGAAGGCCAGAAAAGGAGGGAGAATCGTAACATTGGTGTCAGAAGTGGGATCCTTTCTGGCTGAAATGTCTTCGAAGAAACTACTTAACCAGTTGTTGGTCAAAGAATTAAGGCAAGAACTTCGCGAGAGAGGTCTGCAGCTCAACGGTAACAAAGAAACACTAACAGAACGCCTAAGACAGGCCCTTATTGAGGAAGATCAAGATCCAGATGAATACATATTTGAAATAAACCCAGATATGACAGAGATCCTGAGTAACATGCAGGGCCAGATGGACTTAATGAAGGAGAGCCTCAAGAAAATAAACGCCATGAATGAAAAAGTAAATGAACAGATGAGCTCTATGAACGAGAAGATTGACCAGAGAGTCAACACTGTGGAAAAAGAAATGGAAGAGATAAGGACTCATGTCCAAGAACAACTGAGCAAGGAACGGGGTACTAGAACAAAAACATTAGTGCCCGAAATCTCTGTGAAGATAAAGCCGCCTGTGTTTGATGGATCCATCTCATGGACTGTTTACAAAAGACAGTTTGAGGCAGCGGCCAAGGTTAATAACTGGAACACTGAAGAAGAGAAAGCGACTGCTCTGGTGTTGGCTTTAAGAGGGAAGGCAGCAGAACTGCTCCAGTCAATGACAAATCAACAAGATTACGCTGCCATTGTTAAGGCTATGGAGCTCCGTTACGGAGACGAACATTTACAAGAAGTTTATAGAGTTCAGTTGAAAACCCGACAACAACGCCCAGGTGAAACCTTGCAAGAGCTAGAGGCGGACATAGAACGTCTTGCTCATTTGGCATATCCAACAGCAGCACAAGACTTTCTGGACGTCGTTATCACTGATGCATTCATTGATGCTATTCGAGATCCAGAACTGAAGAAGGCAATAAGAATCAGTGGTAAGCGCAAATCCAGCGAAGCCCTGGTCTACGCCCTTTCCTATGAAGCCGCCAAAGACGCCTCTAAGAATATCCATCATGGGCGTATGCTGGAAGTCCAAGAAGAAGATCTTACACAACTTCTCAGAAGGGTAACTGAAGTGCTAGAAGAACGCAGACCAAATAAGAAGCAAGAAGGACGGAATAGAACCAGTGTACGTTGTTGGAATTGTGGAGAACCTGGACATCTACAAAGGAACTGCACGAGAAGATTTCCCCGACAAACAGAGTATCAGCACAGACCGGAGACAGATGCAGGGTCAGGTGCTCATGTCTACCAGGGAAACTAACTTTCGCCGGTTTTATGGGGCAAAAAATCGGCGACCAAGAACATGACAGCCCCTGCAACTATAATTCCAGTCGCTGTGTTAGGGAAGGAATTTGAAACTAAGCACCGAAAAGGGCAAATTCACCAAAATGCTGATACACTGTCTCGACGACCCTGCAAATCAGAATGTAAGCACTGCAAGAAGGATGAAGAACAGGAGGTAGCTATCAATTGTCATCGGCTCGGAATAGATGTTTCCGGACCCTGGTGTGATAAAAGGATTCGAGAGGATCAAATGCAAGATGAAGATCTGGCTCCCATTCTTCTATGGAAAGAAGATGGACAACGGCCAGATTGGAAAGACATCTCTGAGAAGGGGGTAGCCACCAAGGCGTACTGGGCTCAGTGGGACTCGCTGACGTTGGTCAATGGTGTCATCAAAAGGTTTTGGGAATCTGCTGATGGAACATCCATACGCCTTCAGCTGATGTTACCGAAGGTGAGAGTTGCTGAAGTACTGAAAGAGATGCATAATGGCGCTAGCGAATCTCATCTTGGTGTCAATAAGACTCTGGAAAAGGTTCGTCAGCGGTTCTACTGGTTCAGATATAGAGAGGATGTAGAGGAATGGTGTCGAAGGTGCGACATATGTGCGGCAGCAAAAGGCCCTCGACGCAAAACTAGGGGTCTTTTGCAACAGTATAATGTTGGTGTTCCCTTCGAGAGGATCGCAATAGATGTAGCAGGCCCATTTCCTGAAACCAAGAAAGGAAACAAATACATCTTGGTAGTCATTGACTATTTCAGCAAATGGCTAGAAGCTTATGCCATACCAAATCAAGAAGCTATCACAGTGGCCGAAACACTCGTGGATATCTGGATCAGTCGCTTTGGTGTACCTAACGAGTTGCACTCTGACCAGGGAAGGAACTTCGAGTCCAAAGTTTTCCAGGAGATGTGCAAGACACTTGGCATCGAAAAGACTCACACGACAGCTCTCCATCCGCAATCTGATGGGATGGTAGAGCGATTCAACAGAACCCTAGAACAACATCTGTCTAAGGTTACTGATGACCGACAAGACGACTGGGACACCCATATCCCCATGTTCCTCATGTCATACAGAGGATCCGTTCATAGCACCACAGGATATGCCCCAGCGAAGATGTTATTTGGTCGTGAGCTTCGTCTACCATGTGACCTGTTATTTGGGATTCCGAGAGATACGCCAGTGTCTTCAACTGAATATGTCACCAAACTCCGAAGACGATTGGAGAATGCTCATGTATTGGCCCGCAGAAACATCAAGACTAACAGTGACCTGATAAAAACAAGGTATGACAGACGGGCCAATACGTCGGGGTTCCATGAGAATGATCTAGTGTGGCTCTATAACCCACAGAGACGAAAAGGCAGATCCCCGAAACTCCAAAGAGACTGGGAAGGTCCATACCGTGTCGTAAAAAGAATAAACGACGTGGTCTACCGGATACAGAAAAGTCCACGGTCCAAACTGAAGGTTGTCCACGTTGATCGACTCCATCAGTACCGTGGTGAAATAGAATCTGTTCGGGACGAACAGATCTAAGAAGGGGGCAGTGTTATGACCCTATTGGCGGCGCAAAAGGGTTAACTATAGGCTCAGTTGACACACACGAGAATCACTCAGGTCAGCGGGGGCCATGGACAAGGGACAGTACTACGATTACATGATTACACGCAAATATGACCAATGTTATGGTCATGTGATCGAAAGCCTGCGTGTACGAGTGACACAGTGGATAGAAAAGGGGGAGTTCAAGACCGGAGAGCGTCGAGACCAGCACAGTTAGTCGCCATGAGATCGGTCCTGGTTGAGTCCTGATGTGTTGATGTACAAGTCCTGAAAGAGAGACAGTAGAGTTTAAGTTGGTGATGTACAGAGTGACATTTTTAGTTGTTGATGTGTTTGACGCCAATTGTCTAGTATTGGCTGTTATCTACTTATTCACTCATTATTAAAGTACCAGATTATTTGGAGCCTTGTTGTCAAGTTCTTGATGTGTTGATGTATGGTGTTGTGTTTAGCAGTGTTTACAGAAGGCCAGAAAAGGAGGGAGAATCGTAACAATATCATTAAATAGCATTAAGTGACATACTGTACTTTTATTAGTGTTGATACTGATTTTCACTTACTGAACATATGCAATTTTTAATATTTTATTCTTGTATTGCATTCCCCACCCTCTTCAACATACAGTTCAGTTTTTGTGAAGCAGACAACATACAGCTCAGTTTGTGAAGCAGACAACATACAGCTCAGTTTGTGAAGCAGACAACATACAGTTCAATTTGTAAAGCAGACAACATTCAGTTCAGTTTGTGAAGCAGACAACATACAGTTCAGTTTGTGAAGCAGACAACATACAGTTCAGTTTGTGAAGCAGATCTATGTCAGATTTTTACTGATTACCTCCTCTCATGAATAAAAAGAGTATGGTAAAGACATTGTACAGGAGTCCTAAGTGTGGTAAAAATTGTCCCCTCGTTTGGCTACTCTGCCCAGGATCATTCTTATAGAGTTACAAGATGCAAACATTATCAAGGCCTACAATAAATAAGACTAAGACTGCTTTATTGATCCTTATGGAAATTTTTTGTGATTACAAGGACTCTTTTCTCATATACAGACAACACAAAAAAAAACATACACATAAATAGAACAGACACAACATAAAGAGTTCATTCAGCGACTACACACAGGCATCTTGGTACTAAGGGACTAAGAGCATCTGCAGCAGTCACCAGGACAACTTCTTTCTCACCATTGTTTTACACTTTGATACTAGCATAGCTTAGCCACTTTTTTAAAGTAAGAAGTATATTGAAGTTAGTAGTAAGTAAAGTTCCTCTTACAGACCTTGTGATCTATAGGGCAGATGATGAAAAGGTCATCTGTTTCTGTTGACCCCAGTTAACGAGTGTGTTATGTGGCCCGCACAATGACCAACCACCTTTACTTTTACCCAACTAATGTAACGGTGGGCTCAGAGGTGCCAAAAGATACTGAAAGTAAAAATTCCATTCTTTACCAGGATTCAAACCCGGGACCCTGGCACAAAGCACTTTACAGCTCAGCCACCACAGCTCTAGTACAATGAAGCCTTTACTATATTCTTTAATAATAATAATATATTTCTTTTTTTTATTGAACTACTAATGTAAGTCTACAACTTAAACTAATGAACTTTTAGTTTATTCTTGAAGTATAAAAAATTAAATTAAAAAATTGCCATGTTGTCAGTTAAGCAAGTTTATGAACTCACCCAAGGTCACATGACCACTGTTGCTTAGTCGAACAGATTTGTCATTGTTGCTAAATGGTTTGTCAAGTATCAATCCATCTAGCCAATGGTTGGTCCACTGATCACTGTCAACATTCTCGTCTGCTGTTGCCAAAGACAGGTGAGCAAAGGCAGTGTTGAACTCTGGCCTTGGATTTGAACGTTCTGTCGACTGATGTTCTAAAAACTGAAGCAAAGACGCTTCTTCTTCTTTTTTCTGACTGAATACAAAATTCATACATTTGATAACTTTGGACTTCTATAGTCAAATTTTATGGCTAAATCATCTAACAAAAAGCCTATAAATCAATATAGACTAATTAATAGAGAAAAAAAAACTCCCCTTTCTGATCATGTGATCTATATGGCAGATGATGTAAAGGTCATCTATTTCTATGGCCTACGGTTAACAAGGGTGTCAAGTGGAAAGCACAACGACCAACTCCCTTTAATTTAAAGCGAATTTTTAAAAAATATATTCAAGCGGATTATATAAAGTTTAAAAAAGTAAAGTACCCTTTTATATGCAATGTTTTAATATATCCGATGATAATACTGATTGTATACTCATAAAATAAAGTAAACATAGCAATCTATGGGGCAGATAATGTAATGGTCATCTGTTTCTGAGGGGTGTAGCCAGCATAATGACCAACTGCTTTTACTTTTCCACAACTTATGTCAGGTACCCATTAGAGCTGGGTGAACTCATGCCCTAAAGATCCGGAGATTAAAAATCCCAGTCTTCACCAGGTTTCAACCAAACCCAGGACCCCCCCCCCCCCCTTCCCGGCTATTAGGAAACAAAGTGTTTTACCACTCAACCACTGTGCCATCATTGTATTCTCATAGATGTTGGCAAAAGATACAGAAATGGGTCTAGATCTGGTGTTTATGTGATTTATGATCATTCAGCGCTGTAAATTACAAACTGAAAATCTAAGCACTTTAAGAAGCCGTAAAGATGCTTCCCTGCTAGTTTAAAGGTCCCAGAAGTATTTATTTATATTATACTTTTTATGTGATAAATTGGTTTGTGAAAGAGACAATTTTCACAAACCTTATGAGGTTTGGGCCTCAAAAAAGAAAGCAGGCTCAGAAATGTTCAAGTGAAAGTTTGAAACACTTTCTTTTCCTTCCACAAATATAGATGTACAAGTCCAGCCCTAAGCTGGCAATCATAGTCAATGCATTGTGGGCACTTTTTTACCTCCAGAATAAAAGAAGTCAGCAAAGAATGCCCCCCCCCCTTTATCCTGATAGCAACAGCTAGGTTAAGGCAGTTACATTTCTCTTAATAAAATATAAAGAATAATGTTTAAAAAAGATTGTCTCTTTGATCTCAACTAGTTCTCTTAAGTTGATCAGATGAACTCATTAATAAGCCAACTTTCTTCTTACCTTGATGGAGGTTGAGACAGGTTGTTGGAACTTTTCAGTTTATTAGCTGCTCCTGACGCAGTACATTTAGTTGAAGCAATGAATCCTGCAGCAGTAAGAACATTATCTGACCAATGAATGGCATTGTCTACATCATTGTCCACAGACCTGTTCAGCAATAACAAATATCTACAAATTAACAGTATGTTCCACTTCTGAAATAATTTTAGAATCCTTGGCTCATTTATACAGAGTATTAGTGATTGTACATAGTCATGCTGGGCTTACATTGTTTCCTCGTCAATATCATTCTCATCAGCATTGAGTGGGCTTATGGGATGTGCCAGTTCCATTCGAATTTCCTGGTAGTCATTCAACTCTGTAGGGTTTAAGGCTTGAAGAAATGACAATCCTTTCTGAAATGACATAAATGACAATCCTTTCTGAAATGACATAAATGACAATCCTTTCTGAAATGTCCTCAAATATTTTAGAACATATCAATTTTTGTTCATTGCACAACCTTACCTCACACAGAGCAGCCACAAAGAACTTTCTGAATTTATACCTAACTTTAAACAAATTGTTTATACAGTTAACAACTTTTCTTGTTATATAAATCAGTGTAAACAAAATGTTTTTCATTCATGCATAAATGTCTGTTTTTTGCTCATAAAGCATCATAAAAACATTTACATTATATTATTTTATTATTTACACATTTCTCAAAATCAAAGTGACCATTGACAGAAAGAAAGAAAAAGTCTCTTCTCACAAGTTTGTATTCTCTAATGTTGTTCAACCTTTTGTCTCCTGTTTATTAGTAACATTTTTATCTTTTCAAGGAAAGACAATTATTATGAGTCATAGATGTCTGCCTATAACTTTGGACAATGTTTATGCAAGTATTTTTCATAGCGAAATTATAAAAAAAATGTTTAGCAGTAAGCTGGCAAACTTTTTTTTTTTTTACAATAACAATAATACTTCTCATGCTGCAAGATGCCTTTTGTAAAGAAAGCATTGGAGTAGACTCAGAGAATTATGGAAAATACTAAAGACAAATATGACTGCATGAGAGATCTGCTATTTATAGATTGCTGCTGCCTAAATACATCAAAAGAAGTGGATCTCCAAAAGAGCTTTACTCTCTTCACCAAAGCTTGCAAAAATTTTGGTTTGACTAACAATGTTGTTCTGCACCAACCTCCTCCCAATAAATAGTCACGGAACCAGACATTCTTATAGATTTCCAGAAACTAGCAAATGTAAAAAAAAAAAAAGGGGGGGGGGGGGGTCAACACAAGTGTTATAAAGACACTCTCTCAAAAGTTCCCTCAAAGAATAAGAAAGTGACATTCACAACTGGAAAACTCTACCTCTATAACTCTAACTCTATGTTGTGTCTGTTCTATTTAGGTGAATGTTTCAGTTGTGTTGTTTTCATTTGAGAAAATTGGAATGAATTTTCATAAGAATCAATAAAACAGTCATTAAAGTCTTAAATAAAATCAAGACTAAAGCCTGTGAGGGATAATTCTTAGACATGTAACATAACTGTTACAAAATGTTATACAAGCATTATCACCATTGTAAACCAAAAAAACAGCAGCTGTACCTCATTATAATCTGTGGTGTCTGATCCAAGATCAGATGAGCTGCTGTCTTCATGAGCTTCAGCATTCTCTTCATCCTCTTCTTCATTCTCTTCATCTTCATCCTCTTCCTCTTCATTACCATCAGCATTTGTTCCAATCGTCGGCTTAGAGGAAACAGAAACATTGGGAGTGGTTGGCGTGGTGGCAGAGGATGGAGACAAAAGAGTGGACACCTCTGTCGCTGCTGTGGATGTTAGATTCTCCACTAAAGCTATAGGAATCTCAGGGACTGAAAAATAAAGCATCAAAGTTTGCTAGAGACTATATGAATAAAGATTTGGCACAAAAAAGACTGCATGAATGAAGATTTAGCACAAAAGGACTACCTGAATGAAGATTTAGCACAAAAAGAAGAATACAAACTGACTCCAAACATAAATAAAGTTAATATTGTATACAATATAGACTACGCTTTAACACTAAAAGAGAATGACTGGACATAGGCAATACTGCATCCATGATCAATAACTTTTTTTTATTACCTAAATTTGTTTTTCTTCCTGGAGATTTTGAAGTGCTTCTGGACATTTCCATCAAAAGACGCTGAAATTAAATATTTTAAATTTTGGTAGTAAAGTTTCAGAAGGGAAAAAGCTAAAATTGTATTTTAATATTTACAGGTTGTGTATATTTTAAAAAAAATATGTATTGAAATAGAATACACAAATATTTATTATATTAACCTGATTGCTATGTATAATGTTTGATTAGATAATACATTTTTGGAGTTATTACTTAGAAAAGAAATGAAGCTGCTAAAACTTTCCTTGAGTTTTTTCCCTTCTACTTACATCTTTCAGATCATTGTTTTGGTGTAAATACTGAGCTTGAAGAGATTCTAGTTGATTGATATACCTGTAAGAACAAGACAAAACTTCTAAGTAAAATGAAACAGAATCCAATTGGTTGATTTTAAACTAAACTGTGAATATAATATGCATGCTTAATTAGTGAAATTGTGCTCATTCCAGATAGAATATGAAATTATTTATTAAAGATGATACTTAATCATCATTATTTGTGTTGGTTCCAAATTAGTAAATACTGACATTTGCTGTTAGGGTTAATTAGTTAATTGATTTGAATTTCAGGAATTCAGTTGGTGTCTTTGTTTAAGACTGATAAAAGACTGTGTTTCAACAGCTAAACATAATGGAGTTATGATTTCGTAGTAGTGGGAAACAAGATGGAATACTAGAATATTAAGTAAAGTACAATTCAAGTTGAAGTGTTAATTAGATCTATTAGATTTATACTAGAATTTATAAATTCCTTAGAGTCTTCATCTTGCTGTGCTGCTGAATATATATACAATTTTACTGCAATAACTATGTGTTTGTGAAATATTTATGTTATGAAATCTCTGAGTACTTGATTGAAAGTAGTTCCTGTTCTTATTCATCATAATGTAAAAAAAAAGCTAAAAAACATTAAAAAAATATAAAACTGTCATTACAATTCATTAGCTTTAGGTTTCAGGCTAAATTATTATTTTTTAATACAACAATAAATATTTTTACTAAAATCAATCAAGTGTACAAACCATTGTTGATCTCGACATTTCTGGTAAAATGTTGGTGGCCTAACTTGAAATTTCAATATCAAAGTATCCAGCTCTGGTTTCAGATAACCTTCGTTAGCCAACAGATCCAGTCTAAAAAATCTATTGTAGCCCCAACATTCTCCAACCTATATATATAATAAAATCAGTTATGTGATGAGTATGAATAAATTTTAGAATAAGTCTGAAAAGCTTTACGGTGAATGAGTCTTGTTAGTTAAGTTTTTAATGAATATAAAACAGAATCTCAATAAACACACAATATCAAAAAAATAAGCTTTAAAGTAAACAAGTAAAAAAGAGAGTTTTAATTTTCATACAAATTCAGTCCTTATTTTCCTTCTGTTTGGTAAGCGATGCAGGTCAATATTTTTTTATCACGAGTTAAAACTAAGCATGACTTTGAGTTAACAAAAGGTCTTTAGAAACCATCAGGCATTGAAATAACAGAAAATATGAACTACAAACTTTAAATAGCCACAATTCTACCCTTCACCTTCTAAATGTAAAAAAATGATTGATAGAGATCCCTCGCTTTTAATGCTTCTAGCCAGTCCAAATCTACAGCCAGTGTGAAAATTGTGTGATTTAACTTATAAAAGATAAGATCACAAAATTTTTACAGAAGCAAGAAGGACTCCTGGGGAGGAGTCATAGAACTAGATAAGATTTTTCACTCAGAATTTTAAGACATCAGTTACTTCACTCAGCTTTATTGAGTACTTCAACTTTGGAAAAGAAAAAAAAAAGCCATCTGAGATAAACTCCTGATTGGCTTTAGGACAGGAAGTACCTTATAAAGTCTTAAAATCCTGAATTAATAATCTCATGTAGTTCTATGACTCAATCTCCCAGTTTAACTGACACCACTCAATCTCAAGATTTAATGTATAGGAGAATACAATAGACATACATATAAGAAACCATTGCTGGAAAAAGTAAATATAGGAAGGTTTGGACCATGAAGCCTCACCATCCACTAACATATTAAAAAAAAAACAAGTGGCTCAAACATATTTAGTTTTTACTTTAGTCTATCAGGGTTTCCCATATGAATTTGTATTGTATTTTTCTATATAGTTGTTAACACCTGGACGTAATGCTACAGCTTTACATTTTAACTTTAAGGTGGAATATTTTTTTTTAATTAAAAAATAAAACAAGGCGCTTCAAAGATAACTGATGTAAAGCGAAATCTGAGAAGAAGCTTTAAAATGTACTGTCATAATTATTCAATGTTTAATAAATCTTGTTTAATGAACTGTACCTCAAAATCAGAAGCAAACTCTCTAACAATGTTCTTAGTCCAATCTTTAGAAGCCTGATGCACCATTTCAACTCTATACTCATATCTAGAGATAACAAAGTAATCAATACTAAATAATGCGTATACTCTAGTTTTAATGGGCATTCTAAAAAAAGATTGAAATAAAAAACTACTTAACTCTTTGACTCCGGAACAACGCAGAGGACGTTGATTTAGAATGGGCAAAAGGTCAGATCAATGCTGAAATCATCGGCTATTTCAAATTTATTTTTTTGTTTCTATTTCTCCGATTCATGTTTTTTATTGCTTTTTTTTATCTAGAATAGTTTCCCTTTGCTAAATATCAGAATTTCCTTCATTCAACGTGTTTTCATTTTGTATGTAGGTTTTAAAGAGACTACATTTATTTTTTCTGTGTGCATGTTTTTTAACATGGAGCCTCAAACAGGGCCATCTAAACTTTGTAGATCTAAATATTTCTTTGATGAGGAAGTTAGAGAATTTGTTATTGAAAATAATTCAGATGACAGTGATTTTGTCTTATCCGATGGTGACATTGATTCTAAATCTAATGATATAGTGAATTAATTTCTAGATCTAGACCTAGGACTAGGTCTAGTAATAATGAAGTTTATCAGCTGATGAAGCAGTCCCACCCCCAGCTAAAGTTCAATGAGAACTAATTTAGCTGTCTCTATATTTTCTAGATCTAATTAGATAGAGGTAGATCTAGGGAACTGAAACAGAACAATTTCAGATTTGTTCCAGCAAAAAATGTGGGAGTCAACCTTGATTTAGTCAGCACTGCATCTAATGAGCTGGAATGTTTTGTTTTTTTATTGACAATGACATTGTTGATAGTCTTGTCAGCACAATAAATAGCTATGCTGACCATATGACTAAATTTAATACCCTTACTAGAATAAGATTCATTTTCAGAAAATGGAGACCTATAACTATGAAGAAAGACAGAGTATGTTAACACTGTAGATCAGGGAGAACGGTTTATGTTTGCGCTGGATGGGAGTCGAACCCATACATTCATATTGACTGCTTCCATGAATATCCCAGCTAGAAGGAATATTTAATTTATATACTAAGTACATGAAGAACTTTAGAAGAAAATACAATATATATATATATATATATAGATGCTGTACAGTTGGACAAGTTTTAGGGTAAAAGTTTTTTGTTCCAAGTGTGTTGCTTTTTTTATGGGCTTTTTCATTAAAGTAGTGACATTAGATTATTAGTTCCAGTTAATTATTTTTTGTGTCAATTGCTGTTTCTTCTATGTTGTTATGTAAATAAACTGAGAAAAATGAAAAAAAAAGTTCTTTGGATTCAATTTGGACAATAAATTTCTTATTTGCACTTGGATGAATATTTTCAATGTCAGTTGCTGAGTTATTCATTTTTAATTTTTTATTCAAAACCCAAAATTACAATAACAACATGATTTGAAAGCTAGAAAATTAAAGAAATAGAAAGAGCATGCATTTCTCTTTAATCTTACATCAAATTTATTATTTTCCAATGATAAATAAAAAAGTTATACAAGTTAAATCAAAGTGAAGTAGCGTACTCCGAAATGGCGAAAAAATTAATTCCGTCCAAACAAGGGAAATAATTCCGGAGTCAAAGAGTTAATTTATATATCAAGAAACACTCAGTTTAACAGATCTGAAACATGAATAGCATTCAAATGTTTAAATTGTCTCTAGCGGAAGGATTATCCTTTCCAAGGACAATGACCAATGGATCATAAACTACTTTGAATCTCTCTGGGAGACTTTTGGTCATTGTTGAAAAAAAAAAAAATAAAGATTAAACCAAATTACTTGAATGTCTGTGGAAAATACCAGAAGTCACTTCAAGAAAACAAATATTAACTTACTTGGATGTTTCTGGAAGACCAGCAGTCAATTCCAAGAAAACTGACAAATAGTTGCCTCTGACTACTCCATTACCATCCTAGATATCAACAATCCATGTTAAAATAATAGTAACTTTAGTCAAAAAATAGAATAAAATTAAACCAATTATAAATACTAGCTAAATACAGCTTTGTACTAAACTATAAAAAAAAAAAAGAAAAAGAGATAAGATAATTTTTATTGATCCAATCAAATGGGATAAAGGAGTTTTTAAATCTTTCTGTTTTAGTCCTAATGGAAAAGAGACCACCACTTCGTTCAGATCTGATGTAACAGTGGTTTAATGGGTGCAGGTTATCTTAATGAACCAGTTAACTTCTAACTTCTAAAGGGAGGAATGGAGAGAGACGGTCGACAAATCTTGCCTGGTGCCCTAACAGTCCAACAGACTAAGGGATAGGTAAAATGTAAGGTAAAAACTTCTAAAATGTTGATAACACTGCAACGAAAACCAAAACTGTGTTGTCTTTAAATATAGCAACTGGTATAACTAACAACTGGTACAACTACAATGGACATGATAGTGTCCTTCAATTAGATGTGAATCAATGCATACAAGACAGAGCTGCTTTAGAGTGAAATCAAATTAGAAGTAAAAAAAAACTCACAGGGTAAACTTTGAGTCTCCAACTCAATCCATTCACAAACAAAGGTGGACTGTAGACTGGGTCAGCTCTTTGTCTCAGTACACTAAAGTTTTTCATGATGAAAGTACTGGAGTCATACTGAGGCACTATCTCACTAGAATGGAGGATTTGGTAAGAAAGGGGGGAAAGGGGTGGACACAATAATCAAAATTAAAAAAAAAAAAAAAAAAGGCTGTTAAAAAAACCAACTTGCTACAGTTTCAAGCACTTTGTATAACTCGTGTTTGAGTATAAAAAAAACAACCTCAAGTTGTGATGAGTTTCTTAAAAAAATTCCTAAGTCATCTAATCGTGAAGACTTTTACTTAATTTTCTGTGTGAAAAGTTCAGATTTAAGTTCCATGTGTAGTAGTTGGTTTTTATTAGAAACTGTTTTTTTTACTCAGGAGGTTCTGAGACAATCAAGATTTGATGTTTCTTGATATGTACTAGTTAAATGGAATGATAATTAAACATTGTGGTGACCTCATGCAACATTAAATAGAAAGTTGATTGTCATATAAGTTGAGACTATAGGTGAATTATAAGGCTCCTCCCCAGAAGTCCTTTAAGGGCTTCTTTATTGACCATTTCCTCTCACTCCAAAATTATGTTAAGGTTCTGAAGCAATTCCCCAAGATATAAGAAACCAAAATGAAATTTTTTCCTGCCCTGTAAACTTAATTTGAATCATCCCACAATGAAACTTTTTTCTATTTTATTCTCAAACCAATTATCAGCTTTTATTGGAATAAATTTTAGAAAATTAGAAAGATTATCAAACAGTATCTCGGATACTAGAACTAGCAACTGCTACTGATAAACTGCTACTTTAAATATACTTGCAATTATAAAAGCTTGGTCTCAACTTACAACAATGCCATGATTATGCCAAAAAGACTTTACATATTAAAATCTGATGGCACAGGTGTGGTGACATACTTATTAAAATCTGATGGCACAGGTGTGGTGACATACCTATTAAAATCTGATGGTACAGGTGTGTGACATACCTATTAAAATCTGATGGCACAGGTGTGGTGACATACCTATTAATATCTGATGGCACAGGTGTGGTGACATACCTATTAAAATCTGATGGCACAGGTGTGGTGACATACCTATTAAAATCTGATGGCACAGGTGTGGTGACATACATATTAAAATCTGCTGGTACAGGTGTGTGACATACCTATTAAAATCTGCTGGTACAGGTGTGGTGACAAAGGATGAAGCTGACTGGCGGTGTGCCATACGGAAGAGCTCTAGAAGGTCCTTGCTCTTCATGACAAGCTCAGACTTCCCACAATCCCTCAAATCAGCCTCGACCTTTTCAATTGCTGTGTCCCATGTGGTCACTTCCTGTGCCAACTGATTTCTCTGACCTAAAAAAAACCCAAATATTTTGTGTTTATCTGAAGACAGTATTGAATTAGATACGCACAGTAAAATAGCAAAGTACTTTCAGACCTTGTGATCTATAGGGCAGATGATGTTAAGTTCAATGAGAGTGTCATGTTGCCAACACAAAGACCAACCACCTTTACTTTCCCAAATTTTACCAGCCACCTTTACTTTCCCAAACTATACCAACCAACTTTACTTTCCCCCAACTAATGACAGGTTGACAATGGGGTGTTTTAATAATTAAAAAATTACAGTCTTCTGAAGCCAAAAGCTTTACCACTCAGCCCACTAGCCTCAAGATACATAGTAGTGAATCAACGAAAACAAATTTAAATGCCTTGACTGTCCACTTGAAATACCCAAAAACTCTTTTGGCATTCCCAACTCTCATGTAATATTGATATGTTACGTATCTAGGCATTGTTACCTAGATACTATATTTTTTTTTCTCTTGACCTGTAGGTTGTCTGCCCCTTGTGTAATAAGTTTTTTTTTTATTTTATTTTTCACGGTGAGTCAAGCCACACAGACAGTGACCGGTCCTTGACCTATGTGTGTACCTCTGGTTGAAAGGAGGGTGTTTTTTTTTTTCTTCTGTCTCTTTGGAGAGCGTTCTAGATCTGGGTGTTGATGACTTTCTGTTCTAGAAATTACTAGATATCGACGCGCGGTAGATTATATAAAGACCGCTCGCGTAACGTTGACAGACAGACATACGGAGACAGCCGTGAGACAGAATAGCGGAGACATTGCGTGACCCGCACGTGGTATACCAATTGATCGTGTAAGTTAAGATTTTTCTTTTTTTCAAGGCCTTGCTTGTATTTGTAATTATATTTTCAAACTCTTGTATTGTAATATTTTTACATGCCATTTTTGTAAAAGGGTTTTGGTCAACCCTTCCATTTTGTATTGAGTTATATTATGATTTAAACATTAAGTTGATATTTTACCTTCCGATTTCTTGTGTCATTTTTTTGTTTGTTATTCATTGTAAGTCTTTGATTAAATTCAGACTTAAGATAAGTGACACAACTACCTTTTTCTATTGTCACGTTCCCCTAGGCAAGCCATTTAAAAGTAGAATTCAATTTGTAATACGTGACAAAAGAAGTTTGGGGGCTCGTCCGGGATATTTTTCTGAACCTATTTTCGTCTTACTTGAGTAATTTTGTAAAGGCGAAGTTGACTTTAACAAAAATTTTTTTTGTGTCAGGGAGTCGGAAGTAAAGTATCAATAGTATTGACCAAACTCTCTTTAGGTTTTTTTTTTGTTGTACTGATTTTGTACTGTATATTTACATTGTATACATTTTTTGCTTGTAATAGTTGTTAGTTAGCCATGGATATTCAGGTTTTTCTTGCAAATCCCTCTGTGAAAGAGATTGATGCTTTTACTAGGAAGGAACTGGTCCTTATTTCTAAACATTTAGGGTTAAAAATAAAATCAAATGCCCTTAAACAAGAAATCAGAGATAACATTGTAATCCATTATGTAGACGAGGAAGTGTTTTCTGAAGACCTTTTAGAAACCCTTAGACCCGATGAGGGTAAATCAGATTTAGAACTTCAGATAAAATTAAAACAAATGGAAATAGAAGCCCAGTTAGCTTTAAAAGAGAAGGAAATTAAACAAAAAGAATTAGAGCTTGCAGCGGCTAGAGAGCAGAAAGAAATAGAAATAGAGTTAAAAAGATTAGAGTTAGCTGCTAATGTAAGACCAGATTCTTCCCCTGCCAGTCATACTGCTGAAGCAACAAAATTTTTGAAAATAATTCCACGCTTTAATGAAGCCACAATTGACAATTATTTTCCACAATTTGAACTTGCTGTGAAAAATTTTAATGTACCTGAAACTTTGTGGCCCACTTTGCTGCAAACAGTTTTGACTGGTAGAGCTGCAGAGGTATTTTGTTCTTTGACCATTGAACAACAAAAAGATTATAATGTTGTTAAGGCCTTAATTCTTAAGGCATATGAACTTGTTCCGGAAGCTTACCGAAAGCAGTTCAGGGATTGTCGCAAATCGGATGGCCAAACCCATGTAGAATTCCTGCGGGAAAAGGAGCGACGCTTTGAGAAGTGGCTCACTTCCAGGGAAATCGGCACCGACTTTGAAAAATTCAAGAACCTAATGCTGATGGAAGAGTTCAAGAGTTGTGTGCGGCTGGACGTCCGTATGCATATAGCTGATCGTGGCGAGGAAGATGTGCACAAGGCTGCAGTGTTGGCAGACGATTATATAATATCACATCAATTTGCCAAGTATACGACGGATGTCAAGCCAAAACAAGTCAAACAGCCTGAGTCCACTGCTAGCAACTCCATCAAGAACAGCAGTACAAATGACAGAAAACCTACTACAAGTAAAGCTACTTGTTCCTACTGCAAACGAGAAGGCCATAAAATTGACGATTGCTGGAAATTGAGGAAGAGAAACGAAAAAGCTCCTTCAAAAGTCAGCGCTTGCACAGTACAGTGGTCGGCGAGGTTTACTCCCTCATCATCAAGTTATATCAAGAATACCTCGACACCACCTGTTTCAAATGTATTGACTGTACAAGACTCTCCGAAAATGTCTCCACGATGTTCCAATGACTCAAACAAGAGTTTTTCAAATACATCAAGCCAATGTTCCTATGACTCAAACAAGAGTTTTTCAAATACATCAAGCCGATGTTCCAATGACTCAAACAAGAGTTTTTCAAATACATCAAGCCGATGTTCCAATGACTCAAACAAGAGTTTTTCAAATACATCAAGCCGATGTTCCTATGACTCAAACAAGAGTTTTTCAAATACATCAAGCCGATGTTCCAATGACTCAAACAAGAGTTTTTCAAATACATCAAGCCGATGTTCCTATGACTCAAACAAGAGTTTTTCAAATACATCAAGCCGATGTTCCTATGACTCAAACAAGAGTTTTTCAAATACATCAAGCCGATGTTCCAATGACTCAAACAAGAGTTTTTCAAATACATCAAGCCGATGTTCCAATGACTCTATCCAGAGTTCCTATAATACATCACCCCGATGTTCCAATGACTCTATCCAGAGTTTCCATAATACATCACCCCGATGTTCCAATGACTCTATCCAGAGTTCCCATAATACATCACCCCGATGTTCCCATGACTCTATCCAGAGTTCCCATAAGACATCACCCCGATGTTCTAATGACTCCATCAAGAGTTCTCCAAATACATCCAAAAGATGTTCTACTGACTCAAGAAAGAGTTTCTCCACTGCGTCTCCTAGAGATGTCAATGACTCCAGCGAGAGTTCGACCCAAGTCCAGTCTGCATCAACCAAAATTGATGTTTTATTAGAGGATTTTAAGCCTTTCATTTCGGAAGGATTCGTATCACTACCCGGTGATTCTACAAGTCTACGACCTATCACCATTTTGAGAGACACAGGTGCCTCACAATCGCTACTTTTAGAGGGTATCTTGCCCTTGTCAAAATCATCATCGACTGGGAAGAGCATCCTGTTACGAGGCGTAGAGCTTGGATGTATAGATGTGCCTCTACATCTAATCGACATAAAGTCAAATCTCATTACTGGACCGGTTGTTGTAGGTGTCCGACCAACATTACCAAAGTCCATCCAATCGGACCAAGGAACGAATTTCACGGCCAATCTTTTCAAGCAAGTCATGACTCAGTTGGGCATCAAACACTGCATGTCGAGTGCGTATCATGCCGAGTCGCAAGGCGCTCTTGAGCGATTCCATCAGACTCTCAAGAACATGATCCGAACCTATTGCTTTGAGCACGAAAAAGACTGGGACGAAGGAATCCACATGCTGTTGTTTGCAACCCGTGAATCCGTCCAGGAATCGTTGGGATTCAGCCCTTTTGACTTAGTCTTTGGCCATTCGGTGCGCGGTCCCTTGAAATGTATAAAAGAGACTTTGTTGTCACCAACAGCCACTGAAGGACTTTTAGACTATGTAAGTAAGTTTAAAACTAGACTTTATGATGCTTGTGTTCTGGCCAAAAATAACTTACAAAACACCCAATCCAGCATGAAACGCTGGTATGATAGAAAGGCCCGTGTTAGAGAATTTTCTCCCGGGGATAAGGTGCTTGTATTTTTGCCCATACCAGGTCAACCATTGCAAGCCAGATATTTTGGTCCCTATGAAATTGAGACCAAAATTAGTGACCTCAATTACACAATCAAAACCCCTGACCGTAGGAAAAAGACTCAGCTATGTCACATAAACATGCTGAAGCCTTATGTATCTCGGCCAGATCACTCAGAGAAGAGTAATTGTGTTTTAAATACAGTCAAAAGTTGTTCAAATAGCCATGTTTCTCCTATTGATGATGATATTGTAAAGGAGAAATTTGGACAATACAAAATACCTAATTCTTTTGTATTACAGAATTTGGATGTAAAACTGTCTCATCTGTCTTCGACAGAAAGGCCAGTTATCATGAAACTCATTAATGAATTTAATGACATTTTTTCTGATGTACCAAAACAGACTAATGTTATAATGCATGATGTAGATGTTGGCGAGGCTACTCCAGTCAAGCAGCATCCTTACAGGGTTAACCCTGAAAAACTTGCCATACTTAGGTCAGAAATCAAGTATATGTTTGAAAATGACCTCATTGAACCAAGTTCCAGTAGCTGGAGCTCCCCATGTGTCTTGATACCTAAACAGGACAAGACTTATCGTTTTTGTACAGACTACCGTAAGGTAAATGCTGTAACAAAGACCGATTCGTTTCCTATCCCTAGGATAGACGATCTCATAGATCGTATTGGTGACGCTAAGTACATCACCAAAATAGACCTACTTTCAGGTTATTGGCAGGTTCCCCTGACTGATAGGGCAAAGGAAATCTCCGCCTTTGTCACCCCTGATGGTCTGTACCAATACAAAGTGATGCCATTTGGCATGAAGAATGCTCCTGCCACTTTCCAGAGAATGATAAATGCCCTGCTTGCTGACATGGAGAATTGCCACGCATACATAGACGATGTAGTAATTTTTAGCCAAGATTTTTCTAGCCATTGTAAACAACTGCATTGTCTTTTTACTAAACTTTTACATGCAAAAATTACTGTAAACCTGAGTAAGAGTGATTTTTGCCAGGCTTCCATCCAATACTTAGGCCATATTGTAGGACAAGGCCAGGTGAAACCTGTAATGGCCAAAGTAGAAGCTATCCAAGCTTTCCCTATTCCTGCTGATCGGAAACAACTCCGAAGATTTTTGGGAATGTCTGGATATTATAGAAAATTTTGCGAAAATTTTTCTGTCATTGCCAGTCCTTTAACAAACCTCCTGAGAAAGAACGTCCGATTTACTTGGACGGATGAATGTCAGAAAGCCTTTAACCAAATTAAGCAGATATTATCTAGCTCCCCCATTTTGATGGCTCCTGACTTCGGAAAACCTTTTAGGTTAGCTATTGACGCCAGTGACACAGGTGTTGGGTCAGTCCTTTACCAAGAAGATAATTTCCAAGTAGAGCACCCTATTTGTTTCTTTTCCAAGAAATTTAATAGACATCAAAGAAATTATTCTACTGTGGAAAAAGAATGTCTTGGGTTGATTCTTTCTATACAACACTTTGATTTTTATATCAGTGGGTCCAGATGGCCACTGGTTGTATTTACTGACCACAATCCCCTTACATTTATCCACAAAATGTCTGGCAAGAACCAACGACTTCTCAGGTGGAGTTTATTTTTACAAGAGTACAACCTAGATCTTAAACACATAAAAGGCAGCGAAAATGTTATCGCCGATGCCTTATCTAGATTGTAAAAAGTATTTTGATGTATATTTTTTTTTATATATATCATGATAAATACATTCTGTAATGTAAATATCATTTTTGTAATTGTTCTAAAAAGATTTCCATTTCGTGGAAATGTAAACTTTTTATTTTTAGGAGGGAGGTGTTACGTATCTAGGCATTGTTACCTAGATACTATATTTTTTTTCTCTTGACCTGTAGGTTGTCTGCCCCTTGTGTGTAATAAGTTTTTTTTTTATTTTATTTTTCACGGTGAGTCAAGCCACACAGACAGTGACCGGTCCTTGACCTATGTGTGTACCTCTGGTTGAAAGGAGGGTGTTTTTTTTTTTCTTCTGTCTCTTTGGAGAGCGTTCTAGATCTGGGTGTTGATGACTTTCTGTTCTAGAAATTACTAGATATCGACGCGCGGTAGATTATATAAAGACCGCTCGCGTAACGTTGACAGACAGACATACGGAGACAGCCGTGAGACAGAATAGCGGAGACATTGCGTGACCCGTGCGTGGTATACCAATTGATCGTGTAAGTTAAGATTTTTCTTTTTTTCAAGGCCTTGCTTGTATTTGTAATTATATTTTCAAACTCTTGTATTGTAATATTTTTACATGCCATTTTTGTAAAAGGGTTTTGGTCAACCCTTCCATTTTGTATTGAGTTATATTATGATTAAACATTAAGTTGATATTTTACCTTCCGATTTCTTGTGTCATTTTTTTGTTTGTTATTCATTGTAAGTCTTTGATTAAATTCAGACTTAAGATAAGTGACACAACTACCTTTTTCTATTGTCACGTTCCCCTAGGCAAGCCATTTAAAAGTAGAATTCAATTTGTAATACGTGACAGATACTTAAAAAATAGATGGCTGTCTGGGACATGGTGATCAAGTGGAAAAATGGCTTCTGAACTAAAAGGTGAAGACTTGAGATTTTGAATTTCTGGGATTTTAGGGTGCACCTGTACCAAGTCAACTCTAATGGGTACATGACATTATTTGGGAAAGTATAGGCAGTTGGTTGTTGTGCTGGCCACATGACACCCTCATTTAGCATCAGCCATAGAAACAGATGACCCTTAGATCATCTGCCCTAATGATCCCTAATTTTGAAATTACTTTTTATTTTTTATTTTTAGGATTTTCTGCTGCCCTAAGCCATAGAAATAAATTAGATGGTGTTGCCTAAATAATTAAACACATGGAGCCTTGAGGTAATGAGTTAAATCTAGAGGTGGAAAAAAACAACACTAACCTATAAGTGTCACAAGTTTACTCTTTAGCTGCGCTTCCAGTCGAGCTACCATTAGTTCAACTGCATTGCGGATTTCCCTGACTCGTTCATCTTTAGCATTTTTCACACTTTCAATGTTGCGTTCCTGTTGAAAAGATCTTGTCATTTAATGTCTAATACACCAACACTATACACTGACTATAAAAGCTTCACTGTACATAACCATACTGCTTACTAAACTCTACTGGTCTCTCTAAGCCTGGACTAAAACTGCTTCCCTCTGGACTCACAACATCAGCCTGTCTTGGTGTGCTGAATTGACCTGAATTGTGTGACTCTGACACACTCTATTAAGGGTCCAGCAAGGCTTCTTTTACTAAATCACAGAAAACGTTATTACTTTCTAAATGATCACTGGGCATATCATAGGTCCTAGTTCCCTTGACAGATGACACTAACAGCAAGCTGGCGTGTGTCACATGTGTAAATTGTTAGCACACATAAACTGCTAATCCTACACGTGTCTCCACCGTCTCCACCACGGTTATAACAATGCGCATTTATATATTAGTTAATAATACCAAAACTTATCTATTGGTTTACAAATGCCATTATAAAAAAGTAAATTTATTACTTTATACTGCCATTATAAAAACTTATCTATGAGTTTATGATGCCCAATTAAAAGCTTTTCTATTATTTTATATAATGTCATGACTTACAACATCTTGCACCAGACAAAACAACTCAGAATGTTGTGACTTGAGTAGATTCAGTTCTCCATTGATTTTAGACTTGTATTCCTCATAGATTCTATCCAAAGGCTTGAACATGTGGCCAGAATGCTATATTGGAAAATAATAAATCTAATAAGACTAATCATTACTACAGAGAACATCATGTGTGTATGTGTGCCCAGAATGTCAGGAATTAGGTCAGGGTTAGAGGTGTACCTCAGAGTTGTATTAACATATTACTAAAAAAAACAATTAAGTCTAGGTCATTGGCATACAATCTGCTACACTGCAAATATTTCATTATAATAAAAAAAAATTGTTGATGACTATATTCAATATACAATATCTACTGTTATGATGAAGAAGGTACTGAAAGGATTGGAGGAAAAAGAATTGCAGAATTGTCATTGATGGTCTGGCAGGGACATAAGAAGAGCTAGCTGACTTGATGATGCACATAGAAAGGACTTCTGTAGCAGATGGTATGCAAATCAATACCAAAAAAAAAAAAAAAATTATGGCCAATAGCTTACAGGGCTTTAAATCAGTATTGGAGGCAAAAAGGTGGCAGTAGTTTTAAATACTGTGCAGCTAATGTTTCAGATGAAGAATCCTGAACTACTGGACAGAAGTGCATAATCCACAGCAGCACTTGTTAAGCTCAAAACAATAATAATAAAAATATGGAACGACAAAGGCATAACCTTTGACACTAAAATCAGAGACTGATGCGCTCCTTGGCCATGGCTACATTCTTGTACGCTTGCAAATCTTGGATGCTAACTGCATAACTAGAGAGGAGGATCCTAGCAATTGAATTGAGATGCTACAGAAGGTTCCTAGGTATCATCTACAATGACTACATTAAATCAAAGACCGCAACAGCAATTGGGCCTGATAACCACTTGAAAAAAAAACCTGAAATTTTATGGCCATATTACAAGGTCCTCAGGTATGTAAAGACCTTCCTTCAGGGAATAGTGCCAGGCAAAGAATAAGAGGCAGATAGAGAAAGTTATGGGATGACAACATAAAAGAATAGACAGGCTTGTCAATGAAAGAGATTCTACCCAAAGTAAAATACAGGAATGGAGAAAGTCGGTCATCAGGTCATGTGTTGTGCCCCAGCGGTCTAACAGCCTAAGGGATAGGTGAAGTGAGAAAGCAAATCAATAAGTTAAAGATTAGAGTAAGGCTCATCATCAGTTGCTGAATGATTATGGCTCATCTTGGTGAGCCTTTTTTACATGTGACTGTAGAGCTCTATTATGGAGAGACATTTCCATCCACATTTTTCACATGATACAAAGATGCATTTCATTTGGTTGGAGAGGATCTTGCCATTTTTTCTTTGGTATGCTTTTCTTCCAGAGCTGAGGTCATTACTTTTTTTTATTGTCCATAGCCTACTATGTCACCATTTCTCTGCTCATAATTTGGTCTAGGGCAATGTCTTCCCAGTAGTCAACATCAATATCCACTGTTTTGATGTCCTGTTTGAGCGCATCTACTTATCGGAGGTGGGGTGACCAGTTTTTGATGTGTGTTGCCAGTAGAGGATAAATTTAGGGATGACTTTCTCCATTTGATGGACATGACCAAGCTGTAGGCAGTGTTGCTTGAGGGTAAGGAATATACTGGGAACCTAAGCAAGCAAGTATCTCAGTGTGACTTATTATGTCTTGCCATGTAACAACATTTGCAAGAGCCATAAAAGTGACACGTATACAACAGTCACCATCAGACTACAAAGGATACATAAACAGTAGTACCAAGTCTCATGATGATTTCTACAATATACAGAGTCATGGAAGTGATGTATAAATCATTATTAAACAATAAAGCTGACATGCACTCAAAAGTATTTATTTCAACCACTATGTCAACCTACATGCCCCATGATGTAATTAACCGATCAAGATGTCCCACACTATTTTTTTTTTAAACTTACTGTGCCACCCCACAATGCACATTGATGGCATATGCATTGTTTGCAAGTCCAGCAGTAGACACTTAACTTCTCCTGATGTTCGCTGCACCTGCAAGATTGAAAGATTCGATGAAAACATAAGAACAAAAACTGTCAAGGAAATAAAGAAAACAAAAACAGAAAAGCAAAAATTATGACTCACATTTCCTTTCGCGAGACACCTTCCCCTCTTACTAAAGGAGACGACTGTTGGAGTGTGTCCAGCTGCTGGGTCACCTCCTCAGCCCAGCGACAGTTGACCAGTTCGTGAAGTAGTAGAGAAGCTCTGATAAATAGATAGATAGTTGAATATGAGTCTATTTCATTTTAAAATGCTCTTCATGACCAAAGAAAATAATTCTCAATTCTTCTAATGAGCACACTATATACTTTCATATAAATATGATCAAAAGTAGTGATGCCTTTATGTTTTATTAAGTTATTCTAAGATGATACAAGTCAGGATTTACAAAAAAAGATGAAATAAAAATTATTTTTTTCCATTGACAATTCAGTTACTAAATAAGAACAAACTTCTGCATATCCCAATTGGAAATGTTCAATAGCGATATTGTGTCTGATGTGTTGTTTTTTTTATACTTAACATCATTTTATTTTAAGGCATTGAATTCTTTAACTCTTTTTCTCCTAATTGACGATACCATCATTGATTTGAGCTCATTAAATTAAATTAATGTTTGATTTTTTACTTTGTCTTATATAAAAAGAGTATGCAGTCTCCTTTAATTCTATACCAAATAAAAACATTTTCTGATAACAAATAAAAAGTTTTTGAAGCCTAATCATAACAGGGTAGTATACTACTGAGCAAAATAAAGAATCCCTATCAAAACATTGAAAATAATTTCCGAGTGAAAGAGTTAAATAAAGTGCATTATTGTATAAAAAAAACATTTCCTTTGGGAAAAAAAAAAGTTTTATTAATGAACTTGATTAAGCTTACAAAGTGTATTGCTCTTTGCTTTGCTACTTAAATTCTGCTTCAAAATATTTTGCTATTCTGAAAATCTTACCTGCAGTGAGGACACTGTGACCTCTGCTCTGTTAACCATCTCTAGAGATAACACAATTTATGAAACATTTAGTCTTCGAAGTCAGAAATAATCAAACATTTAAAAAAGAAAATGCAATAGAACTATGACAGTTTTAGTTATTAGTTAAATCTCATTTAATACACATTAAACAACACAGATCAACCACTCACATTAAATACAAGAAAAGAAATATGGGATAAAAAAGGGATTAAGTTAAGAGAAAGGTGAAAAAAAATCTATAATTTACCAAACAGGTAAAAGAAGAAAGAGTTTTGAAAAATCTTTTTTTTTTAAAGTTAAACCTACTCGAATACAAGGAAAACAACATAATTTTGAACAGTGTGGACATAGGCGTGCATCTCGCAACTTTTCCATACAAATGAAACATCGAAAAACTTCCGCCAGGCTCTGTAAAAATGGAAACAATAAACACATAATAAACACAGTGAAAGAATAATATTAGCAAACAAAAGAAAAGAATAATATTTTTTAAATCTCACTTTAAAAAAAAAAAAAGAAAAACATGACATCAGAAAACAAAATAAAGACTTGGATGGATAAGTGTCAACCAAAGATACCAAACATAGCCAATGATTCTGAATTGGGGCTAAAGAAGTGAAATAATGTTTGAATATATACAATATTGCTATGTTAGGTCAGTGTCAGTAATAGTTAGTTACACTATACAATGTCCAGTCAGTAATGGTTGGTTATGCTAGGCAGTGTCCAGGTCAGTAATGGTTGTTACACTGAGCAGTGTCCAGTCAGTAGCATTTGGTTACACTGGGCAGTGTCCAGTCAGTAATGCTTGGTCAAACTAGGCTGTGCAGACAATAATGATTGGGTACACTAGGCAAAGTCCAGTCCATGTAACCTACAGTAGATATTTTCCACTCTCCATGTTGGGTACAGTAGGCAGTGTCTAGTCTGTGTTGATTACAGTAGGCAGTGAGTAGTCAGTATTGGTAACAGTAGGCAGTGTTCAGTCAGTGTTGGCTACAATAGGCAGTGCCAGTGAGTAGATATTGGTATAAATAAAATGTCAGTTATTATTGGTTGGCTTCATAAAATAGTGCCAGTAAGGGGCATTGAATATCTTTACAAAGTAGTGAGTCAGTATTTGGATGTCTACCCATGTAGTGCCAGTCAGCATTGATTGGCTACATTAGATAGTTCTAGTCTTATCTTATATAATACAGACGTTGCTTTAAAAAAGAAGATGATTAGGTCCTACGTCTCATGCATCTAAGCCAATGACTTAAATTCTGCCAAGTCACTGCTTTTCCTGGCTGGCTCAGGCAACCCATTCCATGCTCTAATAGCACTAGGGAAGAAGGAGCATTTGTTCTAGCATATGGAATGAGGAGTGGGCCTTTATCTTTGTGTCTTTCTGAGTATTTTATTAGATTCTGTTTTTGCATTTGAAGTTTATGGTTAAGTGTTTTATGTATAATTGCTACTTTATTTTTGAGTCTTCTCTCCTAAATATAGTGATTTTAATAAAGGTGTTACTCTAGTCAAATATGAATATTCGTTTGTTATGAACCTCACTACTTTATTTTGTGTCTGCTCCAGTTTCTTAATGTTTTCTTGAGTTGAGGGGTCCCAAACAGAGGATTCATATTCTATTATTGGCCTAACCAAGGTTAAATAATATTTAAGTTTTATGTACTTATTTGATTTATAGAAATTTCTTTTATTAAACCCTAATGCTTTGTTTGATTTTTTTAATAGTTTCATCAATGTAGGGATTCCATGACAATTTTTATTTATTTTAGTCTGTATTGACTATCTACATAAGGTAGTTCCTGTAAGTATTAGTCATCATCCTAAGTGAGTGGCACAGAGTAATTAATCTCTTGAGAATGAAAATGTCACAAGTCAATGTTTATAAACTTTGAATGTCATACCCTCTCAACGCAGCTAAAACTCCAGTTACAAAGGGAAAGAAAAGTTGCTTTGCCTGTTTGTAAAGATGGTAATTGGAAACAAACTATATACTTAACTGGGTACTAGATAGGTTGAGATATGCTTTTGAAATGACAATATGTTGTTAAATGAGCTGGGATAATTATCAGTTTTCTTGTGAAAGTACTTAAAGTTACAGTTTTATTTCTACAAATTTAATAATAACATTGTAACTATGGCTATAAAAAGCTTAAACTTTTATGGATGAAATGATAGGAAAAGTTACTTTTGAACAAAAAATTCTATCGCAATATGGAATATGTTATATGTTACCCAATGCAAAGTATCCAAAACAAGGCAGTGAATCTACTACAGGTTAGGATACCATTGAACAAAAATTGGTGAAGAATTTCTGTGTTTAAAAAATCAACAAAATGAATTTATTTTGAGCACAAATTTGAAGTGTGCACCAAAAAAAAATAGCTTGCTAATGACCCTTACTATATATTATATGACATTGCCTTATATAACAAGCATTACAGGACAAATAGAATAAATCACCTGTGCTAATATTATCTCATTGCTATTCTGTATTTTTTCTTTCACTGTGTCTAAATTGGACATAAGAATCTCTTCCAGCGAAATGGCTTCTACCTGACTAGCATCTAGAAGATGATCGTATTTCAAGCTACTGGATGCACCTTCACCCGTAGGCTGATGGTGTGAAGAACCTGAGGCTTGAGTTTTGTTTACAATTGAAGATTGCTCATGACTGTTGCCTTTCTTAAAATGAATAGATGATTGTTTATACTTTGCACTTTTCACTTCAGCAAACGTAGAATAATTGAGCTGTGCTATTTCTTCAGAGGAAGAAGTTGTCCTGCAGTCATTTAGATATTTCTTGAATGGTGTTTTTATATCTTGAAGTGATGTTTCCTGGTGAGCCATGGATGTTTGAGACTCTTGATCAAGATCAAATGAGACTTTGTGTTTGAAATGGGATGTTGAATTGTTAGCTCCCTTGGTGCTTGCCAAGCAAGACTGTGGACATTTTGCAGTCTTGAGATCTTGGTTATTATGATAATGTTCCAATGAGGCTTGATGAGCAATCTTAGACTGATCTTTAGTTTTCCCACTAGACTCCTCTAATCCTTGCATCACAGTACAGCCAGCACTGGCGGAGAGACTTGAGTTGTGTGAGGATTGAACATTTTCTACCGGACTTATAACCCTAATCACTGGATTTAATTGGTCGTGACGTTTCTTATGGGCACCAGATTCATCCCTAAAGTTGTCTGAACTTCCCATACCACTGAATATACCAGAATCATTGGAACTGTTATGTGATGATCCACTTCTCACAGTAGAGCTGAACATTTTAATGCTGGTTTCATTTGAGTTTGGACTGTTCTCTGACCTTGACCTATGAAAACCATAAAGATGCCCAGAAAACATATCAGATGCAGAACGTTTAAGATCATTGCCTTGTGAATGACCCATATCTACCATTTGACCCATCAGAGACATCCGGCACTTTTCATCAAGACTGTTCACAGACAGGGGTCTTTTTTTTTTACTTTTTTGTCTCATAGTTCTTCTATACATAGACATACTTAAACACTACACTGTCTACGCTGCCCAAATGTCAGTTCCTGCCTATCTTATTGTTACTAATAAAAATCAATATTTAGACTTAGTGTCACTATGTGGATTTTCTTGCCAACTGACACCACCAGTTTCTATGCTGCCTTGACATCAACAATATTGACAGTATCCAGGATGCTTTGATACATTTCAAAGAGTTCTTTATTTTAAGACTTTGATCAATATTAGCATAGTACCTTTCAAAGTGCCGATATATATATATATATATATATATTTATATATTTAACTTTAGTCTATGTGAAGAAACACTCCACAAAGTTTTAAAATTAAATTCACAGTTCTAAGAATAGCCTTATAGCTTTATAATATTTCAACTATCAGAAATGCTGGTTCAGAATGATAGCAGATGAAATAAACCAAGCATTAGAATCTATAACCTGTTTAAAATGCCAGTATTAAGATCTAAACCTAGTACAAAGCATTAGACTATTATTAGAATACTTGGTTTGGTGTAAGCTAAAAATTCAACTCTAGTCCGAGATTTTCTCTGATTCATTTTTTATATTTAGATCTAGTCCAAAATAACATTCAATATAGTCCGAAAAAAAAAAAACCAAATCTGAAATCACTGCTGATCCTAAAGGCATCTAGACACTGCCGTGTTGAAGTTCTAAGGGACATAAATCTAACACACACACACACAAAACGCAACTATAACAAACGATGGAGAAAGTGAGTTGTCCAACTTTGAACAGGCAAATCAAACCATGGAGCGGCTTATATACAGGATTCCCCAGCATTTGAGGGCAGGGGGATCATTGTGGGAACCGAGGGGTGAGTCCCCAGATACATGACACAAATCAACAACAGTGGATGGAGACGTGTTTATGTATAAATGCTGACCATCCCCAAGCGCAATAATGGATTGAACTTACGTAGCCACAATTCTGTCCAAAAAACATCGCACGTGGGTACAGGCATATATTAGATACAATACACAGCTCAGCGGAACACATATGCACACATACTAGATCTAGGTCTAAGTAAATGAAAGTTAAGGGGGTAGGGGGCTGAGTGGGAGCGCGCCTAGTTTTAGGGAGACAGACGAGTGTAAGCCTGTCATTACAGTTGAGGAATCACCAGACGACGAGAAATCAATAATGAAGCGAGACATCTTAGAGCCTGTAGCGATGTCTTCCTCTCTGGGGCAGGGAATAAGCTAGATCAAGTTCCCCCGAAAGTTTGGGCTTGGTCTATAGAGTCAAGGAGATATGAATTGATTTTATTAAAAGAAACATTTTCTTAATACAGTTATTATTTCAATTAACGGTTCCGTAAATGTATTTTTTATTATTATTTTTTTAAATCCTAAGCTCTCAGACATATTCATTTTGTTTTACTTTTGTGAAGTGATTGACTGTAAGTTGATGGGTTACTGCAGAACGAGGGAATAATCAAAAATATTTTTTAATCTGTACATATACTAGACATCAGTCAAGTGCCATTGTGTTTATGACAACTGGGTTTGATGAACTATTTTGACCAAAATTAGCGAACATGACCATTTAGAGCACCATACTAGTAGAATCATAACAGAGAAGAACACAAGTGAAATATCGTATTTAAAAAGAAAATCAAAGTGTGATACTTTTATGGCAAAGATTGTACATAGAGACAAGTTCAGTTGAAGACAAAACTGAAGTGGAAAAAATGTAGCTCTGGAAGTCATGTGCTGTTGTGTGCAGTACGTTTTGTGCTAATGTATGCAGTAAGTCACGTGCTGATGTGTGCAAGTCACAAGCTGATATGTGTAGTACGTAATGTGCTGATGTATGCAGTAAGTCGGGAACTGTTGTGTGCAGTAAGTCACTAACTGATGTGTGCAGTAAGTCACTAGCTGATGTGTGCAGTAAGTCACTAGCTGTTGTGTGCAGTAAGTCACGTGCTGATGTATGCAGTAATTCACGTGCTGATGTATGTAGTAAGTCACTAGCTGATGTGTGCAGTAAGTCAATAGCTGATGTGTGCAGTAATTCACTAGCTGATGTGTGCAGTAAGTCACGTGCTGATGTATGCAGTAATTCACGTGCAGATGTGTGCAGTAATTCACGTGCTGATGTATGCAGTAATTCACGTGCAGATGTATGCAGTAATTCACGTGCTGATGTATGCAGTAAGTCACTAGCTGATGTGTGCAGTAAGTCACAAGCTGATATGTGCAGTAAGTCACTAGCTGATGTGTGCAGTAAGTCAATAGCTGATGTGTGCAGTAATTCACTAGCTGATGTGTGCAGTAAGTCAGTGACTGTTGTGTGCAGTAAGTCACGTGCTGATGTATGCAGTAATTCACGTGCTGATGTATGCAGTAATTCACGTGCTGATGTATGCAGTAAGTCACTAGCTGATGTGTGCAGTAAGTCACAAGCTGATATGTGCAGTAAGTCACTAGCTGATGTATGCAGTAAATCGGGAACTGTTGAGTGCAGTAAGTCACGTGCCGATGTATGCAGTAAGTCAGTGACTGTTGTGTGAAGTAAGTCATGTGCTAATGTGTACAGTAAGTCACTTACTGTTGTTTGCAGTAAGCTGTTTTGATGATTGAAGTTAATCGTGTGCTGATGTGTGCAATAAGAAACGTGCTGATGTGTTTGGTGCTGATGTGTGCAATAAGAAACGTGCTGATGTGTTTGGTGCTGATGTGTGCAATAAGAAACGTGCTGATGTGTTTGGTGCTGTGGTTGGTATCAGCTGAAGTGTTTGGTGCTGATGTGTTTGGTAAGTTAAATCAGGAGCTAATGTGTCATGTGGATGACCATATTGGTTGAGGTTGTTCTTGAAGTCTAGATATCAGCCATTTGTCATAAAATGTGAAATAAAACGTGTACAAACTTGACTTGTTCCAAAAAAAAAAATAGCAAAATATTTTCACAGAAGTTAAGCGATGGGGATAGGAGACAATATGAAGCCATTCCAACCATAGACAAAACATGACAGATAATATACAGACATGCAAACACAATGGAAGGTTGACTAATGGCTGGATACAGTGAGTAGTTGAAAGATGCTAGATAGCTCGTCAACTCGTATGTAATATTTGTAAACCCTAGGTAAAACCACACCACTAGAGCAGACAAGATGAAACTGGGCGATGGGTGGAGGCCATTGGCATTTCTCATAGAAAAAAGTACATTAATAAAACAAGAACGGGAGTTAACTCATTTAGCTAAGTGCAGGCCCTTGTGAAAACATGATATTCATACAAAAGTCATGGAGCTGGGGGAAAACAAAGATGATACTCGCCATGCTCGTTTTTCTAGAAAAATACAAATAAATCGAGATATTGATGTTTCACAAGAAGAAGACAAATCTAATGAGCTATTCGAGAGGCCATCTGAGTATTCTTTTTTGTACTTTTTTTTTTTTGTATTTGCCAAGAGCTTGTCTCCAATGATCTGCATGTTGTACTATACGGAGGTCAGGTTCCCGAGCAGAGAAAAGTTGGGGTTTAAAATGAATGGAATTTAAGTGTCGCTTGAAGAAAACGTGTCATTTTATTGGAATTTGAAAAATCAGATCTCATACTTAGACCTTATTCTATCGTAGTTTCATAAAGAAACAAACGTAAAGGGGATTGACAGGTATCAATGCTTGATGTTTGTTAATGTGGGAGGTTAGGAATGTCAAAAATGTGAATCATGATTTAGTAGGTGAGAGTTCGTATGTAGTTGTGTCATGAAACATCACAACAACCAGAACCAAACTATCACAATATTTCTTCTTGTCAGACACTAGCAATAGGCGTGCTGTACTTTGCGCAGCCAGCGTACTACATTAAACAATGTCTGGGATAGTCAAAAACGTTATATATATCAGCAATTTTGGTTACAACACGAAAGATCGGTTTTACAAAACAGAACTTCTGGACGGAACCATCCTCGATTATTCTGGTTAATCACACGACTACATCCGACGTGACTGGCTTCAGTACTGTTAACCTTAGACGTTTCATGAAACTTCACGCTCGTCTATTGCTGGCCTGGGGGGAGGAGGGGGGTGATTTGCGAAAGTTGACTACACAAATTACTACCCCTTTCCGCACCACCACCAGAGTTACAATATATGTTACAAAAAAAAAATCCAGATCATTTACAAGCAGGCCACTAGTGCATCTTACTTCAACAATACCATTGGATAAAAGTACAGCTGGAGTGAGAAAATGCTGCCTACTTTCACTTTTCGATATGTTCCTTGTGATGCTAATGGAGGAGGCTCCACTGTAAGCATTGGCGGATAAAGAATTACACAAGAATGAATAACTTGCGCTTTACGCATGACAAAGTCTGGCAGAGACAGATAGAGCTAGCTGACTACTACGTTCAATGTCTGACTATTCTTTTCCTTCTCAATTCAATATCAAAATATTTGATAGGCTCTATGTCAGGGGTTCTCAGCCTGTGGGTCGCGACCCCCTTGGGGGTCGATTGACGATTTGCCAGGGGTCGTCTAAGACCATCAAAATATGGATTATTTTCTATTCTTCTATTGCTGTATGTGTGTGTGTGTGAGGTGGGGTCGCGGTAGAGTTGGAGATTGTAAAAAGGGGTCGCCGTGCTTAAAAGGTTGAGAACCGCTGCTCTATGTTGTTTTTGTCTATTATTATTTGTTTAGCTTTTTTTTTTGGTGCACCACGCGCATCATAGTGTTCTTTTACTTAGAATTTCAATCTCTGAATTTTTCACTTCAGTTTTTTCTCCTCCCTTCTCTCTCTCCACAACTCAGCCCAAACTTTTTATTTTTATTGTCTCACTACAACAAACCATGAATACAAAATATCCTGCATGCCTATAACACTAACACAGACACTGTTAACAGACCCTCACATTTACTGTGACAGTTATACCTAATGCTACAGACTTTGCATTTCCTAATCTTAAGTAAAAGTAAAGTTACCCTCTCCGACTTTGCAATTTATGGGGTAGATTATGTAAAGGTCATCTGTTTCTGTGGTCCATGGTTAACAAGAGTGTCATGTGGCCAGCACAATTACGGCCTTTACTTTTACCTAACTAATGTCAGGTACCCAGTAAAGCTGGGTGAACTCAGAGGCACCTCAAAATCAAGGATCTCAAAATTTAAAATCCCAGTCTTCACCAGGATTTGAACTGAGACCCAAGCACTTTACATTCAGCCACTGCGCCTTCATTTCATACAGTAGACCAAGTCATTTTCTCCACACTTACTTTGTACAGATATTCTGTGTACTCAAAAAAACAACATCAATTTGTATTAATTGATTTGTTTTTAAGTGCCAAGAATGGCTAATTACACATCAATGTATTATTGAGTGCTTAAAAAATAAAGACAAAAGTCTAATGCTATTACACATTAGTATTTATATTTTATATATAGATCTTTTTAAAGTGCAATACAGCCATTTTGGGGAAATACTGAAAATTAAAAACAAAGGTTTGATAGAAAGCTTGTGATTTTTCATGAATTTTTGTGCTCAGGTTGCAAATTCATGAGGACCATTTCTTAGTGAGCACCAAAGATGTAAAGGAACCTGTGTACAAATTTCAAGCAAATCTATTTCTCGGTTTCAGAGATTTTTGATAGATGAATAAATGGAACAAATAACTATAGATTGAAAGCATAGAAAAGAAAAGGTATATAGAAATAAATCTATGGTAGATATAAAACAAAACCCGTCCAAGATTGGGATAGCATGTGATCTATCTTTATTTCAATTGTGAGCAAGAAAGACAATAAGAGGTATTTTCTTTTTTAATATATATATATATATATATATATATATATAATGTAATATGTATTTTTAGATAAATTATTCCACTCGATTTCCATACTTGAGAGATCTAGATTTTAAAAGACAGAATAATCTAGATTTTCAATAGAATAAATGGAATAATGGTCTTGCTAGAATTATAAAAATGTCTAGGCCTTCTTTTTCTAGCCTTTTTTAGTTAGTGATTAGATCTAGCAGTGGTAGATTCTAAAAGTAAATAGTAATATCTTCAAAATTATTTTAAAATGTAGATCTAGAAATAGATCTGTATCATCTAGATATCTAAACTATTCTAGACTTGATCTAGCTTCTAGGGTCTGGTTTCAATTTTTTTTTTAAAGAAGAGAAAGTTCGATTGTTGATTGAATATTGCATGCCTGCAATGAGCAGGGTGTCGTGGCCAGCACAATGACCAACCACCTTTATTTTCCCCAACTTAAGTAAGGTACCCATTACAGTTGGGTGGAAAAAAATCATTATATAACTGACTTTTTTCAAAATTGTACAAATTGGTAATTCCTTCAGAAATAAATATTATGTCTGTTATAAACATAAAGATAAGAAAGTCGAGAACCATGTCTGTATAGTATGGCTTTAATACACTGAATGACTACAAAACACACATTTCGTGAACACATTCTCACGGACGAGTTACAAGCACATGTAAACATAAGAACGACAACCGATACAGAGTATAATTTTCATAACATTCACCCCCGGTTCAAATAATGCTAACTAGTATTATAAACAATAGAAGAATTAAGTAAGTGCAGAATAATAATAGAGATTCAAGTAAACAAACAATGTAGAATAGCATGACATAATGTTACATGTTGATATAAGTAAGTGTAAATCAAATAGCTTAGATATAGCTGATAGATCAAATAGATCAAATATCTCATTAAACGCAAGTCAACAAAACCAAATGAAAGTAGTAAAATAAACAAATGTCATTTTGGAGACAAAACTGAATGTCAAAGTAAGAGTTCTAGTAAGCTGATGAGCTTTTACACTTTGTAGTTGGGCCTAGTTCTCCTTACTCTAAGATTGTATGTATGTGTAGTTTCATCTGCTTGAGTTTCGGACAGTCTGGCTATGTCTTCAGTGGTGCTGGTGGTTTCTTCAGACATGATAGAATCAGTAGGTTGATTCCTGGGAGGTAAGCTTTGGATGGGGCAGCCAATATCAAGCTCTGTTCTACTCTGATTCTCATTTTCTATAACTTTTTGTTCCTCCCTAGGGGCTAACATTCGTAATGAGACAGTTTCCTCTCGACAGGTTGGTGTTCGGATTACAGCGTACTGAGGGTTGCATGTTACCAAATCAACTTCCTCTGTTATGGGATCGTATTTAGATGATCTAACGTTCTTCTTCAGCAGGACAGGACCAGGACTGGTCAACCATGTTGGCAAGGATGTCCCAGAACCACTTCTTCGGTTGAACCCAAGAAATCGTTCATGTGGTGTCCTGTTAGTTGCAGTGCATAGTAATGACCGGATGGATTGCAGAGCATCATTTAGTACTAGTTCCCATTTAGCTATGTCCAATTCCTTAGAATGTAGAGCCAAGGTGATGGCTTTCCATAAAGTCCCGTTAAACTTCTCTATTTGTCCGTTTCCTCTCGGACTGTAAGGGGTCGTTCTACTGGTTGCAATTCCTCTCTCGTGGAGGAAATGCTGCACCTCTGTAGACATAAACGAAGTTCCCCTGTCAGTGTGGACGTACGCTGGAAATCCAAATATTGCGAATAAATCATTGAGACATTTAACAACCGTAGAGGAAGACATATCGGGACATGCAAATGCAAATGGGAATCTAGAGAATTCATCTATAATGGTAAGTAGATATCTATTTCTTGAAACAGTAGGGAGAGGTCCCTTGAAATCCATACTAATTCTCTCAAAAGGTTGAGTTGCTTTAATCAGTTCTCCGGTCGGCTGTCGAAAAAAACGGGGTTTTAGTTCTGCACAAGCTTGACATTGTTCTATTACAGTTCTGACGTCATCACAGGAAAATGGAAGATTTTGAGTCCTTACGTAGTGCAATAGTCGAGTAACGCCCGGGTGGCAAAGACTAGTGTGCAGCAATTTAAGGTCATTGCGAGTGATGGCAGATAGATAGTTTCTGGTAAGTGTATCAGCTACAGTGTTCTGCTTGCCAGGGCGATAGATGACGTCATAGTGGAAACACGAGAGTTCTAGTTTCCACCTCTGGATTTTTTCATTTTTAATTTTTCCTTTGTTTGACCTGTTATACATGAAAGAGACAGATCGCTGATCCGTAACAAGTGTGAACGCTTTACCAACTAAGAAATGTTTCCATTTTCTCAGCGACTCAACAATGGCATATGCTTCTTTCTCAACTGAAGAATGTTTTCTTTCACTTTTTGTTAATGAGCGAGAGAAGAAAGCAACGGGCCGGCCATCTTGGTTGAGGGTAGCCGCAATGGCTATATCAGAAGCATCCGTCTCAACGGTTAAAGGGCGATTCGGATCAATAGTATATACGGCGGCTTTTTCAAGCTCATTTTTCAAACTTTCAAATGTTCTTTTGACTTCTTCTGAGACAGGAAATTGTTGATTTCTTGTTAACAGGCTAATTTTTGTTGAGAAGTTAGGTATCCACTGTGAGTAGTAAGCCAGAAGACCCACTACTCGTTTCTGTTCATGCATGTTCACTGGTACGGGTAATTCCCTTAGAGCGCGAAATCTCTCAGGATCCGGCTTAAGTTGTCCTTTGGAAATCTCGTATCCTAACAGTCTCACTTTAGCAGTGCTAATTTCACTTTTTGTTTCATTAAGAGTGATTCCATACTTTTGAGCACTATCAAGAAATCGCTGTAGGTTTCGGTCGTGTGATTCAGAGTCCATACCGCAGATGGTCACATTGTCCACATAAGCAAAAGTGTCAGTGAGTCGTTCGTCTTCGATGATTTTGTCAATCGTACGCTGAAAACAGGCGACTCCATTCGTAACGCCAAACGGAATCCGACGGAATTGATACAGTTTCCCACATGCTTCGAAGGCTGTGAACGGCCTTTCCTCTTCTTTTATAGGAATCTGATGGTATGCACTTTTCAGGTCTAAAGTGCTATATACAGAGTATTGCGAAATCTCTGCCAGTTCGTCAATTCTGGGCATAGGGTAGGCGTCTAGTAGAATGAACCGGTTTATGGTTTGGCTGTAGTCCACAACCATTCTTTTCTTATGTCTGTCATTTGTTGTGACTAGGACTTGTGCACGCCAGGGAGATTTAGATGGTTCAATAATTTCATCCTTTATTAGTTGTTGAATTTCCTTCTCTATAAACTTTCTATCTGGAACTGAGTATCTGCGAGACCTTGTAGCCACTGGGGTACAGTTTGGTGATAGATTACTAAATAGGCTAGGAGCCTCTACCTTCGCTGGCTGGAGAGTACTCAGGCATAATGATGGTTTCTGACCATCGAAAGGAATAAACAAGTTTTGGTGCAAACTTATAAAGTCAAGTCCAAGTATTACGTCAGAGCATAAATTGTCTAGTAGAGAAAGTCTAACTCCCTCGTATCGTTCATTTTTGAGACGTATGTTAGCGTAGATATGCCCTTGAGTGATCCGAGATAGATGGGTGGAAGCCATAAAGATTCTGTTGCCTGAGGAACATGTCTGCCATTTGTGCTTCTTAGCGATGTGCGTCGAAATATAGCTTTCACAGCTCCCAGTGTCTACTAGGGCTTTCAATGGCACGTTGTAGATGCAAATTGGTATTGTAGATTTGTTTAAATTCAAAGGCTGCACAGTAGCGATAGCCGAAACTGTTGAAGATCTAGATTTGCAAACTCTTTGAAAGTGACCCTTTTGAAGCACTGATTGCATGTCACTTCCCTTGCAGGGCATTGAGATCGGGGATGCTTAACCCTGCCGCAAAAATAACACTTCCTAGCTAATGCATTTATTTCATGTGTGTGAGAATTGCTAGCACTTTGAGGAATCGTTACGTTTGGCAAGGGTGAGGCCGAAGAATTGGTGAGAGTAGTTGCCGCGCAATTAGTTTCCGGCTGTGATGATTCATACTGTAATGAGTGCTGATAAGCATGTTCTAGTAAGCGAGCCTCCTCGAAGGCGTCCTTTAAACTCAAAACAGTCTTTTCGAGTAGACGTTTTCGAATGCTGTTGGACACTAGTCCATTGATAAACGAATCTCTAATAGCCTCTTCTCGGTGTTGTTCAGCAGTCACCGCTTTGAAGTTGCAATCTTTGGAAAGAATTCTTAATTTCTGCATGTAGGTGTCTATCGTTTGACCTTGCTCTTGTTTGCAAGTAGCTAACCTGTGCCTAGCAAACACCTCATTCTTTGGTTGAATGTAGATGCCATTTAGAGTCTGGATAGCTTCATCAAATGTCTCTTTATCAAGTATCATTTGATATACAGCAGGAGAGATATAGTTTATCAGTAGTTTCTTAGTATCAAGATTGTCTACTGATACTACCGATATAAAATTTTTAAAAGTTTCATACCAGTGCTGCCAATGCTCTGCTGCTTGAGGTGCTGTGGGCTCGATGTCAAACTTCTCTGGGCGAAATATCCTATCCATTTCAAAATTCTAACAACTTCACAGTTTTGGATTCAGTGTATTAAATTGTTATAAACATAAAGATAAGAGAGTCGAGAACCATGTCTGTATAGTATGGCTTTAATACACTGAATGACTACACAACACACATTTCGTGAACACATTCTCACGGACGAGTTACAAGCACATGTAAACATAAGAACGACAACCGATACAGAGTATAATTTTCATAACAATGTCACAACCCAAGACTCCTGACTGCAGGACAGCAAGGGATAGTGGCATGCAGATTCAAACCCAGGACTATCCAGATAACATTCTGGAGCATACATATACCATCTGACGTAACATGAGCATGCAGCTATACATACTATTAGATCAAAATCTGATCTAGATAATACACTTTATCTATTTACATCAAGCTACGGATCTCTAGAATAGAGATAAAATTTTTATAGATCATCAGTGATATAAAAAATGACTTTTATGACTAGCTCTAATATATTTCTAACTAACCTAGATAATCATAATCGTTATTTAACCTACCTCCACAGTGTTGTCATCACGGCGGTTATCGTTACTGTTTGAACTTGAAGCCATCATTCAAGTAAAGTAGAAGCTTTAAAAAAGTAGTACATCTAGATCTAAGTCTAGGTCACAGTAGTCTGAGGAACTGATCTAATCAATCATCTGGAATAGAAATATAGATAAATTATATATAAAATAATATATATCTAAGATTAAATTTAGATATCCATTTGTTAATATAAATATAGATCTAGCTATATAACGTAATCTATAATCATCAATCTGGTATCTAGATCTACATAATGATAATTATAACTTCATTTAATGAACCGGACCGGCAGGGTTACATATATGCATATTTTTCATATTTCCTATTTAGTTTCCTAGCGTGAATTTTGAAGACATTTTTTGGATTTGTTTTTTCAGTGCCCCTCTAGTTTTTACTCCATCTCTATGTCCCACTTTTATGCCTAGTGCCCCCTTACTGCCCACCATTGTACCGTCCCTTTGGGTTCCAGCGCCCCCCAATGGACCTCATTCACCAAAACGTATGGTCAAGTGACAACCATCAACGATTCACTTGTGTGTATAGATTAGTACTGGAAAGATGGGGAAGCAATGCATTGCATTTGACTATAATAATTATGAACATAAAAAAGAATGTAGAGAAAAAAAAAAGTTTTCATCGTTTTCCTGTGAACAATCCAAAGCTATGTAAAGAATGGGTTGTAAACTATTTTTAGTTTAAAATATTAATTAGATCTAGTAATCTAGATTATTCTAGATCTACTCAAATCTACTGTATAATCTGAATCTGTAGACCTTTTCTAGTATTCTAGAGTCTATATCTATACATTCTATTAAATTTACAATCAGAATTAGATCTAGATTTTTAAATCTGATTATTATTCAAAGTTTATAAATTAAATTTAAAGAGCATGTAAATAATAAAACAACTAGTCTAGATTATAATATTTCTAGATTAGACTAGTGTCATTAGTGACTAGACTAGAAATTAGTAGAAATAGATCTACAAGTTGCTAGCTGCTAGATGGATCTAGTCATTCTAGATACTATATAGAGTAAGATATAGACATAGAATTCTATTAGCGTTGATTCGACTTTAAATAATACTAAACAGCCTATTATTATTACTATTAATATTTGCTAAATTCTGGTCTAGTTACAATCTAGTAGTAGTATATTCAATATCGACTTAGATTCCTACGAGTAGGAAAAAAAATAGTGGATCTAATGTTAATATTTGATAAGTAGGCCTCCCTATTCATACATGAATTATTAGGTTTATATGGCTTATTTTCAGATGGTATATAGATCTATAGGTCTAGTAACTTTTATGTAGATTATTTTGAAAAAAAAAAATTTGTTTTAAAACTAATATACACTATATTATTATATATTCCATTTAGATCGCAGACTTCTAAAGCCTGGTGCTGTGCCGACCAAGTTTTCTTTTTCCAAAAGTACACCAAGCTGAAAAAAGACCAAATATGAATTTAGGTAAATGTTTTGAAATATCTAAGTAATAATGTTATACATTTTTTTATCTTAATAGTAAATATTTTTATGATGATCATGTTTGACTGTACACTTAAATATATTTTGTTTCCTTTTAGACAACCTCTTTTACCCCAAGACACTACCATTGAGGAGAAGACTAGAGATGTCACTGTGCAAACTGATGAAGACTTTATTACAGATCTTCTAAAGAGGGTAAATACTTTGGAACCAGGCAATGCTAGCCTTCTGGAAGAAGTTGCTCAGTTGAATTGTGTTATGACTCTTTGAAACTAAAAGGACATAAAGCCTTTAAAAGTTACACTGGCTTCACATGCATACAGTTTGATACTATATTTAACTTTTTTTGTATAAGTAGCTGTTTAGAAGACAAATTATTGTTAGATTCTCAATCAGCTACTGGTCAAAATGATCAAGCTTAGACATGGCTTGACGAACAACGTACTTTCTTATTTAATAAATGTAAGTGAGTCAACTATTTCTAGGATTTTTACTAGATGTATACAGGTATTGTGTGCGAAATGTCGAAGTGTCAACATTTAGCCTAGTACTGAACAGGTCAAGGCTTTCATGCCTTCTACTTTTGTTAACCATTTCCCAGCATGTTGTGTTATTATAGATACTTGTGAGTATTTTATGCAGCAGCCTAAAAATCCCAAGCAACAGCAAAGCAGCTTTAGTACATATAAAAATCACAATACTGTGAAGGCACTAATTGGCATTACACCTAGTGGGGGGGGGGGGGGGGGGGGGGGGGGGGGGGAATTTCATTTATCTCTGATCTATATAATATCAGACAAAGAAATCACTTTAAGAAGTGGACTGATAGAGAAGTTGGAGCCTGGAGACTGTGTCCTGGCAGACTGTTTTAAAAGATAATTTTGAAGCCAAAGGTATAACGCTCTTGACTCCCCACTTTTTAAAAAATAAATCTCAATTTGAGGTTACAGAAAGAGGAGAAAACAAGAAGGTTTCTTGTCACAGATGTCATGTAGAAAGAGCTATAAGCAGAATTAAAAATTTTTAAATATTGGCTGTGGAAATCCCATATGCTCTATTACATATCATTGATGAGATTCACTATGTTATTTGCTTTCTGGTTAACTTCCTAGACCCTTTAATAAATATAGCTTAATCAAATCTTCTTCTAGTCAGCTTTATTGCTGCAGTGCCCAAGAATTGAAAATAATGTTACTTTGCCTTATAAATATAATGTTTACTCATGACTTGATTTTGCATTTTTATGACTAATGAATTTTTGCAACATTTAAATTTAAAATTGGTGTGTATATAATTTATTAATATAAACTATTTTATTATGTACTTCTACAGATCAGTGCCCAAAAATATTAAATATTACTTCCTTATTAATATAGTTTTCCCCTTACAATGTTGTTACTTTGGTTTATTAGGACTTATCAATTTTTTATCTGGCAACTTGAAATTTAAAATTGGTGTGCATATTTTATTAATATAAGCTTGTTTATTTCATGTTTAAAATTTGTATATATGTATATATTTTTAGTAATAATATCAGCTTCTTTGTGTACAATATACCTTTTCATATAATTCAATAAAAAAATACACTTGTAGAGAAACAAAGACTTTATTTTGCTTTAACAATGTATCATATCTATGTAAATGAATCGCAAAAATCACAAAGCTAAAAAAAAATATAGATGCATGTATTTAGGTACAATAATAGTTGAGGGTAGATTTAAGAAAATAACTTTAAACCAAACTGACTACTGATTCAATGAACTGAACAAGGCATCAAACATCTAGACATTCATAAAACAATAAATGAGACAAGGCATTTTAACAAAATGCTTGATTTAAATGCTCGAGACAATGGTGTCAAAAAGTCACAAAAAATTAATAAAATTAATACTATATACAGTATTATAATAATAGTTGGGTGGGTTTAAGATGATGATTATTAACCAAGTTGGCTCCTGTTTCAATTAATTGAACAAGGCATAAAACATCTAGATATCCCTTGAAACAAGTTCTGGAAGATAATATTGAAAGTAAAATTTAGAGACAAGGCATTTTTACAAAATGCTTGATCAATATGAATGACTTCTAGAAAAAGAGGCTGTTTGAAATCATAAAACAAAGCAAATAAACAAGTATCTAAATTTGAACAGAACAGTTGCACCTGTATCTGGGTGTAATAACTATGGGTTGTTTTAAGCACAAAGTTGCCTTTGTCTTTAGAAAATTCAAGACAAAAATCTTTCCTTTTATCAGATAACTGAATAAGACTTTGTCTGGAAGAATTGTATATACATTTGATCTCTACAATCATTGGATTGTCAGGATGGTAAAGCAGCCAATCAGGAGAAGCTCCAATAAAAGGAAAGAGTGGGTGAACATCTAGTCCAGTGTTGCGGAATATATGTTTGGAGAATTTATTTCTCAAAATATTTTTGACTGTGGGTTCCCTTAGTTTACCCAATCTCACAGGCAAAACAGCACTAAAATTTTTTCTACTATTTGCCAGTAAAGAAGCAGCGAAATCCACAAAATTATCCTGCTTCTTTAGAATTGTATGCTGTTAGTCGATAAATTCTTTCTCTGCGCCACTGCTCACAATTTTGCAGCATTGTCTCTCTCTCTAAATACACAAGTTCGTCTAGATTTTTTCTCACTTTTCATGATAAAAAACAATTTGAAAAAGAGGAAGTTCAGCTGGTAGGTCTTTGCCAATGTCTGATAAGACAAAAGCTGGCAAAGGTATAGTTCTGTCATAGAAAATAATGTCAGAGGTTAATTTTTTAGGATCGGCTTGCAGAACTGAAAATATAGGAGTGTTCTGAGGTAAGGCAGCCAAAGCAGACATTGAAACACTGGTATCAAAATTTGTTAGACCAGTCTTATCACATCTAAAACTATCCATCGTTTCCTGAGGCGAAATTGCTTTAGGTGCAGGTTGATGCCATGTCTGAATTTTGTCTGTTGGTGCTGCATACATTTCTTTTCTGCTATAGTCTTCTAGAGCAGACAGAAGACCAAAATGATGTTTACAACATGCGGGCTTGCAACCCCCTGCACACTGACACTCTCCTTCAATGACCTGAAAGAATAAATATATTTTTTTAAAATTAATAATTACATATATATAAATGCATTAGATGTTCTAAAATTAATAGGTGTGCATAGACTAATTTTATAAAAAAAAAACACTCACAGGTTGTAGATTATGCCCACTTCGCATACCTCTTGCACTGCCTCTGAATATATGATTTCTAATTTAAATTAAATCTATAGTGTAGATAAAATGTAGTAGACATCTAGATTTATCAGTTTAGAATTATATTGAATCCTAAAATGTTCATGACTTAAATTGTGTTAATAACATTATAAATCTTGTCACTCTATTCTAGGTGATAAGCAAATGATATTTATATCTTGATTTCTAGAACTAGCCCTATTCCAGATCTAATCTCTAGAATCACTCTAGACAAGTGTTTCTCAAAATGTGTTCTGCAGAACCTTATGCCTGAATAAGTGTTCCATAAACTACTGGAATAATTAATTAGTAGGCTACCATGTGAATAAATCTCTTTAAAAAATAAGAAAAGTTTTCCGCTAAATACTCATAGTGTGCGAAGTGTCCCGATAAGGAAAAGGTTTGGGAAACACTGCTCTAGACTAGGACTATAAGTATAGGTCTATATATAAAATATATATATATATCTAGATCTAGTAAAGAAGGTCTTGACTACAATTAAAAGAATTACATAGCATAGGCCTATAATTCTATATCTCAAGTCAAAGTAATCTAGATCTGGGTAGATCTAGAGACTATATTACTTGCTAAATTTATCATTTTTATTATTTTATTATTTATAATGTATTACATAATTAATAAATTAGTAGATCTATAATCATTAATTTTCAACATTTCTAGTCATAATACTAATACTCAGTAATAGTGCCTGGTAGGCCTAACTAATAAGTTAAATAAGTCAATAAGTACCAGATCTATATCTAGTCTTTAAGTAAGTAGATTGACTAATCTAGATCAAAGATCTATACTCTATAGAACGATAGTCATAGATTCTATGGTAATTTAAAAGTAGCTTACCTTTCCATTGTAGCTAATGACTCCTGTAACATTGTACGCAGAACGTTTCTTCATCTCGGCTTTGACTCGAGCCTGAACGTAGTGACAACGTGTTTCTTCATCACATTTAAATCTAATATCTGTCACAAAATGTTCTTTGAACAATGTTTGTCCTTTGATAATTACGTGTCTATAATCATTTTCACATGCATGTGCTGCATTTATAACATCGCAATATTCTAACAAGTTAACAAAAGTAAAATTTACAAGCAAGAGTGGTTTTCTAACAATAGATTCCATGTTGGTGTCTAGATTAAGCTGATGGTTGTCACGTGACTTGAGGGGGTGTTTGTTTACGATTGGTGAATGAGGTCCATTTCATGAAATCGCCCCCCTCCCCTGGTGGCGCTAGTGCCCCATTGAAGACCACTGGTTTAAATTTATACTAGATCTAGATCTTTATATTGAATATTAATTATAATAATACTAAGTAGTACTACTAGTTGTAGTAGATAGATTAGATATCTAGAGACTGTAGAGATGATAAATATAGCTGATTGTGATACTCATAGCTATAGTAGTGATACAAAGTCAAAGTCTAGATCTATTAAAATGTTATATTAGTCTAGTATACTTATATACTATAAAATTATATAGATTTAGATAGATCTAGAGATATTACATCTACTCATGATCTAGAATCTAGATATAAATATGATAAGTCTATATTTTACTGTTCACTAGTTACTAAGTTAGTAGTTACTGAGTTACACCAGTAGTCACTAGTCAGTAGATTTGAGTTGAGTAGATCTATCATAATCATATCAATATCACTGATTATCACCGTGAATAATATCATTCAATATGATGTGAATATCTGACATCACATTTGAATGATAATAATTATAATATTATAGATAATAATATTTAAATTAAATATGTATAAATATGATATAGTATAGTGTAATAGTAATATAGACATAATTTTAATAATATTGGTCTATAATTAATTATTAATTAATATTAAATAATATTTATTTAATTTATTATGATCTGAATTCTGATCTATGATTCTAGACTCTACTCTATCATCTAAATTATTGTAATAGAGTAATTTAATAGATTAGTCTAGTCACAGTGTCTCTAGCTTACTTACTACTAATCTAGTCAAGGCCAAAGCTAGATCTAGACCTAGATCGTGATCTTGATCTATCTAGATTCTACATCTAGAATTATAGATATATATTATAATATATGATCTAAATTCTACATTACACGAGAAATTTTGGAGAGTTCTGTATTGTTTCCCCTGTTTTCAGGAAGTTGCTAAGGAAAACTCAATTTCGTATTTTTATTAAAGTGTGACGGTACTGGAAATAATTATAGACAAGTTCTCTAAAATTGCATAGAATATAGGCCTTATAAGATCTCCAGGTTAACTAGACGTCTGTATGATACGATAAGAAGATGGAGCGTGCTGACTTCCTACGACTCACCTTTCATTTATAATTTTAGTTTACTGACATAAATTATGATAAATATACAACTAACAGTGTTAAAGGCTACTAGCCTAAATACAATTATTCTGTTGAGCTTAAATCCATTAATGACCTCCTACGCCACACTCGTGAAACGACTATGGATCATCTTAAAGAAATTATATGAATGCCTGGGCATTAGATATGGTAAGAATGGTGTGGCCCACACAGCAGTTCCCCTTTCTCAACGCAGCTGGATCTATCCAAAGGAACGGTAAGCTGCATAAGGGTCGACGGCTCTTTATTTTTCTTCAGGGTTGACTCCCGAAGTCTTTCTTATATTTGGGTATAGCTGCAAGGCAGCCAAGGTTTGAATTCTGAGTTTTCAAAAGTCTTCGTTTAAACTCCAAGGACAACATATATTAGGCCTTCAAAGAAGATTAGTCATCTAAGCTTGTTTTTCATCTCGAAGTGAGCACAGGATAAAATATTACAACCCCAAGACAAAAACTGAGCACTGAAATAAATAAACACATTCCACGTTAAATCTCATCCTTTAGTTAATTTAATTTAAAATAAGGGTGTTTCGGTGAAAATGTTAGCATAGCACTTTTAATTGATTAACTAAGCACCAAGTTAGAGTACATATCTGTTTATTAATTAGCCTACATTGGAAATCAACGGAAAATTCTACATTTTTTACCAAAGACGGTCTATTTAGCGGCCCCCGAAAGGGGAAAAGACATTATTAGTTTTGTGCGAAATGTCTGTCCGTCCGTCCCGTTTAGATCTCGTAAACTAGAAAAGATATTTAAAATCCGACATCACAATATTTTAGACCATTCAAAGTTCTGATGAAACGGCTACTTTTTTTTTTTCTGAAAGCGAAAAATCTAATTTTTAAAATCAGTTATGCAAGCAGTTTTTCAGAGAAAAAGCTAATTAGTATGCATTATAAGTTAGACCTAATTTAAAACGAATAGTAATCTTGTAAATATTAATTTTCTAACATTTTTTTTTATTGCGGAGATTTTATTTTATTTTGAGGATTGGAATAAGGGATCGGGCCTTTTTAAAACAATTAGATCAATTATAAGACATCAGTTAGGCCAGGGGAAGCGCGGTGGTCCCGGGTTCGAATCCTTGTGAAGACTGGGATTTTCAACTTTGGGCGCCTCTGAGTCCACTCAGCTCTAATGGGTACCTGACATTAGTTGTGGAAAAGTAAAGTCGGTTGGTCGTTGTGCTGGCTACATGACACCCTCGTTATCCGTAGGCCACAAAAACAGATTAACTTTACATCATCTGCCCTATAGACCACAAGGTCTGAAAGAGGAAATAGTTAGGCCAGGTTCACATCTAACTTTACATTCACTTTCACCTATCCTTTGATCTGCGGGACCGTTGGGGCACTACACAAGATCTGTTAACCTTCTTTCTCCATTCTTATCTCTCATTTGTCTTTGATATAATTTCATTTGGATGTTCTTTCTGAAAATATTGAAGCCTGCCTGGGTGGACCACTTCGGGGGCCGATTTTGAGTTTGTGTTTCCACACAAACTGTCTTTTGTAACCTTGTTTATGTTTTATATTTACGGCTATCAGAATGAACCGAATAACGTGAAAGACAATTTAAGAAACTATACATCTTTGACTCTTTGAGAAAACAAAATCTACCTGATAGGCCTAACATATTTATTTATTTCATTATATTCAAAAATGAAATAAAGATATAACAATGTTATAAGTTCACAGGATTTCTTTTATTTATTAGGTTTGTATATAATGTCCTTTTGAATAATCCATGACATTCACCTGGCATTTTTATTTAAAGAATTACAAGACAGTAACATGTGTGTAAAATGTTTTAGATGTTCCTTCAGAGTTGAAGATAATTTGCTTCCAAGTCCAAACCTCCTGCAGGACGACGGGGGATATCAGCGGGCAGGGTAGGAACTCGGGGGCCATCGACAAGTCCGAAAAACAGTCCAGCGCGCATACCGCAAAACCAGGCAGATACCCAAACTAAGAAAATCTGTTCAAAACTTTTTCAGATTACTTTTCGTCATTATTCTCATACATCATTCACTTCTCAGCACATGCGCACTAGCGTAGGTCTAGTTAGGACAAAGATTAACATCTAGCAGCTTCTGGCATGTGCTATAGCTATATCTATCAATACTTTAAGATTTATTTCCCGTCTAGTTGTGCCACGTTTCTCCCTCAAAAGTTACGATTTGCGGCTGTTTCAGTGCACGGACCAAAGGTTTGGAAATCGCTTCCCATTGATCTATCAGACAAACAAAATGCTTCACTATATTCAAGAAGAACATTAAAACAAATCTGTTTAAAACTTTTTTAGATTAGTTTGTCATTTTAACTCTTGTATTTAAGTCTGCTGTGATTTTATAGCGCCTTGAGCCTATATTATGTCTGTTAACTGCGCTTTAAGAAAAAATATTATTAATATCAATGTCAAACTAAATTAATTAATTATCACTTATTAATTAATTATCCGATTAATGTTTTGATTGATTCATATTTTGTTAAAAATAATGGATAATTGTGCAAAGTTTGAACTTGATCCAATAGTGGGAAGTCTTATCTTATATAATACAGACGTTACTTCAAAAAAGATGATGATTACGTCCTACGCGTCATGCATTCAGTCATGCATATTAACCAATGACTTAAATTCTGCCAAGTCACTGGTTTTCCTGGATAGCTCAGGCAACCCATTCCATGCTCTAATAGCACTAGGGAAGAAGGAGCATTTGTACAAATTTGTCCTAGCATATGGGATGAGGAATGTGGGAGAAATAAGTTGTACAAAAATTGTGCCAGACAGAGTTAGTTGATATAAGCTTTGTAAAAATGATGTATATTATGATTTGATTTGATTGGACCAATAAAAATTATCTTATCTTATATCTTATCTTAAATATTATGAGGGCTAAATAAATCACCGTGTATGGTCATCCCCTCCAACTTGTAGACCACTTTCCATATCTAGACACAGTATCCAATTATAGACGCATCAATGTTAAGAGAAGTTGATAACCGTCTGCCTATAAGTTTAGTAGCGAGGACGCCTTCAAGCGAGAGTTGGGCGGAATAATTATCTCCTCCTGTCTACAAAAATCAGTGTCTAGCAACCAGTGCGTTCTCTCAAACCTTCTATATGAATCTGGAACATGTTTACTACACAGAAAGCAACTAAGGCTTCTTTAACACCTTCAGCAAAAGGTGTCTGCCCTCCAACATGGGATCATGATGGCAATAACGCACTTTTTTTTTTTAAACTTTCGGGCGCTGCACTGCAGGCAACCTGATTATAGGCCTACTGGACTCTCTTTCTCAAATGCAGGTATGGGCAGAATAGAGGGACGGCTTATTGTTGGGCATCTACACTTAGCAGGGCACATTTCACATATTGGAGACGACCGTATGCCAAAGGCAATCTTTTTTGGTGAGTTGAAAGGTGTTCGGCCTAACAGAAGTGCCCCCACCCCGAAAACGCTTTAAGACTAGCGTACGCGCCAGCTTGCTTTAACGAAACACACAACAGTTCACTGCCAATAACTGTCCGTATACAGCGAAAAGAGAATCTAAACTGACCATCGACAGACAACGGTTATGTCTGCGCCGGATGTTCTAAAATATGTAAATTACAGCTTTGACTACGTAGTCACGTGAAATACTGTCTACTGTCAAGTACATGCAAGAATTAATAACGACAGTGCCTTTAAGCTGCCTTCCACTCTGCTGCCCTGGATCCATAAGATTTTTTACCCATGCGGGCCCTAAACAGCCCTTCTCTTTGACATGGAGTAAGTTTAATTAAGATCTTGTCTTTTCTTTATATCTTATACAGTCACCCAGTTTCGACTTGAGCGTGTAGAAGGGAAAGTCAATGTGATCCAATGTGTGTTTATTAGTGGAAGCGAGACTAACGATCAATAATATATGAATGTAACACGCAGCGCTAAGTGTGTTGTAGGTGAAGTATTTCAAAGACACAAATAGTTCGTCTTGCTGTGCATGATGGGACAAAAGGGAAATGACGAGTATAAATATAAAGAGGGGAGCGCAGGGCACAAGTAATACTAAAAGAATAGAACACCCCACAAACACAAACACATGCAATAACGACGTACATGTAAACCATTCACAGACATCCACATAAACACAAACACACACTACGAAGAAAGCTCACCCACACGCACATAATTGTGTTGTGATACGTGTGGTGTGCTGTTAACAATATAAAAAAAATGAGCACGCGTGTATGCCAGTGAGGCAGCTATGCGCACGTATAAGGAAAGTGTTAGACTGAATAATCCTGTGACAATTCCAGAAGAGGAAAAAAAGGGAGGGGGGGCGACTTAACATCATTCCTACTGTGGGGAATAGAAGTCACAGATGGGAGGTTGGTTCCTTCTGGGGTAGGGCGGCTCACACTCGCTCATCGTAGAAGTCATTCTAGCCCCCTCGTTTTATATTCTATGGCCCTCACTGCCTGCGCCCTAATCGGTTCCATCCATGACGTCAGCATCTTCGAAATTACGTCAATACAATCCGTTTCCGCTTGTGTGTTTTGTGTGTCGTGCGCGTGCCTGTGACAATATGTGAGTGACCCAGCATGTGTCTGGAGTAACACGCACTCACCAGTCTAACGTGTGTACCGGAGGCCTAGTATTGTGTGTGGTTGTGCCAGCGCCAGTGGACATTCTGTAAAGGATTTATGTATTATTACTTAAAGGAAATAACGATCGTTGATTGAGAATATCTGTGCTTGGATTAAAAGGGTAAGTATGTTTGTGAATTACGCTTTTCGAAGCCTCGTTTTGGTCAAGAGATCAGAAGTACAGATTTAGTTAATATTGGTATATATTATTTTAGAATTATATCTAGATCTATACTGTAGATGATTTAAATCATAAACATAGACATTGTCTATAATAATTTTAACTGTTTAGTTAGCTTAGATAATTCTTAATCTATAGTACTTTTTAAGAACTTAATTTATATCAGATTCGAATCTGGCATTTTAAACTTTTTAGTTAATATAGAACTAGTTAGTAGTTCGAATAATTTAAAAATGCATGCATATATTAGCCAATATATACTTTGTAGTTAAACTGAGTTTCCATTAGTTTGGAACAATAAGATAATCGTATCTTATCTCAATACACAAATATTAATATATTTTAGTACGATACCTTATACAGGTTATTATAAAACTCTAGTCAAATATATTTATATTCAAATGAGATTAATACAGTAACTACTATATTTATATGCAAATGAGAATAATACAGATTTCATTGAAGATTGACCCTGTCGAAAGAATAGTTTATATAGTAGAATGCCTAGTATAAAAAAAAAGTAAAACTTGTATTTAACAATGTATTCGAAAGAGGAAGAAAATTAGATTTTGAACTGGTTTTGCGATGCTAAAAAAAAATCTAATATAGCCCATTTTTGAGGCATAAACCTTAAAAACACAAAACTGTCAATGAGACCAATTTAAAATTAAAATGTATCTCTCACTCTAGTACAGGTACTAGAAGACTGTTGTATTATCGCTAAAGTCAACTGATTAAGAGGGTGTTATATCGCCTTTTTTAAGATGATAGACGGGTTTGAAGGCCTTGACATAATTTATTATATATTCATATATAGTATTGCGTTTGAATTTAACCTGATCTGTGGCTTGATTCTAAATTTAGTTAACTTCCAGAATAGATTGTCGTTTATGCTGCTAATTGTTTAAACCTTTCATTAAGAAACATATACAGAAACACACCGGGACCTGTTTTAAGGGGAAACTATTTGCCTATTCAGCGTTATCTAACAACTTAGGTGTTTAGTGTGTAAGAAATGGAATCCTATCTCTGTGTGTGGTATTGATCGAAGACTGAGCACGTACAACGTTAACCTAATGTGTGGTATTGATCTGGTGGTGAGCGTGCATACTCGGTGTGTGTAAGGTATGAGTGTAAGTGCTTTGAGTGAGGCATGTGTGTGTGTGTGGTTTACCATGAGTGTGACACTAATGTAAACAGTTTACAGGATTAACCTAAAAGCTGATACACAGAAGACTCGTTTATACACGCTCGTGCCTCACCTGACATGTTTTTTAAAGGGCGAGGTGCATTTGGGTCAGCTGCAGACACCTGTGACCTATGACCTAACCTCAAGTGTGTCGACTGCACGTGCTGCAGTGTTAGTTGTTTGGTTTGAATATTTAGGTCAATGAGTGGAACACTTCACTAACAGCGGAAATATTGTAATGTTTTCAGTTCTATTGACGTTGTTGTTATTTTTTTTTTAACTTCTCTGAGAGGCAAGAAAAAAAAAGAGAGGCGGTTTCGGAATGTTGTAATTTTAGTTAACTTCCACAGTCGCTTTATCTCCTAGCTAGGCTTTTACATTTTCTTTCATGCGTCATTTTCTTTTTTTTTTAAACATTATGTGATCTGAAATGTCAAAGATTATTGCATATGCTTCATGTTTATCAATAAAAACTGAGCTGGTCAATTGAATTTTACTGTCTTGTCTGTTAGTACAGGTCTATACCAGTATAGTCACTAGTTAGGCTAGTTGGTTGACTGTTATGAAGTCTACATTCTTGTCTATTAGTATATGCATTTTTCAGTAGAGTAGTTACTTGGTTGACTGTATTGAAGTCTACTGTCTTGACTGTTAGTACAGGTCAGTCGCAGTAGAGTGATTGGTTGGTTGATTGTATTGAAGTCCACTGTCTTGTCAATTAGTACAGGTCTGTCCCAATAGAGTGGTTAGTTGGTTGACTGTATTGAAGTCCACTGTCTTGTCAATTAGTACAGGTCTGTCCCAGTAGAGTGGTTAGTTGGTTGACTGTATTGAAGTCCACTGTCTTGTCAATTAGTACAGGTCTGTCCCAGTAGAGTGGTTAGTTGGTTGACTGTATTGAAGTCCACTGTCTTGTCAATTAGTACAGGTCTGTCCCAGTAGAGTGGTTAGTTGGTTGACTGTATTGAACTCTACAGTCTTGTCTATTAGTACAGGTCTGTCCCATTCAAAAAAGAAGATGAATACGTCCTACGCGCATGACTGGATGCATGACGCGTAGGACGTTATCATCTTCTTTTTTTTAAAGAAACGTCTGTATTATATAAGATAAGTAGAGTGGTTGGTTGACTGTATTGAAGTCTACTGTCTTGTCTGTTAGTACATGTCTATTCCAGTAGAGTGGTTAGTTGGTTGACTGTATTGAACTCTACTGTCTTGTCTGTTAGTACAGGTCTATCCCATTAGAGTAGTCAGTTGGTTGACTGTATTGAAGTCCACTGTCTTGTCAATTAGTACAGGTCTGTCCCAGTAGAGAGGTTAGTTGGTTGACTGTATTGAAGTCCACTGTCTTGTCAATTAGTACAGGTCTATCCCAGTAGAGTAGTCAGTTTTTTGACTGTATTGAAGTCCACTGTCTTGTCAATTAGTACAGGTCTGTCCCAGTAGAGTGGTTAGTTAGTTGACTGTATTGAAGTCCACTGTCTTGTCTATTAGTACAGGTCTGTCCCAGTCAGAAAAGAAGATGAATACGTCCTACGCGCATGACTGGATGCATGACGCGTAGGACGTTATCATCTTCTTTTTTTTAAAGAAACGTCTGTATTATATAAGATAAGTAGAGTGGTTAGTTGGTTGACTGTATTGAAGTCTACTGTCTTGTCTGTTAGTACATGTCTATTCCAGTAGAGTGGTTAGTTGGTTGACTGTATTGAACTCTACTGTCTTGTCTGTTAGTACAGGTCTATCCCATTAGAGTAGTCAGTTGGTTGACTGTATTGAAGTCTACTGTCTTGTCTGTTAGTAGAGGTCTATCCCATTAGAGTAGTCAGTTGGTTGACTGTATTGAAGTCTACTGTCTTGTCTGTTAGTACAGGTCTGTCCCAGTAGAGTGGTTAGTTGGTTGACTGTATTGAAGTCCACTGTCTTGTCAATTAGTACAGGTCTATCCCAGTAGAGTAGTCAGTTGGTTGACTATATTGAAGTCCACTGTCTTGTCAATTAGTACAGGTCTGTCCCAGTAGAGTGGTTAGTTGGTTGACTGTATTGAAGTCCACTGTCTTGTCTATTAGTACAGGTCTGTCCCAGTACAGTGGTTAGTTGATTGATTGGAAAACGTTAAGTGTTGAGTTTTTATAGCAAGGAGGTGTATTTCCTTTATGGTATCATTGTCTAGGCACAAGGAGGTGTATTTCCTTTATGATATCATTGTCTAGGCACAAGGAGGTGTATTTCCTTTATGATATCATTGTCTAGACATTGTTTTTGAATTTGTTTCACACTTTGGTTTCGACCAACTAGATAGCCAAATTCTGACAAATCTGGACATCCTGTCTTTATGTTCTTTATCGTTTCCCTAAATATCAAATCATTTGGCGAGTTTCAGGATATGCTTTTCATATTTTTTTTCCTAATAACTCTGTATTCTATTGTGGTTACAAAGCCTTCTGATTCGCTTTTAATAATGTAATTGAGATAGTCTTGTCGGTCTTTTCACCATGCAAAAAAATCTGGGATATTTCGTGGAGCACTTTTTCTCTCCAACGAAAGCAGGACGTTTTGGCGCAGCAGTTTTGGCGATATGGTCGTTTTGAAGCAAAATGATTTAGTCGTAATATATGGTGTTACCCTGTTTATGTAAAGTACAATAGTTATTTGTATCCATTAGATTTCGGATTTAAGTTTGGTGTGTACTTATTATTATAACATTGAAATTATTTGTGTGGCGGGGGATTTCTGCCTGCATTTCGAAAGCATAGTACAGTTCGATTCTTTAATTCCTGGGCCGCAGAGTAATGACATACTGGCCAATACTTTACCAGTTCAGTCAATCAACAGGACAACAACAGAGGTCACTGTGTCCCTAAATACAATGGACTAGTAAAGTAATGGCTACTATGTTTTTGTGTTTAGGGACACAGTGACCTCTGTTGTTGTCCTATTGATTGACTGGATTGATAAAGTATTGGCTACTATGTTATTGTATTTAGGGACACAGTGAATTCTGTTGTTGTCCTGTTGATTGACTGGATTGATAAAGTATTGGCTACTATGTTATTGTATTTAGGGACACAGTGACCTTTGTTGTTGTCCTGTTGATTGACTGGATTGACAAAGTATTGGCTACTATGTTATTGTGTTTAGGGACACAGTGATTTCTGTTGTTGTCCTGTTGATTGACTGGATTAATAAAGTATCGGCTACTATGTTATTGTGTTTTGGACACATTGACCTCTGTTGTTGTCCTGTTGATTGACTGGATTGGTAAAGTATTGGCTACTATGTTATTTTGTTTAGGGACACAGTGACCTTTGTTGTTGTCCTGTTGATTGACTGGATTGACAAAGTATTGGCTACTATGTTATTGTGTTTTGGACACATTGACCTCTGTTGTTGTCCTGTTGATTGACTGGATTGGTAAAGTATTGGCTACTATGTTATTTTGTTTAGGGACACAGTGACCTTTGTTGTTGTCCTGTTGATTGACTGGATTGACAAAGTATTGGCTACTATGTTATTGTGTTTAGGGACACATTGACCTCTGTTGTTGTCCTGTTGATTGACTGGATTGGTAAAGTATTGGCTACTATGTTATTTTGTTTAGGGACACAGTGATTGAACTGATAAAGTATGTTTATGAATGAACGTGTAGAAATGGGTGAGTTGACAGTAGAGAGTACATACTGATGTGTTGTATCTAACGAACTGGTCTAGAAAAAAAAAAGAAGTTACTTAGACATTCAATGCTGTTAAGTCCATTCTTATAATAAATATTCGCGATAACCCCGACCTAAAATAAAATCCAATTTGAAATGAATAACACGTGAGTCCCATGATGACCTATATGCATGCAACAAATATCTACCTCTCTCAATCTTCGAAGCCTACTTCGTGGGTAATATTCAAGACTACTTTATTTAACGTTCGCCGCACTCAATGGGCCTGCTGGTAAATAAAACACACTCACACCATCTTTCCTTATCATTGAGATTCGACCTCTATGATACCGCTCACCTTACCTGTTCCATAACCCCGCCTCCTTTCCACCTGAGCCTTATCTTTCGGAGGAGCGCTCGTAAGATTATTAATGTTTGAATAAATCTATAAAAAGAAACACTTGCATATCAGCTCTCTGCGTTCACTCAAACCTTTTTTTTTTTTTTTGGCCAAATTTTTTTTCTGGATTCGACCAAACTTTTATCAATCTCACAAAATATCCAGCTGCATTGAACATGAAATCAATTGAGTTGGTCCCGTGAAGTTTAACTTTACGGGGTCTTGGTCTAGAAGCTTATAGTCTAGTCTAGAGGCTGGCCCATTCATATCAAATCTTATCTCGACCGAAATTTTTTATCAAAATCTTATAAATTATAGACGTTATTTTAAGAAGAAGATAATTACGTCCTGTGCATATTCCTATGTCAGTCCAGTCGTGCATGTTAGTTACAGACATAAATTCTACTATGCATTGGTTTTCCTGGCAGATTCAGGCAGCCCGTACCATGCGCTAATGACACCAAAGAAGAAGTGGCATTTTAGGGCATTGTATTGAGTCCGAAGAGTGCAATATTTTACACGATACACAGATTGGCCAGATTTAGCAGCGTTATAATCTAAGAAGGTCTATTTGTATTCTTTATAATCATGCGTGTTTAACATTTACACACTAACATTAAACCATTTATACTATACGTTGTCACGAGGTCTGGCTTTTTTGAATTGGGTAGGCATGGGCATGGCCTATGTGTTCTTAATGTGCATTATTTGTTGTTTTTAGATTGTGATCACTATAAAAGTAGGTTATGAATTTGTGAATTATGCTTTACTTTTTTTTATTTTACATAGACACCCTATGTTGCAGTTGCATTTCATAATGTTGTCAATGGTGTCTTTTTTTAAGACATGCTACACTTTGACAAGCTTTTATTTTCTTTTTAAAGATTTTAGTGAATTAAATTAAGAGCAATAGTTTACATCTTCATGCATGATACAATCATCGGGTGATGCCTTGTATACTCTAATTAAAACAAAAATCAGGTGATGCCCGAAGCTGTCACTATTTGGTCTACGTGTAAGGGATGGTACCATCATTATAAATTTAATTTAAAAAAAACTACAATAAAATATGCAGCCCTGGCACAATTGTATAAAACCTTTGCATATGACTTGGAATCTAATCCAATAATAGGGCCTGGTAATTTTTTTTAAAAATATCCAGCTGTAAGTTTTTGTAGAGATGCTTTTGGATATTTATCCTTGTTTAAATTGTATAAAATAATTGATTTTATTCCGTTTTGCATATTTCACACAAACACACACACATTTAAAAATGGCTTTTTTTTCATTATTCACCTCTCATTCTTTTAATCTCTCCTTCAAACTGGAGTAAACATGAACATAGCGATCAAATACATTCATCTAGTAATTTAAAACAAGTGAGTTCAAACACTACACATCAGAGAGAGCCTTGTATTCCACAAAGTCAATATATAGCACAGTATTTCTGGTGCATTTGGTCGTTTTAAAGGTCTAGTGTTAAATGATAGAGCAGTTCCGTGGCTCTCGAACCAGGTAGATTCAGCAGTTTTTCTTTTAAACCACACTCCCTCCCCCTTCTCTCTATTTCTCTCTCTCTATCTCTCTCTCTCTGTAACTCTTTCCTCTCCAGATATAACCGACTCACAAGCCGCTTAGTTGAAGGTGTTTGAGTGGTTTCCCCTGACAGCTCGCCAATTTCTGTTTCAAAATTTCGGATAGGACATGGTCTCTGTGTGAAGTTACGTTACCGTTAGGACTGTTCTCTGAAGCGGTCTCTATGTGGTCTACGTGTAAGTGATGGTACCATCAGGACTGTGTGCTTTATGAATGTCTTTGTTCTGGTCAAATTGACCTGAACAACGGTTTAAAAATGTAATTTTTAACACACACAAATTCTTGGAGTAAACAACGCATGTGTATGTCATAGTTCGCACGCTTCAAACTAAATTAATGTGATCTCTAGTTGTTTGAAAATTGGATGCTATCAGCTTGAATGTCTGTATGAAGATGAAGCCTAGCTGACGTTTATAAAATGACTGACGAGAACGTGGCTGCTCATGGCTGTGAAGTGAATTCGTCGAATGATGTCCTCACGGTGGATCCTATTTGTGACACCGTTTCGTAGTTCGACGCTATGTCTTGTCAGAAGGACATTTCGCTGGGAGGACTCAAAGATGAACTATTGTGTAGTGCTGCCAAGACAAAACCGGAAGTTATCTTAGAAAACATCACCAGCAAGCAAGATGTGTCGTGCTGGAATGACTCTGGCTTTGACACACCGAAACATGTGACACATGACGTCGTCTGCTACAAACACGAACAATGTGTTGACCTCTGGTGCGAGGACAGCACTTTAAATCAGACACGTGAAAATCAGTCAATTGTGGAAGCTGTGCCTCAAGAGACACATCGCTTCAAAGAGCAGTCTACTTGTAGTGAAAATTCTCATCATACCCTCATGAACGCCTGCAGACCGTCACGAAGTTTATCCATGGACAGCTGCACAGACGAGCAAACTATTTCTGCCATCATCAGTGAAACGTCTTTAGATGAACACAGGCAGATCCCAAGATTGCAAGGCATAGAGCGAGAGAGACTTAAAGAGGAATATATCGCTTCACTTGGACTAGCTAAGCGCCCTCCGCGTCCGAAAGCAGTCCCGGTGTTCAAAAATCGAATTGCACAGTTCGAGAATATCATGAACTCTGTTCAGTCTTCATCCCAACACAAGGATGTTCATTCCAATGCTTACCCCGGCACCCAAATGTTCCACACGTCTTTCAGTTTTAACCCTCTCTCTAGCAATGACGCCGTTGTTTCGACTCAAGATGCAGATTGCATCAGCCCACCGCGCACACAGCAGAAAAACAAACCTCCTGTGCCACCAAAACCACGGCTTCCTGAGTGGGCTAAGAAAAGATTACTTGCCAAATCTCGTCTGGGTTTAGTATCTCAGTGTGAATACTTTGAACAGTTTGCGTCCAAACGAGGTCATCACTCTGGCCATCCAGATGTCAAGAGAAGCTTCAGTTGCCCCTCATCATGTGACTCACTTCAACCAATGATTTGTGAGCGTTTAGTTAACGCATCTTCAGGTGACTGTTTAGACTCTGTTCAACTCTCAAGTCAACATTCCACGGACCAAAGACTGGAGCAGCAGAACGATGTCAACTTTGCTCACCTGCCAACTTTCAACAAAGCTTACAACGATGATGAGAAGACGTTAATAACTGAAGCCGGCAGACTTAGTGTTTATCGCATGAGATCTCAGAGTCTTGGTTCACACTCAGACAGCGGTATAGAACCCGAATCTGTTTTTAAGCGAGTGACTCCTGGGAAACTTTCCAATTCAATGAGTGATATCATCAGGCGGTTCGAGGCGGTAGACCAAAAAGATACTCCTGTCATTCTCGCTAGAAAATCAAAGTTTTTCAGTACCATTTGTCGATATGAGAATTCGATGCAGTCATCTCTAAGTTTTTCAGGGGATTGTGCAGTGGATGTCCAAATACAAGATAATATTGAAAATAAAGAAAATGTATGTAATCGAACAGATCAACTGGGAGTATGCACTGATCGATTTGATCAACTGGGAGTGTGTAGCGCTGGAACTGATCAGCTAGGCGTGTGCGGTGATCGATACGTTCAGCAGAGTTATGGCAGTCCAAATATGAACGAAATAGACAAGCTATACTCAAATGTATGTCATGAATTCGAAAATCAGTCTAGGGACAATTGCTCTTGTAGTGAACAGAAAGTTAACTTGCAGTCAGAAGATGAGTGTCATACAGCTCAATGTAAAGAGAAATACTTGTATGGCTACATTCCCAATACACATTTAAACCTAGACATTGAATCTGACAATGTGGCTTTGCAACGTGAAGATTTGACCACAACAGAAAGTAACGTTGTCGACCTGTATTCATTTAGTTTAAAGAAAGATTTTGTGACGCTAGACAGCTCAAAGTCCACATTTATTGAACATAAGGAAATGTTTCTAATTTTACAAAGTCCAAATTTAATCAAATCACCTTTATATAGTAAACAGACGCCGGCTTCATCCAGTAGTTGTGAAAAATACAGAATAGAGTCATTTAAACACCCAGATAAACCAAGATGTCAATCGTATATAAGGCAGTTTTCGAATCAGTTGGCTAAAACCATCCTTGATACTTGCTTTGAAGATTTCAAGAAAATTAACAAGTCTTCGTTTCCTATCACAGTCGTCGGTTCACCTTTAGATATAATCCAAACGCAGATTTTTAGTAACAAGAAGTTTGAGCATTTTAATAATACTTTTGGACACAGCTTCTTACTCAAAGAAAATCCAGATATTCGTAGGTCACAACACAAACATCTAGACAATTGTATTGACGCAAGTCCTGATTTAATCAGCCAGGAAAACAAAATGATTTCCGATAAGCAGATGGGAATGAGTGACTTTGACTTAGTAGATGTGGTACATCTAGATCAGCACAAGGATTATTACACTGGTGCAATCCATTCCGATGCACTCAATAATCAATTGGAAGGAGAAATTCAGTACAGTGCACTCAATAATCATTTGGAAGAAGAGATTCACTCCGACACAACTGATAAACAATCGGATAGAGGTTTTTTTGTCAGGAAAAGTTATTCTGACATTTCAGGCAGTGTCGAATCGTTTTATTCAGGCTACTCGGAGAGTCTAGACTCTTTTCAGTCAGCTGATGAAACTCTTCTGGAGCAAAGTAAAGAAATGTTTGACCTTCCTGAAGATTTCGATGAACATCATCTGGAGAACTTTTTCCAAGGCCAGAATCCAAAGTCGACTTTGGAGGAAATAATTACACCCATTGCTGATACGACACTAACTAGCGATGAATTCGACACGTCGAAGTGCGTAGGATGTTTGTCACACCACAGCGATTTCGACTACTTGGAATGTGCACAAATGTATGAATTAACGTCTTTAGAAAAATTAGATGACCATAATTTTCGAGAAACCTCTCATGAAACATCTGGAGCAGTTGATGTCTTCGAATCTATCTCTTTCGATTGTTATGAAAAGATGAACATACTAAAAGATGTACTTGAAGAGAAAGAGCAGCAACTTATATTAGGTGATGGACAGGAAGCAAACATTTCTATTACATCGAAATTGAATGGCGACGTTATTGAGTGCTCTGGTCCCCCGGCAGGCCGAGAAGCTAAGGGCAATGTAACTGACGATCCGCTGGAAAAATATACCTCTGTAGAACATTCTAAATGTATTCAGTATAACTCTAGACTTTTAAATAGTCTTGATTTGGCTGATAGCATGGGCGTAATTTACGACATTAGCTCCAATGGACGCAAAGCTAAATATAAAGATACACTAGTCACAGCTAAGAAAGGTCGACGTTTAAATAAAGAATTAGATATTATAGTTGACGCCCCTGTTTTTGATCAAGATAATGTCCTATGGCAAGAAAATCAGAGTCTTCTATCCGCAGATTCCGTAGACTTGAAACAGAAGGGTGAAAAAGAGCATAATTCATACAGGCCATGTAAAACCAGTCTTCACTTTAGTTCGAATGATCTATATAGTCTGGACGGGAAAATGTTCCCAAGTGAAATGGATAACGTAACCCATATACATAATGTCCTCCTTGAAAAGTTTAAACCTACTCTAGCTGTGAATTATGAAGAGTACGACAATGTCCACGAGAATGAAGGAAGCGAGGACTGCCTGGACAGCGGTTACTGGTCAGCCTTTCACTCCCACGACCACTACAGCTTCCAACCGGAAGCTCATCTGGACACAATATTCGAGAATGAGGAGGAAGAAGAGACTGAGTGCGATTCGGAAACCCAGAGATGTCCAATGTCCACCCAAGTAGTCAGTAAAAACAACCACGAGATCGCCTCCAATGACGTGGACTACACACTGTCCAGCTCCTCTTCAGAGGGGGACCTAAAATGTGGGGTGCCTTGTGTCAAGTCTAAAACCCGCTGTGGGGCGGGAGGAGACGATTCCTCGGAATCAATGGACGTAGACTCTTTGGAAGAGGACGAAACAGAAGAGATAGCCATTGGTCACATACCGAGAACCGCTGAGAGAAACACAGATTTGGGTGAGATTTCTTCTATTAAACATTTTAGCAAAACTATCACACAAGACTGTCGGGTTACTTTGCTATCATACATGACTCATGATGACTGACAGTTTTATTAAACTCTATTACACATCGGACACTTAATTAAAACACGGCCTTAACTCGTGTCATTGAACGTCTGTTATTTGATTATCTCCCGCGTGAGTCTGTCACATGTCACACACCATTCTCATAATATTGAGCACGGGTAACACTTGTCTGCCTGTGACAGATTTCTATTCCATCTAGCTCTATAGAAACTACATTAATTTCTCACTGGTGTCCCTGGGTTCAGCTGTAATTACAAAAAAAACAACTAAATAACTCGGTCAAGACGAACACAAAACTTTATTACTCTTGATAGCATGTATCACACATTAGCCCCTAATCGTGTCTATACTTACACACTTCCCATCAAAGCATAACAAAGCATTAATGAACTAATCAAGTATATGTTCACTATATAACTTTCCAGACACTCTTTTCCTTTAACAAATGTTATATTTCACAGCCGATACTTATGTTGAACTTATAAATTACAGACGTTAGTTCAAAAGAGAAGATAAATACTTTCTGAGCATACGTTAGTCACATCACATGTTAACCAGCGAATTAAAGGGAAACTCCAATGGTTTTTCAAATTTGAGTTATTTGGCATATTTAAATACTGCGTCAAAAGTTGTAGGCATAGACTTAAATATATTATATGTAAGTCTATGGTTGTAGGCCTAATAACTTTAACCATTTTTTATTTAAATGCTTAGAAACATCTATCTATTATATATTTGTAAAATACCTTTGTCTGACAGTACTCTGACTCATTGTTCGCGAGATCTCTTAAACTGTCGAACGTGTCCGCATCAAATTTCGACAGATTCACGATTCATATTACCCCCCCCCCCCCTTCCCCTATTTCATGTGTCAATCTATTCATGCATGTTAATCAATGAATTAAACTCTAGCTGATTCAGGCAATCCATTCCATTCTCTAACTGGATAAGAAGGAGCACTTGTAAGAATTTTTTTAGCGTATGGAATAAGAAATGTGCCTCTATTTTTGTGTCTTTCTGAGAATTTCATTACTTTTTTTTTTCTATTTGTAAGTTATTGATTAGTATTTTAAATTTATAGCTACTCTACTTTTTATTTTTCTGTCCTGAAGTGTCTCTAAGTTTAGTGATTTTACTAAGGCTAATACCCATTTAATCATTAAATAAACCAAGATATTCTTTACAAATATAAAACAGAACCGCGCAGTGGTTTCCAGATCAAGCAGTTCTCCTTAGGCCTATAGTTTTTGTTCTATAGGAGGTTTTTTGGGCCAGAGTCTTGTTCGGGCCTCTAGCTTTTCTAATGGGTCGTTAAATGAGCTGACAGCGACACTTACCCGGCACGTCATGCAAAGCTTTCAGGTCCCTCGAAACCTCTGCCCGCTGTGCAAAGTGAAGCTGTTTCATAGGTTTCGCTTTTTTTTTTTCATCGATGCCAAAATCGACATGTTTTTCAAAAAAATTATAGCATCGGCAGGTCGAAAAAGGTTGTGCAATGCATTTTTAAAATATTTTGCCATGAAAAAAATAAAATTTTGCCTTGGTGTTCAAGTGTTGGTTCATGGAACTATAGGCCCTACTAGTATACCTCCATGGTTGGCTTAATTATAAATCACAGACCTATAATATATATATATATATTATAGGTCTGTGCGATAGATCTATACACAAGATGGAAGTAAAAATTTAAGTTTCCATTTCGTTCGATTAGATCTGTGATGTGGCACACTTTGGAATGATATTCATTTATATCAAATACACCATCATCCTCTTGTCTCCCCCCGTTTACGACTGTCAAAAACATCAATGACAATATTTTAGAAATGTTTTCTGATTGTTATATCCTTGCCAGGCGGCCCTGGTTTATAACATTAGCCAATAATAATATTTATAAAACATAAGAAGAAAAGGGGAGAAAAGGGGATATTTATTTATTTTTTATTTTGGCATGCCACGGTGGGTGATAAATATAAATATGATGATTCCCTGGCCAAATCATTTATGACGTAGCTGGAGATAACTGCACGGCAAGCTGGCATGGTTATGTTTTTGAAAGTTGTTTACATAGACTCCAATAGAGTTCGAGAATCCTGGCCAAGAAGCCGACTCAAACGTGACCCACATTCTGCATTTGCATGTTCCGCTCAACGGGAGAAGGGAGCTAGATAAGGTGCCGTTTAATCGAGTTCCACTTCAACTCCCTCCATCCATCTGATGTTACGCCTGTGTTTGTCATCAACGGTTTCTGTTAAGACTTGTAAAATCTAATTTTAATAAGTAAGCAACTTTAATGCTGAGTCGAATTTATCCGTAAACTAAATAAAAGTTAAGGCAGAACTATGTCGCCAAAGTCTCAAACGACTGCACTCAAAGTGTATTACTAGTGAAACTATGATAAATAAAAATTTTTAAACTAATTTAATGCAAAAGTTTGTTGTATATTATATATATATATGTAAGCTACGCATAGGACCTATCACACTCAATTATCACTAATTATCCCGCTTGCGGTGGACGAAAAAAAATACGAAAGTATAACCTGTTATTACTTAACTTGTGTTAAGAACAACTAAGTTTACTAAGCTATTCTCACGATTGAATCTATATATACAGCTGTTAAATTTCCCAGAAATAAAAACGCCAACCAATATGATTTTTTTTTATTTTTTTTAATAGCCAACCATAGACATAAATAAATATGTCTATGTAGCCGACATAACAAAAAGTACATTAAACTTCCTTTTGTTTTTAAGCACTACTGAAACTATTTTTGTGTGTAACTTTCAACAGCAATGCTTGGCGCGTATCTTGCTTCTGTAGAATCGTATAAACTTTTTTTTACCATATAAATACGTGTTTTGTGTTTAAACGTTTATAATTAAAAAATTAAATGTAGGTATAAATATTTTGTGTGTTTAGGGTCGAGGAAAAAAAAGAAATCTTGGGTGAGAGAGTGTTACGACGCCATTGTGATAATAAAAATAAAAGGTGTCAGACCAGAACAGCAACATAGAGCTCATGAAATATTTTAACATTGAATTAAGAAGACAAGGAAAAATCTGAATTATTTTTTAGAGGTGGTCACGGGGGGCTGGAACTGATACTAGAATTCTCAGGCTAGAAGTATGTTTTTGTGCGTAGGAGGTCGATATATGTGGGCCCTTCTACTTCAACGTAACATAGTATCATTCATTGGCCAAAATTATTTTAGGGATGCGTTAACATGGGAAAGGGGGCAGATTTTTATCATTGCATACTGCGCATCGAACGTTAGCATGATATTTTGGCCGAATATATTCGTCCACCGCTAGTAGGAGAATCAGTGATAGGACATAAGTTATTAGTGAGTGAATCAGTCAGGAACCTTTGAAATATAATCTAGATATATTTAATGTATTAATTTTATAACTAAATATTTTCTCTACATTTTATTTACAGTTAATTCATTATGAATAGAGATATTCAGCAAACCAACATAAAAGAAAGGATAATTTGTCTTTTTCCAAGAAACAGACATAATAGATACAAACATTACTTTCTAGGCTTTAAATAATAGATAGAGGCATGAATACAACAAAGACTCAACTTCACCTGTCCGTTAGTCTTTTAAACCGCTTGGGTCACCACACAAGATCGTTTGACCATCTTTCTTCATTCCCCTCTGTCTTCTGCCTTGGACAGACCCGTCCATTATTTTATATTCTCTTCCCATCGCTTTCTCTGTCTGCACCTTCTTTTTTTCCCCTTGTACTGTTCCCCCAAGGAAGGTCTTTGCGATCCCTGAGGACCATGTGATATGGCCATAGAGTTTAAGTTGAAACGATAGATACAAACATTAAAACAATAGATAGAGACGAATCCATTTGATTGTACACGCCCATGAGGAAATGGCGTTAGCTTCACTGTGTATGTGTGTATGCCACTCCCTCCCTAAACCAAAGACACTTTAAAAAAAAATACTTTTGTAGTGCGTTTACTTAGAAGTAGTTTAGTAGAACATTCTTATTTCTGTTTGCACCTTCCTCACTCCCTTTTTCCCCAACCCGCCCAAACACACACATACATATCTTTCTTGGAGTCTTCTCAAAACTCAATACAGCATATCAGGTAAACAGAAGATATTTTATACTCTAGCCAAAAGGAGACCTGCTGATGATGGTTTGTTTTTTGTTTTTTTTCTTGCTCCGTTGTTTCGTTTAATACATTTTTTTTTTACCATTATCTCATCAACTTTTGTTTGATTCTAAATACGCTCATTTTGTTTATGATAGATCTACACACACAATTTCCTTTAATGTAGGGAAACCAGAGGGGGAGGGTGGAGTGGTAAGGGAGTACTTACTGACAGCACTTGTGAGTTAATTGTAGGATTTATGCTATGCGTCTTAATAGTAATAATAATAATTTAATTTATAAAGCGCTATTAACAAACATGATTTAGGCTCAAGGCACTGTGATAACATTAAAAACATAAACACGACTGCTAAAAGGACAAACTAATTTTTGAAAGTTTTGAACAGATAAATCTTAATGTTCTTGAATGTAGTGTCTTTAGTAAATTTCTTTTTAAAGAAACATATAAGGCGTTACTGGAAATCATAAAAAAAAAATTGACGCGTATCTATATAGCGTAGTAATCTTCGTTTTAAGGAAGCTAAACATTCTTAGATGGGATACATTTTTTTACATTTATAATAAACATATTTATATATAGTACAATAAGGGCATACTTTCAAGCAAATTACACATTAGGAATATGATTTAGGAATGTATCCAAGCTAAAGCCGACTTTAGACAGCTGTGATTCGTTCTTTGAATAATTTAGAAGGGCACTCACTTAATATTCCAGTCAACTCTTTCTGTGTTGGTTTTGTTGGTCATAGTATGTGACTGTTGTAGCAAATGGCGTGTAAGTAGAGGAATTCACTAGCCAAATAGTCATCACCCCTCCTTCTTCATGTTTGTTTATCGGGTAGTCTGAAGAATTTACAACCCCCCCCCCCCAACCATAACAATAATAATCTCTAAATTATATAACAGACCATTTCCGTCACATGATGACGTCATCATGTAGAAGATAACGTCATCTTCACATCCTTTAGTCTGTTGAAACGTTGGGGCACTACACATGATCTGTTGATCATCTTTCTCCATTCCTCAGTCTTCTGCCTTGGATATAATATCTTTATGTTTTCTTCACATCGTTTTCTGTCTTTCTCTTCTTGTGTACTTTTGATTTGATGTTTCAATATTTTTTTTTCAATTAGATTTTTGTTTCATTTTGCACAGAAAAGAAAATACAGGAACAAAGTCTTCAGCCTCGTTTGTCCTTGTCTTGTCATCTTACATCACAGTATGAGCCGCCGCCATTGTCGCATCTTACATTCACACATAGCGACCAACACGTAGACTCCCCACCCGGCCAAAAGTCGTCAGCTTCCGTCCTGGAAGATCATCTCATGACTATCAGTGACAAGAAGGCCAAGGACACAAAGCCTACGCCCCAGATCAAAGATAAAAATTGGAAGGAAGCAGAGGATGCCGGGGTTTTGCCCAACTCTGGTGTAAGGTCCCCGCTCAAATCCAAACCGGCATTTCACTTGGACCTGGCGTCTTCAAACATGGCCCAGTCTGCGGCAGCAGATGCTCAGGATCTTCTTGAAAACGCCGCTTCTGGACTTCACAGAATTTCTTCAGCGAGCAATTTTCAGCAAGATGAAGATGCGTCTCGAATTCAAAATTACTACAAAATGTTGGAGAGATCCCAGTCTGACGCAAGTCTTATCAAAAGGGTAAATATACTTTACTATATTAACTGAATGTGCTCTATAGTGAAACTGGGGAAATCCTTTTTTTTTTTTACCTATTAGTTACAAAGCTTATATTAACTCACTCTGTCTACCTGGCAGGAGTTTTTTTACACTTTTTTCCCACTTTCCACTATCGGCAACACATGAACCAATGAAAACACTAACAAATTAGCTAATTAATAGTGGTAATTTATTTAGAAAATGAGAAATAAATTTTGCAGCATTAACCGAAATGGCAGCTATTGTGAGGTTCTTTCCTTAACTTTATTAAAACATTTTGGGTTGTTCAGCTTTTTGTTTTATTTCAATAAAAAAAAATACGTGACAAAAAAAATAAAAAAGGAATTATGTGTAGGCCTTTGTGTGTAGGCCTATGTATGTATCATTTCTATGTGTGTTTATGTGTGCCTTGTGTATAAGCATGTGGTCATGTGGTTTTACTGTGGGACCCTGCACCCCCGCCCTAAGAACAAGTAGAATTAGAAGTGTTTTGTCTGTTCATGTGGTCTATTCTAATAAAATCTTATGTCTACTGCTAGGAACATGAGCTGTTGGCCGACCTTGACGAAGTCCACCTGACAGCAGCAGAGTCCAGCAGTGGACAGAACATCAGTGAATGTAATAGAGTTTACTTGGACTTATCCAGGGCTGAAGCGTTCGAGAGGGTGAGTTGGACACATTAAGAGTGAATGGGGTTGTTCCGAATATCTGACCTACTTTAAAATAAGTCACTTGGTAATTGTCTTATACATGACAATAAAGGCAAAGTCTTCCTATCATAAGATGTAGATCTAGATCTATGCTAGCCAAGATCTAGTAAATTTACTAAATAATCATATCAATTAGTGAATTATTGTAAAATACTTTTTATTACTTAAATATTCAAATTACAATGAAATCAACTAGGCCATTATTGTAAATAACACTACCGCGTGACATGGAAGATTCCATAATACGGAACAACCCCAATTTGCTCTTGTGAAATAGAAAGGAGCATTTGTTGTAAATTTTAAATCTAATTTAAAAAAAAGAATCTTATCATATAGTGTTCATCAAATGTTCTAGCGTCACTGGATTGTTCATTAAGAAAAAATAGACTGTACAAATTAATTAAGGTACATTGCCACATTATAGAAGGGGCACGGAAAAGTTAATAATACAGCAGAGTATAGGCAAGACATTGTTTGCAGTCATGTACGACGTAATCATCTTTTTTGAAGTAACGTCTGTATTATATAAGATAAGATGCCTGAGTGTTCTTGTACACGTTTATTATAAGGCCTCAGATTCTGTTCTTTAATTGAATGCGAAACATCCCAAGTAAATGTAATAACCCACAGGAGATCGGCATTTAGATTAAACACAAGAAGGGATAGGGTTAGGGTTAGGGTTAGGGTTAGGGTTAGGGTTAGGGATGTGAAGGCTGTTTTGTAACTTATCTTATATAATACAGACGTTACTTCAAAAAAGAAGATGATTACGTCCTAACTAATAGCTTATTCTCTAATTTTAGTTTTGCTCTACTCTGAAATAAGTCACACCCTATGTCAGGTTTATTGTCCGTCCAGTTTGGTGCTTTCATTCACTAACATTTCTAATAATTTTCATCAGCTCTAAAATGTTCTACGTCTGCTTGAAACATATGCCAGAGCTTTTGTTCGTTTTAGGCCAAGTTAATATCTGACTTTGGCACCAAGGTTACCAATGAGGATACCCAGGCCAAAGTTCTGAGTTATTTTTTCCCCTCGCCTTTTTGTGTGCATTGCTGTATAGGCAAACCTGTGAAGGTTGTTGGAGGGGGTGGGGGGAGATAAGTGTGAGTAGATGTGGCGTAGGACGAGCAACTCACGGTGAAGGCACTTTGTTTAGAAATGATGCGAGTTTCATCATCACTTGAATTTGGGCATTCTATTGTTCAAGAGAGATAAGGCGTCATTGAACTGGTTGTCCTTTTAGAATTCGTTTTCTGTTAGGTAGATGAGTCAGTGTGTTCAGTAAGACATTAGTGTTATATTGTTTCACTTTGCTGTTTACAGTGATAAGTGTTTTCTGTTAATGGATGTCCAATTTAAAAAAAGAAACGTGTTTAAAGCTTTTTTTTCGCTTCTCTATTGTAAAATAGTTGTGGTTTATTTTTATTCAGGTTTTTGTTTCTTCCTTAAAGTAGGCCTTCAACTCAATTTAACCAGGAGTAAATATATAGCCTATATATATACACATACATACATATAGAAAAGTATAGCGGAAAAGAGAGAGTGAGAGAGGATAGTTTTCTGTGTCAGTGGTGGATTGAGAAGCGAAAATGATAAAGATAAATGCGGCTCTGGGATCCGTGACTTAAATATTGAAAGTATTTGAACAGTTGTCTAATACAAAAGACAACAACACCTAGATTCAAACTGAGCTCTCAAACATGCATGTCAACTATATAGGCCTACTTATTAATCCTGATATATGTATTTAGAAATTATATAGGCCTGCATTTAAGACTAAGACAGCTTTATTGATCCTGATGGAATTTTGTTGTGATTACAAGGCCTCTTTTCTCATATAAAGTCAAGCGAAACATACACATAAATAGAACAGACACAACATAAAGAGTTCATTCAGCGACTACACACAGGCATCTTGGTTCTTTTCATGTTTCCTGATCAACGATTGGTGTTGATATAGTCTGACCGAGTAAGGTACGAACGAGTTTTTGTACCGCTCTGTTCTTATTTTGATTGACAGCAGTCGCCAACTTCGCGACGACCTGGAGTAGTTCTGATGGAGCGGATGGCCGTTGTCATCCAAGATTGTTTTTTTGATTAGCTACATACCTTTTAATTGATAACTGTTTAAATTTTCTTTTCGTATTCTGCACCTGTCTTCTGCAAGGGCTTTACTTTGAGCTTCAAATACGTGTTCCGCGACCTTCGTGAGAGTTCTCCAACTTTCTTCTTGATGGGACATCTGCTGCCGCAGCTACTTTCGTCTATGCTAGTGAGAGCAAAATGTAACCTGACTTGATCTTTACAGCGCTTAACAGGGTTGGAGCGGCGCCTTCGACATACACAGGTCACGGTTGGAGGCACCTCTGTTACGTCGTCCTCCAGTTGAAATTCGGTGAGAACCACTGGTTTGTAAACATTGATTTGTGTTAGTAGGCGAAGAGACTTATTCTCCCACTCTCATTTGGAGGCGACCAAAAGTGTTGTTAACCTTAGAGACCTTAGAGAGGCCGTTGTCTATTTCTCTAGACAGTGACGCATCATTGGGCACTGTTCTGGCCAGGTACATGATGTGGTCAAAAGCATTTTAAAAAGTGGTCCTTTACTATGATTTGTGGAGCTGAGTTCTGTTTTTGCGGGTGATTGATAGACCAAACGGGACAGCAGCCTCAGCGAATTCATTGACGTTGATCCTCCTGCTTGGTGTGTGCAAGCAGGGTGCAATCTTATCTGATATAATACAGGCGTTACTTCAAAAAAGAAGATGATTACGTCCTACGCGTCATACATATAGTCATGCATATTAACCAATGACCTAAATTCTAAATCATCCTCATAAAGAAGCCCAGCGACTAGATGCGGCCTAAGCAGTGCGCGGGGCCATTGGCGAATGTCATATTAGGGCCACGAATATTTGAACGATGGGCTAAATTTGACAAAAGGGCAAGAAATTATCTTTATAGTGCAAGTGACAAGATGAAAATCATGTTGGATGTAGTTCTACCAGACCGAAAACCTCATTTTTTCTTTCAGAGAGCACATTGCCTAATACAAAGTCGGTACGTCGTTCACGGAGTATTCTGGCATACTCTACATTGATGAATACTTTCGTCCAATACATCATCTTAACAGTATGCTCAAGCCATGTCTAAAGCCTGTCCGATCTCTAAATATAGAACTAATAGCTTCAAATAATCGATATTCGACATCCGGTGTCCGGTAGACAATACTAAACATAACATTCATTAAATAGCTCATAAAGGCACATTCCTCGTTCCATATGCTAGGACAAATTTGTACAAATGCTCCTTCTTCCTAGTGCTGGAATGGGTTGTCTGAGCTAGCCAGGAAAACCAGTGACTTGGCAGAATTTAAGTCATTGGTTAATATGCATGACTGAATGCATGACGCATAGGACGTAATCATGTTCTTTTTTGAAGTAACGTCTGTATTATATAACATAAGATAAGTTCATTCAGAGATGTTCTATATTTGTGCGAGCTCACTCGTATTATCAAATTATTTTACATGCTATCATACTATTACATTTGACATAGGCCTATGTCTTTGTATGATGCGTATATGTGTTTGTGTGTGTATGTATACAATTTGTTTTGAATACTTGATTTTTCATTTCTGTCATAACATTGTAGAGTTGTAAGCTAAACCCATTTTTCTCTTTCTATGTGTGTGTGTGTGTGTGTATATATAAAGGTCGTGTTATTGAAAATTATTTTATTTTAAGAACTAATCATTCGGTGACACTTTATTTAATGCAGTAGGCTATTTATCATAGGCCCTAACTTTATTTTTTAGTTTGAAATAGTGACAGTAGGCCTACACGAAAGAGAATATATAACACTAGAAAGGTCTTTCTGTGCTTTCTCTTGCTGTTAAAGTCTGTAATAGACTTTTTTTCTTTTATACAAGAAGCCGCTAAATTAGTAACATTGTGTTCATGTATTAACATCATACGTTCTGGAATGGAAAACAAAATGGTTGACCACAACGTAAGTGATCACATTTTTTTAAAATTATTCATCTCTTTTTTCTTATGTTGTCTTATCTTATAAATTACAGACGTTAATTTAAAAGAGAAGATAATTACGTCATATGCTTTGCATGTGTCAATCTAGTCATTCATGCTAATAAGTAACTTAAACTTTGCTAAGTCGTTGGTTTTCCTGGTTGATTCAAGCAACCCATTCCATGCTCTAACAGCACATAGGAAAAGGAGCACTTGTGTGAATTTGTCCTGGCATAAGTAATAAGAAATGTGCTTTATCTTTGTGTCTTTCTGAATATTTTTATTAGGTTTCAGTGTGCTATGTATTATTGCTACTTTACTTTTGAGTTTTCTGTCCTGAAGTGTCTCTTATTGTTCTTACTAATGGTATTACCCTAATCAAATGTGAATAGTCGTTTGCTAAAAATCTCACGACTCTTATTTGCGTGTGTTCTAGTTTCTTAATATTTTCTTGAATAGAGATGTCCGAGAAAGAATGCTTATTCTAATATTGACCTAACTTAGGTTGAATAACATTTTAGTTTTATGTTCCTGATTGATTTGTAAAAATGTCATTGAATAAACCCTAATGCTTTGTTTGATTTTTTAAAATAATGTCATCAGTATGTGTCTTCCATGATTACTTCTCATTTATTATTACACCTAGATTATATAGTTTTTAGTCTATTTAACTGGTCTACCATGAATAAAAGAAGTAGTTATTCTTTGTTTTAATAATAATTTTTTTTTAAATAGCTTTTTGTTACTCTTAGTAACTGGCATTTTACTGGGTGGAATGGCATATGCTCTAATTTGATTCCCATTTCTGTAATTCTTCTAATTCTATTTCTTTTTGCTGCATAACATAGCATAACACCCAATGGTTTGATCCCTAACCTATATATTTCTCATCAAGAAATACATGTTGTCTTACACTAAACGATGATACTTAAAACGTATGCTTATATCTGAAACAATTTTTTGATTAGACGAATGATTTGCTGAGACTTAGTCTTATGTATCTCGTGAAATTGTATTTTAATGTCTAATTGTCCCCGTATCAGGAATAGCCAGCCCAGCCATAAGCCAGTTCTCCCTCTCTCTGTCTCTGTCTCTCTCTCTTTCAAATATGTGTCTACTTTCGTGAAAGATGCGACATTCTCCTATAATTTGATCAACTGTTTCTTGTCCACTTTGCTGTGGCGGCATTGGTACTCCCTTTCTGTCAATGACCGACCCTAAAACTGCTAGAACAACTCGGCCTCTTGAACAGAGACCGACTCTGAAACTGGGCTAGGACTGCCTATTGGGCAACTGCGACTAGGCTATGACTACTTGTTCACATAGCTGGCCCACCAACCATCCAATCCCCTTCGGCTAGGGCTCCCAATTATCTAAGGCCGGCCCTGCTTTTTCATATAGGACTTAGCTTTTATTGAACCAAAGTGCTTGTTTAAAAAAAGAATAGCCCTTTGCTCTCCCTATCCGGTCAGAAGATATCCTATATAATCTGATATTATAATAAATATACTAAAATTCTTGTATTTTGTGTGATAGTGTGATGTTTCAATTACCATAATTTCCTTACAATAGTGAAATTCGTTTCATACAAGAACTCCTATAATGTTTAAGCATATTACGAATTGTAGGCCTAACCTTACCCATCACAAGTAGCGGTCTTAGGGGGTGGCAAGTGGAGCAACCCCCTCCGGCCCAGCGATTGGAGATTCCATTGTCATCGTCAACTTCGAAAACTCGATCATTTCTCATTAACCAGGATATTAGGTACGATATGATTTGATATGATACAGATTATTATGTAAGTTTTTTACGTGATGTTTTTGGTTTTGAAATACCGATCTGTTTCGTTAAAGTTATGACCTGCCGATTCTAAGAGTTTATAAAAATAAAAAACGCAGGAATATTTTTTGTAAACCTTTCCGCGAAAGTCGGATTTGCTGAAGTCAATGAACTACTGTAGCTCCTATACTTCACACTTTGTTCTTATACCAAAACCCATTGACAGAGTATTGTGTTTTCCTTGTAAATTGTTTGGCACTATAGCTACTGGAGGACAATTTGTGTCGTCCAATATGGCACTGTTTTTTTTTTTAAATTAGCTTTTTGTTATCGAAATTAGTTTCTATAAGAATGACCCTCTACTATGTTAGCATTGTTGGTATTGAAAAAAGGTTCTCTGACAAAATTAATTTGATTCTTAGTCTGCGATTTATTATTTTTGCTTGTTACAGATTAAAGGATTTTCGTAAACTCTGCGTTGGCAGCATCATTTGGTCTATTTACTTCCGACTTGCGAATGTAAACATGAGATACCGGTAGGGCAGTAAATATTTGAACGCCACTAAACGATTCAAATCAATGCCTAGTCTAAATCTATTAGATCTAGATGTATAAATGTATCTAATCTAGATAGATCTATATTCAGTCTATTTTGTCTATTTGAGCTAGGTTCTAGATCCACGTTACTTACTGTATTTCATAATTTTGAAGTTGTTTTTGTGTGCACTGACTGTCACTTTTTGTCAGTTTCATGAGTTTATGGCTGTAGAGTTACAAAGAGTAGAGTAGTCAGTACTTTAGTACTACAGTACAATGCCAATGGGCATGGGGTACAGTTACAGACTATACAGTCAATACAGCGTTAAGTGTACAGATGAGATGCTCAGCAGGTAGATCTAGATTAGTCTCATTCTGAGTCTCTAAGACTAGTCTAAATAGAAGTTGATCCTGTCTAGATCTACGACTACACAGTAGGACAGTAGTGGGTTGTCAGTACACTACTATACTAACTACTAGGAACTTCTATTTACTTAGATTTACTACAGTTACAGGGCTAGGGCTGGCTAGGTATAGAGTATAAATCTATAACTATAAATCTATTCTAGAATAAAGAGTCTAAATCTAGTCCTAGATTTATATCCGCCGTGTAAAAGTAATTCAAAAATTGTAATAATAACTCAAATTCAAATAGATCTAATTATAATAAATAATGAAAAGTTCATAAATAACATAGTGTCAACTTTAATAAACAAATAGTAGCTCTAATCTGTATAAAAATATTTTATACATAATTACATATTACTACACAAGTAGTACAAGTCTATGTAACATAGTCTAGATCTAGTACTTTTAACTCTCTCTATATATAGAATGTAGATGTATTTGTAACACAACAGTTAACACTGTCAGTAGTGTCAGTGACACAGACGGTAACGCTGCACTGACAGGTAGAACTGTTAGATTATGATATAATTATAAAATAAATATAATCTAGATCTACAATTTAATTTTAAAATATAGACTCTTACACACTCTAGACTCTAGATCTATTTTAATTTTAGATATAAGACCAGCGCCTAATTTACCTAATTACTATGGTCTATGCTGTTAAATCTAGTTACTAAAAAGTTAAAAGATCCAAGTATTGTTTCTATCAAGTAGGCCTTGAGGCATATTTGTATTTTACTTACTAAGTTGAAGTTATTTTGTATAAAACCTTCCAAAATTTATTATTTCAAGCCCTTTTAAAATGAACCAAGTTAATTAAACTTTGGTTATTCAGCTGTGTTGACTCTGACTTTATATTGTTCTAGTATTATAAACTTTGTAGATTTAACCAGAAAGGAATTTTAGATGTACAGAATCTTAATATATACACATCCAAAACATTAACTCTTAGGCATATTATATGTGGCTGAGTACGAATGAAACTGATGTCATGCTGGGCTTCTTAGCTATAACATTCTAAATTTATAAGTTCTGCTAAAACATTTTAGGCAAAGTCTCCTGACCAATCAGACCTAGCGGGTGAGAAATGTTTTCTCATTCGATAGTTTAAGTTTAGAAACAGATGTAATACAAAAGAAAGGAATCAAAACTGTATTTCCCGAATCCTAATCAACATCATGCCAAAGAGGAAGTGCAAATTTTCAGATAACATGAAGAGTAAATACCCTTGCTTTAGGAAGGGGAGATTTGAAGAAGAAGCAGAGTGCCTTATTTGCGGTGAAGGAACTTTTATCTCTGTTGCTCACCATGGATCATCCGATCTTGACAATCATGTGCATTCTGAAAAACATAAGAGAAAGGCCGAAAAGTACTTCAAAGATGAAATTGATTCTTCATTAATAAAAGTAGGAAATTATTTATAACAGAAATACATATTTTTTTTTAGCAATAAATGTCAGTGTTTTTATTATAAATATTTTTTATGAAACAATACTTTATGAGACTTTGTTTTTAGAAATCAATTTTATTTTAAATGCAGTGGATGAAAAAAATGCAAAAATTGAACCAGAAACTATAGAAACCAGATTGGTCAAATTGAACAAAAATGATTTTTTAATTCATAATTTTGACTCGTTTTTTTTTTTTTAAGCCAACATCAAAAGATTTTACTTCCCTTTGTAACACTTTTTTTTTTTTGAAAATGATATATTTATTATAGAATTAAAAAGGAATGCATGCTCTTTTCATATAGCACAAAGCAATTTTTATACAATAAAAAATTATTTTTATATAAGTGCTTGAAATTTAAAAATAAAAACTTATCGACTGCGAAAAAGCCTCCAGAATATAGATCTAAACCTGATCTTGGAAAAAATGTATGATCCGTATTGAACATTTTTTTATCATATTTATCTATATTGTCACAAAACCTTATAGAGAAAACACATCTAAAACACATAAAATGCATCCTTTACAGCTATACTCAAACATGGAAAAGGCTTTAAGAGTCAACCCTGAGGCAGAATCAGGAACTGGCAAACTGCCTTGTGGCACATAGTGCTACACCCTGTCATAGGCTGTGATGCCCCTGATCCCAAACTGTATCTGCACTAGCCATTCCTTTGGATACATCAGCTGCGTGGAAAGGGGTGGGGGACATTGTTCTGACCTTAGCTAATGGCCAGGCATTCTTCTCATTTCTTTGAATTGCCCCCTAGATGCTTTGGACTGAAGGAGGGCATATATGATGATATTTCATTTGACTTGATTATAATAAAACGAATATTGAAATGTGATTCTTCTTCCACCATAAACAGATTTTTTTTTCTAAATAATTAACTGCTTGAATATTCATAATATATCACTTTTCAAATTGACTTTAAAAGATTTACACATATTCTGTCACAAAATTTATTGATAGGTGAAATATTATTTTTCTTTTACTCACTTTAAGGGATTAAAGTTCTACTGTTGATTCTTAATTTTTCATTGCAAGCAATCACTTGATATTCAATTTTCTTTCTCTTTTACACTTAATGCTTTAAAAATGAAATAACTAATTGCATTCTCAATCATCTCCTCATTATTTTTTCAGGTGAACTGAATATACAAAATGCTTTAAAAATGAAACAAATACTTGCATTAAGTAACCCCTCAATTATCTCCTCATTATTTTTCAGGTTGAACTGGATGAAACATCAGGGTCAATGATGATGAGGACATCATCTGGTCGACTTTTGGAGACTATTCCGCAAGACGAGGAGCTGAAAACGGGCGATCTCAGCTACATTTATGCTACTCGTCGATCTTTTTCACAAGAAAGCTCCTCAAGTTTAGAAGATTTGTCCTTCTCCTCTAAGGTTTAAACAAATTTTCTTCTTTGTATTGAATATTAAATATTTGTAATTCTATATTTGTAGCATAGATCTCATTCTTTTGTTTTGAATTGTTTAGTGAAAAAGTAAAAAAAAAATTACTATAAATAAATAATATATAGGTTTTCTGTGTGTTGCAGTGTAAGACTAAAGAAAGCAAATTCAAAGTAAAATGCTCTACCAGTAGCAGTTGTGAAGGAAACAGTCTGAGTTCAAAGTCTAATCTTCGTTCCAGTTTTCAGATTTACTCTCAGTCTTTAAAACAAAAGGTACAGGAGAGACGTTTTGAAAAATTTGCTGACATGTTCAGTAGATTGTCTTCTTTTTTTTTTATATTCTATTACATGTGAATTACATATGTGAATGTTTCTGTTGTGTTGTCTTTATATGAGAAAAGAGTCCTTGTAATCACAACAAATTTCCATAAGGATCAATAAAGCAGTCGTAGTCTTAGTAATGCTTTTCCGTGTTTTAAATCTTAATTGTACATGTTAAAGAGAGATTGGAATAGTCATTGGTTTCCCGGCTTATTCTGTGCTGTAAAAATAGCATAGGGTTAAGAAAGAGTTTACATATATGTCAATCATCAAACCTTTTTGTTAAAGTTTTTTTAATTTAAAGACGTTTTGTTTGTTTCAGTGAATAAAATGAAAAACAAAATATATTCATATTTATACCTGTTAGCTGATTAAGCTTAATTAAACATGCTAGGTTAATTTGTTTCTCTGTAAATGTGTGCATCCACTCCTTCTCCTCCTCTCCCCCCCCCCCCAAAAAAAACCCACACTTGTTCTATTATTTTTTTTTTTATCTAAATCATAAGAATACTAAACGAACTGCATTCTCCAGGTGCGTCAACTCCAGATGGGCTCAATTCCAGAACAGTTGAATGCTCTAACAGAGCTAAATGTCCTGATGGAACAGGCTTGGTCCATGCCTATATATGGTAAACTTTATGATTTTATATTTGTGTGTATTTCAACTCATCTGTTCTATAATTTTCATCAAAGTGTTATGTCAGTTCATGAAACCAAATCCTCCACTTCTCCCAGTCAGTAGCTGATCTTAGCAGAATAGATATTAATAGAGAGGCCGTTCCATTTCACATTGTCCAGCCAGCTTTTCTTTGGACAGCCCTTTCTTCATGCTCCCTACACAGGGTGACTTTTGACAGTGAGTCATGTCTTACTATCTCACCAGAGCAGTTCAGCTTTAGTCTCTTCACAGTATTGAGGAGTTTCTCCTTTTTGCCTGCCAGAGTGTTGACTTGTAAAAGTACAAACTCATTTGTCTTCTTTTCTTGGTATCTGATACCCAGCATTTTTTTTTAGCATTTACTCTCAAAGGCTTAAATTCTTCTTTCAGTAAAGAAATGGATGGGCAGAAATAGATGCATTTAAATGTTATCTGCAAAGTAAAAACATTTATGGTTTTCACTTTATCCAAAAAAGTGTTTGAAGTTTTAAGACTGTGGTGGAATTCAAAAATGAAATATTAAATGGCTTTCTTCAAATTATGCATTAAATGTCTTTTAACTAGCATTGATTTGCATTTAGTTCTGAAATTCTCTCATTTTTTATGAAGTAGTAAAGTAAACATTTGAACTTGTAAATTGTTTCAATGAAACTAAATTTATATAGCAGAATTTTTAACATGCCTGATTTAAAATAACAGATTGATTGTTTAATTGTAGAGGGCTTATCTAAGTACAATCATTTTCAATCAAATCAACATAAAATTTCAATACTTAATCCTTATTTTTCATAACATCATTTATTTGAATAAAAGGTAAAACATCTCTGGGTTTTTGAGGGACAATATTTAAAAAAAACAACTTACATTTGTAATTTATATGACAGGGGTGGTTAGGAGGGGTGCACTACCCTGCTACTCATTTCTACATTAATTTTTTTTTTCTAATTCTCATTGACACCAACCCATTGCTGATAGTAACGATGACTAGGAAAATTTTGTTTATAGCAAGTCAGCTGGAGTTTTCATGATATAAATACAATTGCTATAATTGGGAGCTAATATGAAATTTGTTAGATTTAAAACTGATTATTTTGTCATACATATGTTAGACAGAGACCAGACTTATACAATTATTGATTTATTTTTTTATTGTAGGCAAAGACTTGGCCTATGAGCTTTGTGATATTCTGCGCACAGAAAGTGCATTAGACATAATAGTCAACAACTTGGCCTCCAGCAATCGGGACTTGATGAAGGTATCAGCCAGACTTTTAGAACAGTCACTGACTACATCTAACAGGTGGGTTGCATAGCAGTCCAAAAAAGTTCTCCTTTCATTTATTGAAAGATTTGTGAGCCTATATCAGATGGTATTTAAACTGGGAGATTTTATTTAACTATACATTCCTAACAAATGGTTCACCATATAATTTGTTCACAATCATATGGTTAACAGACAACAGTTTCTGTGACTTACTTTTTCAGGAGAGAAACTGATATGTCGCTCATTGTGCTGAGCTGTTTTACAATGAGTGCATACAAAATAAAATTACTATTCTGATGTGTAGAGGCTAAACTACCACACGCATTTTAAGGGTTAAAGAGATTCCCAATTTTTAATTACATAATTGGCAAATTTGGTTTTCATTTTAGAAATTTTAGAAGACAATTATGACAATGTTATATTACATATTTATTATTATAAGTAATTTTTTTATGTTCAAACATTGAAATTGTACTTTTTTTTTCCCTATTGAAATGTCAATTCACTGCCCTGGTTTAAGAAGCCATTTCTCACATTCATAGCCTTCCAGTACACATTCAATATAATTTCCTTATTAATTTTTGTTTCTTTTTTTTTAGACGCCAAGTGGCAGAGAATGGACTAGAGCTAGTGGTCAAGATGACCCATGATGCTAGAGGAGACTGTGAACTAGCCCAAACCTGTACAGGAATTTTAGAAAGTCTGTTTAAAACCTCAGAAGACACTTGTGCCAGGGTTATAAAATTGGGAGGCCTGGACACAATTACTTACTGGTGTCGTTGTAATGACCGAGTGACACTAAAAAACTGTGCCATTGCTTTGTCCAACCTGGCCCTGTATGGTGGAGGAGACAATCAACAGGAGATGGCAAAGCACAAAGTTCCAGAGTGGTTATTTCCCTTGGCTTTTGTTGAAGATGATAGCGTTCGATACTATGCTCTATTAGCTATTGGTGTTTTAGTTTCCAATAAGGAAATTGAAAATGCTGTTATGAGCTCAGGAACTCTAGCGCTCGTCTCACCCTTCATTGACTCCCATGATCCAGCAGAATTCGCTCAGAGAGACATGTCTCACCGGCACGGCCGCTCTCCTGGTTGGCTGAAGAGACTGATTCCAGTTTTATCGAGCAAAAGAGAAGAAGCTCAGGCTTTGGCAGCTTTTCATTTTGTGATGGAGGCTGGCATTAAATCTGAACAAGGAAGAAAAGAGGTTAGTTCCGACTTTGAAGCAATTAACTGTTAATATAAGATGGTTAATAAAATATTTATTTGACAACAATGTATCATTTTAACTCTTTACGTGATTGTTTTCCAACAGAATTATTCATTTTGCTCATTTTTATTTCACCACCATGTTATTATTAAGCTTCAATAATGTTTTTGTTCATCAGAAAATGTTTTATTTGATATAGAATTAAAGGGAAATGCATGTTTCTTTATAAAACTACGTAAAGTTTATAAAATGAAACATTAATAAAATTTTAATTAGGTCAAATCTACAATGGTATCATCAATTAGGAGAGAAAGAGTTAAATGATGTCAGTGTTGAGAGAAAACTTATTGTTTGTTTATTTGAAACCATGTCCTTTGTACTTTATGTTCCTTTAATTATTTGGGTTTTGTTGCTAGTTGCTTAATAAGAGATAGACCAAGATAAAAGTCTTTTTTTTTTTCATACTGTTAAACTGTATAATGAAAAAAAAATTGAAACAGTAATAATTAAATAATAAACTGTTTTTTAATGCTATTGGAAAGATAGCCCTATCCTACACTATGTGGAGAGAGATGGTGACCAAGAAAGCTATGGACAGCGAAAAAACATTGACCTCAGCTCTTGAAATATGGCTGGGTCCTTTTCCAGCAAAGTGAATGCCACTTTAACCTGTGCTATATGTGGATGGGAATACCTCTCAAGAATATGGCTCCACAGTCATATGAGTGATATGAAAGTGAATGAATTATAGTCAATCTTGGACTAATGGGGGCAATTATAATGCTATGATTTAGACCTTTAAACACTTTTCTATAACTATTGTTTTCTGTTTTAATGGTGAATTAATTTTTTCCGCATTTTTTAAAATTAATTTTTCTCTTTAACAAATTCATGAAAATATAAACTAATTTTAAGGATTTTTTTTTTCTCTTTTATTGTGACCTTTCCTTTTACTTTCTAAATGTTGACCTCTGACATTTTCATTTGTTTTAATTCTGTGTGCTATGTTTATGAATGACAAATGTTTTTGCCACAGGTGTTGTATAAGATTGGAGCTGTTGAGCCACTGAAATGGTTGGCCAGTACACCCAATCGTGTGGCCTCAAAGTTAGCGGCACAGGCTCTGAAGATCATTGGAGAAGAAGTCCCACATAAACTATCTCAACAAGTTCCTCTGTGGACCTGCGACGATGTGACTCATTGGATCTCTCAGGTTAGAACTCACATCACAATCCAATCCATTGTATGCACCCATCAATAGTTTTATATCAACCTTGATTCTAAACAGATGCTCTGTTTCCAGGGAGGATTTAGTGCATACACAGACAAGTTTCAGATGTGTCAAGTGGATGGAGATTTATTACTGAGATTAACAGAAGAAGAATTAAGCGAAAGTCTTGATATGACTTGTCCTATAACAAGAAAAAGGTAGTTTTTATAATATATATTAATATATGATGTATAAATATTTACAAATTAGCAATATAATGAAACTAAATAGTCTAGGTAGGTAGCTTATGTTGACAGTTATCCCCAGAGATCTAGCTTATGTCGACAGTTATCCCCCACATATCAGATATTGCTTATGTTGACAGTTATCCTCAATGTATTAGATGTATAGATCTAGCTTATGACATATTCTGCTGGAGGCCTGTTTGGGTAATATAAAAGTACTATCTACCATTTGACAGCTGGGCTGGTTCAGATGCCTATATTGCATGGTGGATAACCAAATGCCAAAGGTTATCTTTTTTGGCAAACTTAAAAGACAATGCCCTAACCGAGGTGCCTCCAGAAGTGCAATTAAGATTAACTAGGTGCCATTTTGCCATCACTGACATAGAAGAACGCAGCTGGCAGCCAATGGCTGATGAAAGAGACTCCCAAAGAAAATCCCTTGTTGAAGACAGGCTCTGATAACAGAAAATAATTTACCCATGGCAAATGCCACTTAACAGTTTTTGTTTGCATCAGCTAGGTTCTGGGTTCACTTGGTCACAGGAAATACTGCACTCATCTTTTTAATCTTCAAAATTGATTTGAATATGCGATGTTCAAAGGATATTTTAATAATATATTAAAAATAAGTTTTTTAGTTATCTTGAAATTTTATATGAAAACAGTTTACGTCATGTAATAGATTAGAATATGTATTAAATGCATTCAACAGAATATTAAAGAAATATAGAATACACACACACACACACACACTTACCAAAAAACGTTAAGGTGCTTGCAAGTCTTTAACCAAGTATATATTGTAGTACTACTTAAATTGTTGTGGCCCACGTGATAATATTTAATGAGACAGTGTTTAAAAATTCATATCCTTTTTTTTAAAAGGTTTTTACGAGAACTGAGAGATTTAAAAATCTCCTCTGATTACACTTCCTGTGATCCCAGCATGCTTGGTGCTTGGCTACAGGATGTAGGAGAAGACATGTCACAGTATACTTACCAAATGTTGAACACTGGGGTAGACAGGCCACTTCTTCGATTCATGAAGGACAACCACTTGCTGGAAGATTGTAAAATCTCAAACGGCATACACAGAATGAAAATTCTGGCCAAAATTGAAGGTATTCATTCATCATTTTCTATTTTGTTTGAAATTGTGAAAATTAGTGTCTCTATTATATGTCTATGTGACATAGAACTGATTTCTCAGACCACAGAACAAGCAGATAGTTTTCATACACATTGGGATTGTAGTCATAATGTGACAGGTAGAACAGATAAACACATTAAACTCTAAAAAAATCTAGTCTAACCTGAAACCAGTCTGAATGTCTTCCCACATTTTTACAAGACCAAAATAAGAATCTTCAGCGCTAAGGTCAAGGCAGTCCAACTGTATGGGTCTAAAACATGCAAAACAAATGAACAAGCAACAAAAAGTACAGGCTTTCATCAACAGATGTTTGAGAAATAAATATCTTGAAAGTAAAGTGGTATGACAAAGTAAAAAACACAAAACTTTGGGAAATGTGTTGACAGAGGTGCAGATCTTAGAAAGATAGTGGAGATGGATTAGTCACATCTTAATAAAAGATGCCAAAAACAGAGCTAGACTGGCTTTAGATTGGAACCCCCCCCCCCCCTTTCCCCAAGAAACAAGATGCTAAGGAAGATAAAAAAAAAACATGGTGGTGCAGTGTACTAGATGAAGCTGAGAGAGTGGATGATGTTGATAATCTGATATGTCTATTTAATTTTAGGAGGTCCTGTCAGGTAATAAACTACTATAAGCTTTTTTTTTTATATTCTAAAAATTGTTTTATTCCTTCTTTTTGTGACAGAGCTAAGGTCTTCCTTAAGTAGTTCTGCTTCCTCAGCCCCAAATGACAGTGTTGATGGCATGACCTGTCACAAGCCTCCCATTGATGTCTTCATAAGTTACAGGAGATCAAATGGATCTCAATTAGCTAGGCGAGTACATAAAGGTTATTTGTCTTATCTTAGACACATTAAAAGTTATAAATTAGGGGTGCACCGGATAGTCCCTTCAGCTTCTGCCGAATATTCTGCACTTTTTCACTATCCATCTCCTGTCGGATATCACTACCGGAAAGTAAAAGCTACACCTGTATTTCTATTAATATTGTTATGCGCCTCCGCGCTAAGTCTTTTCCAGATACGCCAAACGGAGGTAACGCTTAAATATCGAAACAACACAGGCGAAAGGCAAACAATATAAAGGTAATCGATGCTGATAAATGTCCAACAAGAAGTTTAAACTAAATCTCCATGTTAATAAAAATAAACCAATACTCATAAAGTGGACATGAATCAATAATGTCAGTTCTGAAATACATTAACGTTTTTGTTTCAAATAAAAGGATTTGTTTTTAAAACTATAAACTATGACTATGCACCAAATATTTTTAGTACAAAGACAAGGCGTGTTAATCTAAATAGAAATAAGACTGTACATTATAAATTCGCATTACATGCGTAGCAGCGATGTCTGGCACATTTTAAAAGCTTGTCTTGGCCATTGAGTGGTCTAGTAAACATGGAATATTCCTTAACTACGTCAGGCTGATAATCTGTCTAGATGTGCGGGTATATCTCCAGAGGTAGAGAGGAGCAACCCCCACCTCCTTTTGTTTGTTTAGTCCATAACATTGAGTTCACAGATAGACAGCTGACCACATTAAGCCAGATGTCAACGTGTTGACACTGTCTCGAGATCACATCTTCTGAGAGAACTAAGTTTTGTTTACTTGGAGAAGAATTTTTTATTAGAGGCGGGACTACAAGCCAAATCTCTATAAGGTTAATCTGGTATGAGTTTGTTTATTATGAGATAGGTTGTCAATCAAGGGTCTGGAAACAAGCCACACCTTTTATACTATTGGCCGGGACAATAAGTTTGTTTACTTTAAGTCTCAATTAGGAGGCTGGACTACAAGCCAAACAGACACTGACCAGGGGTATCTTTAAAGGGAGGGCTCAACACCCCCAACTTCTTATTTGTTTAATCCATGACAATGTATTGATAGACATTGACCATTCTTAAGCCAGAATGGATTAACGCAGATTGTTGAGAAATATTGACACTGTCTAGAGGTGACTTGATGATGAGACTAAGTTTGTTTACTTGTAGAGAAATGTCATTTAGGGCGCTGAACACACATTCGTTGCACAATAAAATAAAACAAATATGTGCATGTGTGCGTCTATGTATTTTTCCCCTTGTATTAAAACTTTTAGAAAGAAAACTAATTTCATTGTTTAATTCTATTGACTTAATATATAAAGGAAAACCTTACAGTTAAATTTAACATCACAGAAAATAAATTGATCTAAAGCACCACAATTAGATCAGTCGAACATAAAGTCTTTTTATGTTTTTGTTTGGTAGGGAGGGTGTGGGTGAGTTTTTTTTTCATCTATAGTTGGTTTTCCTAATTCTCTTAGATCTATATAACTGTAGATCTAAACATAGATATCAATAATAGGCCTACAGACTACAATTAAATCTATGCCTCGCAACATTTAAATCTCAGGCTATGAGTAGGTATAATAGATGTTCCTGCTGTTAATAAAATATCGTTTGCCGCAAAATGGATTAATAAATATATGACCTACTACGCTTCAGATTCCAACGATTAACTAACAGCTATCAGTATTAAGCCCTTGAAGCCAGAACCAGAAGCAGCCTTTGGACTTAAAATTACAAGTCTTATGACCAGTTGTTGGTCAGAAATTATTGAACACATACATCCAACCACCATACAAGCCAGATGAGAGATTTACATTAGTAACTAGTTAAATATATACTAACATATTTTACATTGACCCTCCAACACACAGCCTTTATAGTTGGTGGCCTCGTACATACACACAGACACGCTCATGCTACACAGATTAATTTATGTTTATAAATACTGTTAATCTTTAATAAATCAATCAGTAAAAGAGTTTAAAACAATAAGGTATATAAAAGGAAAACAAAATATTATCAACAAATATAGGTATGTTATTTAACACTTTCGTAAAATGCTCAGCAATACAAGTTATTTACAAGACACTTAGGTATTCGGCTCCGGCCTCGGCGGAATATCAAATTTTACTATCCGGGCATATCCGGCTCTGGCCGGATATCAAAAAGTACAAACCGGTGCACCCCTATTATAAATACATAGGTCAAGGACAGGTTTAATATAATTTCATTGACTTATGATTATTTTGCTTAATCAAATTGGTCCAGATACTGTCATTCTTTTACAATGATATTGGATTTTAGTAGATGCTTTGATTAGGAAATTACACAATAACTGAAATTTAGCATTTTGAATAGAAAATAATGTAATGTTTAGAAAAAAATATAATGTTATTTTAGTCCCCATAAAGTCACAATGCTCATTTGTTGTTCTTTTAACATCACATCATCCTGAGAATTAGACACATGATCACATCACAGGAAACACTTAGACACATGATCACCACAAGAAATACTTAGACACATGATCACATCACAAAGAAACACTTAAACACATGATCACATCACAAAGAAACACTTAGACACATGATCACATCATAAAGAAACACATAGACACATGATCACATCACAAGAAACACTTAGACACATGATCACATCACAAGAAACACTTAGACACATGATCACATCACAAGAAACACTTAGACACATGATCATATCACAAGAAACACTTAGACACATGATCACATCACAAGAACAGAACTTTATATCAAACTGTTATTCAAGTAGTCTTCACATGAAAATTTAACACTCAAGACACAACCAATACTAACCTTTGAATCAAAAAGACACTGAATCATTTTATTCCTAGAATCTCAAATCTTGCCACAATATGTGATGCTCACACTCCTTCACATTCATGCAATTCTTACTCATTCGTCTTTAAATACAGGAATGAAATCCATTGGAGTTACAATATATGAAGATAATTCATTCATAGTAGTAAATGTAAACACTATAACCTGATACTGACAGATGCCTTTTTTTTTTTTTAATCTTGACTCTTTGTAACATTTTGCCCTAACATATTTCATCTTTTCCTCCCCTACATTTGTGTAGCCTTTTACATAAGATATCCAGAAATATGTGTGTCCGAGAGTTTTACATCTGATGTAAGTACAAGATGCCTACTATCTTGTCCTGAATGCTGTGCATTCCTAGTCATTTTTTTCCTCAAGGTTTAGATACAGGAACAATGTTTTTTACCTTAGAATGCCTGGTAAAGTAGTGTTCTTCTCCTTAGAAGTAAATATTCTTCTTTCTCTGTCTTGTAGAGATCATAATTGTGCATGTTGTATTTGTTTGTTTAGCATCTCTTGAATTTATTGTAATTTAATATGTCATATCAGTCCTTTGTGTTTAGTAATTAAAAAGGGAAATTACCAACATTCTATTTTTTTTCATGGCCTTCAGAACTACAATAAACACTTTGGCACATTTAAGAAAATATTTTCTCTGTGGTCATTGATAACTCCATACTCTTCTTTCAGTTACTTTAGCAATGACTTCATTGTGTTTCCTCCCTGACATTTTTGGGAACTGCTCCCTTGTGGCAGAAAGTATTTAATTTTGTTTTTCTTCCATTGCTGTCCTAACCAGCTATCCACTGGTTGTCACCCTTGTGACTTGATCATTAGTAGAAATAGATTTCACCAGCATGTAGCTAAAGTTAGTGTAGTCTTTTTATTTATTTTCATTTGGTATCACTATTTCATTAGATTCACTCTCAGACACATATTTCTGGGTGCTAAAAAAAAAGTTATTTATTCTTTTCCATATAACACTAGATCTTTATAACACACACAAAGATGAATCATTTTTAAATTGTGTAAAAGAAAAAATCTAAATGTTTGAAATCTTTGATGAAATCTTTGATCTGGTTGCATTGAGCCAGTTAAAATGATAAACTGACCTAAACAAATGTATTTTGTTTCTCCAGTTTACTCAAAGTCCATCTCCAGCTTCGTGGGTTCACTGTGTTCATTGATATTGAGAAACTTCGTGCTGGCAAGTTTGATGAGAGTTTATTGGAGAGTGTCAAGCAGGCCAAAAATTTCATCATTGTTCTGACACCTAACTCATTGGATCGCTGTATTGGAGACAGCGAAAAGAAAGATTGGGTTCACAGGGTAAATACTTTAATCTTCTAGAAATAGTTCATTATTCTAGTACATATATATGTAATGGTAATTTATTATTATTTAAAATTATATTATTATAGCTCATTTATCTAGTATAAACCACATTCCTGGGTAAAATGCTAAGAAAATATTAATATGTAAATCAGCATGTCTTGACTTAACCTGTTTATATAGCTGTCAACTGTATACTAGCTTTTTTTTTTTTACCTTTGGTCAGAGCTAGTAAGGGAGATCTGTGTAGCTGTCTGGATCAGGCATTCTTATACTAAGATTTATTTGTGTAGATTCATTAGGATATGTGGCTGAGTGACAAAACCCACTTGGCTACCTATCAAGGGGGCTCATGTTTGAATCCCAACACAAGCTGAGTTTATTTGCTGAGCTCCTAAAGGCAGCATAGAAACAATATAAAAAAAGAATTTGAAAAAAAAAATGATTGTCACACCATGATTTGATTTATGAACTAGAAAGATGCAGGTTGAGTGAAGTAGTTCTAACCAGCTTGAGTGATGCATATCCCTTCAGACAGATTTACAGATTATCAGATACACATAAGCTTCTTATTCTAAGTTGACATTTTTGATTCTCAGGAAATCACAGCAGCTATTGAAGCAGGTAGCAACATCATTCCTCTCTTGGATAACTTCAAATGGCCGTCACCGGACACACTCCCAGAGGATATGAGAAATGTCTGTTATTTTAATGCTGTCCGGTAAGTCTTGAAAATTTAGTGGGTCGGTAGCTTTTGTTTTAAAAGGTTTGATACAGATCTTTTAGAAACATGGGAAGCAATGCAATATAAAAAAAAAGAAATAAAGTATAAATATTTACATATATAACTGGTATATTAAATGTTTTATTTAAAGTTATATAATTGTATTCATTTTTTTAAATTACTAATATTAGTATAATAATTCTAACAGGATGGAGTGTACCATAGTACAGTATATAGGAATGAAAATTAGGAATATGTCACAAGATCTTCTTATCTTATCTTATATATTACAGATGTTTACTTCAAAAAAAAAGATAATTATGTCCTATGCCTCTCATTTGTCAATCTAGTCATGCATGTTAAGGACATTAACTCTGCTAAGTCGTTGGTTTTCCTGGCTGATTTAGGCAGCCCATTCCATTCTCTAATGGCACTAGGGAAGAAGGAGCACTTGTATGAATTAGTTCTAGGGTATGGAATAAGAAATGTGCCTCTATCTTTGATTAGTTTGTGTCTTTCTGAGTATTTCATTAGGTTTTTGTTTTTCTATTTGTAAGTTATGGTTAAGTGTTTAATAGTTTATAGCTTTATAAATATATATATACTTTACTTTGTATCTTCTGTCCTGAAGTTTCTCTATGTTAAATGATTTTACAAATAGTGTTACACTAATCAAATTGGAATATTTGTTTGTTATAAATCTCACTGCTCTATTTTGTATTTGTTCTAGTTTCTTTGTTTTGTTGAGTTGAGGGATATATTGCTACTGATTCTAATGCATTACTTTGTCAAGATAGTAAATTGGCTTTGTATTTCAGAAGACAATGTATTTTAAGCTAATTCTTTCACGTTCAGTTCTTTCAGTTTTAATTTTATTATACACCTAGTTGCCGGCTTATAAAAATTATATTATTCAGACTAGAGGCAAAAATTTGGCGACAGTCAAAGCAAAAGCTTAGATCGATGATTCGGTAGTAAACTATGTACAGCACATATTGAACTTTTCTAGTGTCTAAGATCATGAGAATACATTCATTGGGTGGAGCTGTCCTACAAAAATTAGCAATCTATTTAATGTTATTACTATGAAACCATTTTGTTATTTTTGTTTGGCTTTTGGTAAAAGCTTCATTATATATGCTTAATAGCTAGGAACAAAAGAAAGGGCAAAGAGTGAAACCCTTCCAGTTGTCAAGAGAAAATGTATTTGTTGCACAAAACTTTTTTACTAGTATTTATGCATGATCCTAAACTGAATTTTGCTGTATTTGAGTCTTAAATAGTATATTTTAAAATATGTAAGTTATAGACACATTTACATAGCCACTCTTCTTTAATCTTTGAACTCTGATTTAGTTTAAATTATTTTTTCAAAAATTAGTCTGCTTTCCTGATAGCATGATTAACTCTATTTCAGGTGGATTCATGACTATCAAGATGCCTGTGTTGACAAGTTAGAACAATTTTTGAGAGGTGAACCTAACCCTCAACATTTGGCGAACTTGGCCAGTACTGCAAGTAACACCAGCTCCTCCTCTACCCCACAGCAGACAACGTCAGGGTTTGAAAGTCCCAATTCTCCTCCTTACCAAAGAGCTCAGGGCTTAAGCAAGACAGCATCAGTTGAAAGTCCAGGGGAATCTTGATGTCTTTTTAGGGTTAATGAATAACAGCTGTCTCTATCAAGAGACAATAAAAAGTCAGGTTGCTTTATATAATGGCTGTATGAAATGACACTTATTTATCTCATCAACTTGCATTGCACTAGAGTACTTATAATGAATGCACTCGAGTACTTATAATGAATGCACAGATCTTGTTTTCAGCTTGCATCAAATTACACTGATGAAAACAAGAGATTTATTGGAAACATTGTTAAAAACTAGAAATAAAATGGACATCCTGTTGAAAACATCAACTTATATTGTCAGAATAGGCATGTGTGTGTGTGGGGTGCCTCTTCACTTGTCAATTAAGTCTCATTAGCCTTTTAGAAGATATGTTGGGTAGAATATATAACTAGCTTTAAGCGTACATATATTTTTGTGGTATGCAACATTTTTAGCAAGGTTTAATTTTGAGTTCCAATACCAAGTCTCTGAACTTAGTGACACAACTCTAAAAACATAGTGCCTCCATGTTGACCTGTGGTACTGAATGATTAGCTGATACTCTGATTTATTTGTCAGAACAATTTTTTCAGTCCTTCAAAAGAATAGTTTGGTCTGCATCCCCCTTCGACAGCAATACTTTTATCAAGTGAATTCTATTAGCTCTTTGTCTCTTGTTTTTCTCCTTTGTAACAGTTTGATTGGAAGTGCCCTCTCCTCAAGTTTGTCTTTTTTCTCCACAGTTTAGTCCTCGCCTCTTACATATGCAATTTTTTTTTTTAAGTTGTAGCTGGTACCTATATGTCATTATGTTGAGGTAGTTGGTATATATTGTCCTCAATCACCTTTTTCCAATTGTAATAGCCTGCCATTCCACTCATATTTCACCAGAACCTTTTTTTTTTTTCAATTCTTCAGTGGAATGGCCACATACATTTTCTGGGCTGTGAGCTTTAGTAAATTAAAGTAAGGCGCCCTAAAGAAGTAAAAATCCCAGTCTTCACCATGATCTCATCCCAAGACCACAGGTTTGGTAAGCCAAGAGCTTTACCACTTAGCTTAAAAAAAAAAAAAAAGCACCTGTACATAATATTTCTCTGATTTATCTTTAGTTCTCTGATCAAGTCCTTATAAAGCTGCCCCTAGTACACATTCAATCTTTTTTTTGCCCTGTCAGTAACACACAAACATACATATTTTTGCAGCTAATTTGTAGTTTGGAGAAAAAAAAAAGATATCAATTTGGCTTTTGTTTTTTCAAAAAGTAATTTTTTGTTGTTTGACAGTATTTACTTTGTCATTAAAATTTTAAAATAAGGACATAGACATCCAGTTTCATAATTTTTGTGTACACACGCACAATCACATTTTTTTGTGCTCACCTAAGAGAGTGCTATTCAGTGAGTTCTAATGAAACTTTAAACTAACTAAAAGGAAGCATCACTTTGTGCCACTAAATGTTTGTATTTAGCTTTTATTAAAAGTTGTTGAGTTTAAAGTTTTGAAATTTGGCTGATGTTTTTAATTGAGCTTTAAAAAATACTTAGTTGTTCCAAGTACTTGGTATGTAAAAACAGGCTCAGATTTCTTAGTTTTCTCACCAAACCTAAGTGGGAAAATTGAGGATGAATGAATCAGTCATCTAGGGCGTTGGTTTAGAAAGAGACAGAGATTACATTACATTCTCCTTTCAACTGGAGTTTGTTTTTAAACAGACATTGGTACATTAGTTACCTGCTTTTTTTGTTGCCCTTCAGCCCTGTTATGTAAATGTAACCTGAGCTGATAATATGCCCTAAGCCTTGTCCTGAAAATGTTGGCTTAAAATCTTGTTTTTTTGTGTTTTTTTTGACATAATTGTGGTCTGTAATAAACTTATCTAGATGAGTAACTCTTTTGCCTGTAACAATCAGTCATGTAAAATTAGCTGCTGTACATTAGATTTATGTTTTGTTTTCATGCTTGCTGTATACAAGTTACATCTTTGCTGTATAAATGTTTGTGATATACCACTGTATAAATCATTCCTTGTTCTTATTACTAGAATTATAAATTATTATAGGACAAATACAATGGTGGGTGGGTGACATGTCCCATTGTTGTTAGTAGCTTGTGTGACAGTGTAGTATTTGACTTGTCACAATGTTGTGTTTGTGATAAGAGATATGTTAAAGACAAACAAATAATTTGAAATTCCCAGAACTGATGCATGCAGGTCTAAGAATGAGGCATTATATTGATTGAAAATGTTTCTAGCTATGTATTTCACTAAAAGATTGGACATTTAATAACAAAAAATATACTTTTGAATTTGGATAATTTTAGGCCACCAGTTAATTGGACCAGCCACTTATTTAGACAGGATTCTAATCCTATAACACAGTCAAATCTGGTTTATCAGACCAGTAGTTATAAGAATCAAATTCATCTTGATATGTTTTGATTAACTGGATTTGATGGTATTAAGGTATTATTTAACATTTTCTTTATACAGGAGTCAATCTCAAGAAACTTGCATTGATTATCATTGAATCTAGAGTATTGAACAACAGCCTCTAACATTCACTGTGACTCTTGTCTAACCTTCAATGTAGCAAGACAATTCAATAACTTTTAAATAATTTATTAGAGTCTGAGAATTATTTTGGAACTTGTATACATTTGCTTATGTTTTTTTTCTTTCCATTGGCTGTTTGTTTTCCCAAAAGACTGTTTGTTTACCAATATAGCTGTTGGTTTATTCTTATTTGACTTGTTTTTGCCTGTGACTATCATTAAATCCACTCCAAAGCCATATTGTGCCCCCTGTAAACCAGGGACTGTGTATTTCAGTTGACTGGAGATGGACCTCTGGGATATCAATGTCATTAAATGAACTCCATTTATGTGTTAATTTTTCTTTTCTAAGTTAAACTTTAGAATCAACTTCTAGTACATGTCATAAATATATAATATACAAAAGAGTATTTGAATCATTATTGAGGATTTTGTTTTAGCAATGATTCAGGTGTGAAATTATCAACCATTTTTTTGTTATAAAAGTTTTTAACTTTTTGACAGAATTAATTCTATGTTCTATTATAGCTCTAGGAATCTATTGGCCAAGTCAATTTCTCAATAAATTAACTGTCAGTGTCTTTTTGTTAAGTAATTAAGATTTGATATAATGTAGAAAAAAAAATTTGAAGCCATGACCTCAGTATTTATAGTATTACCAGACATTAAAACTTTGTGCATCAACCTTTTCCAGTTTGGTCTTAAAGATTGTGAAGCATTAAAATCATCATATACTACTTAATCATAATTTACAGATAGCAGACGCTATACGTGCTTCAAACATTTGAAAGACTAATACATCAAGAACTTTCAGTGTAAGTTCCACTCCAGTATGGCTTGACTAGCCAAGAAAACTAACATCTAAACACATTTTTTATTTCTTGTCTAATGAACAAAATGACTAGACTAATTGAACTTTCATGTGCATAGGGTGTACCATAGTAATCATCTGTATTATACGCATCAGAATTGTTTTAAATGTTTGTAATGACCCACGTTGGATTTACTGAAACAGAATTAAAACTTGTTGAAACTTAAGAAGTCTTTGTTGTCAATGCTCATTTTCATTTCAGACCTTGAATAGTCTTAGCCTTTTTTTTTTTCATTACATTAGCTGCACACAGAATCTTTGATTCTATCAACTCTATCCCTTTAAAGTATTAGACTTGAAAGTAGTTGACTATACACACTATAGTGTAGTAGACTAACTGTTCCCACAGTGTCACTGTTTACGGTTCCACTTCTGGTTTATTGCTGTCTCCATGACCAAATCTATGGCTTGCAGATACAAGAAACACTCTTGTCCTGTTTGGACTGAATGCGTCTGTCGGTTGTTTGCCATGCACTATTTTGTTAGTCATCCCCTCACATGACTTCCTGATGATGATTGTAATTTACAATAGGCTGACTACCATCTACATGACAGACTAAGAAGACAATACAATGGGCGACTTCAGCGCTAAGGTTGCCAATGACAACAAAGGATATAAGGAGATCATGGGAAAGCGGGGACTAGGTAAGAGGAATGATAATGGAGAGAGGTTCGCGACAGAAGCGACTTAAATATTGGAGCAACTGTAGTCCCACACTGATTAACAAGCATGACTAGATTGACGCAGGGACGTAATCGTCTTCTCTTCTGAATCACCGTCCGTAATTTATAAAATAACAATCGCAACACAGATGATATAGTTTCCATGAACAAGAAACCGTTTGATTGTCTAAGAGCTGAGCCGAAGGCTTTTCGAGCTCTAGGTTTGAAAAAAAAAAAAAACCTGATTGAACAGGGAATAAAAAAACCTGTTTGAACAACCGTTCTGTCTGGAAGAGATCCGAGTCAATGCCTAAGTAAAGCATTGCTATTTCCGATATATCTGGCACTCCGGGCGCATGGACTAGAATGCATGGCCGAAGGGCGAGTACACCGGGAACCTCGGCCATTTTCCTATGTTGTACCAAGCTAACCTTGAAGGACTCGCCATTAATATAACGGTCCCTTGCGGAACGGTGCATGGATTATCGACAGGACCGTAGGGGCTCTCTTTCAACTCCGCTCCGTGCAATGGGACCACTCTCGCGTACCCTTGGACACTCCCACGGGAGTTTTGTTTTGCTATTCATTTAGCCTAACCACTTCCTCTAATGGTCGTTTCCACACGAGCGCCACGTTGAGGCAGAATAGCGTGCTCGCATGAACAAGAAACCTTGTTGATGTCCAAGGGCTGAGCCGAAGGCTCTTCGAGCCCTAAGTTTGAAAAAAAACCTGTTTGGACGCCAAACAGTAAAAATAAAAAAACCTGTGTGAACACAGTTCTGTTTGAGAGAGACCCGAGTCAATGCCTATGTAAAGCATTGCTTTTTCCAATGCCTTTGGCCCCCGACGCATGCTTGGCTGTACATGGCCGAAGGCCGAGGACACCGGGAGCCTCCGCCATTTTCCTTCGTTATACCAAGCTAGCGGTGGGGGACTCGCCATTTATGTAACGGTCCCTTTGAGGAACAGCACATGGATGTGTGACATGTTAGTGGGGGCTTTTTTACAACCCCGCCCGTGCAAGAGGTTGACTCTCGTTTACCTGTGGGCATCCCCAAGGGAGTTATGTTTCGCCATTCATTTAGCCTTGCTACCCCTCAAGTAGCCGTTTCCACCCAGGTGCCACGATGAGGCAGAATAGCGTACCCGGGTGAACAAGAAACCTGACTCCTTGCTCGTCCATGGTAATACAGTTTATTGCCCTCTTCAAGTGATGTTTCGCCTATGTTTTTCCAGCGCATTTCACTATCCAATGATGTTGAAACAAGTCTGTGCAGCTCCCGTGTGAGCTATTTTATTTTTTTCTATCCTCTTTTAGTGATCTCACATTCCTGGTTCCAATAGTGGTTCCTCACTGGTTCCTTTGAACCCCTAAATATTCCACATGTGGCTCCTAGCAATCATGCCCTGAAATACCGCTTCATATAGAGGGCCAAACCATGTGTGGGAGTGTTTACATGGCACCACAGTGCGCTAGGCCTTTCGGCAACGGCTCAGGATCAAGGCGAACGACCTAATTCGAAGAAATCGGCTCTACATATTGTCAGACATGAAGTGGGATGGGCGCCGTTATGCAAATATCTAGCACTCGTTACACCCCTCGAAATGACGACCATAAATAAATCCACATCAGTTCGCCCGTCGCCTTAGCTAACGCCAGCACATTTAATTAAGTAATTATAAATTGTAAAAATATTTTTTTGGAAAATATGATGGCTTTTGTTAAATAATTAACATAAAAAAAAACGCACACAAAAAAAGGACCATTTTTTTTTACCCCGCCCCAATTTCTCTCTCTTCCCCCTCCCAAGGCAAAATCCCGGTTATGCGCTTTGTAAATATATCTGTTTAGAGTAGGCTATACAAATGTCTAATGATAGGCCTAATAAACGGTGCGCAATATTTGTAGGCCTATTTATTTAGTTTAGTTCCATTGTTTAATTCTTGCATGATTCTTGAATTGTTTGTTTGTTTGTTTGTTTTACATGTTTCGGATGTTCCTTCAGAGTTGAAGATATTTTACTTCCTAGTCCAAACTTTCCGCAGGACGACGGGGGATGGGAGCGGGCAGGATTTGAACCCTCGACCATCGATAAATCCGAACGACAGTCCGGCGCGCAAACCGCACGACCAGGCAGCCATTAATTCAAATTAATACGTGGGGAAATACCCAATGACGTGTTCAAGATTTAGATTTAGGCGTCCAAAACCCAATTAAATTTTACGAAGATTATAATTTGAAACATTATAACGGTCAAACCAGAGTTTTCTCTGCGTAGTCAATAGTAGGCTTTTTTTTTTTTTTCAATAAAGATATTGGCCAGGGCTTACATAAACTAAAATTTCTTAGAAAATCGTTAGGGCAGGCTCGATATCCATATCCAGGCGATGAAGAATTTGCAAGCTGATAAGAGGAATTTAAAAAATACTGAAATGAGTAAACTACAAATAGTCACTATTAGATCTGGATATAGATATAATATATTTCTAGATGAAGTAAGACAAATTTCCTTATGAATAAATATTACGATTTTTATTATTATGGAAGTGAATTCTGTCTGCCTCTTTTTCTTTTTCCTGGAACTGTTCCCTGGAGGAAGATCTTTGCGAGCCCCCGTAGATCTTGTAATGTGGCCATAGGTTTTAAGCTTTCGTCTTTTTTACAATAGTTAGCAGGTCGTCATGGGCTCCGATCGCTGCAGTAACCCTGTCTCTGATTTCTTGGTTTGTGATGCGGTCTTTGAATGTGATGCCTAGGATCCTTCTGTAGCATCTCAATTCCATTGTTAGGATCCTCCTCTCTAGCTCCGCATTCAACGTCCGCGACTCGCAAGCATATAAAAATGTGACCATGACCAGGGAACGCATCGGTCTGATTTTGGTGCCGAGGGAGGACAGCATTAAAGAATGGACTGGCCTGCCACTGAGAGAGGTTCTCAACAAGGCACAAAAAAAAAAAGGGAGGAATGGAGAAAGACGGTCGACAAGTCTTGCCTGGTGCCCCAACGGTCCAACAGACTAAGGGATAGGTAAAGGTAAAAGGTAAAGGAAGTGAATTAATTTTCAATCTCTGACACTGCCAGGATCGAGCTTTGTTAAAGGGAAACAAAATTCATTGTAGTTCGAATCACTTAACAGTGTCCACTGAGAATGATGTGGCACGTCTGCAGCAGTAGGCCTAGAGTCTAGAAGGTCGGACCAAAGAGTTGTCCAGTAGTCAATGAGCGCGCCCGCCGTGGTTTGTTATTTTATCAATATTTTTAATTCTGACAGCATCATTATCAGCTAGTTTACGGAAGAATTGTTTTCTTTTGTTTTGAAGTAGAGCATTATGCTTTTTCCTCTAGGTAGTTAGGCCCCTACGTCATATAAGCTATAGCTGCCTTTAGAATAACTTTAAATTATGTCTCAACGTCGTGTAGTGGCTATCATAGTACGACAGTTAAATCCCAGTTGTTCTAATATAGATATGGTCTTTATTTTGTTAAGAACTTTCACGGAATTGTTGTTTCCTATATATTATCCAATCATATCCATTTGGAGCCCTGAGCTGTTTGATATTGTTTTCAAGGCGCCTTTATTTTTATTATTACTATTATTATTATAGACTAGTAGTCACTATAATGACTACAACTATAGAAAGTTATGCGAGGCATTTTTTCTCTAACAATTTACTGTTTGCTAAGATGTTAATACTGCCTATTAGATTATATGTTAGTGTTACTGATATAATTATAGTCCAGGTGAATATCAGTACTGCCTATTCCCGGTCGGTTAGGGATAGACTCTAAGATGGTTTACCTCTTGGGCTATTGGCTATGATAAGGAATAGGCGTGGCCTTCACTTTTGAAAAATTAAAAGGAAGTGGACCAAAACGGCGAATGTAAACTCAGAATGAAAGGGCTAGGCTACAGTCACAGTGACTAGATAGAGTGATGAGTAGACTTGGATATTTAGATCTACTATAGAGATCTACCCTAGCCTAGATCTATACATTTCATTTTACTACGAGACGGGACGCTCATCTACAGGATTACAGTACGACGATCGTTATCATTATTTATTAAAAAAAAAAAAGGTCTCCATGTTAACATAGTCTTTATGATTATCATAAATCATTATGTTGTTAACGAAGCCTTTTACTTCGATTTGACGTCTTCAGTCTCATCGAATTATAACATAATCGTTAGACTCTAGTTAACGAAGATAATATTAATAACTAGATTAATAGATTTTTTTATTAGATCTAATCAGACTAATCTCGATCTAAATAATTTTAAATTTATAAAATTCTTTGATTTTCCGTTAAATTCGACATCTCTCATTCACTGATTCAGTCATTGACTCATTTTAGTCGATTTTAGAAATATGTAGATGTAATGTAGATCTATATTATGAATTATAATGAATGATAGTAATTATCATCATCATTAATATTTCATAATAAATAATGTTATTTATTTATAAATATATACTTTTTATATTATGATTATTAATTTTATCTATACTATAAAGTAGAAAGTAAGGCGTATGTATGTATGTCTGTGACTTATAGAAATCAAAACTGCTTGACCAATCTTGATAGAACTAGGCAGGAATGTTCCTTGGGTACTAACTTAGACCGTAGTGTATGTATTGTAGCCCTAAAACAAACTTAAGACCCTCAAAAAAAATAAAGTTGTCCGACTCTATTAAAGATATAGTATTTTATGGATCTAGGGCAGGGGTGGGAAAATTACGGTCCACATGCGGCCTGCTGGAGTGTTTTAAGCAGCCCGCGAAAACACCCACAGAAATTAGTGTACCCACAAAGTATTTATATAACATGCAAATATATTAAAATAAATAATTGCAAATATCTATATAAATTATTGAAACTTCTGATTCTTACCACTTATGATAAAAGAGGTTAAAAAAAAACACGAAAATTATTCTTATTGGAAATATTTCAAAACATTCAGTCAAGCCAGTATTTATTGTAAGCTATGAAAAACTTTGTTGAAAGTGTTGGGTCAGCTTGGAACATGAGGGCAAGTGTAACAAATGATGGAACCCGTGATTTAACAGAGAAAAGTGGTGTTGTTGTTTTTTAATTAAAGAACAAAATCCCAACCATAAACTCTAATCGGGAATGTTTTAACACAGCTGCATTGAATATAAAACATGTTATTGACCCGTCAATTTCGGTTATCACACTTATCACAGCAAGAGGTTTTGGCCACAGGCAGTTCCGAGAAGTACTTGATGATTTGTAAATAAAATATTTTTCAAGTTCGGTACCACTGTAATATCCCTGGTCTAGCATGGGCAAGGTATTGAGAAGGAAATGGAATCTCAAGGAAGAAAATGTTAAATTCCTTGAAAGACTCTGACTTTGTTACTAATATTTCTAATGAAGAGCGGAAGACAGACTTCATGTTTTTTCATTGGAAATACCCAGAGCTCACTATTTAGTGCCGAAGCTGATTCAGCTCTAGAGGGCTTAACTCCAAGCAAATTATGACCTGAAAGAGAAGCTCCAGTCAGTTCTTCCGCAGGTGTTTTATTAAAAACAGAAGGTGTATTTTCATACTAAAAAAAAACAGACTTCGCTGCTATTTTTTTTTAGACTATTTGGGTTAACAGACATCTTTGAACAAGCATTTTTCTTTTGTATGAAAATAAACAAGTGTAACAAAAGTTCGATGCTGACTGATTGTAACTGGACAGTAGTCACAAAGATATTAACCAGTAAGCTAGTTCCATAGTTCCGAACATTATGCAAAAGTGTAAACAGTTATATATTTCACAATAAGTACAACTGTACATTAGTGATGAAATGTGACAATAAGGGGATTAAAAGGCATATTCGTAAAATTAGATTTAAAAAATGGTAACTCTTTTTGTAATTCCTCAATTCGGAGTGTAAAAAAACATGTAAAGGAATTATTTAATATAAATATAATATGAATGTGAAATAATAGACACAGTCAGCTAGGTAATTCTTCTAACTTGCAAGTATATGTTTTATATGCATATATGCGGCCACCATGCCGAAATTTTTATTTAATGCGGCCCTCGATAGAAAAAGGTTACCCATCCCCTGATCTAGGGCATTCTAGGCCATGGTTAACAATGTTGACATGAGAAAAGATCGAAAGGATTTAGACCTAGATCTAATTTTAAGAAATACACTTTGCGCAGATAGTTTTTTACTTTGACACATAAAAATACAAAAAAAGATCCATTGATTTCATTATATAATAAAGTTAACCTTCAATTTTGTGTTTCAAAAGTAGTACTAGTAGTAGTATAGTTAAATAATTATAAATTATTTTTTATGGCTAGGTGTAAGTTAGAAGTAGATTTAGTAGTATTAGCAGTCTAGAATCCTAGGTGGACGCTAGTGTAGTAAGCGTAAGGCTAAGTAACATTAAAGATTTAAAGGCAGACCCTGAATGCGATGGATTGATGATGTTGAGGCAGATCGACAACAGTTTGGGGTTCAGGTGTGAAGACGATAGGCCCAGAAGGATCTGAATGGAGGGATGTGTTGAAGCAGGCCAGAGCCCTTCATTGGCTGTAGTGCCACTGGGATGGATGGATGAAGATGCCAAACAAAATAATTTATAATAGTTAATTAGCTAATTGGTTTTTATTGCTTCTTGTGATGTCAGGTAAAAGAAATAACTGTGTGAAATTTCAGCTTGATCCAAGATTTGGTATGGGAGGAATAGCGTGTACAAATCTTTTAATAGACAGACAGAGTGACTTGATATATAAGCTCTATAAAAAAGTAACCATTGCACCTACATTTTCAAGAGTGAGCTGCAAAATATTATGATATATTGGATCTTCAATGTCTTTTCAAGTTAAATTTGAGATGTAAAATATGACAGGACAGAGAGACTGACCACATAAAACTCATTTTTGGCTTTTCCCCTTTTAGGGGGCCACTTAAAAAAAAAATTCAGGTCATAATAAACAACATAATACATTCAAACATTATAGACATCACAATGCCTTTTTGACTTGCATGAGCTAACTTTTCTATATACCACCGTTTTCAAGTGTAGCATGAATGTTTGCTAGTTTAATTTAAAAATGTATTATTAATGTATTGATGGAATGCTATTTAAAATAATGACTCTTAAGGTGTTGTGTGTGTCTTGGAAGTTCATTTAAAGGAGGCTGGTTTCTCCTGGTTCACTGATAAACTTGACAAAGTAAAGACAAAGGCTAGGGACATGACACTTAGGTTTATGCCTTGTAGTGTGGCCTGTTGGTCCAAATAGTCACAGATGATTACAGATGACAATTTTAAGTATAGGTGTGCGGCTGTCATTAACTAAAGTGGATAATTCTAAAGCTGGCATAGAAATTAAAAAGATAAAGCTAAAAAAATTAAATTGGATTAAACTTTAAAGAATTAAAAGTACCCCTCTAAGACCTTGTGATCGTAGGGCACATGATGTAAAAGTCATCTGTTTCTATCATGATGGTTAACTAGGGTGTCTTGTTGCCATAGCAATGAAAAATCACCTTTACTTTCACAAACTAATGTCAGGTAACGATCAGCATTGCATGGATTCAGGGGCGTCTTAAAAATACTCAAATTAAAAATCAGTCTTCACTGAGATTCAAACCCAAGACCCCTTCGTTTGGAAGCCAAATGCTTTACCAGTCAGCCAACATACCCCTTATTATGATGAGTAACATTAAAAAATAGCTTAAATTTCCACCTCACTTTGTTGAAGGTATAACAACTTTCAATGCTACTCTAAGTTCCTGTTTAATGTTTTAGAAACTTTGAATTATAATTAGGCCTGCTAAATTAAACTAGTTGATAGTTTCTTATATGACATGACAAAGTTGTCGTATTTGATCATTGTTTGCATGTACTGGGGTTATCATCTGGCTACTCTTATAGTTTCTTATATGATTTGACTTAAAGTTGTGGTATTTGATCATTGTTTGCATGTACTGAGGTTATTCACAGGCCACTCTTACTACACACCTATATGAACTTCTATTAAGGCTGTTTGCTATTACTAAGATAGAATTGTTTTTTTTTTAGTAGCCTGAACTATTATAATATGTGTATTGGATCACTGTTGTTTATTTTAAGAATGCAGTGACATTTTTGTGTTTTTTTTTTAAATTCCATGTTGTCCTTGTTTAGTTTCTGGTTTAATATTGGCATTATGATCTTACCTATATGTTTGGAATCATTCTGGTTTGAATCTCTCTCCGAATCTTGTATATATATATATATATATTCCTTATGTAAATAAAAAACTGTTTGGAATCATCTTTGTCTTGCATGAGGTCAAAGTCATAAATGCTTGTAAAGTCAGCTTGTTTGGATTGTATCTAAAATGCATCTGGTTTAAACGCTCACATAGTTTCTCTTGTGTAATGTGCTCTTGATATTGTATCTGACAGACTCCCAATAAACTTGTATGTTAACTAAATATATATTTGAAACCTTCTTTGGCTTACTATGACTTGAAGTCATACATATATAAACCAGACACAAACCAGACACTTAGTCTAAAACTTAAACATGGTCAAAGGCTTAAAACTAGAGTAGAGAAAATATCCTGAGACTAAATCCAAAAAAATGAACAAAACATGTAGTCTAAGAGTTTAAAACATAATCCTTTGAACAATATAGAATGAGTTTCATTTGAATAGCAGACTTTGCTTGTTATCTATACAGTTTTAATACTGACCCCAAAGTGACCATTAACTCCTTCTGTACACAGTCTCAGTATGTGATGAACTCCAGTTGGGAGATGAATTATTTCATGGCTGTATCAGGTGAGTGCTAAACCTCTTTGGCAACTAATTCCTTCTTATTCACTCTCTTGATTAAGTTTTGTTCATGGATTGTTGGTTCTAGTTTGAATTATTTTTGATGATGATGACTATTGGCTGTAGTTTTCTTTGATTGTATCCTTTTTTGTTTTAAGGTATGTGCCTGTTATTTTGATTCCATGTGAAGCCTTTCTCTTTTGTAAAAACGTCAGATAAAATTTACACTTTGTTATCTGAATACAGTTTATTGCAGTTTGTTCTTCAGTGTTTCTTTTTATTGAAAGCCAGTTACAGTTTATTGTAGTTTTGTTCTTCTAACTTCTTGTTTATTTAAATTTGGTTGCAGAATAAACATTTTTTTGGAAGTATTATAATTAATGTATTCAACTGTTTCCAAATCTATATATTGTTATAACTCTGGTGGTGATGTGGATAGGAGTAACAGTGTGTGTAGCCAGCTGACACAAATTTCACAGGCCAATGCAAGACGAGTTTTCGACCATGGCGAATGACTAGTGGTAGCATGGTGATGCTTCAAGAAAGATCTGTTGTGAACACTACTCAGGCCAGTCATGTCAGATACTGTCTTGTGATGACCCAGAAAAGATAAGTGATGTTCCTTTGGTTGCAAGGAGGCCTTTGGGGACCTGATATAAATAGCAAAGGTGTCACAGTCAAGACGTTTCACTATAGTTTGGTTCAGTATTACACATTAATCCTTTTTGATGTTGGTTCAGAACAGTGCAAGTCCAGAACGAGGTGGAGAAGCCAGTTAAGTTTGATACAGCAGTACAGAGTTGATACGGCGATAGTTATCTATGGTGAAACATTTGTACAGTCAGTGTTACATTGTTGCTGATTGTACAGTAAATTAAAAGAGTTACATTATTTTGGAGCCCTGAGCTGTCAAGCTCTTTGAGATGGCACTGTCATATATGTGCAGTGCTGCAGAGAGCGAGAAAAATGAGAGTCATTACAATATAATACATATAGACATACATGTATATGTATGTTTTTATATCACTCTGACTTAAATGTTAGTTGTTACTCTTTGAATCATATCTTTCATATCAACTGTATACAAGTAGAATGTCAGAATGAATGAAAGAGATGTTTGTTAGTTCATTTTAGGAACACATAGCTAGCAACAAGCAAGATCACAGCCTAAGTTTCTAGGTGCCCTACTACATAAAACATAACCCTAAAGTCTATATTTCATTTTTCATATGGTCAAGTAAATAGTGTGGTGTAAAAACTAATTTTAGAGTTGTTTTTTTTTCTAATTAATATGTTGTATATTTGTATCTAGATCTCAGGACTAAACACAAGAATGACAACTATGAAGAAACAAGAAAAAGGAGTCAAGATTGTCCTGGCAACTTGTGGGGAGCCAAACTTATCATCTCCTAGTTCACAGACACCATTGAGTACAACTCTTATCCCTGGACCAACTAATGTCTATCCTGGAGACGCTACAAGCATGGGAATGAAACATTCCAAATCTGATCATTCTGGGCTTGGACGCAAGGACAAAAATAAAGAGACTAAAATGCCTATGGGTAAAAAATTTATAAGCAAGAGTCAGGATAACCTCTCAGGATATAAGAAAGGCAGGCAATTAACTACAGTTCTGGAGTCGCCAAGGCCAAGAGAGAATGCTGCCTCTTTAGCCAGAGCTGAAGCTGCTCGGGCATTGGAAAAAAACAAAGAAAATACAGCTCTTAGAGAGCGTGAAAAAAATGTCTTCATCAAGCCTAAACCTGTCAAACCTACTAGTATGACCAATATAAGAAAGGCTTCCAGTACACAGTCCATTGACAGAAATAGTCAGGGGTCTGGCAGTCTTAGATCAACTACTTCTAAGTCTTCCCATAACATTTCAATCAAACGAGCTCAGAGCACCCAAAATATCTCTAAAGACAAGTTCATGAAAAAACGAACTTCAGCCCCTGCTGATGTGATGGCTTACAATGCTGAACTTCTAGCCAACTTTGAGAAGGAAAAAAAAGTTCTGGAAGGAAGAATCTCAGAGTTGACTAAAATTGCGGAGAGCCGCAAAGAAGAAATAGAAAAATATAAATACGAAATAAAGAGATTGAAAAAGCCGCTGGCAATGGCTGGCAGTGAAAGGGAAGAGTTGGAGATGCTAAGACATGAAAATAAACAACTCCAGGACAGGTTGACGGAGCTGGGCTTTCCTGCAGAGCAGATCACTGACTCTCAGAAACTCAGGCTAAAATTTGCTCATCCCAGGATTGCTAAAAGTCACAGTAGTAGTTCGGATATCTACATCCCAGTAAGCACCAGTTGTGATAGCTTGTCCACAGATGGTAGTGGGGCAAAAATTGATTCTCACACAGTTGGCGATGGGCCCAAAGTGTTGATTGTGGGCACCTCTGACCTACGCAGGTCAACATCTCTTTCTGCTTCGGAACCTGGCATGTCGATTCCTGACCTTTGTGGCACGCCTGAGCATCCCTCAATTATTTCTTTGGACACCGCTAATTGGGATAAACAGAGCAATAAATCTGCAAACAGTGATGGATGTCTTAGTGAAGCTTCTGTCGCATGTTTGACTGAACGGATACTTCAGATGGAAGAAACCAATTACTCAACCACAGAGGAACTTCAGGCTACTTTACAGGTCAGTGAGTCAAAAAGTTTTAGCACAGATACCTTTATTTATGTCAAGACCTATTAAATGACATCAAAACAAATGATAATATTACTTATCCAGTCTAGTGCCATTGTCTAAAACAGTTACAGGGTGATTATGTGACTAAGTAATTAGCAACTAATTTCAAGGTTTAATGATCCTGGTAGAGACAGTACTTATATTATCTCTTGTGATTTTTTGGTTTAAACCCAAGTCTCTAAGTTTACCAAACTCCAAATTCTAAGCTGGAGAAACATGAACAGTTAATTTCATTTTATTTTTCCATTGAAAACAAAAACTGTTCACTTGCCCTGTGCATTTTTGTCTTAAACTTTTGTTATCTATCTATTACATATTACAATTAGTTCATTACTCTAACAAGTAGTGTAATAAAAAATTTTCCATGAAGATATCATATTTAACAATTTTATATTCCATTGAAATAGAAAATATTTAAGTATGTGTGTTTTCTATATGATTCATTACAGTGTATCATAATTTGTTTGAATCTTGTTTTCTAGTTGAAACTCCAATAAAGGTGGTTAAGCATAGATGTTCTCATTTATTGGTTTGAAATCATTGTTGTATTCAATTTTTCCTAGACTTGTTTTGCTGAGCTCTTTATTATTTTTTTTAGTATGGCAGTTTTGTATCTTATATATATGAAATATATAGTTCGTCCATCGTGGTTCGATGATTCTCATAAATTACATAACTTAAACTTATAAACATTCTATCTGACCATCAATAATTGAATAAAGTATAGCAGCAAGTAGTGAAAATATATATGAAATATATAGTTCGTCCATCGTGGTTCGATGATTCTTATAAATTACATAACTTAAACTTATAAACATTCTATCTGACCATCAATAATTGTATAAAGTATAGCAGCAAGTAGTGAAGGAAATGTTTATATGAGAGAGTTTTGTGTCTGAGTTGGCATGTCAAATATGCACTTCATAAGATCACATATTGTTATGGCCAAATATTCAAATTGCATTTTTTTTAAAAATTTATTTATAGATAGTTTGAACTTTTTTTTTAATACGCAAAACAACAACAGCACAACTTTCTTTAATTGAAAAATATAAATTAGTTACAAATAAAAAAAACTAACAAAGTTTCGAACAGGGTATTTAAAGTTTCAAATAGAGTATTTAAAGTTTTGAATAAAGTATTTTAAGTTTTGTGTAAGGTATTTAAAGTTTTGAATAAAGTATCATCATCTAATTAAAATCCACTTTATTACTTTGTGCCAGGAATTAAGTGATCTTCAAGATGCTGTGAATGAATTGACTGAAGAGAACACCAAGCTGACTGACGAGAAAGCTGTTCTCTTAGAATCTTTGTGTACACAGACTGAGAAGTTGGAGAACACAAGGATACAGGTCAGTGCACCTTGGAGCATTTAACTCAAGATTGTGAAATTTTAAACTTAAATTTATTAAGTTGACTTAATTTGTTTAGCAAAAGAGATAGTTGGTAGTTTTTTTTTTCCTTTTTCTAAATTTTGATGTCACAGCTAATCCAAAACTTGTATACATTGTGGTTCGATTTGACCACTTTTTGTCATTCAGGGAGCTGTGGCCTTTGCACTAAGGTTTTGTGCCTCCTCATGTGGCTGGTGAGACCTATGTGAGCCCGGAATGTTAGGCTGCACACTGGGCAGCTTATTCCAGCTGGAGGCAGTGTCATTGATCTTGCTTTTTTTTTTCTCAAAAGCTTTTTTTCTGCCAGCACTGTTCTCTTTCCTCTGAAACTTATGCACCAGTTTTCACAGCGCTGTGCCATGATGCTCTAATATGTGCTTCCATCTCCCAGATGGCAGATTCAATATTTGGATGCTTTGAAGGTGTCCCTGAAGCATATTTTTCCCCACCTTGTGATTGCTCCCCTTTCTTTGACTATAAAGGAGTTGTTTAGGGATGCAGGAGTCATCCATTCTGCGGGTAAGTCCTGCCCATCACAGCTGAAACTGCTTCAAGATTGTGTGAATGCTTCGCAGGCTGCTTCTCCAAGGACTGCAAAGCATCCATTGTGTAAAATGTAGACAGATGTTTCGATGAGCTTATTCTTTATAGTTGATGGCTAAGGCAGTCATCATTTGTTCTTTGTGCTCTTCATGGGCCTCTGTAAAAACATGTCACTCTCCAGTCTCTTGCTAGTCTTTGAATTGTTTCCCAACTCTTTCCTGCCCTCTCATCAAGTTCATTGCCTAGCCATTTTTTGTGTGGTCTGTGCCTGTCATGAAATATCTGTGTATTTTTTTTAAACAGCTTGAACAGTTGAAATGTCTTCTTATTTCTGGGGAACTGCCTGACAAGTCTGAAAAAGATGGTCATCTACTGGGGCTACTCAAGTCAGCTCAAGAGGAGAGGGAGGAACTCATGAGGAAGCAAATGGAGTGGTCAAATGCTCTACAAGCTCTGGAAAATGATTGCAGAGAGGCACAAGATGCTTTGGAGAATCTAAGGGAGAAATACAGGTAGGAAGCATCTTCTTTGTACTAAGTAACTCTCTTGACTTGGACTTACTTTTAGATACATCATGCATCTATCTTGGCTATGTCTCATTTTAATACTTGATGTTTCTTAGACTTTTATCTAGACTTTCTTGGACTTTGTCAGGACTTTGAAATGTTATTTGTATTTTAATTACAGTTTCTTAGAAGATGCTAACAGTTACCTGAGAACAGAGAGAGACTCTTTGGTTGAGCAGCTCACTGAAGTCAAAGAAGCCAAAGCTGCTGAACACATTGAATTGGTTCGTCTCAGGACTGTAGTTGATGCACAGAAAGCAAAGGTACATTAAAACCAGAATTTTATAATTGACACGACAAGATAGAAGTATTATATTACCATGACTACGTGTTCTGTGTCCATACATATAGCTACTAATGTTGTTGTTTTTTAATGGGTAGGAATTCTTTAAAAAAACATGTAATTTAATTTTAAAAAAAACCCAAATCAAATGACATTTCTTGTTTAGCTGGCTGAGCTGGAATTGTCTCCAAGTGGTGCTCCTCTAAAGACTGACACAGAAGCCTTACTGGATGAAGCGAGACACGATAAAGAGCAAACTGAACAGAAGTTGGCCAATGTGATGGAAAATTTGGCCTTAATGGAGTGTGAACTCATTAAGTTAAAAGATAGCCTTGCAAGTAAAGAGCAAGAACTGTCAGGTGAGTTCATGTGACACTGACATCAATGTAAGCATTATGTCAGTGGGTCATCTCATTTTATCCCTTGTGTATATTTTATCGAATACCAAACCTCATTTTTCCAAATATTTAAAAAAGAAACAGGTCTTCTCTTTTGAAGGAGCATTTGCAGTTAATAAAATAAGAAAATAATCTTAATCTTTGACATAAAATACAAGTTTATCTACCATTTTTAATAACTTAAATACAAGTTTTATTATCTCTACTATTTCTATTCTATTTAATTAGTTATACGTAGCAATATAAAAACCCAAGTCACAGACCTTCAGTTTGCACTGAAAACAGCAGAGAAAGAAAAAGTGGATACTGAGAGAGAGATGGAAACCCTAAGAGTTCATGTAGAACAGTTGACCCAGGAATGTCTCAGGTAATACTTCACATTATTCATGCTCTCTTGGTGGAACTAGTCTTAATAAAGGTCAAGATTACAGTTCAGGCATTGTGGCAGTGAGTAGATTGTTACATTATCAAACTCATGGTTATGCTGTGTTATTCTAAACCATTATTATACTGAACTGTTTACTGTGGGAAGCCTGGTCCAGAGGCTTAGTACACTTGAACTTGGCTTGGCTACCTATGAAGGGGGCTCGACTTGAAAACCTACTCCCAGGTACCTTCTTCCCCCCCCCCCCCCCCCCCCCCCCCCCTTAAACTGGTAAACAAATGAGATTAGACCATAGCTCTTTGAGCATGCTACAAGCATGAAAGTAGCGCTATATACAAATATTGTTTTACTATGCCTGTTATAGATATTAAAATATTAAGTCAGTTATGATAATGTCCTGTTATCATTGTTGTAGTAAAAGAAACTTTCTGTTTGCAGGCATGTTGAAGATAAGAAAAGTTTTACAGCCAAACTTCAAGAAGTTCAAAGTGAGTTGAGGAAAGTCAAACAAGAGAAACAGCTTTGTGAAGCAGAACTTGATGAGGTATTTACTTGAACTACAAGAATATAAGGTCATATTTAACACTTGATGAGGTATTTACTTGAACTACAAGAATATAAGGTCATATTTAACACTTGATGAAGTATTTCCTTGAACTACAAGAATATAAGGTCATATTTAACACTTGATGAGGTATTTACTTGAACTACAAGAATATAAGGTCATATTTAACACTTGATGAAGTATTTCCTTGAACTACAAGAATTTAAGGTCATATTTAACACTTGATGAGGTATTTACTTGAACTACAATATAAGGTCATATTTAACTATTGATGAGGTATTTACTTTAACTACAAGAATATAAGGTCATATTTAACACCTGATAAGGTTTTTACTTTAACTACAAGAATATAAGGTCATATTTAACACTTGATAAGGTATTTACTTGAACTACAAGAATATTAGGTCATATTCAGTACTAGAACTCTTTAAACTGCTCAATAGCTACATTATAATAGCCTTGTTTTTCATTGGCGCGTGAGATTGGCTAAAGGTTGCTTGAAGTCTCTAGATTTATGTAAAAATAGCTGACAATTGACTAGTATCTGTATTCGTGTTGGAAATTAATACAGGTATTAGAGTGGAATATCTGTTGACCATAACTCGAGATCAATCGTCGTAGTAAGCCTGAACACTGACCCATGACATATGACTGCAGGTCATTGAGGCCTACTTTAGTGATTGGTCTCTTTAATAACTTTTAGTCTGTCGATTTTCTGTATTCACTTGAGGATGACTTAAAGTTTAGAGAAGTTTCTATATTATTGTGGGACCTGCTTAAAGTTGATTCAACTAACTGTAGCCATTTGTGAATAGATTAAAGCTTAGTTCAGTTTTTTTTTTAAAGAATCTTTTTTTAAATTATTTTGTAATTAATAAAAAATGGTTTTTGTTTTACATTTTTGTTTGAAATGATTTAAATATCACAAACACAATAGTTACTGAATTGTAATTGACTTTTCTTTCATAATCTTGAATCTTCTTATTTATAAGATTGGTTCAAGATTACAATATTAAAAAAGAAAGTTATACATACTAAGGAAGTTCTGCTCTAACCGACTTGTTTCATTTACATCTGATGCACAGGAAGCTGTTGTTTTCAGAGGGTTCCACTTAGACCTTTTCTTTAACATCTGTGGCTTTCAATGGTGTCAAAAGACTTGCTTAAGTTCTCCAGTGATCCCTTTTAAAAGCTGATTGCTGCTATGCATTCTTATACCAAAAAGAGTGAACTTTGCCTGAGATGCTCTGATGCTTAATTTATTGTTATTAAACATAGTGGGCATAGAACAAATCTTTCAATTGGAAAAAAAAATGCATAAAATGATGCAAAATGTAATTCTTGTAACTTAATCATTATTATTATTATTATAGCTTTTATATAGCACTACTTTCATGCTTATAGCATGCTCAGAGCGCTTTTGGTCCAATCTCATTTTTGGACCAGTGGGGGAAGGGGGTATCTAGGAGTTGGTTTTCCGTGCTGCCTTTAAGCGCTCAGTAAACACAGCTCTGCCCGAGTCGGGTGTCGAACCTCGAGCCCCCTTCTAGGTAGCCAAGCCAAGTTCAAGCACACTTGGTCTCTCGACCACGCTTCCCGCGGTAAACATGTCTTTGAATGTCATCTTACTGAAGCTTATGGTACCAGGTTTGTTTAGAGTTGATGGGGAAAGAGTGCTTACTCTTTAGGCTATGTTTAATTTATGTCAGGTAAATGTGTTAAGAAAAACAAGAACCTAACAACTAACTAGATTAATATTTAAGTATTTGCTTGAATATTTTCAGTGTTTTAATTTTCATAAATATTTTAAAATGTTATTTTAAATCAACTCGAAAAAGGAACCAATGAATAAAAAATTATGAGACACTGAAAAAGTTCAATATTTCTTTTGACACTGAGAGGATTTACTAACATAAGTTGTACTAATAGCGCTCTTGTATTTCAGATCAGTTCAAAACATGACATGGAATCAGAAGAGTGGAAGCAATTTTAAAAAGATTTACAAACAAAAGTTGTACTAATAACGTTCTTGTATTTCAGATCAGTTCCAAACATGACATGGAATCAGAAGAGTGGAAGCAATTTCAAAAAGATTTACAGACAGCTGTGGTAATCGCCAACAATTTCAGTCAGGAGACCCAGGAAAAAATGGACAGATTGACCATGGAGAACTCTCAGCTTCATGAGAAGTGTCTACAACTAGAGGACGAGCTGAACAAACTCACCCAGGAAATCAAACTGTTGAAGTCGGCAGATGAGTATAGTTCTAAGAAGTCCTCTATACTGACCAATGCTGAGTTGAAGGGCAAGGTATCTCATGTAATACATTGATTCCAAAGTAATGTATAGTTTAAAAGCCAGTGTTAGCTTCTTTTTGACTTTAATAATTTTAGCTTAACAAGTGATGACTACAACTGTAGAACAATGTAACCACTAAATGTCCAACTTCAAATTATAAAAAAATTATATTTTATTTGCATGATATATTTTATAATCTACAAATCCTTTTGTGCTTTAAAGCAATTTTCAATTTAATACTGTCGAAAATATTTGAATTATATTTTGTTTCTTTTCTGGTACACTGTAAAGACAACGGCATATTTGACCATTTAAATAATGGAAACTAAAATATGTAGATCAGAAGTGTTATTATTCAATTAGCTATACCATTCAGATCCCCGCAGCCACTGTTATATCTTGAGTATTAAGCTAGTGCAGTTTACTTTGGTCTGGAATAAAAATATTTGTTTTCTCTGAAAATCATATAATGAATTTTAAAATGTATAAGATGTATACGATTTTATAGTCTATTTGTACTCAAAGGTCAATAATTTATTTTCATATTATTCATACTTGAAGGTATTGACATCCATGGACAGGGAGTTGGCTGGCCTAAGGGAGGGGCGGCCCCACATGGATCAACGTAGCCAGAATATCTCGGTCAAGTCTCTCATCCGATCCATTGAGGAACAGGTCAAATCTGGTTGCTCATCCATTCACTCAAGTCGATCAGACTCAAGGCGAAGTTCTACCTCCTCAGACATTTCGCTTACATCATATAAAGAGCTGGTTAAGGCCCCTTCATCTCCCCTGCCCACCCCTGACAGTCCAAGGTCGCCTACTAAAGACTTTGCCTTAAGGTCACTCAGCCTGCGTGCTAAACACCCAGAGTGGTCTCCACAGCAAAGGCTGAGCGCAGGAAGTGCAGTGTGTTCTATGATTCCAAGTCCAGAGAGTAGCTGCAAAACTGTTGCCAGGGTAGATATGGGAGACACCAACAAAACTCCACAGATCTCTTCAATTCTCAAAGACAGAAGCACACCAAGGCGTGGCAGTACTGTTGTGTAAGTCATCAAAGTAATATTTAACTTCTAGTTAACTGATAGTTAATATATTTATATGTCCTTGTTATATTAAGCCTCATTTCTAACTCAATCTTAATTAAAAGTACACAAAATACATTTTAAAAGAATAGAACAAAAAATATAAACTTTGAAACAAACAAAAACATCAACTTTATAGACTGGCAAAGGCACTTTCATTTAAAATATGTTCTCAGACAGACAACATGCTACACTACATTCAAGAAGAACATTAAGACCTATTTGTTTAAAAATTTGTTAGCTCTCAGTGTTTATGTTTGTAATGTTATCACAGCACCTTGAGCCTACATGTACTTTGTTAACAATGCTCTAAAAATTAAATTATTATTAGTATTATTTTTATTATCATCTGATTTTTACTTAAAAGAGAATCTAAGTTAATGTTCTTGTTCTGAATGAGACATGATGATTGCTTCTTGCATGGAAGTTTAAATGCTGCTAACTTCCTATCCTATGGTACCATATTACTAGTCTACTGTTAACATGTTATTATATTACAATAAAAGTTATTGGTTCAAACTGATACTTCTGGTCCTGTTTTCTTGTGTTAAGTTTTTCTCAAACTGATCCTTTACTTCTGCTGAACTGTTGTGTGCACATTCCACATTGAGTGTTGATGATGTCTCAATGACTGATTTTTTTCTAAGAACTAAGCATACTTTCACTAGAGCCACAATTGAACTCTGGGGGCATGGTGGCTGAGGGGTAAAGCACTTGGCTTCTGATCCAAGGGGTCTGTTGAAAAGCAGCTGAAGAATGGGGATTTTGAATGTCAGGACATGAGTTCACCCAACTCTAATGGATACCTAGCATTGATTGGTGAAAAGTGAAGACATTAGGTCCTTGTGCTGGCCACATTACGCCCTCATTAAGTGGGGGCCCCAGAAAAAGATGACCTCATTTGCCCTTCAGATAGCAAGTTCTGATAGGGGAACTTTATTTACTTACAATGAACTTACTGACTTATATACACTTTTTTTCTTTTTGATAACATCGTCACTTGTCTATGTAGAATAACTTGCCAAATCTTAAGAATAACTTTCAACATGAGCTTATCACAGCTGTGTTATGTTATTGTTATTTAATTTTCATTTTATTATAGTGAATCCTTTTTTAAGTATGATTTCCTTTAAGGAGAATTTATTTTCCTTTTTCATAACAATTTTTTTTTATATAAAAAAAATGTTTGGAAAGTTGGAAAGCATGAACATGTCTAATTGTTTCTATTAATGAACATGTCTAATTGTTTCTATTAATGAACATGTCTAATTGTTTCTATTAATGAACATGTCTAATTGTTTCTATTGATGAACTTGTTTCTAGAGAAGGAGATGCCACAAAGAAAGAAACACCAAGTAGAGATCCACTTGCCTCATTGGCCAAGCTGATGAAAGGCTCCAAACGTAATGCTCTCCTAAAGTGGTGCCAGTTAAAGACTATACCTTACTCTGTACGTAGTTACTTTTTTTCTGTTCACCTATTATTGTTTTATCTTAAGTAGAATCGTTGCCTTCAACTAACTCATCATTGTTTTATCTTAAGTAGAAACATTGCCTTCAACTAATTCATCATTGTTTTATCTTAAGTAGAATCATTGCCTTCAACTAATTCATCATTGTTTATCTTAAATAGAATTGTTGCCTTCAACTAACTCATCATTGTTTATCTCTGGTAGCATAATAAATGAACCGCTAATAAATTTCCTCTTATTGTTTGTATCTAGAATGTTGACATCACCAACTTTAGCAGCAGCTGGAATGATGGCTTAGGCTTCTGTGCTCTGCTTCATAGTTATGTACCAGATAAGATCCCTTACTTTGAGTTGACTTCAGAGGATAAGGTAAGAATGCATGACGTAAATAAATTAAAACTATGTTTCAATTCATTTGCTGCAATACAGCTTGTACTGATATGATGGAGTCCATATCTAAAAATATAAGTTGTAGCATCTTAAAGCTATATTTAAAATTACCACAAATTCTATGTCCAGTATGTAATAGAAATAGTTGGAATATGCTCACATAATGTATCAAAATTTAAGGAGATTATATATTTTTTCTAAAAAATACAAAACTAAGTTATAAAAAAAAAAGAAAGAAATCTAGATTAGCGGAATTACCTTTGGCTTATATGTGGAACACTTTCATGATAGAAACTAGATTTATAGGCACCTAATCCATAAGTTGTCAGTTTACAAAGGATCTTAATCGCTTAGCCATATTGTACAAAAGAAAAAGAATCAGCAAACCTGAATTAGCTAGGGAAATTAAAAGCTTAGTTAATTTCAAATCAGAATTAGATTAACAAATGGCATAATATACTTTTTTAAAAAAGAAGATCAATAGATGCAATGAAATGAATGTTGCTGTTTGACACTCAATTGTCCAGACACTGAAGTGTAGTCTTAAAAAAACAATTCTTAATGAAAACTAAAGTATAACCAGATTGAAACATTTTGGATATATGCATTAGTGCACAGCATCAAAATACAAGCAAATTTCTCAAAAAAAAGCAAATCTCTCAGGTTGCATTTTATAAATAAACAAAGCTCTAGGATATGTAAGATATAATTTCATGACCATTTAGGGGCATAATTTTTAGTAGACTTAGACTTAGGTCCCCCAGTGCTGTTTCACCAACCTCTTGCCACAGAGAGTATGAAAAAAAACAAAAAACGATAACTGAACCTGGTTCATATGAATTTGTGGACAACAGAGGTTAATATAAAGATAAATTCACTACCATATCATTTTCACTATTGCTTATTGTATAGTGAGTTCCTTATCTTCATGATTATATAACCTCTGATCAGTTAGCACACCCCTAATCTCTTTTTTTTTAATGATTATTATCATGAGTATTTTTTTATTACTTCTTCAGAGAAAAAATTTCAGCCTGGCTTTTAGTGCTGGAGAAAATATAGGCATCAAGTCTACGCTGGTGAGTACGACATAGTCAGATCAGTTATACTGATGTCTCATTTATTTTGAAGTTTTCTAAGTTTCAACCTCTCGTTTTTAAAATGAATTAGTGCTCACAAAATGGCAGATAAGAATTCATTGTAAAGAGAAAATTGTGCATTTAAAAAGTTGACTGATAATTAAAAGCATTTAAAGAGTTGACTGATAATTAAAAGCATTTAAAGAGTTGAAGTCAATCTCATTTTCTTTTTTTAGTGCATATATATTTCCATTAAAAAAATTAAAACACATTTTATATTGGATCTTGACCTGATCATGTGGTATGCACTGTCATCTTGATGGTCCCAGGTTTGAACTCTGCACACAGCACCATCCATCGTCCTGTGGGAGGTTTGGGCTAGGATTCAATAATCTTCAATTCTGAAGAAATACCAAAAAATGTAAAACATAAACATATTGTACAAGTCCAGTACACATGTTGAAAACTTCCAGCCAGTGTTGTGATTTGAGTTTTCGATTTTTTTTTTTTTCAGAACATCAATGAAATGGTGTCCATGGAGCGTCCAGACTGGCAGGCTGTGATGAACTATGTCACAGCTATTTATAAACATTTTGAAGTGGACAGACAATGATCTTTTCAGTTCCATCAAGACGAGCCCACTATCAAGGGAGACAATGGTGTATTTATTGATTTTTAGATTTACCGTGCTTACTTGTTTGAACACATTTAACTTTGTTTTATTTGAACTGGTTTTGATATATTTACTTGTTTTACTTTATTATTTTATCCACATAAATTTTGTTATTTCAACAGACCAGAACATCAGTATTTGTAATTAGTATTTGATCACATTTTTATTTCTTAATCCTAATTTCCATCAGATCTTTATTTCTCATTCTTAATTAGAGGCCTACCTACATGTAGGCTCAGTAGAAGAAAATTATGACAGTAGTCAACTCATTATACTTTAAAACTTTTGTAAATGTTAACATTTTGTATATTTATTTTAAATGGTATTTGTTGCTCATAGACTTAGTGCTTTTAAGAGTAGGATCATTGCTGTATTTTAAGTTGCTGCACAATCTGGATGGTTCTGTATTTTTATGTTTTGGTTGCTGCTTGCTGGTTCTGTATGTTTATTTGGTACTGTATGTTTATTTGGTACAGAAAGCTAGGAGTGGTTCTGTATGTTTATTTGGTACAGAATGCTAGGAGTGGTTCTGTACATTTGTTAAGTTGCTGCCAAGTCACTTTCACTGGAAATGGAATTTTAGCATGGTAGGTGACACTGATCATTTAAGAACAGGGTCATTGTAGGTAAACACTGAGGAGTTAAGGATATAGAGTCTTGTAGGGGACACTTAGCAGTTAAGAACAGGTTCATGGTAGTGTACACTGAGCAGTTGAGGACAGGGTCATGGTTGAAGGGTGACTGTGTCCTAAGTGTTGTGTAAACAGTATTGGTCTAACTAGTCATGTATTTACTTATCAAATGTTTACTTGTCATTCTTTTTTTTGCTTTAATTTTCATACTTTCACCCAAAGAAAGTTGATTTTGTTTTATCTATGACTGAATCTCACTACGAGCATTCTAGAAATCTTCATTGAAAACCTTCTAATGCTTCCCATGGTAATTCTATATTTACCGCTAATCAAAAGTTCCATACAATGTTTTATATCATGATTAGGGCTTAAAAAAGGAATGAATTATTTGTTTACAAACTATTTTTGTGTGTGTATTTATCCAACTGTCCAAATATAGTTTATTGTGCTCTAGATAAAATTAAACAATGCTGTGAAATTATTTGAATTAGGAAAAGACATAAAATAAAATGGTTTATTCAGAAGTCTAGTACAAAACTAAATTTCAAAGTTACTTTTAGAATCTTTTGTTTTCTCTGTCAACCAGTCACAAACACAACCATATAAGAATTAAATAAAAAGAAATATATTTGAAACCTTTTTTTTTAAAAAAAAAAAAAAAGCCATTGCTGTTCTTGGGGGCTCATATCAATTCGGCTTCTACTTTTAGAACATAGCACTCACAATCTTTGTAGGCATTCACTTCAAAGTAAAGTTTATTTAAATGTTTAGGTTTTAAAATTACCCGGTATGCCAAATTTTTTATATGTGATTTACTTATGGGTCATTGCAAATTATTCATTAAATTTTTTTTTTCTAAAATATATTTATGATTTTCAATCATTTTTAGCAGACACATCCATTGTGTCTAGGATATTTAAAAAAAATGTTTTCATTGTATTTCTGCTGTCTTATCAATGGTCAGTCATTGTACTATTTTACTAAAATGAGGTCAAATAACATTAAAAAAGCTGACTTGATATGTACAATGAAAGGTTTTATTGCTTCAGTTGTGGAAAGAGCTTTTTTTTTTTCATTAAGATGATGCATATAACAACTTTTGTTTACAATTCTTTTATGCAAACTCTTCAAGGTGGAACCTGGACTCAGATAACAAACACGACAGGATGGCTGCCTGGTCGTGCGGGTTTGCGAGCTGGACTGTTGTTCAGACTTATCGATGGTCCTGGGTTCAAACCCTGCTTGCTCCCATCCCCCGTCGTCCTGCGGGATGTTTGGACTAGGAAGTAAACTATCTTCAACTCTGAAGGAACATCCGAAACATGGAAAACATTTTACAACTAATGATTTTCCTAGACATTTGACAGTTTCTGTACATCTTTGAGAAAACAATTATTAGCTAATTGGCCCGACAGGGAAAACTGGTTTGAGCTTCCTATAATTTTCAAAATATAATCATTTTAAAATTAAATTTGGTTTATATCTTGAACACATCTGTTTCCTTCATGTATTCAATAAAGAGTTGAAGAAATAATGACATTCAAGAAAATTTTGCACACCGTCTAATATAGAAATCATAAGCTGTACTGCCAGAATTAATTTGTGACAATACACAAATTCCTTTTTTTTATCTATCAATCATTCATTATTTATTAAGAACAAAGTAATCAATCATTTATTAGTTATTAAGAACAAAGTAATCACTCTTACTAAAAAGTAATTAGCTTCATAATGGAGTTGTCCTTTAAAAAAGTGTATATCACTTGTAAATAAGTCAAACACCAATGATACATTTAAACTTTGCTTTTAATTCTAAGTTTTTAAACAATAAGTTAATCACAAATTGCTGAAATATAAATAGTCACCTTTACAAGTAGTTAGACAAATATATATATATAGTCACCTTCACATGGAGTAAGACATACATAAAATAGAGCTGGCTTTTTTAACACAGAAGGGAAATATAGGCTGCCTTCAATAAAGCAAGTAATGACCCAAAAGTTGTAAAAACACTAAAGAAACTATAACAGTGGAGATCTTGGGACTTAAAGTAAACACACAACATCAAGTAGTCATTTTGAAACATTTTATGCATCAATCACTAGATGAACATCATGTCAGTATTTTTTTCCTCACCAGAACTGAATGTTTTAATTTGAAACTAGCTGCAATTTTATACCAAAGAAATGGTGGTGTTTTTTTTTTTTGCTGGTTCAAAAAAAAAAAAGATATTAAAGCATTGAACTGTCAAAATAACATTCCCTTTTGGTACCATTATTTTGAAGCATGTCGCGTCTGATAAACTGCTTTCATTGTAAAGTCCATCAAGATAGAATATACACCAATGTCTCTACAAGTAGTAAATATATATTTGAGCATTACAAATATAGAAATAAAAAAATTTGATCTTGTATATAATATCATAAGAGAAATTAACATTTCCCATCGTTAGGAGGCTGCTATAGAGTCACAATATATAAATAGACATTTATCTCTTTGATTAGCACACTCTTTGACTTAGTTAAATAGAAAGATGCTCTGCTATGAACTTCAATCTCCTACTTAGTAACTCACACTATATTCAAACTTTCCTTTGAAATACATTATGTCCAAAAATAATGGGAATTTTATTTAATCAATCAAATGACTAACAATAAATGTACAACTAGCCTACACAAAAAAATGTACATTCTTCAACATTTATTGCACACTTCGAGAGTTTGATCTAGAAATAGTCACTTTCATTGCTTGGAAATCTTTAAGATTTTTTGAAGGTGTGTATCTTTGTGCATATTAAATTCAATAGAAGGGTTAAATATATAAATATGATCAACAGGTTTTGCAGCTTGCGAATGGAAAGATTCAATTTAGATGTGATAGCACATTTATTTCATAGGAAAAGTGAAAATGATCTACATTATCTTTCTCAATGGGCAATAGAGCGTAGCCTACAAAATAAAATTGTTCACCACATGGCAGAAGCTACATGATAGAATTGCCTACACAATAAAATGCAAAAGTAAACTAATACCTTACACTGTAATAGTATATAGTGGTCTGGACCACTATGTTGTATACCAAATGGGCTAGTCTAAGTTAGACATGTCTCTTCGGTGTTCAAAACTTTGGATTCTAACAAGAAAACTTCACATTTTGCTTTAGCGTTGGCTTAAAATATTTACTAAAAGTTTATCTGAAATATAATTAGAAACAATAATCTAAATTTAAAGAGTTAGTTGCAAGGAAGACAGTTGATCAAGTGTACTTCAAAAGTTCAGACCTGTCAGGCAAAGTTCAAAGCAAGAAGAAGGAGTTGACAACTGAGACAAACAAAAAAAAATCTTTTTCTTCCTCTCAATGTGGCTTAAGCTTGCCTAAATGAACTTTTCATCACTTGACTTTCTAAGATAGCATACCAGTGTTGAGTTTTTGTGAACATTTATCAAACTCTTAAACAAACTTGTTACTTGCTTAGCAAAGTGTAGAGGTAATAATATTGACTAGGGTGACAGAACTAAAATACAGTTTAAAACTCATGCCAGAGTTTGAGACAACATAAGGTCAGAGTTACTCAGATACCAAGTGGAGACATCTCTAAATACAATGAGTTAAAAATACATTTGTCTTGAACATAAAAACAAATCACAGATAGTAAAGATAGAACTATATACAACAATAAATGAAATGGGGACAAATATATACTATGACTTGTTAATTATCAGAACTAAATGTTTGGTTTTTACCATATCGACTTGAATGGATACAAAAAGAGATTCAAATTGAACATTGAAACAATTCAAAAGACAGGCCCTAAAAGTTAAAAAAAAAAACATAGTAAATGTACCAGAAGTAACCCAGAGTGTTGATGGACAGCTAGATGAAAACAATGATGGATATGAAATGTTTAGGACAGACAGGAGTCAGCACCATACAACTGGCCTTGAACTGTATCACAATGTATTCAAACATAATTCATTCAGGAAAAACATGTACATCAAAACCAATGCCAGAAATACAACAAGAATTCATATACATGTATTGGTATTATAACAATATACTTTAGATGAGTACAATACAATAGTCAAACAAGATTCTTGCATTCCATGGATTCCTATTGCAACTAGTTTCCTGCTTTTCTATACAAACTTAAGAACCACCTGCTGTTACATATTTATTTTTAAACAAGCTTTGATTATTAAAGTAAGTAAAGTTCCCCTTTCAGACCTTGCGCTCTATAGGGCAGATGATGTAATGGTTATCTGTTTCTGTGGCCTAAGGTTAACAAGAGTGTCATGTGGCCAGCACAATGACCATCCGCCTTTAATTTTCCCCAACTAGTGTCAGGTACCTATAATAGCTGGATGGACTCAGAGGCGCTCAAATATCCTGAAATGAAAAATCCCAGTCTTCACCAGGATTCAAACCCAAGACCCCTGCTTCGGAAGCCAAGTGCTTTACTGCTCAGCCATCGTGCCTTCTTTGATTATTACATGCACGTTAATTACCAACCTCTGTTTTATGTAAATTACCCGCCTCTGTTTTATGTCCATTATGTTTTTCGAGTATGTTGAGCTTAGGTATGTTTGTCAACAAAGCTACATATATTCTTGTTCTTGTTATAACTTCATTGAACTGCTGATTTACAAAGACATTTGGTCAATAATTAAGAAGAGCGACCAAAAACAATGTGCTTTTCCAAAAACTTGCAAACCAAATTACTTGAGATAAATGTTTTTTTTTTTTTAACCAAGACAGTAAGACAACAACTAGAACATCCATAAGTTGTAGGAGAGAGGTAATCAATACACTGAAACAAGTAGGTCAGTTGTGACACTAACTACCACAGACTACACATGAAACATGAATGACTAAAACCTTAACCAATAGAAAACATTGAGATATTGCTATTTATAGGATTAGTTGCCATACAAAAGACAAGTCAGGTTACTTTGTCTAAATACACATTTAAAGTTTAGAAGAGTATATACATTGATGACTAAAATACATTTGGTATTATGAACAAAAAGGGTCAAGCATAAATCTTGAATAAATTGCTTCGAGTACCAGCAACCAAGATATTGAGCTGTTATTTAACAGAGGCCTATTGTCATAGTAAATTTGTTTGTTTTCAGTAGTAGTGTATTGTGTGTGACTGTGTATGGAAAGAACAGTTGACCTTTATTATACATGGATGAGTGAACAGCTAAGAAAATGTGTCAGGACTGTGTGTAAATGGGTCAGAAAACAACAGGACTCTGGAGGAAAGGATAAACTAATAAAGTAATGTGTTAATTGAGATTACAGTTGTTTTTAGTGTGTCTATTGCATGGTATCAGAAGTGGGATAAGAATAATGTGGGATAAAGCTTCAGATGTGACAATGCATATGAAATCACAATTGCTTAACATGGTATCCCAAGAGAAGTAATTAGTGACAATGGACAGTCATTTGCTTGTGAAGAATTTCTCAAATTCTCTAAAAGCTGGGGATTTAAACACATTACAGCTAGCCCCAGATATCAACAACCTAATGGTATGGCAGAACGGGCCATACAAACAGTGAAACAGCTCCTTAATAAAGCTAGAAAGTTGGGTCAAGACCCATATATGGGCCTCTAGAACTTTCAAAATGCTCCATGCCCTGATGGACTTTCAACTGCACAGCTGCTCTTCTGACAACTCAGACTTTAAATAAAAAAGAAGTGGAAAATGCTTGCAAAACAAGAAAAATATTATAATAAAACAGCGAGACACACTGAGCGACCACAGATATAGCCTGGGAGCAAAAGAAACCTGGCAATTTAGGGAAACCAGCAGTGGTCAACAAGCAGAGATACCAAGATGCTACTGGGTAAAACACAGAAGAAATAGAATGTTAAGAGACACATGTTCAATATCAAGATTTATGCCTGATATTTTTTAAATGGACACTCCAGAGACAGTCATTAATATACAACCTAAACAGCCAGAAAAAGTGCAACATGAATAGACTACTACAACCGATCCGCCGTCAACAGTAAGTTCGGCCACCAGTACGCTACCCTGATGCAGATATTTAGATACATGAATATCTATTTATTATTATGCAATGTTGATATGATTAATTTCTCTACCTGTAAACCTAAACTCTTGGTTTTTAATACATATTATATTGTTACTTTAGTAATATTATTAATAATTAATATTATAAATTCTGTTGTGTTCGACATATATTCAGTTAGCTAATTTATGTTTATAGTGAGAAAGATAAATCATCTGTATAGTCAATTAATGTCTGAATCTTTTTAAGGAGGGAGATGTGATAGTAAATGTGATTGTTTTTGAGTAGTAATGTGTGGTGACTGTGTGTGAGAAGGCCAGTTGACCTTCAATGTACAGCTAAGAAAGTGTGCCAGGACTGTGTGGAAACGGATCAGAGAGCAACAGAATGCTGCGAGTGAAGGAGAAGAATGTTTAGGAGTTAATTGAGATTTTAGTTGTTTTTCATGTGTCTGTTGCATTTCTTACATTACTTCAAAGGGGTTTTTACATTCTAGAGTGCTAAGACAGTAACACTTTACTTGGGGTTACTTTCATGGTGACTCTTAGTAATAAACAAGTAAAAGGAAACTGATATCTTGTTTTTACAGGGATGACAGTTTTGCAAGTTGAGTGCAAGTCTTATTACTAACTCTTAGAAACACAAAAGTGATTATTTTGATTAACTTCATGTCCCAATGTTCCAGTCACTAAAACTATTCTGACAAGTTGTTGGCTGCTAAACACTTTTGTTTTACACATTTAGTGCCTTCAGATTTGAGAATGATTACATCCTAGTCCAAACCTTCCACAGGATGGCAGCCAGCAAGGACCAGGGACAACAGTACAGAGTGCATACCATATGACCAGACAGCCACCCTGTACATTGATTTACAGATCTAAATGAAGCTTTTAATTTCTTTTAGTTTTCTTCATTGAAAATGTGGGACATAGAATTCCTAATGAATGTTAAAAAGACACAAATTATTAAACTGCTGATCTGAGCTGAAGATGTGCGAAATAATCAAAAAGCAAAAAAAAAAAAAAAAATTCACAGCGTAGCTGGTAAAATGTTCTACAGAGGATATCTGGAAAAATAGTTTGAATACTGTGAAAAAAAAGTATTTTTTTATATAAATGAAGATAATATAAAGAATAGAGAAGCTTGCTACATACTGTTTTCATTAACTTAGAAAAAGGAATGGAAAGTGTGCATTCAGAAAGCATAAGGAAGATATTTAGAAACTATGGACAGTTCTTTGGTAAGCTAAGAAATATAAACAATTTTGCTAAGATAAGCCTAGCCCCAAAAACATGAATTTATTAAGTCTTTGTACTCATGGCCCATTAGAAAAGTATCAATGATGAATGAAGTGTTCCTTGACAAACATATTTGACATTGAACTTTCTGGCCAAACTTATCACAAAATAAAGACAAAAAAACAAAAGACCCAACAATAAACCCATTATACTATTCAGTACAGATAGCTGGGTCATGAAATGTTAATAAAGATAGACCTATTGGTCTTCACTGCTTTAAGATTGATCTTACAATTAAATGAAAACATTGGAGAATTAACTAAAGGAAGGTGGTCATCATTCCAACAGGCAGAAGTTATAGATTACAATAAAATGGATATGCATTTATGTTGATGCTTTGGTTGTTGGTATGGCATGCAGAAATGATAATCTTAAGCAAATAAGATTGTTCATTGCTCAAATTAATTCGATCACAAGTTCGAGTCACAACACATTGGTACTAACTAGGCCATGTCATTTCGATCTCTTGTCAGTCATTATGATGTATAAATGTACTTGGTTACTAAAGGATGTTACAGATAAAAAAAACAACACTAAAATGTTTGACATTGAGGTCAGACTTATCTTTGACATTGAGGTAGATTGCCAGAAATGAAAAAAAAAAGCTAATTAGTAAATGTTCTAATAAGCACTGAATTTCTTTGTTGATAGCTGATAAAATAATTTCATTTAAATATATCTTTACTAGCAGATGGAAGGCAATACATTTGTTCACCTAATGCTAATCCAATCGTTTAATAATATTTATAAAAACATCTCCTCCAGTCCAACATTTTTATTGAATATGCCCTCAAACAATATCAGAAACTTTGATTTTCTTTTTTAAAATATTCCCGTAGTTATCCTCAGCCAATATGGCTACAGTGCCTGTGTCAGGGAGATTGGGTATGTTATTTTTCTGGAGAACAAATTCCACTGGTGGCGATGGACTCAGAAACTCCCAGTGGTGAAAGACTGCTCCCTCCGGGTCAGTACGCAGCTCAATGACTCGGAGTCCAGACAAAGATTTGATCTTTGTTCTGAGGAAATAAGCAGACCAATTCAGAAAAACATCATAATCTTTATTTAATTTAAAAAGATTTGACTGTCTCTAAAATCTTAACAAAACACATGCTGAAATAAAAAAAGAAACATTTCAGAATTAAAAAAAGAAACATTTCAGAATTAAAAAAAGAAACATTTCAGAATTAAAAAAGAAACATTTCAGAATTTAAAAAAAAACATTTCAGAATAAAAAAAAACAATTTCAGAATTAAAAAAGAAACATTTCAGAATTAAAAAAGAAACATTTCAGAAAAAAGAAACATTTCAGAGTTTAAAAAAGAAAAATTTCAGAATTAAAAAAGAAAAATTTCAGAATTAAAAAAAAAACATTTCAGAATTAAAAAAGAAACATTTCAGAATTAAAAAAGAAAAATTTCAGAATTAAAAAAGAAACATTTCAGAATTAAAAAAAAAACATTTCAGAATTAAAAAAGAAAAATTTCAGAATTAAAAAAGAAACATTTCAGAATTAAAAAAGAAACCTTTCAGAATTAAAAAAGAAACATTTCAGAATTAAAAAAGAAACCTTTCAGAATTAAAAAAGAAACATTTCAGAATTAAAAAAAAACATTTCAGAATTAAAAAAGAAACATACCCTTGTAATGTTGGTGGCTTCTTTTGGTCATTAGGGTTGGCTTTATTAAACCATCTGAAATATTCAAATAATGGTTGGCTTTATTAAACAATCTCAGTACTCCGACAAACAACATTAAGACCTATCTGTTAATAACTTTATTAGATTAGTTTGTCATTTTCACTCTCAAGTTTATGAATGTTATGTTACCATAGCCCCTTGAGACTACTTTATGTTTATTAAGCACTAAATAAATAAAATTATTATTAATCGAAAACCAGCTACCAATTTTGCAAGGCAGGCACTTGACTGGAACCCAGAAGGAAATAGGAAAGTGGGCAGACCCAAGCAAACCTAGAAGAGGTCAGTCATCAGTGAAGCTGAGGGTACTGGAATGACATGGGAGCAGATGAAGAAAGCTGCTCAGAACTGAGTTCGGTGGAGAGGTGTGGTTGCGGCCCTATGCTCCCCTGGAAGTGCACAGGATTAAGTCAAGTCAATATACAAAACTATAAAAAAGTTAAGTTTCCCAATTAGACCTTGTGATCTTTAGGCCAGATGATGAAAAAGTCATGTTTCTGTGGCCTATGGTTATCGAGGGTGTCATATGGCTAGCACAACAACCAAACACCTTTACTTTTCCCCGACTAATGCCAGGTACCCATTAGAGCTATGGTTAAGCAGTAAAGAGCTTGGCTTCTGAACTGAAGGTCCCGGGTTCGAATCCTGGGATTGTAAATTTCGGATTTTTTATTTCACCTCTGAGTCCACCCATACAATAATAGGTTTAGTTTTATTAAAACAATTTTAAAGCAAAAATTAAATAATTTTAAAATGTTTTAATGACATTGATCAAATCACATACTTGTGAAATAACAAGACCACAGCTGATGACCTGTACCAATGAGCTCCTGTATCCACAACAGTGACTTCTAAGGTTAAGGTCACATCCGAGGATGAGGTTGGGTCTTCTGGTGAGTTGGGCAACATAGAGGGTGCTGAGGAAGTTGGAGACAAAGAAGCGCTGCTGGTTGAAGACAAGGAAGCTGCTGAAAGAAACAAGCATTTTCTTACATTTAAGAGAGAGGCAATAAGATTGAAGAGGCAATAATTTGAGAGGCAATAAGATGGTAGAGGCAATAAGATTGAGTTGTAATAAGATTGAAGAGATAATAAGATTGTAGAGGCAATAAGATTGAAGAGATAATAAGATTCCTTTAGTTATGTCTGGGCATTAATTATATTCAGAACAATGAAGCCCACACAGTAGTTCCCACTCTCCATGTTTGTTTAAAATGTTTTGTTTGTTTGCAGCTGATGTGTCCAAAGGAACAGAAGATGCCTATACAGTTTGGGATCTGGTTCTGCTAGGGTGTAGCACTGTGTGCTGCAAGCTGCCTAAGGATCACTGGCTCCTGATGTTTCCTCAGTGTTAACTCACGAAGCCTTTGCCATCTAACCACGAGGCAGCAGAGGTTTTGGAATCAAGAGTTATCCTTCCACTTCAGCTAATCCCAAGTCACTTAGAAACCAAAGGAGATATTGCTAAAAGAAAAACCAGTACCAGAATATTCTTACAGTCAAGACTGAGAGACTTTAAGAATCCATTAGTAATGGCTGAACAATTTGCATTTGAAATACTGCCTAAAATGTTGTATACTATCCAAAATGATGAAACTCTCAACTAATTTAGCTTAAACAACAGGGGCGTAGCTAGGAATTTTCCATCATTTGGGAGGGAATTTTCCATCATTTGGGAGCCCGGGGGACTTGACCTCTTTGGGGGTCCCATCATTTTGCATAATATTTAATTTTTAATGTAAAAAAACATTCATTTCTCCTGCAAACAGTCAGTTTGTTTGTTAGTTTTACATGTTTCAAATTTTCCTTCACAAACTAAAATTATTACATCCTATCCAATCTCCTGCAGGACAGACAGGGATGGCAGAGTTCCAACAAGGAACCATCAAGACAGACCAGAGCACATACCACAAGACCAAGCAACCAGTTCATTAATAAGATAATGTTTTATTATTTAAATTATTGCTATTGTCATTGATGTTCTCCCCACAATGTCAATGACCTGAAATAAAGATGATTTTTCCTGTTAGAGGGCAGACATTACAAAATGAAATCATATGTAGACAATCTAAGTGGTAGCCTCTCCACCCAATAGTCCCAGTGTTACAAAGATGGCTGCGACAACTGTTTTATTAGACTACACTGCTTGACACTTACTAAACAAACTGAAAGACACATTCACACACACAGAAGTGAGGGAGAAAGTTTATGTGCAATACCTCTACAGCTAACATCCTTGACAATTTTAGCAGACTTGATAATCTCCCCGCCAGTTATTGTCTGTCTGGTCTCGCTGCCGTCATAATGTTTGACAGAAAAGGTGAGAGTGGTGGGTGGAGGAAGCTGCCTAAAGCCAGATTCAACGCTAACCACTAGAGGAGGCGGGGCTGTATAACTTTTCTCAGTGGGCATCAGTGACTGAAGAGAGAGGAAAACATATTTGTTATCTAAGAGACTTGACAGAGACATCACATAGACATGACAGAGATATTACATAGACTTGACAGAGACATCACATAGACTTGACAGAGATATCACATAGACATGACAGAGACATCCCATAAACATCACATAGACATGACAGGGACATCACATATACATGAAAGAAACATCCTATAGATATCAATGACACATCACATGGGCTTCATTTACTTGATAGCTTGTTCATTATTATTTCAAAGAGATGTAGGCCTACTAAAGGGTAGGAGAAACAGCTACAAAAAATAAAGAACAGGAAGAAAGATAAATGTATATTTTGTTATTCATGTAGTTTAATGTTTTTTATTCAAATTTGGTTGATTTTTCACAGAAAGTTTGAAAATAATCACAATGAAGAGGAATTTTATTTACTTAAAAAGAAATTGGGTGTCATTCCATTCAAACAAATGAGTTTTAAAACTATTATTGTATAAACTCAGAATAGAATAATCTCTTTAGGTAGCTGTACAGTAAAAAAAAAAGTGAATAATAGGTTATAACAAAAAACTTTTCAACAACTATCCAGGAGACATTTCATAAACCGAACCCGAAACATTTGAATTCAACCTTTTTTCTTTCTCTCTTGCCCGCAGGATAAATAATGATTTGTGATAAGATTATATTGTCATTGTTATCATACTATACTACCACCTTTAGTTAAAATGAATATTTGCTAAAGACTTCACTGCTGCTAATGATGTACTCAGTCATATTAATAGTCTCTGAATATCTAGATAAGAATAATCTCTATACATTAAATAAAATTAGGATAAAAAAAATACATGTATTTATTATGTGGTTAAAAGAAGATTTGTGGGGTGAAAAAGAGTTTAAAGAGACTTTCAAGTCCGGCTCATACACAGATTTGAAGAGATGTGCTCCAAGATCCTAACCCTAAACTAGTCAACTCAGTTTCAGTGAAACATGGCAGACTTACAAAAAACTAGTATATCAAAAAAATTAAACTTTTTTCACTTAGTTATCTTCACTGATTCAAATGACAAGAATGATCCTTAACAGAAAGACCATTCAATGTGCTCAACATATAGATCTAGTGTCATTTCCTGGCACATTAAGAATTAACTCAACTCAAGAAAACATTAAGAAACTGGAACAAACACAAAATAGAGCAGTGAGATTCATAACAAACGAATATTCACATTTGACTAGAGTAACACCATTAGTAAAATCACTAAATTTAGAAAGCCTTCAGGACAGAAGAGTCAAAAGTAAAGTAGCAATTATACATAAAACACTGAACCATAATCTTCAAATACAAAAACAAAACTTAATAAAATACTCTGAAAGACACAAAAATAAAGGCACATTCCTCGTCCCCTATGCTAGGACAAATTTGTACAAATACTCCTTCTTCCCTAGTGCTATTAGAGCATGGAATGGGTTGCCTGAGCTAGCCAGAAAAACCAGTGACTTGGCAGAATTTAAGTCATTGGTTAATATGCATGACTAAATGCATGACGCGTAGGACGTAATCATCTTCTTTTTTGAAGTAACGTCTGTATTATATAAGATAAGATAAGATAAGATAAGTTCAACTTGGGAAGGTGGTCAGAATTTAGTACTAGTAAGTTGCTAGAAAAGTTGGTCAAGATTACATCACTAAAACTGGAATGTAATGTTAGTGGTTTCTTTTGGTCCTTGGGGGTCGGCTTTGTTAAACCATCTGAAATATTCAAATAAGAGTTGTCTTAACCCAGCTAACACTAAGAGTTGGCTTTATTGAACCATCTGAAATGCAATAGTGAAAAAAGTAAAAAAATGTCTCTGCAACTGAAATGATGTTGAACTAACTACATACTACCTAAATAGGTCAATGAGTCAAGTTTTTCTAATTAACCTTCATAAGAAATCAGTAAGTTCTATCTACCTGTTTACTTGGACTGCCATAACAGATATCTGTTTGACGTTTGAGCACAGCTGTCAGAGCACTGATTGAGTTACTTACACTACTGCTTTCACTGCTACTGCCTGCAGACAATATCACAAGAATACTGACTTGCAATTTTAATTACATTAAAATTAATATTTCAACTAAAAACGTCTCTAGTGTTACGTATCTAGGTAACAATGCCTAGATACTATATTTTTTTTTTCTTGACCTGTAGGTTGTCTGCCCCTTTGTGTAATAAGTTTTTTTTTTATTTTATTTTTCACGGTGAGTCAAGCCACACAGACAGTGACCGGTCCTTGACCTATGTGTGTACCTCTGGTTGAAAGGAGGGTGGTTTTTTTTTTTTTTCTTTTCTTCTGTCTCTTTGAAGAGCGTTCTAGATCTGGGAAATTGATGACTTATTTGGTTCTAGAAACTACTAGATTTGTCTTGATACCGACGCGCGGTAGACTATAAAAAGACCGCCCGTGTAACGTTGACAGACAGACATACGGAGACAGCCGTGAGACAGAATAGCGGAGACATTGCGTGACCCGCGCGTGGTATACCGATTTATCGTGTAAGTTAAGATTTTTCTTTTTCAAGGCCTTGCTTGTATTTGTAATTATATTTTCAAACTCTGGTATTGTAATATTTTTACATGCCATTTTTGTAAAAGGGTTTTGGTCAACCCTCCCATTTTGTATTGAGTAAATGTTTTTTTTTTTTCTTGCTTTATGTGATTCAGTTAAAAGTACTATTTGAGTTATATTATATTAAACATTAAGTTGATATTTTACCTTCCGATTTCTTGTGTCATTTTTTTTTTTGTTATTCATTGTAAGTCTTTGATTAAATTCAGACTTAAGATAAGTGACACAATTGCTTTTTCTATTGTCACGTTCCCCTAGGCAAGCCAATTTAAAATTAGAATTCAATTCGTAATACGTGACAAAAGAAATTTGAGGGCTTTCGTCCCGGATATTTTTCTGAACCTATTTTCGTCTTACTTGAGTAATTTTGTAAAGGCGAAGTTGATTTTAACAAAAATTTTTTTTGTGTCAAAGAGTCGGAAGTAAAGTATCAATAGTATTGACCAAACTCTCTTAAGGTTTTTTGTTGTACTGATTTTGTACTGTATATTTACATTGTATACATATTTTTGCTTGTAATAGTTGTTAGTTAGTCATGGATATTCAGGTTTTTCTTGCAAATCCCTCTGTGGAAGAGCTTGATGCTTTTACTAGGAAGGAACTGGTCCTTATTTCTAAACATTTAGGGTTAAAAATAAAATCAAATGCCCTTAAACAAGAAATCAGAGATAACATTGTAATCCATTATGTAGACGAGGAAGTGTTTTCTGAAGACCTTTTAGAAACCCTTAGACCCGATAAGGGTAAATCAGATTTAGAACTTCAGATAAAATTAAAACAAATGGAAATAGAAGCCCAGTTAGCTTTAAAAGAGAAGGAAATTATCTTGGGGAAACAAAAAGAATTAGAGCTTGCAGCGGCTAGAGAGCAGAGAGAAATTAAACAAAAAGAATTAGAGCTTGCAGCGGCTAGAGAGCAGAAAGAAATGGAAATGAAATTACAAATAGAGTTAAAAAAATTAGAGTTAGCTGCTAATGTAAGACCAGATTCTTCCCCTGCCAGTCATACTGCTGAAGCAACAAAATTTTTGAAAATAATTCCACGCTTTAATGAAGCCACAATTGACAATTATTTTCCACAATTTGAACTTGCTGTGAAAAATTTTAATGTACCTGAAACTTTGTGGCCCACTTTGCTGCAAACAGTTTTGACTGGTAGAGCTGCAGAGGTATTTTGTTCTTTGACCATTGAACAACAAAAAGATTATAATGTTGTTAAGGCCTTAATTCTTAAGGCATATGAACTTGTTCCGGAAGCTTACCGAAAGCAGTTCAGGGATTGTCGCAAATCGGATGGCCAAACCCATGTAGAATTCCTGCGGGAAAAGGAGCGACGCTTTGAGAAATGGCTCACTTCCAGGGAAATCGGCACCGACTTTGCAAAATTCAAGAACCTAATGCTGATGGAAGAGTTCAAGAGTTGTGTGCGGCTGGACGTCCGTACGCATATAGCTGATCGTGGCGAGGAAGATGTGCACAAGGCTGCAGTGTTGGCAGACGATTATATAATATCACATCAATTTGCCAAGTATACGACGGATGTCAAGCCAAAACAAGTCAAACAGCCTGAGTCCACTGCTAGCAACTCCATCAAGAACAGCAGTACAAATGACAGAAAACCTACTACAAGTAAAGCTACTTGTTCCTACTGCAAACGAGAAGGCCATAAAATTGACGATTGCTGGAAATTGAGGAAGAGAAACGAAAAAGCTCCTTCAAAAGTCAGCGCTTGCACAGTACAGTGGTCGTCGAGGTTTACTCCCTCATCATCAAGTCATATCAAGAATACCTCGACACCACCTGTTTCAAATGTATTGACTGTACAAGACTCTCCGAAAATGTCTCCACGATGTTCCAATGACTCAAACAAGAGTTTTTCAAATACATCAAGCCGATGTTCCTATGACTCAAACAAGAGTTTTTCAAATACATCAAGCCGATGTTCCAATGACTCAAACAAGAGTTTTTCAAATACATCAAGCCGATGTTCCAATGGCTCAAACAAGAGTTTTTCAAGTACATCAAGCCGATGTTCCAATGACTCCATCCAGAGTTTCCATAATACATCACCCCGATGTTCCAATGACTCTATCCAGAGTTCCCATAATACATCACCCCGATGTTCCAATGACTCTATCCAGAGTTCCCATAATACATCATCCCGATGTTCCCATGACTCTATCAAGAGTTCCCATAAGACATCACCCCGATGTTCCAATGACTCCATCAAGAGTTCTCCAAATACATCCAAAAGATGTTCTACTGACTCAAGAAAGAGTTTCTCCACTGCGTCTCCTAGAGATGTCAATGACTCCAGCGAGAGTTCGACCCAAGTCCAGTCTGCATCAACCAAAATTGATGTTTTATTAGAGGATTTTAAGCCTTTCATTTCGGAAGGATTCGTATCACTACCCGGTGATTCTACAAGTCTACGACCTATCACCATTTTGAGAGACACAGGTGCCTCACAATCGCTACTTTTAGAGGGTATCTTGCCCTTGTCCAAATCATCATCGACTGGTAAGAGCATCCTGTTACGAGGCGTAGAGCTTGGATGTATAGATGTGCCTCTACATCTAATCGACATAAAGTCAAATCTCATTACTGGACCGGTTGTTGTAGGTGTCCGACCAACATTACCATTGGAAGGCATCTCGTTGCTGTTAGGCAATGACTTAGCAGGTGGAAAGGTGATAGCCGAACCCATCGTCACTCAAACACCCGACTTATCTGCCACACCCGAGGAAGACCTAGAGTTATATCCAGCGTGTGCAGTAACAAGGGCAATGAGGTTGAAAGCATCTCAAGAAGAGAACGTCATGAAGGCCAACAGTAACCACGATGATGTGGACTTGAGCACCACATTTTTTGCTTCTCTTGAAGAAGAACCAAAGCCAAATTCTGAAAAGCCGGCATCAACTCGAAAACAGTTGATTGAGGACCAAAAGAAGGATCCAGAGCTCGCCAAACTCCGAGAAACCGCAATGACATCACAAGAGGCAGAGCTAGCATCAACGTGCTACTACATCCAAGATGATATGCTCTTCAGGAAATGGAAACCTCCAGACGCATCCAACGAAGAAGAATGGAGAATATGCCATCAAATCGTGTTACCAGAAAGATACCGAGCGTACATCATGAATCTGGCTCATGACACACCAATGTCAGGTCATCTCGGCATCCACAAGACATACCACAAGATTATGTCACACTTCTTCTGGCCACGTTTGAAGAAAGATGTCATCCAGTACTGCCGATCTTGTCATGCCTGTCAGATGGTTGGCAAGCCAAATCAAAAGATCCCTGTTGCTCCTCTGAAGCCGATTCCAGCCTTTGAAGAACCTTTCAGCAGAGTACTTATTGACTGTGTTGGTCCTCTCCCAAGGACAAAAGCTGGCAACCAATACCTGTTGACCATTATGTGTGCTTCAACTCGTTTTCCTGAGGCTATTCCTCTAAGGAACATAAAAGCATCAAACATTGTAAAGGCCTTAATCAAGTTCTTTACTCTATTTGGTCTACCAAAGTCCATCCAATCGGACCAAGGAACGAATTTCACGGCCAATCTTTTCAAGCAAGTCATGACTCAGTTGGGCATCAAACACTGCATGTCGAGTGCGTATCATGCCGAGTCGCAAGGCGCTCTTGAGCGATTCCATCAGACTCTCAAGAACATGATCCGAACCTATTGCTTTGAGCAAGAAAAAGACTGGGACGAAGGAATCCACATGCTGCTGTTTGCAACCCGTGAATCCGTCCAGGAATCGTTGGGATTCAGCCCTTTTGACTTAGTCTTTGGCCATTCGGTGCGCGGTCCCTTGAAATGTATAAAAGAGACTTTGTTGTCACCAACAGCCACTGAAGGACTTTTAGACTATGTAAGTAAGTTTAAAACTAGACTTTATGATGCTTGTGTTCTGGCCAAAAATAACTTACAAAACACCCAATCCAGCATGAAACGCTGGTATGATAGAAAGGCCCGTGTTAGAGAATTTTCTCCCGGGGATAAGGTGCTTGTATTTTTGCCCATACCAGGTCAACCCTTGCAAGCCAGATATTTTGGTCCCTATGAAATTGAGACCAAAATTAGTGACCTCAATTACACAATCAAAACTCCTGACCGTAGGAAAAAGACTCAGCTATGTCATATAAACATGCTGAAGCCTTATGTATCTCGGCCAGATCACTCAGAGAAGAGTAATTGTGTTTTAAATACAGTCAAAAGTTGTTCAAATAGCCATGTTTCTCCTATTGATGATGATATTGTAAAGGAGAAATTTGGACAATACAAAATACCTAATTCTTTTGTATTACAGAATTTGGATGTAAAACTGTCTCATCTGTCTTCGACAGAAAGGCCAGTTATCATGAAACTCATTAATGAATTTAATGACATTTTTTCTGATGTACCAAAACAGACTAATGTTATAATGCATGATGTAGATGTTGGCGAGGCTACTCCAGTCAAGCAGCATCCTTACAGGGTCAACCCTGAAAAACTTGCCATACTTAGGTCAGAAATCAAGTATATGCTTGAAAATGACCTCATTGAACCAAGTTCCAGTAGCTGGAGCTCCCCATGTGTCTTGATACCTAAACAGGACAAGACTTATCGTTTTTGTACAGACTACCGTAAGGTAAATGCTGTAACAAAGACCGATTCGTTTCCTATCCCTAGGATAGACGATCTCATAGATCGTATTGGTGACGCTAAGTACATCACCAAAATAGACCTACTTTCAGGTTATTGGCAGGTTCCCCTGACTGATAGGGCAAAGGAAATCTCCGCCTTTGTCACCCCTGATGGTCTGTACCAATACAAAGTGATGCCATTTGGCATGAAGAATGCTCCTGCCACTTTCCAGAGAATGATAAATGCCCTGCTTGCCGACATGGAGAATTGCCACGCATACATAGACGATGTAGTAATTTTTAGCCAAGATTTTTCTAGCCATTGTAAACAACTGCATTGTTTTTTTTACTAAACTTTTACATGCAAAAATTACTGTAAACCTGAGTAAGAGTGATTTTTGCCAGGCTTCCATCCAATACTTAGGCCATATTGTAGGACAAGGCCAGGTGAAACCTGTAATGGCCAAAGTAGAAGCTATCCAAGCTTTCCCTATCCCTGCTGATCGGAAACAACTCCGAAGATTTTTGGGAATGTCTGGATATTATAGAAAATTTTGCGAAAATTTTTCCGTCATTGCCAGTCCTTTAACAAACCTCCTGAGAAAGAACGTCCGATTTACTTGGACGGATGAATGTCAGAAAGCCTTTAACCAAATTAAGCAGATATTATCTAGCTCCCCCATTTTGATGGCTCCTGACTTCGGAAAACCTTTTAGGTTAGCTATTGACGCCAGTGACACAGGTGTTGGGTCAGTCCTTTACCAAGAAGATAATTTCCAAGTAGAGCACCCTATTTGTTTCTTTTCCAAGAAATTTAATAGACATCAAAGAAATTATTCTACTGTGGAAAAAGAATGTCTTGGGTTGATTCTTTCTATACAACACTTTGATTTTTATATCAGTGGGTCCAGATGGCCACTGGTTGTATTTACTGACCACAATCCCCTTATATTTATCCACAAAATGTCTGGCAAAAATCAACGACTTCTCAGGTGGAGTTTATTTTTACAAGAGTACAACCTAGATCTTAAACACATAAAAGGCAGCGAAAATGTTATCGCCGATGCCTTCTAGATTGTAAAAAGTATTTTGATGTATATTTTTTTTTTATATATATCATGATAAATACATTCTGTAATGTAAATATCATTTTTGTAATTATTCTAAAAAGATTTCCATTTCGTGGAAATGTAAACTTTTTATTTTTAGGAGGGAGGTGTTACGTATCTAGGTAACAATGCCTAGATACTATATTTTTTTTTTCTTGACCTGTAGGTTGTCTGCCCCTTTGTGTAATAAGTTTTTTTTTAATTTTATTTTTCACGGTGAGTCAAGCCACACAGACAGTGACCGGTCCTTGACCTATGTGTGTACCTCTGGTTGAAAGGAGGGTGGTTTTTTTTTTTTTTCTTTTCTTCTGTCTCTTTGAAGAGCGTTCTAGATCTGGGAAATTGATGACTTATTTGGTTCTAGAAACTACTAGATTTGTCTTGATACCGACGCGCGGTAGACTATAAAAAGACCGCCCGTGTAACGTTGACAGACAGACATACGGAGACAGCCGTGAGACAGAATAGCGGAGACATTGCGTGACCCGCGCGTGGTATACCGATTTATCGTGTAAGTTAAGATTTTTCTTTTTCAAGGCCTTGCTTGTATTTGTAATTATATTTTCAAACTCTGGTATTGTAATATTTTTACATGCCATTTTTGTAAAAGGGTTTTGGTCAACCCTCCCATTTTGTATTGAGTAAATGTTTTTTTTTTTTCTTGCTTTATGTGATTCAGTTAAAAGTACTATTTGAGTTATATTATATTAAACATTAAGTTGATATTTTACCTTCCGATTTCTTGTGTCATTTTTTTTTTGTTATTCATTGTAAGTCTTTGATTAAATTCAGACTTAAGATAAGTGACACAATTGCTTTTTCTATTGTCACGTTCCCCTAGGCAAGCCAATTTAAAATTAGAATTCAATTCGTAATACGTGACACTAGTATGCAGTGGCATAGCTAGGGTGGGGGTGTTGACATTGTTTATATGAGTAGCTTGAATGATTCCCCTTGACTAAGGGAGTGAATGTTGGAATGTTATGTGTCATGTGTGTTTACAAAGTGTGTAAATTAATTCACTCATGAATCTGGTACTAGAGCGTTGGTGTTGTTTATTAAGTGTAGTGTCCAGAGCTTAACAAGTGGTAGCGGAGCGTGTAAGTAAACGTATTTACTTAGTTGATCCTAATGGCTACTAGGATAGAAATTCCATCATTTATTAAAGAAAAGCCATACGAGTTGTATAAACAAGAGTGGAATGAAATAACTGACCTGAAAGAAGAGAAAAGAGCTATAGGCATTGCCCTTTCACTACCACAAAACAGTGAATCAGGGATCAGAGAGAAAGTGTTCGAACAATTAGACCTATCAGAGCTTAATTGTCGGGAAGGCTTTGAGAGACTTTTGCAGTTTCTTGACAAGAACTTGGCCAAAGATGACCTGACAGACAGCATTCACAAATTTGACGAGTTTGAAGATTTTAAACAGGGGGAAAACCAGTCCATACAGGATTTCATAGCAGAATTTGATACAAAATATAGAAGAATAGAGAAGAAAAAGATGAAGCTGTTACCTGATATTCTGGCCTTCAAGCTACTAAGGAAGGCAAGAATCACTCGAAACGAAAAGATACTTGTTTTGACTGGAATGAATTACGCCAATTGTGACACCTTGTACGAAGAAGCTAGGTAATCTCTGAAAAAGTTTAAGGGAGAAAAAAGCCAAGAGGCATGTATCAAACTTGAGCCAACGTTTTTGGCTGAAAATGAAAAAGCTTTAAGGGCAGTGGGATACCAAAGACATGAAAAACTTCAGTAGCTTTGGAAAACGAGAAATCAGACAAAATGTAATTATAAGCCTAAAGTCGGACATCAAGTAAGAGGTGGAGGACAAGGAAGGGGCGGCACCCGAGGTTTTGGATTCCCAAAAGTACAACAAAGTTCGAAAAATATAAACCCAGTTGGTCCCGATGGAAATGTCTTAACATGTAAATCATGTGGATCATACAGACATCTTTTGCCCAAGTGCCCTGACAGTTGGGAAAACATGTCTAAGAGGGTCAATATCGTTGACCAGGAAGAAGAAGCCTGTTTGTTCACAGGAAATCACAAAGATGAAAACTTCCCAATTAGGTGTCGAAGCTTTTAACTGTGCCGTGTTGGACAGCGCATGCAGTAGTACAGTATGTGGAATGACATGGTTGGAGGCATTTTTGAGCTCTTTAGATGGAGAGGACCGCAACAAAGTGAAGTTAAGAGAAGGTCACAGAATGTTTAAGTTTGGTGGTGGGACAATAGTAAGATCAAAAGGTGAATATGAGTTACCTGTCACAGTGGCTGGAAAGAAGGTTAAACTTCTGACTGATGCTGTAGAAACAGACATACCATTGTTACTTTCCAGATCTGCTATGAAAACAGCAGGAGTAAAAATGGATCTGGAAAATGATACAGCTGTTATATTTGGAAAAGAGGTTGCCTTAAGTAAGGCCTTAAACTTAACATCTTCTGGCCATTATTGCATTCCAATTAACAAGCCAGAAATGATTCAAATAGAAGAGGTCAACACAGTAAAAGCATTCGACGAATCCCCAGAAAAACGCAAGGCAACAATTAGAAAACTACACAGGCAGTTCGCACACCCTCCGAAGGATAGACTTAAGGCTTTACTTCAAGACGCTAACATTTGGTGTGAGGGTTTTGAAGAGGAATTAACAGATATAGAAAGAAGCTGTGAAGGTATTTGCCAAGACAACATCTAGACCTGTAGTGGCCTGCCCTATGGCCAGAGACTTTAATGAAAATGGATATCAAACAATACAAAGGTCAATGGATACTGCACATGGTTGATATGTGGTCAAGGTACAGTGTTTCTGTACTAATCAACCGGAAAAAAAACGTCTTATGTCATTGATGCCTTGATGACAAACTGGGTAGGAATATTTGGAGTGATGAAGGCGTTGATGACGGATAATGGAGGCGAGTTCAATTCTGATGAGCTTCGAGAAGTAGCATCAGTCCTGAACATTCATGTTGGTACAACTGCAGCTTTCAGTCCATATCAGAATGGCTTGTGTGAACGAGTCCACGCTATTACCGATCACATGCTAATTAAACCTGAGGCTGAAAATTCAGATGTAGATCTTGAAACTCTCTTATTCTGGGCTAATATGGCTAAAAACTCTTTGCAAATGAGAAATGGTTATAGTAGCCATCAGCTTGTGTTTGGGAGAAACCCTAATTTACCTAACATTCTGCAGGCAAAATTACCAGCTTTAGAGGGCAGCACAACAAGTGAAGTCTTCCATAAGCACCTGACCGCTCTCCACGAGGCACGTAAAGCTTATATTCAATCAGAGTCAAGTGAAAGAATACAACGAGCCCTGCATTCTAAGGTTCGAGCATCAGAGCAGGTGTTTCAAAATGGTGACAAAGTGTTCTACAAGCGTGAAGGCAAAGAGAGATGGTTAGGACCCGGAAAGGTGGTATTTCAAGATGGAAAAGTTGTTTTTGTGAGACATGGCGGTGTATTTGTCAGAGTGGCACCAAACAGACTTTATAAAGCAAGCGTGGAGGAGGAAGAGAGTGCAGAAGATAATAAGAAGAACACAAAAACGATTCATGATGGCGTCAAGTGTGGTGTAAGCAAAATATTTGATGGAGATCGTGAACTTATTAGAGATGAAAGTAACACAAAGACAGACTTTCATTCTGTAACTTGTTTGAAGCCAAATGAACAAATAGAATACAGAATGGACGAATCAGAACAATGGATAAAAGCTACCATTCTTGGAAGAGCAGGCAAAGCCACAGGAAAGTATAAGTATTGGTATAACTTAGAAAATAATGTGGACAAAGAAAGAAAAAGTGTTGACCTTGAACGAATTGAGTGGAAATATTCAAGGGGAGGCAATAGCGACAATGTATGCTTATCAATGGTTGAATCAAGCAAAGAGATAGATGAAGCCAAACAATTGTAGTTATTGAAATTAAAGAGTTTGAAACATATGAAGAGGTTGAAGACTGTGGATAAAATGCTATTTCTACACGTTGGGTTATAACAATGAAAAATGGTTCACCAAAAGCACGTCTTGTTGTAAGAGGATTTGAAGAGCAAGACTTAATACCAAAAGATAGTCCAAAGGTTCCGTGAGAATTTTCTTGTCAATTGTGGCTAGTAGACAGTGGCAGATTAAAACAACAGACATCAAATCTGCATTCTTACAAGGAAAACCCCTGGATAGAGATGTACATATTATACCTCCAAAAGAGAGCAATACTCCAAGTAAAGTTATTTGGAAACTGAAGTATGGGCTATATGGACTCAAGGATGGTGCAAGACAGTTTTATTTAAGTGTCAAAGAAGAGCTTATTGAACTTGGTTGCAAACAGTCAAGCCTTGATCCAGCACTGTTCACATTAATGACTGATGGAGTTGTATGTGGCATCATTTGTTGCCACGTCGACGATTTTCTTCATGCTGGCAATGATGTTTTTGAGAAGACTGTGTGAATTGCGTCACCGATTTGTGGCAGGAAAGATAGAAGAGCGAAATTTTTATTACATCGGATTCGATATCCGACAAGTCACAGATGGGATCATCCTGGACCACACAGCGTACATCGAAAAACTTGATCGCCCAAAGCTAGACCCAGCAAGATGTTTGCAAAACGATTTGCAGTTGAATGATACAGAACAGTCTTTGTATAGAAAACTCATTGGCCAGTTAAATTGGGTCGTTCAAGGCTCCAGACCTGATATGGCATTTGAGTTAGTTGATCTTAGCACAAAGTTAAACAAAGCTGTGGTTACAGACCTAATGCGAGCAATAAAAGTCATCGGAAATCTAAAAGACTTAAGACCCATACAATTGTATAGAGGTCTAAATGGAAAACCCAAAGACGACTGGGAGCTGCTTCTGTTCTGCGATGCCGCCTTGGGTAATTTTAGTGGTGGTACAAGTGCCCATATTGTATGGATTAAAGACAAAGATGGGCATTGCTGTCCAATTTTTTGGCGAGCCTCGAAGATCAAAAGGGTAGTGAGATCTACCATTGCTGCTGAGGCATTAGGCTTGCAAGAAGGCCTAGAGTCTGCCATCTTTTACAGAACTGTAAAAGAAGAACTCTGTGGTATTGAGAAACAGTCGTTGCCTATCACAGTTTTCATTGACAACAAAAGTGTCATTGAAGCGCTGCAGACCACCAAGCTAGTGGAAGATGCTGCGTATTGACATTGCTTCCATCAATGAGATGCACAGGACTGAAAGAATTGAAATTCGCTGGTGTCCTGGGAGAGCGCAACTAGCTAATGTGATGACCAAACGAGGCGCATCGGGACTTCTACTTCTGCCCATACTGCAAGAAGGAAGACTCCCGGATGAGTATATGTAAGCAGCACTGTTATTTCATTTTTTTCTTTATTCACCATATTTCAATTTCTAGTAATGTAAATATACCTATGACCCTGCCATCTTTTTTGTTTGAATATTATATCATCTTTCCTAGTTATGTGAATATGCCTACAATGTCATTTTGTTATTCACCATACTTGTCTTGTAATTCTAATAGTATTTAAAAAAAAAAAAAAATGTGAATAAAACAGATTTTTTACTTTGTTTAATTTTTGAGTTATTTTACATTATACTATTGTTACGCATAAATACTTGTTAATATAATGTGTACTTGTATTTCTCGGTTGATTTTCCTACATTTCTTTCTGATTCTGGATTTTTGCCTTTATAGTTGAAAGTAAGAATGAGTGAGAAAAAGAAAAGAGAAATTGTAATGAATGTTGACATTGTTTATATGAGTAGCTTGAATGATTCCCCCTTGACTAAGGGAGTGAAAGTTGGAATGTTATGTGTCATGTGTGTTTACAAAGTGTGTAAATAAATTCACTCATGAATCTGGTACTAGAGCGTTGGTGTTGTTTATTAAGTGTAGAGTCCAGAGCTTAACAGGGGGAGGGGAGGGGTCCAAATTTGAAAATCACCAAGGGCCCCCCCCCCTACTTGAAGCGGGCACTCAAATGAGTGTCTGCATTTATTTTTACATTAAATATTAAGCCAATGCCATGTTATCTTTCTATTCATGTTGTTATGTAAACTAGTGACCATGTTGCATGCATTTCTCACATTAAATTAATATCACTGCCTGGTATGGCAATCTGAGCATTAAAAATGAAAATAAACTCCATAGAATCCTAAATGCTGATGATAAAGTCATTGGCCAACAACAATCCCCATTTGGACAGCTGTTTGAGACAAACATCCATAAAAAGCTAAAAAGATTCTAGAAATAAAAAAATCACCCAGCAGGATTTGTGATTTTACCATCACAAAAGAGATACAAGACACAGATAGCAAAGACAAGAAGACACAAAAACTCTTTTGTTCTACTGGCAATCAAATCATTAAATAGAAACTTTTCACATGTAAATTATGAGTGAGTCTAGTGTGAATGTACATTTTGTTTTTTTTTATAGTTACCATGATTTTGTTTGGTGTAATGCACTAATTGTAAGACAAATTTCCTTACGGACAATAAAGATTATTATTATTAGACATATATTTACTAAGAACATTATCTCATGTCATGATGTGCAGGGGCCCCTAAAGACGCCAAGCGCCCTTGACCCCAAATCCCTTGCTATGCCACTGCTAGTAAGGAGTGTTAGCAGAATAATGCAAGAAATTAAATCAGCAACCTAAAGAAGATGTTTCATCAATACTGCTAGTTGAAGATGTTCTGGAAACTTCAGAATTGCTACTGCCTGCACTACTATAACGCTGCCGTCGTTCAGTCCGCTGATGATGTCTTCCTTTGCGTTTCCTCTGGACAGTAAACACCTTAGAAATAGTGAAACAACAGAAGGCAAGATACAAATTTGCTTCAACAAAAGTTCAATGTAAAGAAACAGATTGAATGAATGAAGCTTCATCTTTAGTAGGATTATAATAGTACAGTCAAAGCTATGTAGTACTTAGTCAAAGCTATATGGTACTTAGTCAAAGCTATGTAGCACTTAGTATAAGCTATGTAGTACTCAGTTCTAAAATATGTAAATGCTTTTAAGACATTGGGAGTAAACTGAGTTTGCTATAAATAAAATTGAAATTTTTTTATGTCATGGAATTATTAAAAAAATGTAATCCAACATCAAACACATTGATATATTTTGTGACAAATAATTGTTGTTGTTTTTTTTTATATCATCTTTATAACATCATGAGTTTTAGAATTTGCACTGAAGCATCTCATTTTATAATTTAGATATTTTTTTTGATCTCACATTTTTAAAATTTCAACTACCGGTATTTAAAAGATTCATCACAGCAACTTCTATTTTCTATTAAGTCATTAATCATGCTAATATCATTCTTGGAAACAAATAAGATTATTTTCTTCTATAATGTTGCAACCATCCTGGTGTACAGAAAAGCAAAAAGATTGATCCTTATTGGCTGCTATGTTTTTTTTTCTATTGATGTTCTAGAAATCTTCCAAGTTGCTGTTTGAAACCATCTAAAAAATGCTGCCTGATATTCATTTAAAACCAATTAAAGTGAAATTGTTTTTTTAACTCAGCTTGTAAATTATTCTAGTAGAGCATTCTAGGTTTAATTCAAACATAACTTTTATTGTAATATAAAGTTGGTTTGAAGAAATGACTAGATGCAAAATCTGTTTACCTTGTGTAGGTCATCAAATCCTCGCGCCATGATACCTGATGGAGTGTGAGCCAAATCAAAAGTGTGTCCTAATTCATGGAGGGATGCTCCTAGGCCAGTGGCATAATTAGCCCAGTAATACTCCCTTTACATTCAACAAAAAAAAAAATTATCTGCTCACTAGTGACTTTGTGATAAAAGGAAAAAGGCAAAGCAAACATAAACATTGACACGCATAATGTTTTACAGAACATTGACATAAACACTGACAGACATGATCTTTCACAGAACATTGACCTAAATATTGACAGATATGATCTTACACAGAACATTGACAGACATGATCTTTCACAGAACATTGACCTAAACATTGACAGACATGATCTTACACAGAACATTGACCTAAACATTGGCAGACATGATCTTTCACAGAACATTGACCTAAACATTGACAGACATGATCTTTCACAGAACATTGACAGACATGATCTTTCACAGAACATTGACAGACATGATCTTTCACAAAACATTGACATAAACACTGACAGACATGATCTTTCACAGAACACTGACATAAAAATTGGCAAACATAATGTTTTACAGAACATTGACAGACATTTTTAGACATACACCTTAATAAATATGGACAATAAAACTGACAGATGAACAGACATCGACAAACACAGAAATCACCAGACATACACCTTGACTATAGAAAACATGTGAATCAAGGTGAAGGTACACACAATAAAAAGTGGAAAAAAAAAAAAAAATAAAAATTGAACTAGCATAAATACTTAGCTGTCATGTCAAATCATGAGAGTATAAGATTAAGAGTTGTCAACTCAAAATTTCATGTCTAGGTGGCTAGGCCTGAATACTGGTAAATCACTATGTGAAATCAATGGAGAAAATGTGTGCAACGTAAATTAAACTGTTATTACACAAACAAACAAAACTTTGTTTCAAAATCCAATGTATATATATGTATAAATGTATATATAAAAATATACATATACAGTGCTTTTTTTTTTTTAATAAGTACAGGTACTCAGTGATGGATTGCCTAACTTTTAACTACTATTAAATTAATAATAAACGTTAAAATACAAGAAAAGTAATATTTTTTTCCCCCACATCCAAAAAAGGTGCCGGTACGCTGTACAGTGCGTACCATCACAAAAAAAAGGCTCTCTATATATAAATATATATAGATGGAAAGACTAGTTCTATTTTTTGTTTATTCATAGATGTATACTTATGTCAGTCATATAGAACTGTAGAGCCCTATTTTGGAAAATAGGGCTCCACAGCCACATGAGGAAGTGTGCTTTGAGATGAGCCATAGTCGTTCTACGACTGAAGGAGGCCAATAGATAGAACTGTGCATTTTGTGTTAAGAGTGACATGTAGCAGCACCTAAGAGATGTGATGACAGACGCCAAACAACTCCAAATTAAAACCAACCTGTAAGCACTATCATCCATGAACTTTCTCCTGTCTATCCGCTTTCTATTAGTCATACAGGCATTGAATGTACTTAGGTGTTCAGACCAGGTGTGCAGGTTGCCAGTACCAAACAGAGCAAGTCCTCCACCTCCTGAAAATATTTAGAGAGAATGTAGTTATCAGAAAAAGCAGATTCCCTAAACTGGGTAGCCTAGATCTACAAAAATTGTACAATCTTAAAAAGCACTGCAGAAAAAGCTTGACAGTTGTAACGCTTGACAGCCCATATAGCAGCTGGTCAGGTGTATGAGAAATGACCAGGTCACACTGTGTATGTTAAAGAAAAAAACTTTGTCAGATTTTAAAGTATGGAAGACATTGGAGAGATATTGATGTAAACAAGTAATTATTTAGAAAAACAGAAAAAGAACAGAAGGTCAAAGAAAAGACTAACAATGATATAAACAATCCAGAAAAGTCTTTGTACTAGACTATATAAGGGACATAAAACTATCAGGGCCATTGTTTAGTGGTCATTATTTTGTGATGGATAGTTATGATCATCAGTATCTTCACTGTGCCTTATTTATTCACTAATAATATTATATTTCAGTCATTATTCTGTTTGTACAAGTGTGAATTTGTTATCACTGGATTACATGTTTTATTGAATTGAGTTTGAAGGCAATAAACTCAAGGAAGAATATTTTAAAACTGTGTTTCTTCTGTTTGTAATGCAAGTCCCAGTGATACTACAGCCAATGGAGGGGCCTGGCCTAAATTAACACAATTTTCATTCAGATCTATCCTCTGCTTAACGTTTCCATGACTGAACTCTTATCTGTTGTAGATCAGCCTCTACATCATCAAGCCATCATATTGATGGCCAGCCTCTGGGGTGAATGCCTCTGGGTTTTTGCCAGTAACAGTCACCTATTATAGAAGCAGTTGTTCATATCAAGAACTAAGTGAAGCTTTGGGTTCACAAAAGTTCTAGGAATTCTTCATGTTTAGAAATCAGAAACAACTGCAAACTATCACTAATCCTTTCACCATATAAAATATTCATTTAAAACACGATTGCTTCACACCCATATCCTTACACTGTCCTGTCATTGTCAGCACGCATGAGTCCTTACATAAACAACTAAGAGATATATAAATTGATGGCTCACCGGTAGTGTAAGATCAAAATACTTCTTCATAAAATATAAAGAACCACTGCCTATTAAACCTAGTTTTAAGAAATTTGTTTAAATATTTTTAAAAACTTTGTATAAATATGTGCATTCTTAGATATTTTAAATCAAAGTAAACTTTTTGGTAAACTTTTAGCAGCAAATACAATTTAATAAAAATATAACCGACAACAAAATTTTATACGTAGATGTCACTAAAAATTTTTTTTTGTTTTCTTTTATTGTCTCTTTATTCTATTGATAGTACATACTACATAAGTATTGCTTTAAAAATGCTTTATTTGCATGCTAAAAAAAAAAGGTTAGCATATTTAATATGAAAAACAAAAGAATTTGATTTCTGGTTGCACTAGAACTTTTAGTTTTAGAGATTTCAACAGATGGACATGTGTATTTATTGTCTGCTTTTCCCTTTCAGGAAGAAACAAAAATAAAATGACTTTAAGGAACTGAATATTTGATAAAAAACAAAATCTCATAGGCACAATAAAATATATATATTTGTAAAAAAATAACAAAAAATGTATATGTTAGTAAAAGTAAAGTAAAGATCCCCTTTCAGACCATGTGGTCTATGGGGTAGAGTAAAGGTCATCTGTTTCTGTGGCCAATGGTTAACAGGGGTGTCATGTGGCCAGCACAACGACCAACTGCCTTTACTTTTTCAGTACTAATGTCATGTAACCATTAAAGTTGGGTGGACTCAGAGGCCCCCTAAAGATCCCAAAATTAAAAATCCCAGTCTCATCAGGATTTGAACACAAGACCCCTGGTTCAGAAGCTATTCTTTACTACTCAGCCACAGTGTCTCCCTATATGTTAGTAATTACAGCTAAAATGAAAAATATATTCCTTATGTAAAAGTTCTAACCTAGAGCAGTGTGACCTTTTGTGTGCCTCAAAATGTCACTGTGTGTTTTAGGGATCTCGGCATCGTGAGGTAAATGATACCGTGTAAAGGACAGGAAGCAGTAAAACTTGGAGCGTGACTTGTGTGAGAAGAGGGGTGACATCATCAACTCTTTACCTAAGTAGTTCCACAGCTGGTAGCTACAACAAGAAGAGATGTTTGTACAAATATTTTTATTTTAGCACAAAACATATAAAATTAAATTGAGAGACACAGTGCATAGTGAGATAAACTATTCACAGACATTTTCTTCAAATAATAGCAAAATATTAATATGGCAAAATAACAATCTCAAACAACTATTCTGTAAGTCTAGGTACTGTTGATTCCCACGGATATGATTACATTTAAGAACACTAAATACAAACTTGTACCCTTCATGTAAACATTGTGCTATGAATTATGCCGAAGTCCTGTTAAACCAAGGTAAGATAACACATTTTAACCAAATACAGACATAACACAAAACAATGGTCTAGACACGACATCAAACCCAGACTAACGCTTCACTTACCCAGTCAAGGCATAAGCCTCCTCAAGTGTCAGTTTACTATGGAAGAGATGACATATCGGATGATGGTCAGAGTCTGTCTCAATCTGGAAAGTGACCCGACCAAAGCCATGTTCATTCATCTTTTCTGCTGTTAATGTTTGTACAATCTGGGCACCCAGAGTTATCCTCCTGGCAGCAGACTCGGGTGTGCATGAAACATCTTCGGGGCCCTGAGATTGTAACAAATTGTATTATTATGCTGAAACCTTTTAAGATTGATGTAAAGGTCATCTGTTTCTGTGGCCTACAGTTTACAAAGATGTCATGTGGCCAGCACAACAGCCAAATGTTTTTCCCCATCTAATGTCAGGTACCCATTAGAGCTGGGTGGAGAGGCGCCAAAAGATCCTAAAATTAAAAATCCCAGTCTTCATCAGGATTTGAAACCAAGACCCCGGTTTGGAAGCCAAGTGCTTTACAGCTCAGCCACCACTAGTTATTTTATATACTCTAAATCACCCTCGTTTTTGTATTCCTCATGGAACATAGGGCCCTAGTAAAACCACATTATTCTCCATGGCCTCTACCTAGTCTTTGAATTGCTTCTCAACTCTTTCCTGCTCTCCACTTTCTTTAGTACACTGCATTGCCATGTTCTTTTTGGTCTTTCATTTGTTCCCTGGGGGTTCCAATCAAAAGCCTGTCTAGCTCTGATGCTGGCATCTTTTCACCAATCCATCTCGATTTTCACTAAGAACACACTAGGACACTACTAATTATAGCCACTCAGTCAGAAGATGATACATTTCAAGATAGACCCTGGAGACGCAACTCTTACTTACTGCTGTATACCTTCTAAGATTTAAGGAGTGGTTGGCATGTCTTTACAAAATCCAAATGGCAAGAGTCATGGGGGTTGATAGTGGGTATTGGTTGTTTCAATACTTTCTTTGTTGCAAATTTAATGTTGTGGCAGCATGCATTTCTGAGAAGTGTCAGCTGTATAATTGTAGTAAATTTTTTTTAAAAAGTTACACTTTCAGACCTTGTGATCTATAGGGCAGATGATGTAAGGGTCATCTGTTTCTGTAGCCTACAGTTAACAAGGATGTCATGTGGCCAGCACAATGACCAACTGCCATTACTTTTCCCTAAATAATGTCAGGTACCAATTAGAGCTGGGTGGACAGAGGCAACCAAAAATCCCCAGATTATAAATTGCAATCTGCACCAGGATTTGAACCCGGAACTCCCCACTTTGGAAGCCAAGTGCTTTACCACTCAGCCAGCACGCCTCATAATTGTAGTAGAAAACAGTAGCAGAAAACTCATCTCATGGCTTTATTAAACTAGAATGACACTACAGTTCATACACAGACATGAAGCGAGCTTGGCTGATCAGTAGTTCACGCCAACTAACACATAAATACTCAATCAAAATTTATTGAATTTAACTATTCATTTTGAAACAAGTCAAGCCTCATTTAGCACTCAGTCACATATCCCACATACATATTTCTATGCCCTTAAGCCATACCCACCTGAAAGTGACCATCGTCATCAGCACAGATAATGTAGACTGGCCTGACAATGTGAGTAAACCCTGGCACCTCATAGGTCAGTCTGAAGATCATAGAGTGTTGTCCATAATTGAAATAAATTATGTTCTGTCCAGGCTGCAGTCTTACTAACACCTAAAAAAGAAATAAAGTCAGAACTACAAACATACGTAAATACAAACATAGGCAGAATTACAAACTTATGTAGAGTTACAAACATTGACAGAACTACAAACATATGTAGACCTACAAATATGTAGATTTACAAAAAAAAAAGAGAATATTTACAAACATATGTAAATTTACAAACATAAGAAGACCTAAAAACATATGTAGAGTTACAAAGACAAGGCAACACTACAACCATGTGTAGATATTACAAACATACGGTAGACCTAAAAACATAAGTTAACCTACAAACATGTAAATTTAACAACATATGGTAGACCTACAAACATATTTATAGTTACAAAGACAAGGCATAACTACAAGCATACGTAGATTATTTTTAGCCATTGTCTTAAACATCTAGTATAACACCTTATTAACAAAATGAAAAGTGAGTTTATGTATATAGTACTGTAAAGATTAAAAACTGAATTCTGTAAAAACTATTAAAAACTATTCTAATTTAGATAGTATTTAATGTTTTATAACTGACTTAATATTGATTAAAATATCTCTTACTTTAAAAGCACCTTCCACAACTGGCCAGTCAATGACGCTGTCTGGGTCTCCAGAGGTGGACACCATGAGTACACCATCCTGGTTGTTGCCCTCAATTTCCCCAACCAAAAGCGGCAGCGGATAAGTAATGCATTCATTGTCACATATGTTGTTAACGTGAATCTTCATGCCAAGAGGTGGAGGCTTAGAGTGGACGGAGGTGAGCTGCTACTGAAAACTGGAACAGATTGTCTCCCTGCCACATAGTTGGCTATGAAAACAAATAAACAAACAAATAGTTTGATAGTCTTGTTTTAAAAAGAAAAGGCAAAATCTAAAATGCTGCATGTTAATTATCAAACAAATGAATGGATTTGTTTCTTCCATAGAATACTCTCAGATAAATATTTTGTTAATAAAAAGATATAAATTTTTTTTTAGTGGTGTTAGGATTATATGTGTTAGGGTTATGCGTGTTTGGATTTTGTTTGGTGTAATGCACAAATTGTAATACAAATTTCCATACGGACAATAAAGATTATTATTATTATTATTATACAAATCTGATTATTTTCTACTTAATTCCCTTAAGAATGGCAGAATTTAAGTCATTGGTTAATATGCATGACTAAATGCATGACACGTAGGACGTAATCATCTTCTTTTTTGAAGTAACGTCTGTATTATATAAGATAAGAATGTTAGGTGTTTTCTTTAGGACCTCTATTTACACATATAGAACCAAATGGTTGCACAGTCATGTGGCATGTGCTCTGGACTGTTGTTTCAATGGTCCCTGATTCAAACCCAGATCACTGCCATTCCACATTGTCTTGAGGGAGGTTTGAACTAGAATGCAATAATCTTAAAATCTGAAGGGACAATGTCATAATCTTCATATCTGAAGGAACAATGCAATAATCTTCAAATCTGAAGGAACATACAAAACATATACATCACTAATTTTGTTTTTCCTTTTTGACACTTTTCTTTTAAAAACCTTCTTAAACTATGTTAAACTAAAATCAACAAACTGGATTATTTAATTTAATAACATAGTTTTATATTGAAAATTTAACTAGTTTTATATTGAAAATTTAACTATGTGCATTAATCTGTGTTTTATAAATTAAAGACTAAACTAAATGAGGCATAAAACAAAAACTTCTAGCTCAATTAATTCAAATTTTTATCACAGAGTTTACTATAAGAATTGGAAGCATGCGTATGGTTTAGTACTCTATCTAAATCTAGAGTAAAGTTCCCATTTCAGACCTTGTGATCTTTGGGGCAGAAGAAGTAAAGGTCATCTGTGGCCAATGGTATATTAGGATGTCTTGTGGCCAGCACAATGACCAACTGCCGTTACTTTTCCAAAACGAATGTCAGGTACGCATTAGAGCTAGTTGAGCTCAGAAAAGTCTTAAAGATCAAGAAATTAAAAATCAGTCTTCACCGGGATTCAAACCGGTTCGGAAGGCAAATGCTCTACCACTCAGCCACTGCGCCTCCCTATCTGAATCTATCATATTCTAAATAAACCTTTATACAAAGATTTCAAATCTACAGAAACAAGAAGCACCAAATACAGTCAGTGATACAAAGTAAGATGAACAGAAGAGACATGATGACAGAACAACAGAATAAACTCAACAAACTGGATTATTTCATTTAAGAACAATGGTATACAGACAGAATAATATATGCTAATGACACAAAGAAATATTGGCAACATTCACCCCCAGATGATACACCAACACAAAAGTGGCACAAAACAACAGAATTGGCAGCTACTCACTAAGCGTTTTATCACAGAAAAAAGTTGGGTGCGAGATGGAAAGAAAAGCAATGAAATAAAGGAGGGGGGGCAAGAAGGGAGGCTATGAGCGTGATACGTTTACCAGATCACAGGCTGAGTTATCCCCTATGTTATGACCAAATGCATAGACCAGACAATTATATCCATCTAATGTATTCATGGGGAGAAAAGGGGGCAAAAAAAGGGGAATGGCGGAATTGATTAAAAGTTATAGGCCTACGTCTGCTCTGAAATGAGATAAAAACACGTGATCAATGCTGGTCTAGAAAATGTAGACATTGACGATTGAGATGATGTAGAATAACAGTAAAAAAAAAACAAACAAAAAACAGAAAAATAAAATTGACAATGCTTCATCAGATCGTTCAGACAACACACCTCCAACTGTGCGAGGCGGGAATGAGAGAGGTGGATGTGCAGATAAAAGTAGAAACTCGGTTTTTTTAAATATTTTTTTTTTAAAAGGAAGCAGCGGGGCGACTCCGTACTGACATGAACGAAGTTAAAAGAATACAAACAACGGTGAAATAAGAGAACAAATGAAGACACAGCTTTGAAATGTTCCGTCCAAATAGATTTTTATATCAGCGTCGTAGACTTATCTAGGCGTAATTTTTTTTTCTGGCTCATTGATTGGCTCGGTGTTTTGATATGGGTCCTTGCGTATGGAACAAGAAATGTGTTTTATCCATGTGTTTGAGTATTTTATTAGATGCAGAATAGGAAACAGATATAAACTATCCTATTTTTTTTTAGATAACAGTACAACCTGTACAAGTCAATTTACGTCTCTGATTAGCATGTATGACTAAGTGTTAATACAATGATATTCATAGGATGTAAATATAATTCGTAATTAAAGTCTGTAATTTACAAGATGAGAATGAAATAGAGGAAAACAGTTGATAGCAAATGGCTTCCGAAAGAGAAAGAAACAGAAGATGAATTCTTTAAAAGGTCTATATTTGATACCTAAAGGAAACGATAAGACCGAAGATAGTTTCTCTTTCTCTACCGGGAAAACAACGGTTATGTCAGTCTTAGATGTGACAAAGAATGTCTCACAACTAGACTTATCACGAGAAATAAATAGCAATGCACACTTCTAAACTAGGCCTAATCTTCAGACTCGAAAACAATGCATTAATGTTGTTTTGCTTTTGTTCACTATATACCATCCACTCTGAAGTCGATACTGCAATTAAGTGACAATCAATTATTGATTTGTAGACACGAGAACATATTTTGGGACATATTTTAATCGTAACCTCACAGCGCAAACACGCAATGTCAACGTAGCATTGACAAAACTGATCCAACGTCAAAATTATCCTTCTAAAACATAACTATTTTTTTTGTAAAACTGTAAATGGCTACTATATAAATGATAAATTGGATTTTTATAAAAAAAATAATCGTTTTTTTTCCCTTCTATTTACTATCAATATGCAGCTCTTAAAGGGAAACTCCGAAGGTTTTCCAAATTTGAGTTATTGACATATTTAAATTCTGCATAAAAAGTTGTAATAGTAAACATTTTACCATTATGTATTTAAATGCTTAGAAACATTTATATTTAATAAATTAGTAAATTCTTGACATCTCAAAAAAAAAACACAAAAAAAAAGGGGGTTCTTTGATATTTTGTTTTTAGGTTAGGCATACGTCACTTCCCTCAACAATACTGAAAGGAAACTAGATTTGACCAATCGTATAGCTTCATTCTTACAGTAGCTGTTATGCTCTTAGGTTTAATGACGGACTAGTCCAGAACTATGGTACAGTTATATATAGGTAGATACATTTAAAAGCATTGGGACAACACCTCGAGAAAAAAAAGTAACATTTTCGTCTAAGCCCTTCCCTGTCCCAAGAAGTAAAAAGATCGCAGGTCTGACTTATTCGAACAAACTGGTCAGTGTAAGGCTAGTCTAGACTATGTGTAGTCAGTCATGACAAAACAACCAAGCGATAGTGTTTGTTGTGTGTTGAGTGGTCAGGCGAGAAGATACACACTGCCGTGGTTAGTCAAGCATGTAAATCTCCTTTAACACGCATTTTTTTCTTTGCTTACAAGATCTAGGTCTAACTGCATAGACGAAGATATTAAACTTTGCTGTAATGGTTTTCCGTTTTACAATAAGTCAATAGATTAAATTAATAGGCATGTGTGACGTCACATAGAAACCCGGTGAAAGTCTGACCGTTTTGGATACGCAGGAAAATTACGTCAGAAAAATATCAAATACTAAGTTATTATTGCAAATACAAACAAAATAATATATTCATTATCTGTAGATCAAAACCATCGGAGTTTCCCTTTAATTCACTACTAGATCTAAGTTTCTATCTCACAGGCCTAACCGTTCAACTGTCGTTCTGCAGTCCTGACCTCAGGTTCCCCCCGCTAGGCTGACCCATTCAACCACTGGACAGGTACCTGAGATGAGCTCCAATCGGTATAAAGACTGGAAGGGCTAATCTTCCCGTAGAGCCTTGGCGAAAAACTCTGCCGTTCGACGCAATGTCTCATAACTCCCATAAAGGTCATGTTCCCGCAGCTCTCGGAGCTGCGAACACTCTTGCAAAATGTGCGTCACTGTTTCCACTGACTCTCCACAGTGTCGGAAACGGGCATCAAAATTAGGCCGGAACCGGGCAAAATAAGCACCAATGGGTCAGTGCCCAGTTCTACACTGCGCAATGATCGTTACTGGAACAGGGCGTACCTTAGGATGACATTCATACTCTACGACAAACACACCCACACCGAAATTCGTTCACAACACCGTGGTAAGAGTAAGTCGGGCCCGCAAAAGTCAAAGGACCACTGTATCCGTTAATAATTTATCTATATTATTTATATATATACTCTTCATGGCCCAATCATGCGGGGCACCACGATAAAGTCATGGAAAGATAACTCTTTTATTTCTGCAAGTCGGACTACAGTTACCCTATGTAACTATCGAGGCGACAGAGAGCAACGGCCTGGAGAACAAGTAATCTGGAGAACAAGTAATCTTTCTTTTATACATTCTATATATGTGACTACATTTATGTGTGTATTTTTTACACACGTCAATATCTGGGTGTCATTAAAATAGTTGCATGTTTTTTCTGTAGCTTTGTTTAGATTTTGCCCCTTCGTATTGCCCTTCGTTTTCTAACCATGGCCACCGCTTCACATATATTTTGTGGAGTCAACAGATCTTTCAATGTAGTCGAAATACTTCTGGAAAATGTCATCGACGAAACTGTTGCTCTCAAACATCGCAAAATGGCTGTAAGCTTTGTTTGCGAAAATTGGGAAAACTATGGTGACGGCCTGTCCGTTGTTCTAACTCACGGAAGCACAGTCATAGACTCTGCTCGACAATAGGCTGCCTACATGAATACTTCCGGCAAATAGCGGCGTATGCAACGCCGCGGGTCGACCAGTACATTATATTTAATGTAGGCTGAAGGCGCTGTGGTAACATAAAAAACATAAACACGAGAGTTAAAATAACAAATCGATCTAAACAGTTTTGTTATTTCATTTGAATATGTTTTTGTTACTTAACAAATCTTCAATCCCCCCCCCCCCCCCCCACCTTCCCTTCCCCGTATTTAGGTAACTACTGACGTACTGTCGTAAAAGACAACCCTTATGTCAGCCTAAATTGTCCAATGACCTAAATCTGCAGTGACCTACTACTTCGCGATGATTACGTGACCGTTGCACTGAGGGATGACTTATTCATCAAGTCACATTTGTTAACTCTAGAGAGAAAAGAGCATTTTGTTAGTGGGGAAAGGTCTCCACCGAGTTCTAGTCACACTTTGACTAGTGCTGAGTTTAGTCGGTGTTGCTAAAACACGTTGACATTAGACTGGGAACTAGTCCGAGATTAAGTCTATAAATTCAACAACTGGTCTAACTGTGTGCTTTGGAGAGGTCTAGTAATGCATTGGTACCCCATGGGGGTGAATGGAGTACCAATAGAAGAGTCTATGTGTCAAAGCTAATTCCCAATTGCTGTAGTTTCACTCTACCCCCACCAAAAAAACAATAGTCACCTTATGATAGAGCTATTGAAATCTAGATCTATATAACCGCACATTTCACCGACACGCGCCAATGCCAAATGAATCGAGAAGAGAAAAAAATATAAATTCGTGTCAGTCCTGTTCACACTCAGTCATTAGTTTACACACTAACTCACAGATCATTTTCATTAACACCAGTGATTACTAATCCTTTCAAAATTTAAAATAATATGGAAAGACAAAGGCTTAGCCCTCGGCACTAAAAAATCAGACTGATGCGCTCCCTGGTCATGGCCACATTTGTATATGCTTGTGAGTCTTGGACGCTGACTGCAGAGCTAGAGAGGAGGATCCTAGCAATGGAATTGAGATGCTACAGAAGGATCCTAGGCATCACATTTAAAGACCGCATCACAAACCAAGAGATTAGAGACAGGGTTACTGCATCGATTGGACCCCACGATGACCTACTAACTATCGTAAAAAAAAAAAAAACGCAAGCTAAAAATCTGTGGCCATATTACAAGTCTTCGGGTCTCGCATAGACCTTCCTTCAGCGATTGGAAGACAACATAAAAGAATGGACGGGCCTGCCATTGAAAGAGGTTTTAAGGCAAAAACAGAGCGGAATGGAGAAAGACGGTCGTCGAATCTTGCATGGTGCCCCAACGGTCAAGGATAGGATAGATCAAGGTAAAAGTGATTACAAATTGGCCAATAAGAAACGTGAACAGACTGACCTTGTAGTCTATGAACAAGAAAAAAACATACACATTAATTCTTTCTTAAAAAACAAAGCTTATATTATATTGTATCTATTTGTTTGAATTAGTCATGCAATGTATGATTGACCTAGACATGATTAATCTGTGCGATTAGAAATACTTTTCGAATTGTTTTTGTTTAGCTTTCAGCTTTCCCAATGCGCTATTATCCTATCACTTGTCTGGACCAGTTGTGAAAGTGTGTGTGGATGTGTATTTTGGTGAATGTTTACAAGATAGTTTTTTTTTTAAAACAAATTTTCCCTCGTGGGTCAAGAGTCCTCAAGGGGACTAATTCAACTTATCCCACCACATCTGCCAATTACGAGTTCTTTACATTGTTCAAGATACCAAACAAAATAATTAATTACCAAGAAATAATTGTTCAAAATTTCAGCTTAATCCGAGATTGGGTGTGGGAGAAATAACGTGTACAAACTTTTTACCAGACAGACAGAATTGAGTTGATGAAGGCTTTGTAAAAATTAGAATCTTTTTATACCTTTTACCAGTGGCATCACTAGGGGGCGCACCGAGCGACACCGACCCTAGCTTTCTAGTATAAACAAGAAATGCGATAAACCATAAGTAGTTTTTACACAAAAGACCACAATGGACATTTCAACAGCAAATCTTGTCACTGAGTCAAGACTGTGTGTAACGTGCCATTATTTCACTAGGTGTGGAGACTAACTTGTCAAGCGCTTGGCTTCCAGTCCCAGGCGTCTCGAGATCGAATCTTGTGAAGACTAGGGTTTCAAGCTTTTGGGATTTTTAGGAGTCCACCTAACACTAATGGGCACCTGACATTAGTAAAGACGGGTGGTCATTGTGCTGGTCACATGACATCTTCGTTACCGTAACTGTCGGCCTTAGAAACATACGATTTTTCTCAATAGGTCGGAGGGTCTGAAAGCGGTACTTAACTTTTTTAAAACGTATGTTTTTTTGTTTTTTTTAATGATTCCCGCGTCTTATTTTCTAAGCTCAGGTCTAGTCGCGTATTTAAACAAGCGATCAACGTCTGCTAACACAGCTAAAGATAGAACTTGTGGAGATGTAGTTCTCGCTGGGAATAGAGATTAAAGTCTCGTCTGCTACTCAGAAAAGGGAAGCAACTGAACAACTGCAAACAAGATGTGAAAAATTTTCCGTGAGCTCAACATTTAAGCATAACCACAAATATTTAAGAATTGTAAGAATATTTATTATTGCTCTATCCAGCCCAAACTGTGGCCCGCGGGTCACATTCGGTCCCTTGAAACTTCTACCCACAGTGTTTAATGAACCTGCAACATATCGATTCCATTGAACTTTTATAAGGTGATGTGAGCAGTGACACGCGTGTCGGAGATTTTATGACCATTGGGCCGAACAAAAAATTGGCCACCACTGACTCTAAATATAAACACATAAAAAAAAAAAGAAAGAAAGAAAAAAAAAAGGGGGGGGGGAGTTTCCAACGCAGAAAGCGGTAGGGGTAGTAATTTAAATTCTGACAGTTCTTACGCCCAATCGTAGTGAATATGATGTGTAAGACGGTCAGATGTGCTGACACGCTACGCCATACACAAACTCATCGCTAGAGGACATTCACACCAGTTATCATAAATTGACCAATAGCAGAGCACTTTAACAGACAGTGTAGGGGATACATGAGGACATATGTTTTAAGAACATTCGAGACACTAGATTCCAGTGGATAGCGATGTTAGGCCCTTTGTAACACAAGATTCGTCTTTACCATTGGTTTAAAAATATGCATGCACACACATAGCTGATTTTCATAATTAATGTTCGATTCTAAACCAAGTATTGAAACCAAGTATTGAGAGAAAATTGTCGCTAAAACAATGACAATGAGAAACATATGTATTTGGAATGTCCATTATTCCTTCAAGTTAGAAGTACTGTAAGGGACTTATTAGAAGCAAACTGTGGCAACTATGTAAATGTTAACTTGTCAATTGTATTAAACAAGCTGCCAAAACTAAAAAATAAAATGATACATAACTGCAACTTAATTATTGTTTCCGAATACAGGAACCTTGTTTGGGCTAGCTGGCTCAAAGCTCTACATAATAATAAGGTTTTTCATCCTAATCACTTAGAATTGACATTTAGAAAAATAATGGATTTTAGGGTAGAGAATTATCTAGTTTGATTTTCATATACTTGTACAATTCTCAGGTAGTTTTCCAGAAATGGGGTGATGGGGGTCAGGGATATTTGATATTGTGTTGATTGTTCTGGGGTAGAGGATACTTGTATCATTGTTCTGTCTTTTATGGATTCAATGGCTAGGATGGTTAGGTAGTATGTCTTCGATATTAAATAATGTTTCTGTTACTATTGTTGTATTTTTAGGTTAATCAATTTTCAATTGTTTATGATTTAATACTTGTGAATTATGAGAACTTACAAATAAAAACATATAGGAAAAAAAAAAAGTGCTCAGGTAGTCAGGGGTCAGGGATATTTGATATTGTGTTGATTGTTCTGGGGTAGACGATACTTGTATCATTGTTCTGTCTTTTATGGATTCAATGGCTAGGATGGTTAGGTAGTATGTCTTTGATATTAAATAATGTTTCTGTTACTATTGTTGTATTTTTAGGTTAATCAATTTTCAATTGTTTATGATTTAATACTTGTGAATTATGAGAACTTAGAAATAAAAACATATTGGAAAAAAAAAAAAAAAAAAAAAGAAAGCCCACAAAAGAGGCAAGATGGCCCATACAAGAGGCACATTAAGCCCAAAAAAGAGGCAAAGAAAAGAAAAGAGGCCTAAGGCCCAAGGATTCCTATGATGATAAAGCTAAAATTGAATAGCACAAATTATGAGGTTTCCTTTAAAAAAAAAAAAAAAAAAAAAAAACAACCATTGTTAACCGAGTGCTATATCGCTCAATCAGGCAGATTTAGAACTGCCATGCTATTCAATTTCTCTGCTAAGTTTTTCTACTCTGTTGCTTAGATCTTTTAGCTGACCGTAAAAATTGTACCACATTTGGGTGAAAGGGTCCATTATTAAATACATTATTTATCCAACTGGGCACAAAAAAAAATTAAAAAAAAATAAATAACAACTTTGTGCTACAAGGGAAGGGAATTAGAAATGTGATTTTACAGTCCTACAAAGTGCATAATATGTATCATTTGTCTTTAACAATGGCTAGTCAAAACTTCCTCTTCTGCATACCGGATACACCAAAAAGCTACTTATTTCTAGTTATTCGCCATAGATGAAAATCTCCAAAAATATACTTATTTTAAACACCATGCGCACTTTCGAACGTTTGAAACAATTGCAAGCACGATGAATGTGATTTTAATTAGTTGGATTTTGTATAGCGCTTTTATTGTATGCATCTAAACGTGACAGACAGACATGCAGACTGACAACACAAAAAATTAGTGGCTTTACCCTAAAGGGTCTGCTAGAACTCAGTAGAACAAAACTGCAGAGTTAGGGGAACTCCTTTTCCTCATCAATAAACCAAAAGCGCAAATATAATCCGATGTTCCGATAATTAGAGAAGAAAAAATATTGGAAAAGGGGTGGGGGAGTTAAAGTGCACGCAGCTCATAGTTGAAAGTAATCGATCAATCCACGTTGATGGCATACTCACAACAGAGAGGGAGGGGGAGGGGAATCGGTTGGATGGCACAAATTTTAACCAGCCATGTGATTTAATATCACAGTGATCTATAATGAATGAAGAGCCATTTGAGTAAGATAGTGGATTCAACAGGCATAAAAACTTGACTATATAGCTTGATAAAGTCTGGATGTTTTATAAGCTCTTGGATGAATTCCCTTCGAAACTCTTTTCATTTGTATTCGATTATACAGATCTAGTACTTCGGAACTCTTTTCATTTGTATTCGATTATACAGATCTAGTAAAGTTCCCCTTTACTTGAGGTCTATAGGGCAGATAATGTAATGGTCATCTGTTTCTGTGGCCTACGGTTAACAAGGGTGTCATGCACAACGAACAACCGCCTTGACTTTTCCTCAACTAATGTCAGGTACCCACTAGAGCTGGATCATGGATAGACTCAAGAGGAGCCCGAAGATCTCAGTCTGCACCAGGATTCGAACCCCGGAACGGAAGCCAAGCGCTTTACCGCTCAGCCACCGCGCCTCAACATTTCGGGCTTACATAGGTCTCACCAGCCACACGAGGAGGCACAAAACTCCAGTGCAAAGCCCTCAGCCCCCCCCCCCCCCCCGATGACAAAAGTGGTCATCGTCGAACCACGATGGCGAACTATATACCATACACATCTAGACGTGATCCCAACAGACAAATGATACACGTTACCCGGAAGAGCTATTTTAATCTTATCTGACCAAACAAGGTGAGGAATAGGGGAGATAGAAACTCTGTCGATGCGTCGAATACTATCTGGCATAGGCGTGCATCAAGCGAGTTCTTTCTTGAAAGTTTCCAAGCTAGCTCTGATAAAAGTGACCCTTCCTTCGTTTACAAAACAGGGCAGTTACGTCATAAATGGGTGTAACTAGCCAACAACTGGCTAGAGTTGGGGTCAAGTTTTCGCACATGGACACCAATGTGTTTGTGTGTGAAAAAAAAAAGATGAATTCAATTTGAAAATAAAATTAAAAAAAAAAAATGTCACTGTTACAGTATCAGTGTTCGAGATAACGTATGTTTAATGTTAATGAAACGATCAAGAAGCAACGACTAAAACATTACATGGAAACGCCCATGGTTTTGACAATTTTCGATACAATATGTGTTTTGACTTACAGAAAATGAACATATTATTCTTTTTATTTTATTTTCAATAATATAATAATAATATAATATAATATAATAATAAGAAGAATATAATAATTTTCTGAATTAATTTTTATGCGTAGCCACAACGGTCAGATTTCCAAGGGGGGTTTCTGTGTGATGTCACATAAACCTATTAATTGAATCAATTGACTACTGTATTACGGAAAAGAATATGGTAAAGTTTACAATCTCGTTAAAAATAGATCTAAGTCTATGCAGTTAGATCTAGATCTTATAAGCCAAAAAATAAATAGTGTTAAGAGCAGATCTACATGGTTGACCACTCAACAGTACACAACAAACACTATCGCTTGTTATGACTGACTACACATAGCCTAGGCTAGCCTTACACTGACCAGTTTGTTACAATCAGTCAGACACACGATCTATTTACTTTTTGGGACAGGGAGGGGTGTGAATAAAATGTTACTTTTTATTCTCTCCATTTGGTTATTAGAATGCTTTTAGATCCATATAACTGTACCCGTGAATATCATTGCGATGGACTATGCCGTCACTGAGCCTAACAGCGATTGTAAGAAAGAAGCGATACGATTGGTTAGATCAACATTCGCTTTCAGTATTTTTTTTAGGAAAGTGACTTATGCCTAGCCTAAAAACAAAATCTCAAAGAATCCCCCGCCCCCTTTTTTTTTTTGTTTTGAGATGTCAAGAATGTACTGTCTCGTTTATGAAATAAAAATGTCTCTAGATAAAAAAAAAAAGTAAAAGTTTACCATCAACTTTTTACACAGAATTTAAATGTCAATAACTCTAATAAATAATGTCGAAAAACATCGGAGTTTCCCTTTGCGAACAGATAGTGTTCAATAGTTGATAGTGATGGCGGAGCCCTGGGCGAGGGTCATATGAAGGACAGAAGAGATTCTTACATGTGGGCTCCTTGTGCCATGCTACAGCACGAAAGCGCTTCTCCGCCTCTAATACTGTGAAAGTATTCTTCTAAAACGTACGTATTGCTGCACGTATCAGTAACAGTTTGATTACGTTCGAACAGTGGGGCCTTGATGTTCGTATATTGACTTAGTGGCTTTCATCCAATGGCAATGGGATCCTTGGCAGGTCCTAACAATTGCGGGGCCTTGTTTGGGTGGGAATAAGGATAATAAGTGAAAATTATAATTTTGTATTTTAAAAAAATCGACTTTGAATTGTATTTATTCTTTACTATGAACAAAATTGCGATCAAATTAACTTTAATTTACAAACCTTGCAACCTATGACATATTTATATGCCAGTGACTATAAAAGTAAATAAAGAAATGTAACTTCCGATTAAGGTGAAAATTCGCCCGATTATTACATTTTATTACATGAAAGCTGACAATGCCTTTTTTCTTTTATCACGCGTAGGATTGGCGTTTTCCGCAATTAATGACACCCACAAATGACAATTTTGACTATTTTCAGGAGATTTTTTATGAGTTTTCAGGAGATTTTAATAAATTCAGAAGATTCCCATGACTTTTTCGTATATATTCTGCAATTTAATAATTACACCTAGAATTAGCGCGGGGCCTATGAAAGCGCGGACCCACTGCGACCGTATAGGTTGCAGTGGCCTAAGACCGGCCCTGATGGGATCCCACGATGATCTGCTAACTAGTCAAAAAACGCAAACTAAAACTTTTCGGACACATCACAAGGTCCTCGGGGCTTGCGAAAACCTTCCTTCAGGGAACAGTACCAGGAAAAAGAAGAAGAGGCAGACAGAGAAAGCGATGGGAAGACAACATAAAACAATGGACTGGCCTGTCATTGAAAAAGATTCTATGGCATATCTCTGACCTCCTTCAGTCGCGAAGAAACTAGAAATGAGACATGCAAAAGACGGAGTAATGGAGAAAAACTGTCGACAGATCATATGAGGTGCCTCAACTGTTCAACAGACTAAGCGATAGGTGAAGGTGAGCCAACGCTAACCCAGAAACAGTATGCGTGCATGAGATAGTCAATGTTATTAAGACATTTTTTTTCGTGGGATGGGGTTAGAATGCATACTTTTTTTTATCTTGGTATAATATAGTTCTTTTTTTTTTTTTTTAATGTCTTTTGTAAAGAACTCCAAGAATGTCATCCAGTGGTGCTTAGCAATACTCACATACAAGTAACGGGGAGGGGACAGCATGTCATTACCATTCAGGAATCTGACTTATTAACTTGTTACGTCTCTCCTACTATCCAGGCTCTCTTCAAACTGCACCACACGACACAACGAAATTAAAGAACCTCACAACTCAGGGCTCCAAAGTAACAGTAGCAATTTAATTTCAAATACATTACAAACACTGTACAGTTGGCAACAATATTACACGAACTGTCCAAAAACCTAGCCTTGCTCCGCCTGAATTCACACACCGTGCTGTTTGTAACTTCGCCTCGTACTAGTCACATTGCGAGGTAACGTGAAGTGTCTTGACTCAAACACACTTGCTCGTATATAGGGTCTCTACTGGCCTTCCAGAACCGGATGGAACGTCGCTTGACCACTCAGGTTGATTACAATCGCCGTGACTTGCGTGCGTAATATTTACACACAGGTTGTTGCCGAACTGGCGTGTACTGTCACTGGTCACGGTTGACCGCTCGTCTAGCGCTGGACTGGGCGATTTGCGTAGGCTAAAAACACACACAACCTACGACCATCTGTGTCACCACCAGGTTTACAACAATATATTCATAAAATTAGCTAAACCTTTATTTATAATAATTCGCTGGACGGTGAAATAAACATTGTTATAAAAGCTACGTGCTTATTAAACTATTATCATATTCGGTACGTGACGTTTTGGAGCGAGCCATTTTGGCACTGGGGACGTTTTGGCGCGAGATATAATTTGACAATAATTTAATAAGTACGTAGCGTTTATAGCGTATTTATTTCACTCTACCATAATATTGTATGTATAGTATGAATTCTAACACCGTCCAGCGAATTTTTTTTTATAAATATAAAAGTTTTGCTTATTTCATGAATAATATATAATAACCCTATAATAAATCAGTTTCCTGAATTGTAATAACATGCTATCACCTTCCCTTTATTTTTATGTGAGTTCTGCTAATCGCACTGGATGACATTTTTCGATTTCTTTCCAAAAGACATTTATTTTATTTGACATTAGTGTAATATTTTCATATAACAAAAAACCATGTTAACATCTAAAGATTTATTACGCTGAATGACGACAATAACTCCACACATAGTAAAGATTAAGACACGGAATGTGGTCAGTACAAACTCTAACGGGAATCCACCAATGTAAACAAGCAATAGGAACAACAATAGATAGAAACAAATTCACGACACTAAGATACTTTGAAAAGATATATTTTGAGAAATTGGGTAGTAGGGGTGATTTGGATGACACATCTCGCATTGACGCAGATATAGTTAAACAAATGAAGACCAGCACCGAGCACTGGTCGTTGGCGTCATGCGATCATCTCCATGGGACTGGTCATTACCTGTGACACCTATCCCGCCCCCTCTCGTCTGCGCACAAGAAAATGATGTGAAACACAAACACACATTTACATGTAGTAAATGATAAGTCACATTGATTAATGAACTTGTTATAGCTCACATAAAAAAGGTTTTAGGAGCAGATATAAAAATAATTACTCAAATAACATATATAATGTACGAAAGCTACTAATGCTTTTTGCTTCAAATGTATAACAAACAGATTTTTTCACTATTTTATACCGAGACAAACAAAATATATATCCTACCCCCCCCCCCCGTCCCTAGAAAAAAGTCTTAATAACTTAATAATTTTGACTATTTCATGCATGCTTACTGTGAAGTATGGATGGCAGCCTGGTATTGTGTAATGTTAGATTTAACAATAATTAAATGACAAACTTAAATACCAAAAATAGCGGACACAAGTATTTCTTCTTCTGTACGTAAAAAATAAGTCTTAACACAAACACTCATGCAAAACATAGATATGCATAATTCTTTTTAAAGAAATAATACAATAAACGTACATAATGTATTTCGCGTCAAAACGTCACTTGCGCCAAAACGGCGGCGCCAAAACGTCCTGCTTCGATCAAAATGTATCTCGCGCCAAAACGGCCGAGCCAAAGCGTCACGTACCGCCCAAAGAGCGCCTCTGAGTGCGAAACTACAGTGAGGAGGATTTGTGTGATACGTTGGGTCCAAGTGAACATAGCAGAAAGCATTCCTATCTTATCTTATATAATACAGACGTTACTTCAAAAAAGAAGATGATTACGCCCTACGCGTCATGCATTTTAGTTATGCTTATTAACCAATGACCTATATTAAAATCTGCTAAGTCATGGTTTTCCTGGCTAGCTCATTCCTAGAATGTATAATAGTGGTTATTTCTGTAATACTTTATTATTAGCAATTATAAAGTTACTTCATTAATCATTAAATGTAATGCAATTCAGAAAGGAATGTGCATTCTATGTTGCATGCGGCCTCAGAACGAGACAGCTGGAGGTTACTCACAAGGGTCGCGGGATACACATTTGAGATTAAAAGAAAATCCGCTGCCGAGGACAGACGTAGACGGCGAAGAGAAAATTTTAATCGGCCACCGGCGGACAATGGTTATGCTTATCATGGATGTCAAAAAAAAATATGTAGGTCACAGCTAGGGCGGCGTATCCACGGGAAATACTGCATTCCTCATTAATCTTCGAACTCGATAGCTTTGCTATCTTATCTTATCTAATACAGACGTAACTTTTCTATACTAGAGTGTAGGAGAGAAGCAGTCACCAAGTAGATCTCACTTCCTCTGGTACTAAAAGCAGGCCGTCGATCGATTCGATTGGCTAAGTACGTGACATGATTTATATACGATGAGTTAGGTTATATAGTGATCTAATAGACATAAAGGACTTTCTAATGGTGACCAGGGATAGCAGTCAAGAATGTGGTCCGGCCTAAAAGACTGATAAAAGAATGGATTCAACTAAGGAAGGACAACTCAGCGACTGAATCGAAACGAAAGAGTTACGCACTTTACAGTATACAGCGGCCAACTGGAATGATATTTAACCTTCATTCAGTTTGTTCTTTAAACGAGTTTCTTTGTTCCCTTAATATGTCGTTCACGTAGGACTTAATTGACAATAGAATGCAATTCAGACTTTGTCCACAGACTAATAGATATTTACTTTTGATTCATAAAGAACTAGGATTTAATGGATAATAACAAGATTGATTTGTTTTTGATATGATATATAGTCACATTTAAACTACACTCTTGATGAGATATAAACTACATTCGTGAAACTGAACTCTACAAGACTTAAAGACTTAAGAATATTGTTTATTCTATCTTTTAGTAACCTTAATTAAGAACTTATTTACTTCATCTAGTTTGTAAATTGAATTGAGATGCTACAGAAGGATCCTAGGTATCACATTCAAAGATCGCATCACAAACCAAGAGATTAGAGACAGGGTTACTGCATCAATTGGACCCCATGATCACCTGCTATCGTAAAAAAAAACAAAAAAAAAAACGCAAACTTAAAATCTATGGCCATATTGCAAGATCTTCGGGGCTCGCAAGGACTTTCCTTCAGGGAACAGTACCAGGAAAAAGACGACGAGGCAGACAGAGAAAGCCATGGGAGGACAACAAAAAAGAATGGACGGACCTGCCATTGAAAGAGGTTCTAACTAAGGCAAAAGACAGAGAGGAATGGAGAAAGACAGTGGACGAGTCTTGCATGGTGCCCAAACGGTCCAATAGACTAAGGGATAGGTAAAGGTAAAAAAGTTTGTAAATTATGTGACTCATTGCTACAGTGTTTTAAAGTCTGGCTTCAAGTATCGTAAGTGACCTAAGCACTAAGTTCTACCCAAGAAGGTCAGTGAAAGGAAAATGAGCGGCAATGACCTCCCAGAGCACATCAAATGTCATAGTGTTATTAGCGTCACAGTCACGACAGTCGTAAATCCCAGTTTAAAAATAAAATTATGCCTTAGTTTAGGTTAGGATGATCTGGAAAGTGGAAGTTACACCCATGACAGAATAGACTCTCTTTCTCCATATATAGAGAGGCTGCACCAAGCACAAAGATGTTCGTAGCACATGTATTTAAATAGGTTTTGTTTGTTTGATTGATGTGGTTCAGACGGTTAACAAACAGGATGTTATGTGGCCAGCACAATGACAAATACGTATTTGCTTTGCCCAACTAAAGTCAGGTACCCATTAGAGTTAGGTGGACTCAGGGGCTCCCTAAAAATCCTGAAATCCAAAATCCCAGTCTTAACCGAGATTCGAATCCAGGACCCCAAGTTCGGAAGTACCACTTAGCCAGTGCGCTGTATCAATGTCGCTGGTTATTTCTGGAATCAGTGGTTGTCTGTAGACGCGGTTAGACTATTGTTGTGGAAACTCTGTACTGGGGAGAAAACGATTCAACAAGGATAATGATGAGAGCGATGTGAAAAGAGTTGTAGGACCACACATTTGGATGAATAAGAGATTCTACAAATCTATGTCGAGATGTGAATTCGCAGCAAAAAAAAAAGAAATTGAGCCTAAAACTCCTTAAGAGCCAAGATAAAGCTTTTTTTTTTTTATGATCTCTGTCATAGAGTGTGTGTGTGTGTGATGCTGATAAAACCACAAGTTAAACTAAGCTGATAATTTGTATTGGCTAAATAGATTCTGATGTAACCACAAGTAAAACTAAGCTGATAATTTGTATTGGCTAAATAGATTCTGGTGTAACCACAAGTAAAACTAATCTGATAATTTGTATTGGCTAAATAGATTCTGATGTAACCACAAGTAAAACTAAGCTGATAATTTGTATTGGCTAAATAGATTCTGGTGTAGCCACGAGTGAAACTAAGCTGATCATTTGTATTGGCTAAATAGATTCTGATGTAACCACAAGTAAAACTAAGCTGATAATTTGTATTGGCTAAATAGATTTTGATGTAGCCACAAGTAAGTCCAGCGCAGTTGAGGTTATAACAGGGGAGGGAAATTAGAAGTAGACAAGCTTCAAACGAGCATGGTAGTTTTTAGGGTGAGTTTAATTTTGTTCAGAATTTCACTATTTTATGTGTTATATTGAAGTTAAATTTGTGACAATAGTGTCAATAAAAGTTACATTCATTTTTGTTTAAAAATAATTTTGTTCAAGTTTCATTCAAGTTTAGCATTAAGAAATTAATATGCCTACAATGATTTGGTTGAATTAGCTGTTTGAAGCTACAATCCAAGCCAAGATTAGCTAAAAGCAATACTCTGTTCTTTTTATTATTAGGACACTTTGGTCTCACATCTCTACAAATAAGACTTTTTCTACCATGAAACATACCTGATCCAAAGACTATTAGGAATATTAATTATTAAAAATTATTATTACAGCACCACCCTCCTTCCTCATAGACAAAAAACAAGCTGGATGCTGTAAATGAATTCTGCTATCTGGGATCCACAATTCAAGATGACCTGTCTCTAGAAGAGGAGATAAAAAAAACACATAGGGAAGGCTGCCTCAACCTTCGTTAGACTCAAATCAAGAGTTTGGGAGAACCAGAAGCTCACTACAGTGACCAAAATGGAAGTCTACAAGGCATGCCATACTGTATGGCAGTGAATCAAGGACCACTTATGCAAAGCAAGAGAGAAAACTAAACTCATTTCATTTACGATGTCTCCGTAGGATATTGAAAATCACATGGAAAGAAAAAGTGGGCAATACTGAGATCCTGAGAACAGGTATTCCCAGCATCTTTACAGCCCTCGGGCAACACCGCTTGTGCTGGCTTGAACATATTCGCCAGATGGAGGACAATCGCATCCCGAAATTCATCCTCTATGGACAACTTGCGAATGGCTCAAGAAAACTGGTCGCCCCCACCTCCGTTACATAGATGTAATAAAACGGGACCTCAAATCATTGAACATCAATACTGACCTATGGGAAGACATAGCTTTAGACCGCACCAGATGGAGAGAGACAGTGAAAGAACATGGGTCTCAGATCTGGAAGAAAAATGTACAATGTGAAAAATGGCCAGCTCCTCTAAGACCAAAGCGAAAACCACCTTAACCTGCAATATTTGTGAACGGGAGTGTTTCTCCAAAATAGGGCTCCACAGCCACATGAGGAAGTGTGCGAGATGTACCATAGTCGTTCTACGACTGAAGGAGGCCAACAAATACCTATTTGTCACCAGTACTGGAGAAACACTCATATATATAGATCTATATCTAAAATATATTATATATATACATTATACATATATAAATTATAATTATATATCTAAATAGATCTAGTATTAACTATCAATTTATCTACGTTTACTCACCTAAGTCTGCTAGTCTAAGTCCTAATCCTAAGAATGATAATCCTATTTGACCTATTTCAGCCAGGTGTCTTTTTTAATACCGAATTTGCTAATTTGCATTTCTAGATCTAATTCTAAATCTACTCGTGGATCTATTTATACTAGTTATAGATTTAGAGTATTTAGATCTATTCATTCTGATTCTAAATCTAGATAATATTAATATTTTTATTAATATAATTTATTAATCATTAAATTAATAGTATAATTATAATACCACTGACTGAGTCTACATTTTTTAGTGGTCGGAATTTAGATTTACTCTACTCTAGTCTCGAGATCTAGTCAATATGAATTACTCAATTAGATGTAGATAATATGGTTATAATTGTCTTAATTAGACCTAATTTAAAATTAATTAAAAACATTAATACTAGAAGTAGAGTCGAGTAGAGACCTAGAGTAGATTACTAGATTTATATTCTATTTAATTGAGATATTCATCATATTGAAATTTAGTCAAAAGAACAGTGGGTAATTCTGCAGGATTTCAAGGGGCAGCCATCTTTGTTATTGTTTAGACTGTAATCTTGTATCTTGGGTTTTCTCTCCGATTTGGGTTTTTGTTTGTTTTTATTTATGAAGCTAAAAAATATGCTAGATCTAGCTATACCGGTATCATCTAGTCCTAATAAGTCTATTAATTAGACTCATATTATCTAACTGCTAGAACTAGACTAATTACTATATTAATATGACAAGGTTCTTAAACTTAAAGGCAATAAAGGTCAATTAATATTTGGTAATAAACTGTGCAGATATTTATTGTAGGCCTAGTTAAATTTAGATTCTCTATATCAGAATAATTCAGAATAGATAAAGACAATATTTAACAATTAAAAAGAAGACTGAACAATAAGAAACGTATTGTATTGACACCAAGTCAAAATTAAAAGAAAACATAGCATTGCTTTGAAACCACAGAAGTAATGTTAATTCTTGGTATTTTTTAAGACACTATCTTGGGATTTCTTTGGAACATAAACAATAACAAAATAGTAACAAAGATGGCTGCCCCTTGAACTCCTGCAGAATTACCGAACAGTTAATCTAGCTCTATAATATAGAATCTAGATTTTCATCTCACATTCAAAAATACACAGTAAGAACACATTGCAGATTCTGATTGATCTCACTAGTATCTAGATCTATTTACAAAAACAGGGGCACTAACCTATATGACCCATTTATTATTGCATTCTACTGATTTCTCTAGGTCTAAGCCTACTGAAAATGCATAAAAGAGTTACCTCCTTCTTGTATGTCTATGTGTAATGTTTCATGCACAGAAGAGTTCTAATATAATCTACTGTGTAGGCATAGTTTTAATGTTCTAAAGGCCCTGTCCAGAACTACAAACCTCACAGACACACATATTAATCGCCGCAAATGAAGTTGACGATTGATTTTTTTTTATCTACACGAACGTTAATTAATTAGGGTTGATATTCATTTTACAACTTCATACCGTAGATCGGTACACATTTGAGACCAAAAGAAAACCCGCTGAGGACAAACGCAGACGGCGAAAAGAAAATCTAAATCGACCACCTGCAGGTTATGCTTGTCCTGGATGTAGCAAAGTATGTAGGTCACAACTGGGGCTTCGCAACCACGGGAAATACTGCATTCCTCACTAATCTTCGGACTCGAGAAGACAAGTCTCATTATTATTACCATAGATCGGTTGACCTCCATATAGAGAGCCTAGATTTAATATTTAATAGGTTTAGATAAACAGGCCTATCATATATAGAATCAATATTTGCATTTACATGCAACATTTGATATCATTGGTTGATTGTAAAACGCACATTCTAACTATTTACAAGCCTAATCCGCAATACGACGTGGCGATGATGTGTACATCGGCTGCACGTGAGTTCTTTAAAGACCAACTGAAGAGGTTTTGGGGATATTAAAAAGTCTTGACAGACTGTTTTCGTAGAGCAAAAAGACTATTAGATACAATAGATACATTGTAGGCCTATATACACGTGCATATTCTGAAGCCGGCCCTTCTGAATTGATTACAGAGAAAGAGAAATTATATGTTTTGTATTTTTTAGATCAATACTTTTTTTTTCGTTTATGATTACTGTTTATTTTGTAGGACAACCATTGAAAGTCTATGATAATATCTTGTTAAATAAATAAATAGAATTTTCTTGATATATCCGGTTTTCGGTAATCCGTCACCTTCCCGGTCCCTTAACCGTTGGACTATGATGAGTCACTTTCACCTATCCCTTTGTCTGTTGAACCATACTGGGACACTTATCTTGTAGGCCTATAATACAGACGTTACTTCAAAAAAAAAAAAGATGATTAATACACTACACTTCACAAGATCTGTTGACTGTCTTTCTCCATTCCGCTCTGTCTTTTGTCTTGGATAGAATTTCTTTTAATGACAGGCTTGTGCATTCTTTTACGTCTTCCCATCGCTTTCTCTCTCTCTGCTTCTTTTTCCTGGTACTGTTCCTTGAAGGAAAGTTTTTGCGAGCGCTGAGGACCTTGTGATAGGGCCATAGAGTTTAAGCTTGCGTTTTTTTTTACAGTAGTTAGCAGGTCATCCAATTGTTATATTAATCATGTTTCTGATCTCTACATGTGTGACGCGTTCTTTGTAAGTGATACCTAGGATCTTTCTGTAGCATCTCAATCCCTTTGCTAGGATCCTCTTTTCTAGATCTGGTCAGCGTCCAAGATTCGCAAGAATGTAGGCCTATAGTAAGCATATGAGAATAGAAGATCAAGAGGTAACTTGGCCCTATATGCTGAATGGAAGACCGCCGCATCCCTAAACGACTCCTATATGGCCAATTAAAGGAAGGAAAGCGATCACAAGGAGGACAAAGGAAATGCTTTAGGGACACCCTCAAAGCTCCTCTGAAAGCGTTCAGCATAAACCCAGCTCCTTGGAGACAGAAGCACATGAAAGAGCATTATGGCGTCGCGCTATGAAAACTGGCGCACAAATTGCCTAGAAAGAGAGAACAGCGCTGGTAGAAGAAAAGCAAGGCCAATGACACTAGCCCAAGCTGGAATAACCTGCCCAGTGTGCAGCCGAACATTCCGGGCTCACATAGGTCTCACCAGCCACATGAGGAGGCACAAAACCCCCAGTGCAAAGCCCTCAGCCCCCTGTTTGACAAAAGTGGTCATCATCAAACCACGATGGACGAACTATATATATATGGACGAACCTTTTGTGAGGAAGTTCTTTGAATATTTCTATATGACAGTATATGCGTAACCTCCGACCTATATCGAAGGTGCCGGTACATGAGCCATTTGCCATAATACTTTTTGGTTCTGTTAGGTCTAGGACAGTCTAGGTCAGGCATGTCAAACTCATTAAGGTATATGGGTCACATAAAAACCTGAGGGGCCGCATTAAAAAATCAGTTGCAAAACAACCTACTAGTTTTAAGTAAATTAGAAACATTACAATAAATACAATAATTAATGGCATACCTGTCCCTTGGCTAAATTTGTAGTACAATTGGGTAACTAAAAATTATTATGATTACGCATTATTTTGTTTGTCCTGATGCTTGACATCTTTTCTGGGACACAAGTTTATTAATGTCAGGTTGAAGTTTGTTTGCCACTGACACTTTCATCACTGATGACAAATTTTGATCAGATGACTTAATCTTTTTAGTTCCTGACACGTCGAGAAGTGAACAAAATTTTCTCTTCCTATTTGGTTTATCCACAGTCGTAATTTTGCTTGAAAGTACTTCACATGATTACACGCAGTTGTGACAATGTTGTCTGACCTGTGAGATCAACTGCAAATGCCAAATCCTGAACCCATTCGTCAGTTTGGAAATGCTCGACAGGTTCCTCACGCAGTGCAAAAAATCTTTTCAATACTTTATGGCAGGAGAGCCAGAGGGCTACTGTGTTGTAGGGAACACATTCAAATTCATGTCCAATGTCATCCAGAAACATAAAAAAATGGCGAGGATTTAAAGAAAGCGACTGAAACCGGTCTTATGACATGTTGGAACTGCAATGGCTGTGCACAGAATATTTCTTGGTGTATGATACACTGAAAATTAGGAAATTTAAAATTAGCATCAGTCTCTTTTATATTTGCAAGTAGCTTTACATCAAAACCATTTCGTTTCATGGTTGATCCATCCGTTCTTATGTAGCTAGCTTTACCAAAAGTATACAATATCACTTCCTGTTATTTCTCAAAAACATCCTCGCTTGTTGTGGTGTTATGCATATAACAGAACTCTAGTAGTTCCTCTTGTATCTCAAAATTCCTGCCACAGGCTCTTATGAATATAGCCAATTGTGCTACACCCGTTACATAAATTGACTCATCGAGAGCCAATAAAAATAAATAAAAATCAACTGGCGGACATGTCATTTATTCTCTATGCCACAGTGTTCCTAGTTAACTCTATTTCTTTGAATGTTTTCACCTTTTCTGGACAAATTACTTCGGCAGCTTTAACGACACACTCCTTCATAAAATCACATTCACTAAATGATTTGCTAAGGCTTGCAATTAAGTTTGACAAAATGTAGCTTGCTTCACTGCAGACTCACTCTCGTTGTTCAGTTTAACAAATACTATTTTTCCATTCAAGTAGCTTGTCATCTCTTATTTTCCGGCGTTTAACATTATTTTGATAATTTTTGAGGTGGATAAGTGGACCGCGTGCAAAGTGGTCGCGGGTCGCATGCGGCCCCCGAACGCCGTGTTTGACATGCCTGCTCTAGGTTGATTGAGATCCTGAGATCCAAAGAATTATTTTATCTTTATGGTCTAAGGGAAATTACTAAAATAATTGTGACTGACTTTGGTAACATGCATTATCTTTCCTTGCACTTTAATATTATCTTATCTTCTTATCTTATATAATACAGACGTTACTTCAAAAAAGAAGATGATTACGTCCTATGCGTCATGCATTTAGTCATGCATATTAACCAATGACTTAAATTCTGCCAAGTCACTGGTTTTTCTGGCTAGCTCAGGCAACCCATTCCATGCTCTAATAGCACTATTAGGCTTACATATAAGAAAGGTCCGAAATCTCAAGCAAATATATTCTACGTTGTTTTGGCATTTTTCAAAGAATATTTGATTCGATCAGGCTAACTTATTTTCCATTTCAAACAAATGCCTGAATCAGCCAAGATAACAATCGACTTGGCAGATTTTAATTTACTGATTAAAATGCATTGACACAAAATCACGTTTCGGACGTAGGCTAAAAGTATCTTCTCCTTTGAATTAACGTCTTCTTATAAAATACAGACGTTACTTCAAACAAGAAGATGATTACGTCCTACGCGTCATGCATTCAGTCATTCATATTAACCAATGACCTAAATTCTGCCAAGTCACGGTACTGGTTTTCCTGGCTAGCTCAGGCAACCCATTCCATGCTCTAATAGCACTAGAGAACTTAGGGAAGAAGGAGCATTTGTACAAATTTGTCCTATCGTATGGAACGAGGAGTGCGCCTCTATCTTTGTGTCTTTCTGAGTATTTTATTAAATTTTGTATTTGAAGATTATGGTTAAGTGTTTTATGTATAATTGCTACTTAATTTTTGAGTCTTCTATCCTGAAGAATTTCTAAATTTAGTGATTTTATGAAAGGTGTTACTCTAGTCAAATGTGAATATTCGTTTGTTATGAATCTCACTTCTCTATTTTGTATCTTTTCCAGATTATTAATGTTTTCTTGAGTTGAGGGGTCAGAAACAGAGGATGCATATTCTATTATTGGCCTAACCAAAGTTAAATAACATTTTAGTTTTATGTTCTTATTCGATTTATAGAAATTTCTTTCAGTTTCATTTTAGTACATTTTGTGAACAAAATTATACCATGTTAATTATTAATATTTAAATCATAGATCAAGTTGTCGTTGCCAGTTTGGACCATGGGAGGAGGTGGTAGATGCTCCCCCCCCCCCCCCCCCCAAGGCCCTTATTCCTTTGGGATGGGGGCGTATTTAAGTGGAGAAATTACATACTTTATGTAAACAAAAATATGTTATATTTACTAAATATTATTTTGCTATACATCTTATTTTGTTATATCGAGCACCCCCTCCTTCCGCCAATGTCAAAAATTAAATTAGCAATAAAGGTAAAGCTTCTGAATAAATATAAAATGCAGAGAGGATACCGATCTGATTTATAATTCACATTTTTCAGGCCCCTTCCCTTTTCCGCAGAAAATCATTATAGATATCACGACATTTTTTATTTATATCCTCAGAATCTAACATTTTTTATTTATATCCTCAGAATCTAACATTATTATATTCTGGTACCGGTATGCATATGTCTATGGTTCCGATTATTCATAGAAGACTTTGTTTTGGAAAGTTTACACTACTCGAGGTCTGATTTTTAATATTTTTTCCTGATCCAAGTTTTATGTTAATTATAAAAATGACCCAATCAACGTTTGGATAATAAATAGCCAATGAAATCGAAAAGGAAATTCCGTTGAATTTTACGATGCCTTCATGTCGGCCATTATATTCCAAAACATAGGCCGTAAATAACAAAAAATGACCAGCCATCGAATTGGAGTAAATCTTAGGGTCTCGGGTAATTGCGACCAGGGCGCTAGAAAGTATATGGAAGATAATCATGTTATCAAATTCTTAAAGAAAGACACAGACGATTATGAATTCGCATACTTTGGTATATTTGATGGACATGGCGGACCTGAAGCATCAGCTTTTTGTCGAGATCACCTTCTTAATGAAATAACAAAATATGATGGATTCTGGACTGACGACGACGAGCAAGTGCTATCTGCCATTAGAAAAGGATTTTTGGACACCCATCAAGCTATGTGGAATGTTCTTGGTGAGTCTTGTTATTAGTCTAGAACAGTGGTTCCCAAACTTTTTTGTCTCGTAGACCCCTTGCCATGTTTTCTGATTTTCGGTAGACCCCCTGCTTAACTTATATTGCATTTTTGCACATTCATAAACTAATTTCTAACTGCAGTGTACAAATTAATTAATTTGCCTTATGTATTATTGTAAAATTTTTCGCAAAGAGCAGTTTCTCATGTATTTCTTGAGCTTTCACATGTGGCTCAAATATTGGCCCGGCGGAGCTGTTTTCACTAACAAGTGAAGAGGCAAAGGTGAGTTACTGGTGCCTAAACCAGTAAGCTTCGGGCAGGAGGGACTTAGCCTTGGCTTGCAGCCCACCTAGCCGAAGGAAAATATAATTCATACCTCTGCTGCTTTGCAGCTATACACCCAAACATGGGAAAGGCTTCGTGGGTCAGCCCTGGGGAAAAATATGGAGCTGAAGACCATTAGGTAGTTTGCAGCTTTGATGCTCATCCCATCGATGTGCCCTTGAACTGTAGTATTACTAAAAGAAATTCGTTTCATAATATCAGATGAAGGTTTGTGTAAAAGTTTTTAAAACTACTTCAAGGACTGGTAAAATCAATGTTTTATCTATAATGTTTTTCGTATTTGGCTATAGGTATAGTGATCTTGTAAGACGCTAACAAACCGCCATCTTTTCTATATGATGTTGGAGAAAGATTTTGTGGATCTATTCTGACATTTTTTTCTCACTTTTCTCTTTTTATCAGGGTGGCACCGTCTCAAATAATGCTCAAGTTTAATTGATTTCACATAAAGACTCTTATTATAGACATCGCTTATTAAACAAGGAAATAAATAATCAACGCTTTAAAATCAAGATTTCTTTTTGTTAAATATTAGTTACATGTAGACAAAATTAACTATTTAGATTAGTATTGTAATTAAATACGATTATTTTACTTTTGAATTTATAATAAAGATACTGATATTTATAACTAAGGTACAAATCATTTATAAGTGATTGAAATAGTTACATTAATGGGGTGTGAAAATTAAAGTCATAGACCCCCAATGACAGCTCATAGACCCCCAACTTACTTTTTCACTTTCGTAGACCCCCTTGGAAGTCTTCGTAGACCCCTGGGGATCTATATAGACTTTGGGAATCACTGGTCTAGAATTTATTAGATAGAATCATTCATAGATCTAGATTCTAGAAAGACTAGACTAGTCACTAGTCTACTCTTAGAGTCACTAGAGTAAGACTGTGACCACTGTGACTGTCTAGACTTTAGATGATAGATCTAGATTATTCTAGATTCTAGAGTAGACCCTATCATAATAAAATACTTAAAATAGGACTAAAATAAAGTTAATATATTAATATTATAGATCTAATTCTAATAAACTAGTTACTTACGACTATCTAGATCTAGATTAGAATCTAGATCTAAGTCTATGTTTATAATACTTAATAATAAAGACTATCTAGGGAGGTGAAATAAAAAATTGTATCTTTGAAAAAACTATTTTTCGTTAGTACATCATTAAAATACTTTAAAAGAACTTTCCAATGGTGTATAAATTATGACTGTTAGAAAGTTATGATTTTTTTGTTGTGGCGTTTTGACCTAACATTGGTTGACATGGAACAAGTAAGATAAGAGTGTCTCACTGGTTAAGCCGGAAGAGGACGCCCCCCCCCCCCCCCCCCCCGAATCAAAAGTTAAAAAGTTGGAATTGAGTTTCATAGATAAAAAAGAAATTTAATAGTAGATCTAGCTAGTATTAGTAGTAAATTTCTAGCTCACAAATCTGATATCATTTATAATTATATTTATGAACTTTACTTGTTTAGAATGTAAATATTGATAAAATAAACAAATTATTTGGTCTAGAGTCTGACTTTAGAGCTACAAGAAATGTCAGAGGGATGTGGACCGAATGGCAGATTGCAGCAAATAACAAACAAAATATTTAAAAAGTGAGATCAAAATCGTCGGAAACAATCTTTTTTTCTAATGTGCTTTAAAATTCATGCGCATGTGATTAATACACAAAAACTATTTGAATATATCCAGAATATTAGGCATTACATGGCCTGAAGTAGTTTTACGTCTATGATGAAATTTCTTTATCAAAAACTGTAAATCCCATAGCCAACAATGCTAATCGCTTCTCAACTTTTCAATATGATGCGCTGAAGATATCATGATAAAACTTGGTAGAATTATAGCCAGGCATGATATCTAGGGTGAAAAAAAAAATGAATGTTCGCCATTTTCCTCGACCCTGTATTGCTAAAAATAAAAAGTGTTATTTTTGATAATAAATTAAAAATAGCTTAAAAAAATTGCATTAATTAGGCCATTGCCTAAAGTAATCGATAACACAACTTTAAAACTTCTCACATTTCATTCAAAAGTGTAATAAATTTCCAAGTATGGCCTACGTAAAAAAAAAAGCCATAAAAAATGCAACCTTAAATTATCGGATGTTTTTTACTTCCGGACTTCCTGTTTTTTTTTCACCTAGCTAGACGATCTATAAAAATTGAAAAAATCAAAATTTTTATTATAAATAGAAATTGGTAACTCTAGATCTAGCATTTACTTTAATTAGATTTAAATCTACTTTGTTCTTACTAGACTACTAACCTATATATAATCTAGTTGTAATCTGTATAGTCCACCCCTATTTTCTGATATTACTAATATTAGCAAACACCCCCGCAATATTTGTTAAAACAAGCCATTAGTTTATTAGCTCTGATGAAACCAGTCTTGTTTTTGTTCATGGCATGCTCTATTTCTCTGTAGTTCAGACACATTTAATTTTGTTCTTGAAAAACAAGGGTTTTGCTTCTGTTTAAAGAGCACTGGTATGACTCACTTTTTTTCTTCTAGGACAGAAGGATGGTATGTCCAGGTTTAAGACGATTTAAAAAAAAAAAATTTAGGTATAGCTAAACATGCCTTATTTAAAATGCTTCTTAATAGGCACAAAAACACATTACATACATGTCATAAGCCTATAGATTTGTAATATAATATTTGCTTATTGTTATTAGTGGCATTAATGAACACTATTTTAACTTAGTTTTGCTAAGGGAGACACTTTGCCATACCTACCCCACCTCTCTTTGATTTTATTTTAACTATGTTTAGTGAAACATTACAACATATCAATATTTATTGTGTATTACTATCTGGTCTTGCATCAGCATCCAGGGTCACATGGTTACGTGCCCCTCCCAAAGCCTGCCTACATCTCTCAATAATCCTTGTAAAAAAAGTTTTATATTTAGGACCCTCACATATTGGAGCCTGGGGCTTTTTCCATAGACAAAGACCCTTATTTAAATTGCATCTATTTCTCCTTTATCTCTAACAATACAACAAGAATTATTTAGTAGTATTATTTAGCTGTAGAGGTGGCAGTAATTAAACTAACGAAACATTAATGGAGTTTAAAACTGAAACAAATTATGATTATACATAACATATAACATAGCAGCACTTTGGTACCAAGGTAGTTTAGAGAAGACGGTGAAGATAGTAAGGCGAAACATAGATAAGCTCCATAAGAGGAATCACTTCACACGTGTGATTTGTGAGGGTTTGTTGCAACAAATTCATATCAGTTTATATAATTCGTAAAAATAAACTTTCAATTATGTTCCTTTAGATACTTGGCCCAAGACAGTGACTGGACTGCCAAGTACTGCAGGCACTACAGCAACAATTGCTATTATTAAACAAGGAAAGCTTTATACTGGACATGTTGGGGATTCAGCACTTGTATTAGGAGAAAATGATCCTTATGGTGGAAATCCTGTTCAGGCTATTTGTATAACAAAGGTAATTAACTAGGACAATCAATGTTATTGTTGTTGTTGACTTATTGAAAATTTAATAATAATCTTAAGTTGCATAATTTGTACAACAGAGACTCTAACAATAGTTAACATTAGTTGTTAAAAATAAGACTCAACATAGCCAGAAGTTACAACCAAAGCAGTACTTGAAAATGAAGTGGGTTGTTTGATAAGTTTCAGACATTCATTTAGAAAATGAAGATTATTACATCCCATCCCCCAACCTCTTGTTGGATGGAAGGAAGGAGGCTCAAACCCAGAACCATCATGATGATAGTCCAAAGCATATATTACATGAATTGGCTTCTCCAATTGACAGAAAGGAACCTGAATCTTGTATTTGAAAGATCCCTGCTTATCTGAAACTCCTTTGGTTAATTTTCTATTGTTTCTCAAACACCATTGACCTTACTATTACGTAACACTATGATATTACATTAAGCCTTATATGATGTGTTTTAGGAGCACAAGCCTGATGATCCAGATGAGCGTTTACGAATCGAAGATGCTGGTGGTGAAGTAATCAACAAAAGTGGTGTACCTCGTGTTGTTTGGAGTCGTCCGAAGACCAATCATAAAGGGCCTGTCAGGAGAAGCACTCAGATAGATCAGATTCCTTTTTTGGCTGTAGCAAGATCACTAGGTAGGTGCACTTATGTCAAACTACTAAATCTTCAATTTACTAGCATTTTGGAAACTTAATGTAATCATGTTTTTGTCACTACACTAACATTAACTTTTGATGCTTCCATGGTACCAAGCAAAATGTACTTGATGAGGCAGAAAGTGTTACTAACCCTTGTCCCATCCGCCTTGTTCATCATGGGGAGCAAATAATGGTGGTCTCCAATATTTAGCCCTGCGGTACATTGTAGGAATGTGAAAAACTCCCTCATGGGGCTAGATGTTACTTTGGCAGGGGGGAACCGGGCAGTGGCTCTGACCCTGCAAAATTGATATGAATAAATGATCATTTAGTTGATTGGGGACCTTTCAACAGAATGCTTAGAGAAGAGCTAATCTCTCATTCCTTGTTTTTGGATACAATTCTTCCTTGTCTTAATGACCATTGACTTGTCTTTTTAGACATTCTGCACTGGGGACTGTTGACCTTTTATTTAGGCTGCTGAGATTTTCATCCTCTTATTTGCTTAAATGGGAGCTGGTTAGCCTTATAATAGGTTGTTGCATAAATAAACATTAGTGAAGAATGTTGTCAGTTTTTTATGATTGAAGTTTTTCAGCTTAACATTTAGTTCTTGAAAGTCCTACAATTGATCAAAACCTTGAATAGTGATTTTGTTTTACATACTATATAATTCAGAGTTGTTATTCTCATTATACACTCTTTTCCTTCTCCACTAGGTGATCTATGGAGTTATGATTTTTTGACGGAGACATACGTAGTCTCTCCGGAACCTGATGTATCTGTTCTGAAAATGGATCCTACTAAACACCGCTGCCTTATCTTAGCTTCTGATGGTTTGTGGAACATGTTGACTCCTGAGGAATCTGTCAACATGGTCATGGACTTAGAGGCACAATTTGAGGATAAAATCATCCATGATCCAGTAAGTAAAATGTCTTTAACAGTTTGACATTTTTAAGTCCAATTGAAGTAATAGTCTGTTAACTTTGTAAAGCACCTGGAGCTTTCTATATGTCTGTTAAGAATACAATTTAATGTTGTTCAAATAAATTCTAAAATTATTTATTTCAAAGTTTTTTTGTTTTTTTTTTCAATTAGAATTAATAAGAATGTCCATCATCATTTATCATTAAAAATATATATGTATAATTGAAATAAAAGAATATTCCGTTGCAGATTAGTTTTGAAAAAATTCATTTTAAACTAAAACATTTTAAATTATCCTCTCTGCATCACAATTTGTGAATTCGAATACACCTGTTTTATAACATTTTTTTTTCATATTTATAATCAAATGAACAGAAAAAGGTTGAAGAAGCCTTTTGATTGGAATTTAAAATAAAGAAGGAATAAAAATGTAGTGGAACTACCAATGAAACAAACTATGCAACTTACTGCTGGGGGGATGCTTAAAAGCAACTCTGTCAGTGCAACTCCTAAGTATGACTAAGATTTAAATTTATTGGCTTAAAAACAATGAAGTAGATAAGGTTATGCATCATAAAGCCAGAAAAATATTATACAAGAAAAGAAAGATTTTCATTCAAGACATACATATATATGTCTTGGAAATAGATTTTTGGGCATCATTTGTTAATTGTACAGTTATTTTGATTTCTAGTTCTTCACTTCTGTTATCCATGGATTAGCTGTGACTGTTTTTTCATAGCACATTTTATCAAAGAGTATTGTAGGATCATGGGACCTGGCTAATGTCTCCTACTCAAATGATTGTAAGCTCTTGTACATTTTTTGTGTGCATATATGGTTTTGTATACTAATATTGTCCACTTTGCATTATTTCAGAATGTAGCTGTCAGTTTCTGGAGTAACCCTGCAGAAAGATTGGTGTCTAGGGCTCTTAATAAATGGAGGTCTAAAGCTTTGAAAGCTGACAACACATCCTGTGTGGTAGTCCTAATAGACCCACTTGGTCCTTCCAAATTAACTCTCTTGAAACGCAAGAGACAAGAGTTGCTGTCAGGAGGGGAGATAACCAACTGTCAATTAATCAAAGTACCAACAGACATGGAAGCAAATCTCAAGACGAGAAACAAAAATGCCAATTGCAGTTTAAGTGATAGCCATGTTCGAGTCACAGATGATTCTATCATACAACCTGCTTCGCGCAATGATCACCATTTTCTCCGCCATTCAATGCCCTTTGGCATGCGATCGAGTTCCAGAGATGACAGTTGCAATGAAAGTATTAACGACAGTGTACAGTATATCCCCAAGCCTACAGTGTTGTGTCATCCGCGGCATGCAAAGCCCTTTGAAATTAATGACAATAAGAAAATGTATCTTAATTCAGGGGGTGACCTTGACATAGAGAAGCCTATTCCCCAGCCTCCTCCCTGTACGCCTTGTTCAGACGTGAAAGAACTAGATGAGAGTGGGGATGAGAACTCTCTTCAGAGCTCGACAGATGTTACTGATAAGGCATTTTCACTGGCATCTGATGAAAGCATTGAGTCTCCAAGTTCATCATTTGATGAAGCTAACCGTCCACCTACTCCACAGAGTGCACCAGCTAAGTTGTCTTCAGCCAGGAATAGAAGATCGCACATTTCTAAAAGTACGCAAAAGAAGCTGGCTAAAAGTGGCAGGCTTTTGCAATATCCACCCAAGTCATCTGACTCGCCGATAAAAATAAGTTTAGCCAAAGCTGAAAATCATAGTAAAAGCACTAGATCATCTGTTAAACAAGCTTCAGGCTCTGTGGGTAAAAATGAAATCACCAGAGCTGCAGAGCGAGCTTATGTTATACCAGCCAAAAACAATACCACAGCAACTTGTGTTGATACTCCTCCTAGGAGGGTGTTAAACACTTCCAAAAGCATGAACGATGTGACCACACCTAGAAATCAAAAGGAAGTGTCTCGGGCTATTTCTTGCACTGGTTTAACCCCAGATATGAACATGCTTTTAACCAATAAAAACCAAACCACTTTAAACAACACTCGTGATGCTTGCACTGGTAGTGATGATCTAACTGGTCAACTCCTTTCCTCTTTGATGGTAGTGAATGTTCGAGGTCCTTCCAGAAACAATGCCAGCCTAATCATAGATGGCCTGGAGGGACCCAGTGAACCCTTGAAACAGCTGAACAAAACAGGGCCCTTGAAAAAGAGTGGCTCGAAGAGATGGGGAAATTTCCTGAGGGCCTCCAAACTGAGCATCGATCACATGTTTAATTTAAATAACAAAAAAGATCATGGTCCTTGCAAGTTAACCAGTACATCAACAGGTAAACTAGAGCGGAGTATATCCAAGGTTGTTACTAGCAAAACTAGCTCAATGTCTACGTCCAAACTATCAGAGTATGCTCACCTCCCAGATATCACTGTTAGTCATTTAGCTGACTTGACTGTTGATGCTTCCACCCTCACTGCTGCAGACTATACCACCTTGTCTGCCCTCTCTGAAGATGACAGTGTTTTGTCTGTCACGGACTTGACTACTGCTCATCAAAGTATGCTGGAGGATGGCGTGCAGGGAAAGGTTCTTAAACACAGAAAAGGATTCCTTCAGAAAACAAGAGTTACACTTCGTCGTGCTCGCAAGGCAGCAAAGAAAGCGTTCTTTCCAGAGAATCACAGGCTCTTCAACCATAAGTCATCAGGGTCCAAGAGGAAAAGTGATGAGTTCCTACCAACACCAGACATGAAACGAAGGCGACAGTTGGAGGCGGAAAAAGTATAAAGTGCTATATTCTGTTGTGTTTGTGTGTGTAGGTCACATTTTAAAATAATGATGAGATTATTTTTAAAGGCATTTTTTTTTTATTAGAAACATTTTTTATGAAAAAGCACTTAGCATGGTAACCTAGTGACCTTTGAAGGTCAACATATGTGCAATATAAACAGAGCAGTAGTTTTCATTGTAATTTGATCTTTTTTTTTTCTTTCTAAAACTATTGAGTGTCTTTCACCTTTATAAAATAGAGTTGTCAAAGATCCATGTGGCTAGTATATTAATGCAATTGATCTGTTTTTAGCTTTTTTTTTTATTTTAAATCTTGATCACAAGATATGAGATTAGACATAAAGGTCAGCTTTCTTACAGGCCTGCTGATCTTGTTTTAGTTTTGCCATTTTTATATGAAAAATAATTCTTAAAAAAAAAAGAACATTTGTATATTTATACTTGTCTACTGTATGTCTGTAGCTTCTGTGGCTTGTTCAATGGTCAGCGCCAAAGTGAACAGCCAGTTCACTAATAAGAATGCTACAAAGTGCACACAATATAAAACTGCAATAACTGCTTTACAACTGAATGCCTTTTGTAGATTCATTGTATGTTAGATATTTAATGCAAGATATAGTGTGTATATAGAAATATGTTAATTTTGCACAAGAAACATGTAAACTTTGAATTTAATACAAATACCATACAACTATTATTGATTTATGATGATACACTATGCAATGTTATAATTCGGTCAGAATTTTTTTTTATACCTGGTAATCTATAAACTTGTTCTTTTGCCTCACTGCAATCGATTTCATCTGCATAAAAGTGTGTGTCTGTTTTAATTTATCAAATATTGATTGCTGTATATGAATGGAGCATTTGATTTCAGTAATGGATGTAAAAAAAAGTGTACCCCCTTGTCTACATAGATGCTTTGTCTGTTGAATTTCTCCTGGCAGCTATGTGAAAAGATAGTCTATGCTACTCATTTAAATCAACCATCTTTGGGATCTGGATATGTTCTACATCTATATAGATTGCTCACTTGTTTAGTGTGGAATTGTTTGATTTTCACTGTGTGTATTTTTGTTCCTGATTATCATTACAGAACCACATTTCTGTTGAGTAGATTAGGTCTCCCAATTGTTTGACATTTCACAAGCAGTTTTAAATTTTCTACATTTTCTTGCAATAAAACTCTGATTTGAGCAAGTTTTTTTTTTTTTCAAAGACAAGCAATATATGAAGTATAGTATAGTCCCAATATCTAAAACTCTATTACTATTTTTTATGTGTAATAGTATAAACAATGTTTTCTAGCAGTTTTACACACTATTAAAGATCCCATTGACCATTCAAATTAGTGCATTTATTATTTTATTTTTACTTGTAGGTTTATATTTTATAGTTCTTAATTTTGTTTTTTACTGAAATGTGTTGAGCTAAAATATTGTTATTTTTAGGACTGGTCATCTCCTATTTGAAATTTGAAGATTGAACCCATTGCTTTTTACAGTGAACAATTGACTTGTGTGATACACAATATATGGTTGTTTGGAGCAATCTACAATGCAGCCAAATTATCCCCCACCCCCCTAAAAAAAAAAATCCTTTTTTAACCATTAAAATGAAAACCAGCTAAAACAATGGATATTTGCTTTTTTCTTATAAGTTAACCACTTTCAAAAAAGCGGGAATACAGTCCAGTTGTCAAAAAAATGAAGACTGGTCATTTTAAAGCCATAAGTAATAACTGATACTGTTACTGAAAATATAGGAATAGATACAACAAATTTGATCCCTGGTTTAATACTTCCTAGTTTATTGACAAAAACAATAACGTTTGACAAGGCAAGTTTCATGTATACATAAAGATTGTCATGTAAGTGGCTGGCTTTTTAAAGGCAGCTATGTGCTCTTTAGCCATCTTCTAGATCGTTGGAACGCGCTCATTTTCGACAAGGAGAGGGTGTATATAATATAGATATTGATGTGTTTAAACCAGTGGTGCCCACCGAAATGTTGGCACGAAGAGTAAATACCCCCTCCAAAAAATAAAAAGGCTGACTTATGTATCTTTACCTAAATAAAAGATTGTTAAACTACGCCTATAGATTGGAGGATCGATAGGAATATTTACAAAATAGCGACAATAAAACGAGTCGGTAGTAAAGCTAGCTACAATGTTGCTCTGTTTTAAGTAAATTGCTTCAGATATCCAAATCCTTAATGTAAGTACTAGATCCACGGGTTTCTAATCAATTAGTTACAAATTCAGGTGAATTTAATTTTTTTTTTTTACCTTTTCATTCATGTGGCCCGCGACACGAGTGTCAGAAATTATAATGGCCTGCAGGTCGAATTAGGTTGGGCATCACTGGTTTAAACAATAACAATAGAAACATTGGTACCAAGAAAAGTGTCAGAGAAAATGGAGTGTCATAAGATGTATATAATTCTTAATGTATTCCAACAATAATTATGAATACATTGGTACCAACAAAATACTTCAGGTTTAAATAACATGACTTTTGGTCAATCAAAGCAAAGGAAGTTTACTATTCCAGTGTTTCAATTTAATTGCATATATGCTACACATCATGTTGCGATCATATAAATGCCATTGAAGGTGTAGCACAGGTTTGTGGTGCTGGTTGAACAGGTTGACTATCCATTAGTGAGGATTTCTAACAAATCAAATGATGCTCCAACTGAAGTAGATCATAATGGAACATGTTAGCTAGACAAAGGGACAGCTTGAATCTAGTCTAAAGAGAGAATCATTGATGTTATCTCTTCATTGGTAACATCTAGTTTCTTACAGCGATTCATAGCCTGGGATAATCTCATGGCTAAAACATGCTTGCACTAAAAATAAAAAAAGTAGCCATTATTAATATCTAGTTAGTGGAAACTAAGAAATCTTTCAAATAATTTATTAAAATACAACTATATCTATAAAATGAATGTTGTACAAGTTAAAATCAAATAAGCATAATGTGACTGATATAGTTAAATTTAAAAAAAAAATCTGAATATAGTACCAGTAGTTAGTTTTAAATGATATCACATTATCTTTAAAGATGAATTACTTACCATTATGTGTTCCTCTTTCTTTAAAACTATTTTAAACATTTGAAAGAAAAATAATAAGAACATGTTAGTTTTACTAGTTATTAAGTCAGTCTTTGGTAGGATATACTTCTCAGTGTAAAGAAATGAATGGCTCTTTCCCCCTACTCTGTGGGTATTCACTTTAACATAAAGCTTTTAAAACCAAATTAAACAGCCTCTGCTGGAAGGCATCTAGATCTATATCAGGTTCTGCTATGACAGCTATTAGTGTCTCATACAGAGTTTGAGTTGTATGAACAGTGTCAGTATTTGGAGCAAGATGTTTTATAAACTTACCAGAAAAATTATAAGCAGGACAAGAACAATAGTTTAAGTTGGCCAAGCACAAATAAGGAGCTCCAGATGCCCCTATTACCTGAATGAAAAAAAAAACATGGTACTCAAGGTTGTGTTGGTTGCAGATATTAGGATATAGTAATATACCAATTTGATAGTACCTGTATCAGCTGGTTTATTGCAGCTGTCATATTGATGCAGTGGACACCCTTACATTGCAGTGTGAGGGGCAATGACGTGACTGACACTCTAGCTCATGAAGGAGTGCTGGCCTTGCCCACTTTTGTGGCCCCCAAGTATGTTTAACCAGGCTTCTACTATGATCCATAGGTGGGTACATGAGAAGTGGTTGAAATCCTTGGATGGCTCTGACAAAGACCATGGAATCTGGCAGCACAATTGGGCAGTGTAGAATGGAACACTGCCTGTAGTTGCTTACTTTGCCCAGTTCCAACCAAATTTTGATGCTGTTGCTGACACTGTGGAGAAAGTGGCGTATATCTTGCATGAGTGTCAACAACTTTGAGAGCTGCAGAGTCACTAGACCTAAATGGAAACTGAACAGCAGAATTTCTTGCCAAGGCATTTCCTGTCCTGAAACCAATCTCAGGATAAGGAATGAAGATACTTGCTTTTTTCATTTTATAATAAAAGTGTGATCACAAATTGATTTTAAATTGACATGACTCAGGTAAGGAAGATGTGTTCACTAGACAACACAACACAATCTAAAAGAAAATATTAATATAAAAAGATACAAAATAATATTGGAAACCCTTCAAAGTGAATACACAGCATTTTACTGAAGGGCATCTACTATTATCTTTAACTTTGATTTCTTAACTAAATCAATGTGAATCAGAGGTTTATATAGTCTTTACCTGAAAAACTGTACGGCCAGTAGGAGAGGTCATTTTTGTTACAGAAGATTTGTCTACCAATTCTAGTGCAGACAGAAGTGTTCCATGAAAAAGACAGTTCAACCTGACACAAGGAAAGAAGTAAGAACAAAATATAAACAACTGACTTGAGAAAAAAACACACAAAAACATCCAGTCATTACCTAAAACAGTGCTACCGGTACAGTTATCTACTTTAAAAGTTTTATTTCATAAAAATAAATCTACTTAAAATGGGTGTCTTTATACAGTAGACAGTGTTTTGTGAATGACTACATATGATCAATATTAAATATAAATATAAAATATTAAACTGACACTGACTCATATTAAATGTGTGATAATTAATTTTAGTACAAATTTTAATACCTAAAAAAAGTTTGTATAGAATCCACTAAAAGATTTTTGTCAAAGAAACACTCATTTAATGTGCAATTGTGTGCTAGAGAATATAACTTATTGAAAAATGAATAAATCCTAACCGTTCTAAGAAAAGAAAAAAAACAACTTACGCACTTAATACATCATCAGACACTGTAAGAAAAATTATTCAAATTTTGATTACCAGGACTTTTCACAAGATAAAATGCATAAGCAGAGATATTAATTTTTCTTTTATGATATGAAATTGAAAAAGAAGAAAATGTTTTAGCTGTGTTCATGAATGGAAATTAAATAAAAAAAAAATCTTTTCATGTAGAAGATATGAAGATAAGGCTGAAAAAGCCTGCATATCATGAGACAAGCATTCACCTGGACCCTTCAAGGAAAGACCAAGAGCTGACGGCCCGAAAAACATGGCGCCAAGATTAAGCTACAGATGCCAAGCAGATGAAAAATCATTTTTATATACTGGTAGTAAATTCGATAACTGAATTTAGAAAAAATAAGTTAAAGTCATTGTTTGAGAAAAATAAAGGTGTTGTATTAAGAACTGTATTAGAGATCTATTAAGAACAATAACTAACCCTAACTAGGACAGAGAAAGATAAGAGAATTATGAAATAAGTTTATAATAAGAGAAATCAAGAAATAAGTTTATGAGATGAGAATCAAGAAAAAAGTTAATAAGAGACAAACAAAACATACATTTTCCAGTTTCCCCATAAGACCTCTCCACTTCCTTGAGAAGTTTTTCACAAATGTCTTCCATACTCTAGAAGAATCTAAATAAAATTGAAAAGATCTCAAATTTAAGAAGTGACTTTGATGCTGACAAAGAAGTACGATGTCCAATCCTATCGCTGTGGCTACCCGGTAAACAAATTTCTCATTACAGATATTGTCAATATTAAACATCTCTCAAAAGACAATGGGTCATATCACTGTAAAATTCTTTACTTTTGTTGTAATACAATAATACAGCAAACATACACATACAATTATTTTTGTGTGTGTGTAATGAACTACACTTTACAAATTATCATCTATATATTGTAAGATGAGATAACCAAATTCCAGTCTATGTTTAAAAAAAATTATCTGATGCATTGACCTAGGAACCTGTGTATGATTTAATCATCTTCTTTTTTAAAATTTTGAAGTAATGTCTGTATTATAAGATAACATCACATTTTATATTCTTATATTATAAATTCCAAAAATTACTTCAATAGAGAAGATAATTATGTCCTACATATTTCATTTAGTATTCTTGTCATGCATATATTGATCAGCGACAAACTTAAAGTTGGTTTTCATGGCTGATTCAAGCAACCCATTCCATGCTCTAACAGTAAAAACTCTTAACATCACTAGTTCCTAGGGAAGAAGGAGCACTTGTATGTAATTGTACACATTTGTCTAGTATATATATATTGATTATAGAATAATGTGCCTTTAGATATATTGTGTGTGTGTGTGTCTTTCTTGACTATTTTATTAGGTTTTGTATTTGTATAATATTGTTCAGTGTTTTATTGATACTTTACTTTTTTTTAAGTCTTCTGTGTTACCTGTCTCAGTCAACTCAGTGTTAGCCCTGAAATGACCATGCCACATAAAGTGATTAACCATAACGATACCAGTAACATAAAAAGTGCAGTTAAATTAAAGACTCTAGACTAGGTTGCTATGGTCAAGTATGGTGTAGATCTATATTATACTAATATTAGTAATATAGATCTAGTTAGTAGTAGTAAATTAGTAGTCTAGTAAACTTGAATCTAGATCGCCTGAGTAGATCTAGATTCTAGATCTACTATGATCTAAATCAGTGGCTCCCAAACTTTTTTTTGTCTCGTAAACCCCTTGCCATGTTTTCTGGTTTTCGGTAGACCCCCTGCTTAGCTTATATTGCAGTTTTGAAGATTCATAAACTCCATTTTTTAAACTAATTTCTAACTGCAGTGAGTCGAAGAGTGAATCAGTAATTTAAAGCAACATCATAAGTTAGAGAACTCTATCTTTTTTAATGATAAAATTCAAATTTAAACCAATTAAAATAACAATTAATATGTATTGCTAGAATCACCTAACACACTGGAAATGATTTTTTTTTTTGCAGGTTTAACATCCGTTGCTACCGATATTATGCTTCATATAAGAATTTGTTGTTATATGAAGTAGTCCTTCAAACATTAATTCATTAATTTGCCTTGAGTATCATTGTAAAAGTTTTCGCAAAGAGCAGTTTCTCATGTATTTCTTGATCTTTCACGTCTGGCTCAAATATTTTCACTAACAGGAGAAGGGTCAAAGGTGAGTTACTGGCGCCTAAACCAGAAAGCTTCGGGCAAGAGGGACTCATAAGCCTTGGCTTGCAGCCAACCTAGCAGAAGGAAAACAGAATTCAAACCTCTGCTGCTTTATAGCCAAACATGAGAAAGGTTTCGTGGGTCAGCCCTGGGGAAAAATATGGAGCCAACGATCATTAGGCAGTTTGCAGCTTTAATGCTAGAACTCTTCCTACCAATGTACCCTTGAACTGTAGTGTTGCCTAAAGAAATACGTTTCATAGAATTAGATGAAGGTTTGTGTAAAAAAATTTAAAACTACTTCAAAGGCTGGTAAACTCAATGTTTTATCGAATGTGTTTTTCGTATTTGGCTATAGGTAAAGAGATCTTGTAAGACGCTCACAAACCACAATCTTTTCTATATGATGTTCATCATGTTGAAGAAAGATTTTGTGGATCTATTCTGAACTTTATCTTTGAGTTTTCGAAATGTTTTCACACCTGTTTCTTTTTATCGTCTCAAAATAATCCTCCAGTGTAATTAGTTTCATATGCTATGATGATCATGATGATATGGACTTTTTATGGTCATATAAAGTTAATAAAAAGCAATTAATTAGACAACGGCTTATATTTAACAAGAAAATTAGGTGAATTACTCACTCCAGATCTAATTCTAGGACTAAATTCTAGATCTACTATTCTAATCTAAACTCATAACTGTATTTTGTTAGGTTTCTTAGATCTAGATGAGAGATCTAGATATATTCTAGATCTATAAACTATAAACTTATTTATTGTTGTGGTCTGATAAATACCGTACTTAATTTAAAAAATAGTCGTCTGCAGTTTAAAATAACAACAACAACCGCAGAGAGCAAGGGTTATTGGGTCACAAAGGTCAAACATGGCTGGAGAATTTGACAACTTCGAAGAAATATTGAATGATCATATCCCAGTTGATAAACTGAAATATGTGAAACGCATACTATATGGGGCGGAGCTTGAGTAAGACATGATTGATAATATAGAGATATTCTAGATCTAGATCATCTACTAAAGTGTCTGTCACCACCGAGCCGGCCACCCTCGCCTCTTTTCAGAATTTTCAGTCTTTCACTATAAGTTACTATACTATAACTATAATAATCATAATGTGACTATAAAAAAAAATAAAAAAATTAGTTTAAGTAATCTATAATTATAATATAATAATATCACAAAGTCTAAACAACATATAGTCTTAAGTATTAAAGTTTAGCTATTTAATTTTCTTACACAAGACACATTGAAGTTACACTTGTTCTTACAATACTTACATATCTGTATTAAATTTATATCTAAACTTATATTATAGATCTATACTATATCTAGTGACTCTAGTGCTTATTATAATATCTATAGATGGAAAGGGTTGCCTGAATCAGCCACAAAAACAAAAGTCTTAGCAGAGTTTAAGTCATTGATTAACAAGCATGAATAGATTGACATAGAGACATTCATAGGACATAATTATCTTCTCTTTTGAAGTAGTCTCTGTAATTTATAATATAAGATAAGATAATCTATAGAGTCTAGAATGGAATCTAGAACTTCTTACTGACATAGCGCAAACACCTTCAACCACCACATCAATATTCCCATTTGACCCTTTTTTATTATTAAAGAAAAACTAGCATTAGGGGACATCATATAAGCAACTATAATAATAATGACTTTTTAATTTATAAAGCCCTGTAAACAAACATAATCTTTAGAGAATGGAATGGGTTGCCTGAATTAGCCAGGAAAACCAAAGACTTTGCAGATTTTAAGTCATGTGTTAACATGCATGACTATATTGACACAAGGAATTATCTTCTTTTTTGAAGTAACGCCTGTAATGTATAAGATAAACACGAGAATGTAGTGCAGCATGTTGTTTGTCTCAGATGAATGGGAAGCAAGTTCCAAACCTTTGGTCTATACACTGAAAAAGCCCACAAACCATAACTTTTGAGGAAGAAAAGGGGCACGACCTGAAGCATTTTCATGGAGCACAGGGCTCTCTGAGTGACATATTGAGTGATCAGGTTACTATTGTATAGGGGCATTTCTTTGTTGTAGATGCACTGATGATGAATTGTGGCCATCTGTGCCATTTAACATGTTTCATCAGATGCAGGGCACTTCTCTTTAATGTATTATTTTATCTTTCCACTGAAATTTCATTTTCTTTTCTGAATGTTTGGCCTTAGTGAAGCTGCTACTTTTTCACTGATGTATGAATATTCATGCATGCCTTTTATGCTCTGCAATTCAGTTTTGCTTGAAATTATTTATTAAGTTCTAGAAATTTACTAAAACTTGCAAAATTCTTAATTCATGCAGTTTTTTTTTAAATTATATAAGCATACTTATTGTTATCTAGGAAACCTTGGCACAAATATGTACCAGTGGTGTCTATAACATGTCCACCTTCTCTTAAGTAATTCTTGAGTATACTTATTACTTTACTACATTGTCTTTAAAGTAGTCTAACACCAAGTGAAATGCACATCTTCCTCATGGTTACACATATACCAGATTGAGATCTTCTGTATTTAGACCTGTGATATAATATTATGTTATGTAGACTTCTAAGTTTTATGATATTAGACTATATACATGATATAAGCAATTAGTTATATAGATTTCTTGTTTTGCAAAGTCATTAATCTCTGTACATGTTTGAGGCAGTTCTAGAGTTTATAGAGTTTTAGAGTTCCATAAATGCATTAGATTCTAAGCAATTTTTTATACATCCTATACCGTGAGATTATGATGGCCAGATTATTTACCAATTTTGATTTCTTAGGAATCATCCTAAAGTGGCTTGGAATCTTCCGGTTAGAATGCGCACAAGTGTTATAATTAATGTCACAGTCTCACTAAGCTGTTCTGTTGACTATTTGCATCTATTCACTCAGTGGTATCATTCATCCAACCAGTATTTCATATCACATCTTTGGTGATGATTCACATTATGTATGATTCCCTCAGAGGTCTCACATCTGGCAACTAAAATAAATGATTGTCTCAAAGGCGAGCAACTGGATGTTAAAAAACAAACTTAAAAATGAACACAGACAGTCATCAAAATTGTTACTTGAATCAATATTACAAAGTGTTGAGTACAGATTCACTTTTCATCATGAACTGCCATGTTCCATTTGTTCATGTAGTTTGTAATCTTTGAGTTTTCTTGGACTCATCTTTGTCTTTTGACCCACACATAGCTCAGCTCAGCAGGGTCTCTATTGGTAGTTGCTAAGATTAGGCCAATCTGACCATATTTGTCAATGCTTTTCTTTGCTTTGTTTGATGATTGCTAAGTTTCAACAAATTCAGATTAGTTCTGCATATATAGTTAGCAATTAATATGCAATTCAACTGCAGCTGTACATTATTTTGGCTCTCTGTGAGTGCAAGAATCAACTACAAATTGGAAACACTTTGTCATTAGTGCACCTATAATAGTAAACTACCCTCATACCTTTGTGTACTAATTACTCCCATTATTCATCTGCAAAGCCATATGCTCCATGTACTAAACTCTTGTTTTGCTGAATTTTTCTCTCAAAAGTTTTAGTCAGCTGGATTGTTTTCAGTACATAGTATAAAACTTTAGAACTCACTTCTCATTCAACTCACACAACCCATAAGCTTCCCTACATTCCAGAATATTAAGACCTATCTCATCTCTGCCTGTGGTCCCTTTTAGGGCATACATAATAATAATAATAATAATAATAGAAAAACAAAGAAAATATGGGAATCTAGGCTTGGAGATTAAGCATCTATGGAAATTATCCAAAATAACAATATACCCCATTGTTATATCAACTGAGGGGATAATAACAACTGACCTCACCGATACCTTCAAGGCATTAACATTCCTAAGAACATCCTCGTTGCATGTCAGAATGTGGTATTGCTGCAGACCTGCCACATCACCAGAAAATTCCTCAGTGAAAACTGTTAAAGGGACTACGAAACTCGACCCTGGCATCGCCAGAGAATGACTACTCGTTCGTTTCTGACAATAATAATAATTTTTTTTATAAAAGGCTGTTAACAAACAAAATGTAGGCTCAATGCGCTGTGATAACATTATAAACTTAAACACAAGAGCTAAAATGACAAACTAATCTAAACAAGTTTTAAACAGGTACATATATAGCTACCCTACCCTGTAAAAAACCACTAGCTACAGAAACACTAAGACCTATCTGTTAAAAACTTATTAAGATTAGTTTATCAATCTATATCTTGTTGTCTATGTTTGCAATGTTCTCATGGCACCTTGAGCTTAAGTTATGTTTGTTTACAGTAATTTTTGAATTATTATTTATTACATTATTATTATTATACTTTATAGATCTTCTTATCTTATATAATACAGACGTTACTTCAAAAAAGAAGATGATTACGTCCTACGCGTCATGCATTTAGTCATGCATATTAACCAATGACTTAAATTCTGCCAAGTCACTGGTTTTTCTGGCTAGCTCAGGCAACCCATTCCATGCTCTAATAGCACTAGGGAAGAAGGAGTATTTGTACAAATTTGTCCTAGCATATGGGACGAGGAATGTGCCTTTATTTTTGTGTCTTTCAGAGTATTTTATTAAATTTTGTTTTTGTATTTGAAGATTATGGTTCAGTGTTTTATGTATAATTGCTACTTTACTTTTGAGTCTTCTGTCCTGAAGGCTTTCTAAATTTAGTGATTTTACTAATGGTGTTACCCTAGTCAAATGTGAATATTCGTTTGTTATGAATCTCACTGCTCTATTTTGTGTTTGTTCCAGTTTCTTAATGTTTTCTTGAGTTGAGGGGTCCCACACGGTGGATGCATATTCTATTATTGGCCTAACCAAGGTTAAATAACATTTTAGTTTTATGTTCTTATTTGATTTATAGAAATTTCTTTTAATAAACCCTAATGCTTTGTTGGATTTTTTTATAGTTTCATCAATATGTGGATTCCATGACAGTTTTTCATTTATTATAACACCTAGGTATTTTGAGTTTTTAGTCTGTGTTACTGGTTTGCCATGAATAAGATAAGTGGAATTAATTTGTTTTAGTTTTTTTTGTTACTCTTAACAACTGACATTTTTCTGGGTGGAAAGACATGCTCCAATTTGATTCCCATTTCTGTAATTCATCTAATTCTCTTTGTAAAATATCTGTGTCTTGTTTTGTTTTTATTGTTCTATATATTATGCAATCGTCTGCAAATAATCTGACTTTTGTTCCTGAACTAATGCAATTTGGTAAATCATTTATGTAAATTAAAAATAGTAGTGGACCCAAGACTGTTCCTTGAGGTACACCTGAGTTTACTGTTATTGGTGTTGATTTAGAGCCATTTATTATTACAGTTTGTTCTCTCCCTATCAGAAAATCTTTAATCCACTGATGCAGTGGACCATTAATGCCGAAATATTTTAATTTTTTAAGCAAACTATGGTGGTGAACTTTGTCAAAAGCCTTGGAAAAATCTAGTAAGATAGCATCTATTTGTTCACTATTATCTAAACCTTTTGAAAAATCATCAATTAGTCCTATTAGTTGTGTTTCAAATGATCTATATTTCCTAAAGCCATGTTGGTATGGGGTGAGGACATTATGTTTGTCTAAGTGGTTTATGATATTGCTACATATTATGTGTTCTAGTATTTTACATGTGATGCTGGTAAGTGATACTGGTCTGTAGTTTCCTGGATCAGATTTTTCTCCTTTTTTAAATAGGGGGGTGACATTAGCTTCTTTCCAGTCCTTTGGTACTCTGCCCTGGTTAAGCGATGCTTGAAAGAGTATTTTGAACACTGGGGCTAGCTCATTGCTTAGTTCTTTGAGTAATCTAGCTGGAATACCATCAGGTCCAGACGCTTTATTTGGTTTGGTGTTGGCTAATAGTTTTTTAATTCCATTTTCTTGTACTACTAAATCTTCTATGTTGTCTACTTGGTTCAAATTAAGAAATATGTCTTTGTCTCCTGGGGCTGAGAATGCTGATGCAAAGTATTTGTTTAGGATGTTTGCTTTAGTTTCATTATCATTATGTATTATGTTATGTTCATCTTTTAATGGCGCTATGCCTGTTGTTTCCATTTTCTTAGACTTAATGTATGACCATAGGTTTTTGTTATCTTTAGATATTACATTGTTTATGTATTCACTCTGCAGCTGTCTGCTTACTTTTTGGGTTAGGTGTTTAATTTTTAAATACTTTTTGTAAACTCTTTCTGCCTTGGTTGCTTTAAATTGGAATTCAGTGCTGAAGCTCAAGCCTTGGCATCAGATAAAGGGTTTGAAGTTAAAGGATATGTTTGCAATGTTCTCATGGCACCTTGAGCTTAAGTTATGTTTGTTTACAGTAATTTTTGAATTATTATTTATTACATTATTATTATTATACTTTATAGATCATTGGAATTCAGTGCTGAAGCTCAAGCCTTGGCATCAGATAAAGGGTTTGAAGTTAAAGGATATGTTTTCCCTGCAGCTAAAGAGACCACCAGATCACCAAGAGTGGTTAGAGTTGCTGGAATTCAAAACAAGATTGTTTTACCCACAACAGCTTCAGTAGTTGAGCAGGTTTGTCTTGTCTATTTGTAACTTAGTTTCATGTGACATTAGTCTTGTCTATTTCTCTGTAACTTAGTTTCATGTGATGTTTGTCTTGTCTATTTGTAACTTAGTTTCATGTGACTTTAGTCTTGTCTATTTCTCTGTAACTTAGTTTCTTGGGAGGTTTGTCTTGTCTGTGTCTTTTTAAGTTAGTTTCATGGTAGTTTAGTCTTGTCTAAGTGTCTGTTAGTTCCATGTGAAGTTACTCTTGTCTATGTGTCTGTAAGCTTGTAACTTAGTTCCTTGTGAAGTTAGTACTATGTCTGTAAGCTATTTAGTATTTCAATGTGTTAAGTTAGTTTCATGTGAAGTTAATCTAGTGTATGTGTCCTTAAGTTAGTTTCAGTTAAAGCTAGTTTTGTGTGTGAGTGTAGGTTAGTCTTGTGTCATGTTGAATATGGTTGGTTAAGGTTAAGATATGTCTGTAGACTGTTATACAATAACTAATAAATTTGAATTGCTAATTTTTCCTTCAATACAGAGAGATGCAATGCACAAGAGAATTAAGGACATACTGCACTGTGCTGCGCTTTGTGGAGTGAATATTATTTGTATGCAAGAAGCTTGGAGTAAGATTATTTCTATAGGAATAAATTATGATTTGAGATTGGATAAATTGCTGAAATTATGTTTGCTTGAACATAATTCTTACTAAATTAATTAATAATTCATTGTATTAATTAACAGAATTCACTAAATTTGTAAAATGTAACTCTATGACTTGATCAAAATAAAAAGATAATTTACATATTTACCACAGCCATGCCTTTTGCCTTCTGTACAAGAGAGAAACAGCCATGGTGTGAATTTGCAGAATCAGCAGAGCATGGTCCAACTACAAAACTACTACAAGAGGTAAGTTTGTGACATGATCTATAAGTGTCATTGTCATCTGTCTATCACTAGATATCATGTGACCTGCACAACCACTAACCTCTTGTATACTTCTCAGCTGATTGATCTCAGGAAAAAAAAAAAAGTGTTGAAATTCTATTCTAAACTTGGGCTAAAAAATTTGAGATATTGGTTTAGCAGCAAAATATTTTGACCATTATATTTCCATTAGTTGAGTTTATTATTTGATTAGCTAGGCATGCAAATAGGTCTATATAGGTCTGGAGACAAATTTCATCTATGTGATTCAAATTGATACACAGTGAAGAAATAAAATATGTTCGATAATCTAATTCTGAATAAATATTATTAAATCTAAAGCTATTGAATCGATATTAAATTTTTATTTACATACATAAACAAAATTTTAAACTAACAATTTTTTTTGCCCATCTCACTGACAATGTTTACCTTGTTTGTATATCAGCTTGCTATGCAATACAATATGGTGATCATCTCACCTATACTAGAACGTGAAGAAGATAGAGGAGATGTTCTACAAAACACTGCAGGTTGTTTACTTTGTATTGTATTGTTGCAATAGGGTTTACGAGGTTGAGCTTAAGTTCATTTTACAGAAATACTGTATTATTATTATTATTATTATTGTATTGTTGACTTGTGACATGGCAACAAGCTATTGGTCTAAACTGCTCACTGGTTGTGATGTTGCAGGTCTACAATAACAAATGGTCTCGGTTCTATAGGCCATTTTCTCTCTTAATTTAGTAACAAATTCAAAAGTATCATCTAGAACCATATCTTTACTTAAGTTTTCTTGAATGAGTTAGTGAACTTCTTGGGTTTTCCTTTAAAGTTGTATTGAAAATGGGGAATGGCCAGTTGAGTCTTGTATAGTTTATAAGAAAATAGTAACAAAGGTAGGTTTTCATGCCAATAACTAGAATGGTCATATGTCACCTTTGCTAGCATGTTTTATTTCAACTTTTGAACATTCCGTTCGCTTGAGTTCAGGCTGATTTAATTGATCGCAATCTAAAATGTTCTAGGTATCAAATGTGAGCTCTTGCAATTTGATAGGTTTATATTTATTTTTAGCTGCAGTTGAGAGATGCATTCTATCAAAAAAGATGCATTCTAGGGAGAAAAGTGTATTCCTTAAAAAAGGGCCACCTAGCCTCTTAGATGGCTGTTGGGTTTTATTGCTGCTTGGGCCAGTGGAAAGTGAACAGATAAATTGTCAGTATTCAACATCTATTAACCAGTTGCTGGGGGTTTCGGATTGATGAACATTCCATTTTTATTACTATGTCTTTGCCAGCATGCTTTTCTTGTTGCAACAGAAGAAGTTGTCAACTTTAGAAAACAAATAAATTCTCAAGTGCTTGAGCTGTGTCAAGTAAATCCTTTCTTGTTTTCTTTTTTTTTTTTTTTTTTCAGTTGTTATCACTAACACTGGTAATGTCCTGGGCAAATCCAGAAAAAATCACATTCCCCGAGTTGGCGACTTCAATGAGGTTTGTTAATAATAATTTAACAATTTTGTTTGTTTATTATCATGAAACTACGTAAACATTGTGGGTACTGTACCTGTTGAAATGTCAATGGTAGCTTAAGAGTTTGCAGGCTGCATTACTAAGCAAAAAAAACCCACTCATCAATTTAGTAAAAAATATGAATACTTTTATTTACTCTGCAGTCAACATATTACATGGAAGGTAACACTGGACATAAAGTCTTTGATACAAATTTTGGTAAGTATATTTTGTAAAACTCTCCCTGGTCACAGTACCTATATATTGCTTTATTAACACCTATCTTGCATTTTTTTTTACAAAATACAAATCCTTTTTCAAATACAAATGTCTTTTTCTTTGCTTAACAAATATCAACATCCAAGTTTTGATCCCACCCACCCCTTTTCTAATTTGTAATTATTCCATCATTTCTGTAAAGCTGGTAAAGTACTTCTTTTTTTAGTTCCATCAAGCTCAAAAGTCTAACTTAAGTTTCTGACTGATTGGCTATTGTTTTTAATTCTGTACAGGAAAAGTGGCTATAAATATCTGTTATGGACGTCATCATCCACAAAACTGGATGTTGTATGGACTCAATGGAGCTGAAATCGTTTTTAACCCCTCAGCCACTGTTGGAGCACTCAGGTATGAGATGACTACTGTCACCCACGTGATCATTAAATGACAATCAAGTCCTACAAAATTGATCATCGATCTATTTATTTTCTGAGCTACTATTTTAATTTAAGCTTTAAAGAAACAAAACTTCGCCCCCCAAAAATTATTTCTTATTTTATACTGTCATTTAAAAAATTGTAATTTTCTGTTTTTTAGTGAACCCTTGTGGTCCATTGAGGCAAGAAATGCTGCTATTGCTAATAGTTATTTTACTGTGGCCATCAATAGAGTTGGAATGGTAAGAAATTTCTTTTATTTTTTTCTAATGATATTTAATGAAACAAAAAGAAATGAACTTTAAAACTAAAGATTATAATACTTTATGCAATTGAAATAGCAGTAAAAAGGAAAAAAAAAGTTCATGTTTTTTATATATTTTTTTTAAAACCATTTGTAGACATTTCTTCAAAGGAGAAATTAGATTCTTATGAGATAATACTATCTTATAAGGATGAGGTTTAATTTGGGGCTTCATGTTTAAGCAGTAAAGCTGTTACTGTTTAATGAAGGGTCTTTCAATAATTGAAACAAATTACTGGTTATGTAGCCATGCACGAATCAACGTGTTTTGCTGACAATAATATATTTGTTGATAAATAAAATGATATTTACAGTCCTTTTTTACTTATCTTAATCTTCATTTGACACAGTAATGATGTATGCTGGTCCTATGATATCCCCAGTGATAACTGTTTATGCTTTTTTTGAATATTGCTCCATAGAACTTCACTTTGAAAATGTTTTCTCTAATAGCTGATAATATAGTTGTAATAAATGATAATGTAGATCAGTGTTTGAGAAGGAAGGGAATCATTTACTCTCTCTCTCCACTTGGTCCCCACCCCACTGTCTTAGTTTTTATGTTTTAATGGAAAAAAAAAAAAAAAAAAAGCAATGACACCCCAACTAGTTTATTCTTATGTCAGAGCACTTTGGATACTTTTCACATAATGAGCTTAATGACACTTCCAGTTTGTTTGTAAACTAATATGTTTTTGACTTCCCATACAAATGTCTAGTTCTATCTACTGCTGCCACACTCAGATTGACTGCCTGGTCATGTAATATGTGCTCTGGCCTGTTGATTGATGGTCCCGTGTTCAAACCCTGATTCCCCATCATACTGCGATAGGTTTGGGCTAGGATGGAATTATCTTCAAATTGGAAGGAACATCCGAAACTTGTAAAACATTTTACAACAGCTTTTAAATAAGAGCCTTCTTACAACTTCCAATTCAACTTTTTACGCACCTAATTTAATGGCTGTATGTACTTTGACATCAATAAACTGGACAGTCTAGACATCTTTTATAGTGCATATTTCATGCCTATAGCATCCTCAGTGCGCTATAGCCCAAGCTCTTTTGTGGACAGGTGGGGGGAAGGAGTGTGTCTTGGACGCTTCTGTGCTACCTTCAAGGTCTCAGCAAAAACACAACTCAGCTCAAGTTGGGTTTTTAACTTGAATCCCCATAATAATAAAACCAAGTGGTTAATGCCAGCAGCCAGACATCTCACTTTCACTTGTAAATGTCAGAGCTGGTTAAATTTAGATTACCTGATTAACAATCTCACCTTTTTTTTTGTATTTGAAATCTGCTGAAAATACTCAGACACAAAAAGAAAGGCACATATCTTATTTCATATGCTAGGACAAATTCATAGAAGTGGTCCTTCTTTCCTATTGCCATTAGAGAATGGAATAGCTTTGCCTAAATCAGCTAGGAAAACCAATGGAACATCCGAAACATGTAAAATAAAAATCTAATCTAGTTCATTACAACTTTTACCAAACTAAACATCAGACAACATGAACATTGTTAGTTAACAATTACATGGACACTAATAAAAATAATGGCAATGTCTTCGATTCCCTAACCCAAAGTATGAGTGCAGTGTTCATATGACTACGCAAACACTCTTTGTTAATTGTAACATGGAGGCTATGCCAACTTTTTTTACTGTCTTTATATCTGTTAATATTAGCAGGAATTTTCGATACAGTAAAATGAATTGTATTTTTGGAGTCATTGGAACTTCTGTATAAGCAAATTTGACTGCAATTCTCATAAATGCATAAACTTCAAAATAGATGAGTTTAAAATAACTTTTAAGGGATCTCAATAATTTCCAATGAGCTTAGTTTTAAATAAAAACTTCACAATAAATCAACTGTGTTGACTGGTAATAGATTTTCCTGTGGTATAAAGCTTCTCTGTGTTTGATGTTACAAGGTGTCATCATACATCTTTTCATTTTTGTGCAGGAAGTGTTTCCTAATGAGTTCACTTCTGCTGATGGAAAACCAGGTGAGGGATTTTTACTTTCTACAAACATTTCTCTATATGTACAATTTTTGAAAATGCATTCTAAAAGTTTTCTTAGATATGTTTGTGAAATTCATCTAGAGCATTACAATATTGAAAACATTAAAACTTCAGGGGCAATAACTTGTGATATAAAAACATTTGTTTAAATCATCCTTTAAATTAAATTTGTAAAATTTTAATTTTGTGTCACATTTTTCTTTTTATGAAAGTTCTTGTTGCTGTAGAAATTGTTGTAGATAACAAAACTGTAACTGAGGAAGTGTTTTCATTTGTATTTTAGAAGCTGTACACTTACAGTGCATGCTGAAGCAATTACTTTTACATGTAATGTACACACATATTCAAAGATAACAGACATATATATGTAATGATATATTATATGATACTAATGATTTATTAATTATCTCTTCATGTTTTCTTTTATTTGACAGCTCATAAAGATTTTGGCCATTTTTATGGTAAGTTTTGAATTCCTATTGGATGCACAAGTGTAAGGCTGCAGTTTCACTCTGCTAATCTAATTTGAATTTTTTGAAAAGCAAGTTGTTAATTTGGGTGACCCGACTAAATAGCAGGGGAAAATTTCCCGACAAAATAGCTTAAGACAAAATAGTGAGGACTTATATGTGTATAAAAGTACCGGATTTTAGAAAATGAAGGTTCTTGGCAGCATTTTTTGTTGAGGTCTTTGTCTTCTTCAATATTAATAAATCTAAAAGTAGGCCTTATTTGTAGAGAACGAGAGAACTCTAAAATTTTAGCTCATTCTCCTTTTCACTTATGTTTAAAAATGCACAACTGCTTAAAAAAAATATGATTTATGAAATGTGGTGACCATCTTTCAATGGTTAGGTATAAGATAATGTGTGTGTTACACGTGTGTGTTATAGTATAATCAGAAATCTTTCTTTTATTTGAAATCTTGATTATCTGTGGCATCTCTCTTTGATCAAACCAAGGAGTCTCCTGCCCCAAAATGGACTGAAAAATATTTTTTCTGCGCTATTTTGTTGGTGCTATTTGTCCATGCTATTTTGTTGGGGAACCATTAATTTGGTATAAGTAAAGTTGTTGTTTACCAAGCTTTTTTTCAATTTGAGTAAGTGAAGTCTTTAGCATGTCAGGTTTGCACAAGTGAAATTATGTATATCAGGTTTATGTTTGATTGTGTCACTCTCACAAACATTTCTTTACTTCAATCTACAGGCTCAAGCTACATTACTGGACCTGACGGAGCCAGGACACCTGTAAGTAGATTGTTTGTAGACCAAGCAAGATCTGTGGATCCTCTTTCTCCATTCCTCTTTGTCTTTTGGCTTCGATAGACTCTCTTTCCTTTATGTTGTCTTCCCATCATTTTCTCTGTCTGCCTCTTCTTCTTATTCCTGGTACTGTTCCTTGAAGGATGGGTTTTAAGACTAGGAAATACATTTTTTTATATAAAACTTCACGATACAGTCCTAATTGGTTGGAAATATCTGAGACTTAAACTAATTGTGATCTCTCCTTGCAATTCTTGAGTTGCCAACATAAGCATTTTTAAAAACTCCGACTTTGTTCTCATTAGTTTTTAACTGAGTCTTACTGTGTAATATTTAAATGAATTGCAATGATAAGCGTGGCTTTGAATTTTAAAATACACAATCTCGACTACAACTTTCCCAATTATAATCAGTAATTTTTCAGATAAAAATATACTTTGCTGGTATATATTGCTATAGGGCAGTCAGACTATGGTATGTTAATTTTAGTTGAGTTTATTTTGTTTTGGCAAATTAATGATAGAATAGTTAACAACATGACATAGGCTGTATATGCAGAAAAAATTAAGATGGAATTACTATTGGTGAAATCTAATTAGTTACTATGGAAACTTCATCTGCCTGGAGGGGGTGGGGTGACATCATTTCGTTCCAAAGCTAATGCCCAGGCATTTGTCTCATTTCTTTGAGATGATCCATAGTTGTTTTGCCTGAAGGAGGCCATTATATTGTAACGATTCTCACTATCCAGGCTCTCTGCTCCACTTGACACTACCAACTCAAAGAACTTGAGAACTCCGAGCTCAAAAATAACGTAACAGTTTAATGTCCAATAAATCACAGCCAATACGGTACAATCGGCAACACAAGACTACAAATATTTCATCAGTATAGACATATGCACTGGCCTCTCGGCTGAACTGAATTATATTTTTTAAATTCTGGTTCTAAAACGGGTTCTAGCTTTGTCTTTCAGACGGATCACGACTAAAACTATTTAGAGGTCTCAGTGCCATAATACTTAGTGAAATAAAGTGATACTTCTAAATGTATATCTATTGGATGTGATGTGTTGTTTTAACCAGCAAACAGGGCCGGTCTTAGGCATCCACTTCACCCAAACTCGTCCCCAGACGTCTTAACCAAATCTTGCTTCTGGAAAAGGATAGACGATAGAGTGAGGTCGACGTATGGCGCGAATCCTGCGCACTTTAATCCAAATTTTCAGCCCAAGCCACTAGTTATGTTTTAAATAAATTGCGTTCTTGTTTCGCTGTTTTTTTTAAATATATTTTTCTATTTCATTTGGTGACCACCTAGGGCCTCCAATTATCTAAGGCCAGCCCTACCTCCAACATCACTTTTTTTTTTTTGGCAAAGCCAAGCATGAGGGGGAAAAAAGCGAAATTGCATAAGGGAGAGCTAACACAACGATTCTGTTGCGACCGAAATCGTCGCCGACTTCACTTGATTGTCGTGTTATGGTTGGGGGGGGGGGGGGGGCAAGATACGTCAAGGTGCAGCAATAGTTAATAGATCTATTTTAAAGAAATCCTAGCCATTGAACTGGTTGTTTAGCTTATAATAGCATGTTTTGCTGTTGTTAATCTTGACTTAGCCTTTACGTAGTCTATTTCCTTTCAAGCAGTCGACAAGACAAGTGTATCATCTATTAACTGTATAAAATTAACTTTTACATTTATCTTCCTTGTACTGTAAGGTTATGGAATATCTTGATGACATTGGACAAGTCTATTACTAATCTTTTTTTTTTTTCTTATTGTCAAATTTGTCCTCCCGTCCCCACCCCTTTTTTTCAACTGGGCTATAAACGCGGTCAGAATTGGTGTCATGGAAGATTTCATTTTTAAGAAGGGATGTTCATATTTGCTAATCACGATAGTTTTATCTGGGTGTTAAAGCGAATAGTAATTTATCAAGGGAATAGTTTATTTCACGGAATTGGGTGTATCAGGCTTTTTTTTTTTTCTTATTGTCAAATTTGTCCTCCCGTCCCCACCCCTTTTTTTCAACTGGGCTATAAACGCGGTCAGAATTGGTGTCATGGAAGATTTCATTTTTAAGAAGGGATGTTCATATTTGCTAATCACGATAGTTTTATCTGGGTGTTAAAGCGAATAGTAATTTATCAAGGGAATAGTTTATTTCACGGAATTGGGTGTATCAGGCTTGAAGATTGATTGATAAAAGTAAAACCGGGGAAATGTGAGAGAGGTGCGGGAATTTATTTTATGCGAAAGAGCAGTTATAATCGATACTTAGTTGGGCGATCCTAAACGGTGCCGAGGTGGGGGATGTTCGATTCGTGTTATTCCATGTTTAACATTTTCACTAATTATATATAGATCTAAATCTACTACTGTAGGTTTCATTAAAATATGTTGCTTTAACGTTCCTACGATTCCTATAATGAAATGGTGTTCGGGCAATATACAGAAATCTAATTTCTTTTTTAAAATTGCAGGCCTCTCGTATAATGTTTATAACCTCCCGGGCACGACATGGCCTAAATTGTGCCGATGTGCCAAAAACTCAAACTTTATAACCTCCAAATATATATATAAATAAGCTATTAAGAGCCTAATGAACCGGAAGGAGACCACAGGCTCATAATACACACACATATACACACTCCCCCCTCCTCTGAGATCCCCCCCCCCCTCCCTTAGTTCTCTCTCATTCCAAAACATTTTTGAGTGACCCAAATCTTGATCTAAACCGAAGGTCTTGCCCATTTCTAATGATTTGTGTCCAAACGGGAGAGGTAAGGTAGCTATCCCCCCCCCCCCCCCCCCGAAAGTGAAGTAGGTCTTGCCTCTTGACTCCATTAACTTAGCAGGTCTCAGCGTCACGTCCTGGCTTCGCGTCCACTGTGAACACATTTTGAGGACCGTGACCCAGGCGCTTAGCTCGGTGTCCTGTCAGGGAAAACGTTCAACTTCACTAAAGGTCAGCCAGGACTAGTTGTCACTGGGTCACGGGGTCATGGAGGAGATTGACCAACAAACGTGGGTCAACTTTTTTTCTCTGGTGGTGCTAAGGAGAAAGCCCCACTGATGGCCATGGTACCAACTGGAAATTATTGATTGTCTTTTTTTTACCCCTATCAAACTTGACTTTTGACTATGTTTATTTTTACAGATTTGATACGCAAACAGATCAGACTATTTTTTTTTTTTCTGCATTTACTTTTCAGTTAGATTTTCACCGGGTTTAAATGTGAAATCACAAATAATTTATTAATTAATCTATTGACTTAATGTATAACGGAAAAGCATACATGCAACCATACCATAGTGCGGACTGCAACTCAGACCATTCACTAGTGCTAATCAAGATCAAACTACTTCTCAAGAAGGCTTATACTTCTACTCAACCTAGAACTAGGCGAATTAACGTCAACCATGTAGGTGACCCAGAGAACTCTTTGGCGATCTCCTCAACAGTTCAATCCCCTCGTTAAGTGATGTGGTGTCCTGTGTGAAACGTATTGTTCGAGGCCCAGTCTGGGTAGGAATAAGCATGATGTCAAAATTAAGATTTTGTATTGGAAAATACATTGGTCTTTGCTATAAATGTTTAGGAAATAAAAGCGGGCAATGCGTTCTTATTTATTGGCACCCCATAGTGGCAATTTTGCCTATTTTTCATGAGATTTTAATGAGTTTTCATGAGATTTTAATAATTTCATGAGATTTCCAGGACTTTTTGGTATATTTTGCAATTTGATGAGATTTTCAACAAGCCCAGTTATAATGGTTTAATTTAATAATTTATAACTAGAATTAGCATGGGGCCATTGAAAGTGCGGGGCCCACATGCTGATGCATGTTAATTCTATTGAGAAATAAAAAATCTCTCTATATAATTCTCCTCTTCCCTCAGTAGTAAGGTGTAAAGGAAAGATAACTCTCTTATTTCTGCGTATAGTCCACGAGAAAACAAGAGTAGTGTTCACACTATGGATGACTGGCTGCGCGATGGACTGTCGTTTAAATGTATCTAACTCTGCCCGCTCCCATCCCCCTTTGTCCAGAAGTAGGTTTGGACTGGGAACTAATCTAATTAATCTACTCTCTCTCTCTCTCTCTCTCTCTCTCTCTCTCTCTCTCTCTATATATATATATATATATATATATGTGTGTGTGTGTGTGTGTATGTAAATAGCAGGGCCGGACTTATACATTGTGGGGCCCTATGCGAAACGGATTTCACAGGGCCAAGATTGAGTAAGGAAGCGGATAATAAGTGAAATTTAACGAGTTCGTATTAGAAAATAAATTAGTCTATGCATTTTATTCAATCTTTAGTATGTACAGAAATACTTAACGAGCCTTGCGTGTAGCGAAGTCATACAGTATATCATAATAATTCTGTTTCCTACATAGATCACGCTCAATAGCAAGAACTACCAATTATTAAATCTATCTTTGAGAATTGTTGACCTCAAGTAATTCTTCATTAGTTTGAGGCGCGAGAAGCTTCTTTCACCAGATTACACAATTACGGCTGATGCAAAATGTCGCGCTTAAGATTGGCGTTTTCCACATTGAATGACACCCAAAATGACAATTTTCGTGTATATATTTCCGTATATTTTAGAACTTTTTTTTGTATATTTTGCGATTTCGGGAGATTTCCAGGAGCTCCTGGTAAATCGCCAGGAGGGCGCGGAAAATCTGTTTTAAGTTATAAAATGGTTTAATTAATTAATTTATGCACCTTGAATTAGCGCGGGTCCTATGAAAGTGCTTCTGGTAAATCGACAGGAGGGCGCGGGAAATCTCTTTTAAGTTATATAATGGTTTAATTTAATAATTTCTACACCTTGAATTAGAGTGAGCCCTATGAAAGTGCGGGGCCCACTGCGGTCGGTAAGCTTGCAGGCCCCTAAGGCTGGCCCTGCTACGCCGCCGGTCGACTAGTGAGATTTATTTTGACACAGTTATTGTAGGTATTGTGCTACGTTGTGTGGACAAGTACTGTTTGGCAGTTGCGCTGGACATGGCTATCTCGTATTGGGGACAATGTACCACGTGCCATTTTTTTTATTGGGGGGGGGGGGGGGGCGACTATCACGCTTAAGTGCTTTTTTTTTTGGAGACAGCTTGCCGCCCAATGCGCCGAACGGCGCGGGAGGACCTAAGTCTAAGTCTAAGTGCTGGTGGTTTTGAAAAGTATTTCAAAAAGAAGAAACAATGCAACGTTCTAGAGTCTAGACTGTATGCAAATTTTTATCTAGAAAAACCTTGACCAGTTGTTTAGTCCATAATGGTCGGCATAAAAAAGTTATTCAAGGGAATGGTTGAGAATAAATGGGGTTTCTATAAAGTTTGTGTATGTGTGTGTGTCTCAATACTATTGAAGAACTATCGTTGGTTGGTGGATCAGTTCAGCGCTATGGTTCTATCAGATCCACGTGCGTGTTGTGTTGAGAAATACTACTACACGTGTTCAGAGAAACAACGCCACCCGAATGACGTAACAGAGGTGCCTCATCCCCTGAAATTCATTCACGGTCAAGATGAAGTGAACGCTGCCATCGCAAAACTACATGTCTGGCAAAAGAGAGTTGGTAATGGAGACGTGACTTGTTCCCTCTCTTCATGACTTCATTACAAGTTCGGCTTATAAAAGTGATGCTGATACTTAGAGTTGCACAACACAATATTTAGACAGTTCGAATATATGCTTCAAAACTATTTCCCTGATTTAAACATATGATATTGTATTGATAACATTGACACGACAGTCGTCGACAGAAGGTTTGTCGCATGCAGAAGAAGAACCATTTAGTCGGAGTCTTAACAATACACATAAGCGTGTAGGCTACTCTAACATCATTCTGGTTACAAATGCAACTACTCTAACATCATTCTGGTTACAAATGCAACATGTTTTAACAGAAAAAGTTCCAACGTTTTTCAACTTCATAATTATGTGAAGTTGCTTTTTCAGCATTTGTAGGCCCAAACATTAAGTCGAAAAAAAAAAAAGGAACAGCATCTTAGATTAAAATTGACAACCAGGGAATCACATTAGGCCTATATGATCTGTCATCTCAATACAAACAGTTGTATTCTTCTTATAAAAGTACACTGGGGAGTCAACTAACTCCCACACGGTCATCCATGAAACACATTTGATCAGCAGTTCACTGATTCAAATCAATAACAACACAGGACGTAGGACGTAATCATCTTTTTGAAGTACGTCTGTATTATATAAGATAAGAAGATATGAACTAGTCGACCGGCGGCGTAGCATACGCCGCTATTTTGCAGGGCCGGTCTTATGCGACCGCAGTGGGCCCCGCACTTTTATAGGACCCGCTTAAATTAGGTGTATAAATTATTAGATAAAACCATATTATAACTTAAAACAGATTTCCCGTTCACTGGATAGTAACATATTGTTAATAGGCTATTATATATTCTCGTTGCGTTTGTTTAAAAGATTTGTCGGTGAACGAAATGTCAGTGAACGAATTGTCGTGTAAACGATTAGTCGTGAACCTACTGTCGGTGAACAAGTTGTTTGTGAGCGATATGTCGGGTGAACAAATAGTCGGGTGAACCAAATGTCTGGTGAACGAATTGTCATGGAACCATGTAATATAATGCTTTAAAAACATGTATGCCAAATATTTTTAATTACTTTTAAGCTGTTGTTTAGATATTAGCAGTTTAATGTGGGTTTTTGGACACTAAAACGTTTTAGTCTCGTAGCCATTCAGATATGTGTTTCTACCTCACTGCACGGGTCATCTCGTGAAAATTATAGGCTTAGCGACTACCTTTAACCAGCCTGTTTAGCCTAGATTAAGTCCTGCGTACCGATCATTAGTTCACCCGAAAAGTCCACTTTTTCCCCCTTCAGTTGGTCTTTAAGAAATAAACCAAAAATCTAATCTAAATCTATGTTGAACAATTTTATACCAAGTATCTCAATGAAAAGCAGATATCAATGAAGAGCTCAAATTGTTGTTTTTTGTTTGTTTGTTTGTCATGCAGTTTTAAAGAATTACCAAATATTTGGCATACCTGTTTTTTTTAGCACTATACTACTGAAAACAAGTATTAAAACGGTTTCTGTAATAGACCCCAAAACCTCTTCAGTTGGTCTTTAATCATCTCTAGTTTTAATACTTGTGCAACCCAGATTGGCGCCATATTTAGGATTTACGTCACGTATTTACGAATAGTTCTCATCTTGACGAGATCTACACCCAGTATTTATCTTTACCGTACCGATTATAATCAAATATTTACGATTAATCTGTACTGTCTCCACACGCTCCAATTGATCTATTTGTACTTGAATTGTCTTCATAAGTACGTAATTCTTTTAGAAAATCTTGGGTTGTATAAAATAAAATAAAATAGATTTTGTTTTTAATGATATCGTTTCTAAATATGTTCGATCTAATATCAGTCTTTGGTCATTGCGAAACATTTTTTTTTTTAAATTTAATTTGTTATCGTGGCTCATGGAGGAGTCCAAGTTTTACGCCTCCGCGACCCATTGCCACAGTTTGTCCACGATTTGGCCTCGTCCTGTTTTTTTGGCTCCGCCCTTCGAACTCTAGTCGGGGCGTTCAGTACTGCCTCCTGACTTGGCTGCACTGTTAGCCTAGTGCTTAGAGTGCACGCGTTCGTTTGATTTTAGGACGGCCGCGCTGAGCATTGGCCGCAAGGAGGCTAGACGGTGGCACATTCACCCTCTGAAAAATGAAGTTAGTGGGTCAGAGCACGACAGAGGCGGCGTTTTAAGCTCACCGAGATTAAAAATGTGTGCCACAGCGTGTTTGTATCGGGGGGTGGGTTGTCTTTCGTAAGATTTTTTTTTCAAATTATTGTATCGTCTCATATAATGTATCAAAGCAAAACCGACTTTTTAATGTATTGGCCAGTGCATATTTGCTTGGATCCAAATTACCTAATTGGGCCAGAGGCTCGATTAGATCTCTATGAGCCCCTAATATATGTTACTTTAAAAACAAAAAATAAAACAGGTTTGGGAAAAGATGTTTTGGTCATGCACCCTTTTTTTTGTGTGTGTTTTCTAACTTGACTGTCTTGACAACAATCTTCACATATCCCCATCATTAAAAAAAAAATTATTAGATTCGCCGCTGACTTCTCCCCTCCTACTGTATAATTTATCACGTAGGGCTATTTTATGTTTTCACCGTACAAGTTAATTACATTGTTTTTAATTTTAGAAGAAAGCACCTTTCGTTTTCATCATACACATATTATACACAACACACATGCATTGGCATATAAATTTGCTGATGCACTTTCTCCCCGCCAGTCGTAAATGGGATCGCCCGCAGCAGTTACACAAAGTAGAGTATCGAAAGACACTTGGCTCTTGTAACTGCAGCATGCGTTTTTTTTTGTTTTCGTCGTTTTTTTTTCCCTACACGTTTATCGATTAATAGAAACAGGTCAGACCGATCTATGTTCATCGCCGCTGACAAGCTGTCACCCCTATTTTTAGCTGCGCTTGTCCAAATGTCGAGACACAAAGGTCAAATGCAGGAGCAGACGTCCGAAATGTAGGGCAAGAAGGGGCTGTCAGAATAACAGGAAGGTGAAAGCATGTCCTGTTACAGGCCCAACATATCTAACAGTCTTGGGCGAGAAATAGATCTGTTTATTCCTATGGTTTTGAGAAATAGATCTGTTAATGTCTATGGGACTTGAAATCCTTGCTGATGAGTTAATCTAAAATTTAAAAGCCTAGAATAGATCTAGAAAAAAAAATTAGGCTAATTTATTAGACTAAATTAGAAAGGAAGGGCCCCGAGATGGTAGGAATTTAAAGCAATGTTCTTAACATTAAGACGTAGTATCTACATTTATAGTAGACTCTGTCTTAGTGTCTTTTATTTATTTTGTATATACCGAGAGCTAGATCTACTTTTTAATCATTGTTTTAACCAATCCATCAGAACTACAGCTCTTATAAGCATGGACTATACTACTATATGACTAAAGGCAGCAATAATAATAATTTTAAAATAAATTAATGCAACTGCCTCCACTTTTCACTAAAAACAATAAAGAAGTTGAATCTTCAAGGTGAAAAGAAGAATGAGATTTATTTTTTTAACAGTGTATAAATCTCATCGCTCATCAAGAAATTATTGCATAATTTTTCTTGTAATAAAAATTATTTCAATAAGAAAAAGAGTTCAAATGATAGATTTTCTAAATTTTATAATTTTATTTTGTAAAATGTATGTTATTCAAGTTATTGTAAAAATGGCTACACGCAGGGCAAGCATGAAGAAGGGCTCTGGGTCGCTAATGGTAAACACTCAGTGACACACGAAGTAGGAAAAAATATGAAAACGTTGCAACGTCTTGATTAGGCCTACAAAGGACAAACCCGTGATCGTGGATTGGAATCTTCTTCTGCGCTCTCATTATTATATTGGAAGGTTTAGATCACTAGTCCACCATCTGAGATGAACTGCGCAGTAGTTTCCAGATCAGGGAGCTCTCCATAAAGTTTTTCTTCAAGGGGTGTTTTGGGTCCAATGACTTGTTTGGACCTCTCGATGGCAGTTTTGAATCTCCATTCTCTGTTGACACTCTTGGGCGAATTCCCCATTTCAATGTGTATCTATGAATAGCCTCTTTAACCAGATTGAATGACACTCTGCTTTCGTGCTCCCAGCTATTCTCTTGTACAGAAGTTGCATACAAACACTCACTAGTATTTTATGTTTGATTAGTTAAATATTTCATTTCTCAATACAGAGCTTGTCAAGGACTAAGGATGGACTTATTATTGCTGAGATTGATTTGAACCAGTGTCGACAAGTTAAAGATAAATGGGGTTTCAGAGTAAGTAGATGCCTTGATAGTTTATGTTGTAGATTGGCATTGATTGGTTAATGAAACCTCCTGCTGGATGACAATTGGCAGGGTTTGAACTTGTGGACATCAGGACAGCCCATAGTGCATATCCTACGACCAAGCAGCCTTATACATAGGCCTATTGGTTTCACAAGTTGATGATTTGAGTGGTAACCGGTACTATAAAATAATTGATATACCGGTATTTTATGTAGCAGACTGTATGGTTATGACAAGCTTAGTGTGTGGATACATATTTTAATATTTTTACTATTTGATTTTCAACTCACACTAGGAAGTTTTGTTTTAGACTTAGTAATGTTAAACTTCTTAGTTAGTTAATCTTTTTTGTTTAAAGGGAATGTTGTTCCCTGAGTTTGGTTGTCAAAATTTATTTCCCCAACAGTTAATCATAGCTGTTTTGTGCATCACTGTCTCAACAAAAAAATGTATATTCTCTGACTCTTGTACATTTGTTTTTAGATGACTCAAAGACTGGATCTGTACATTCAAGAATTAAATAGCATCATGAAACCTGACTGGAAGCCTGACATTGTCAAAGAAACTGCAGACAAATAGTCACCTCAGGTCTTACGTTTGAATGTAATTTACTAAAACCAACATTGCAATCAGTCAATATAAACTTTTTGTTTCTAAGGATTTAAATTTTACTGGTAAGAAATTGTTTTAATGTTTATGTACAGTATTTCTGTTAATGAGCTCAAACTGTATGTTTGTATTCAAGATTCAACATTTCAAACCATTTTTAATCCAGTATAAAATTATCTTAAACATACAGATCTATTTTTCTTTTACCAAGAATCTCATGATAATATATCAAACTATTTATTTAATGAATACCTTACAAGGAAGTGTTCAAAGATTTGTTTTGTGCTGACTGCTTTTAAAATAAAAGTGAAAATTGCATTCAATGTTAAAGGTGTGTTTTAGAAATTGTCGAGAAGTCAGTTTTAATTTCATTGTAGATTGTATGACATAATTATAAAGTAATCAGTTGAAGTAGTGTCTTGATCTTGTTAATGGATTTGAAAACTTCATTATAAATTTATGGTGTCAGAAGTGTACTTATTTTTCTGTGATAAGGCTAGACAGGATTCTTACTTCTAATATCCATTATAGTGACAGGGTTTTATCATAAGCAATGTTGAGAGAGGTCAGACCATGTTGTTATAGCCCAAGTACTACTTGATTATCCGGCCCAGCCATTCATCATCATCAATACAAAAAGCACTAATGGATTTTGGTAGTTCAGTATATTCACTACATTGGATAGCCTATTTTTTTTTTTAAAGTTCTTTCTGATAAAGTCCTCGCATTTCCAATCATTTACAGTCTTTCTTGCGCATCACTCTAGACTAGAAAATGTTTTTATCAAAACAATTCGATAACTTTTTAAAGCTATATAAATTTTTAATTGTTGAATAATTTCCTTAGTACACCATTGGTACTGTATTACAAAATAGTTTATATTGATATTAGGAGTTATTATTGATATCAACTACCATTGTGTATACCAAACCAGGATCTTTCAGAACTGTTTGAACTGAGTCAGGTAACAGTTGCTAGTTTGAAATGTCTTGGAGAAAAAGTGTATTATAAAATATTTATACAAAGATATCAAAACATTATTTACTAAATGTTATTGTTGCTGTTAACTTCGTGCCTTGCAAAAGTTTTGTTTACCCAGCTAGTCATTGGTTCACAAGACTAGGTTCAGTAGAGCCACAATGAAAGGTTGAAATATACTGAACTTAGACAATGTTTTCAAGACGAGCTAAAGATTACCAAGATATGATACTTGGGCTCCATTCAATAAGTAACTATGTCATTCAACAGCTTCTTGGCTTTTTTTTTTTTTTACCCAGACTGCATTTATTCTTTAATTATGAATGTTAAAAAGAAAAACTGCATGACTATTTAACTAAATGTGTAGCTAAGAGTTTTAACAATCTTCATGTTTTGTGTTCTTACATTGTAGATCTATTGTCTTTATTTCTCAAGTTATTTTTATTATCCCCTATTTGATGATATATATATATATATATACTTTTGAACATATTATATATTCTATTCTGTTCTACACTACATATTATCTTGATATATTTAAATTTCAACTAAAACATGAATCATGTTAATGTGCATGTTCTAGTATTAAACATAATCTGAACATTTAGAATTTTGTTCTTTTGTTTCTGCATTTGTATTTAGTTTATCTGTGGTTTCTCATTCTAATGTTTTTATGTTATGAGCTACAGTAAAGACAAATTATAGTGTAGCCCTAACAAAATATCCATGATGTAATGAGAGCTTTAAACCTAATTTTCTATGAACTCTTAAAATGACTATGGAAATGGCACTACATTACAAAACAGAACTCCTAGAAAGAAATCATAAAAATTTATTTGTGTATCTTGTACAAATCCAGGCAGTGCTCACAAGAAAGAGAGTTGCACATAATTTGATAACGATGGCTTTAAAGGGTCAGTTTTACACATGAGAGACAGTTACAAAATAATTTACTAGTCAATACTTACATTTGCACTGAATTCATGTATTCTAATTATTTACATCAATATTGAACTTACATTACAATGAAATAAAACACAAGTGGGCCAAGAAGACAGACCATTGGTTCATTCAATCAGTGAGTGAAGATTTGTTAGTGATTCATAATACTTAGCTCTGACAAGCATTCAACTGTACAGGCATACAGTCCAAGTCAAGATCAGAGATGACTGATGCATACATCAGTTTCACAACTCCAAGCATTCAACTGTACAGACATACAGGTCAAGGTCAGAGATTCTCACATTCAACAACCTGGAGAATTTTTATTACACTGTCAAAGACTTAATTAACTTACTCTTTACACAATTTTTACTAACTTTTGGCTGAGTAATACATTCTGAGACTATCAAGTCTTGATGAATTTATTTTAACTGAGGCAAGACTATATGGCTTCCCCAAAATGTTTAATGTCATATTGACCTGATAAGCTAATTGTAGCTCAATAAGTATTGAGATAAATGTTGGCTAAGCAGAACCAATACACTTTGTTAGTTATGTGCCCTTGTGTCAGTTTGTGGGGAGAACAAATGACAACCAAAACAAGAGACAAGATGAAAACTCAAGAAATACTTGTCAAATATTTCTCTGGAGGAGAAGGCCATGATTTGATTAAAGGCAACTAAAGTCAAAAAGTACAGTCAAATACTATTATGAGTATATGGCAAGACTTAACTTAAAAATGCCCAAATTTTTCTAGAACAAGTCAAGATGGATGGTCATTATTATGGTAAAACCATGGCTTGGAATTAGATGTTACCACAGAACATATTTAACTATAACGAGTGGAGTAAAAACCATTAAAACATGAAATGTAGTGTAGATCAAAGCAAATACTTCTTCAATGTTTCCATTCTCACATCACAACTTCAAGACTAAAACAATTTTCTATACAATAATTTGGCTTCTTGCATGAATGTCTCTCTCCTAATACTGAGTCAGTACATGATCAGAGCATCAAGGTGTTCAGATAAAATTGTTTGTGGTGAAGGACTTCACAGATTTCCCCAGAAGATTGCTGGACACTGCTCTCAACTTTGGTCCAAACCAGGCGCTCAGCTTCCCGCTGAATCTAAAAACAGTTTGAGAATTGTTTAAAATGTGTTTATAATAAGTATGTTTGTTGTTACGTTCATTATTTGTATCATATACATTATTTCTATCATTATCATAAAGAGTGTGGTTGTAAAAGATGAAAATTGAACTGTCTTGAAAGAACTTGTTGAAATGTGACTTTGTACCTGTTCTTCATCTGGAATGTCTGCAAGTCTAAGGGAGGCAATATCCAGGGAAGAAAAGACTGGGTCTAAACATGATGCTATCTGATGAAGTTCTTTGGTAGAGGCTGACACATCAAGGATCAGCTGATTAAATTTGTCAAATATCTCTGGCTGAAAGTATAGCACCATTAGAACAATAACAAGATGAAAGAGTTGAAACACAAAATACAAGCCTAAACTTACCCAATATCTATTTAGATCTCTTTAGATGCAACACTCTAATATTGTAGGAGTAAGATGCCAGGAGAAACATCCAATCATTGTAATTTATCAAGAATACAATTAAAAACTTGCAGTAAAAAAGACAGAATTAGGACAAACAATGGGGAGTTAAATTATGAATACAGCTATATGGTAGGCAAAGGAATTTATGCAAGAAAGACAATGCTTCAAAGGAACACAGATACAGAAACTAGTATAAGAGAGTTGGAAATGAACAAGAGAGATGGTGTACTGATTAAACTAAAGTGACAGAGAAGAGATGGTGAATTGATTAAGGAAAATAAAATGACGATTAAGTTGTAACATTTAAAGGACAAGACCAGTTAATAAATTCACAAAAAAATTGAAACTTAAAAGTGATTGATTCAACTAGATTCCTCAAAGCTCTGAGAGAAAAATTCAAAAACCTAGTAAGGGACTTCTAAGCCCTGGGACCTCACAGAAGCAGATTGTATAAAATAAGGAATTAAAAACAACAACACAGTAGGACACATGGCTAAATACTTATGGAATAGGAAATGGCTGAATAACAAAGATATATAAAAAAAACAAAAAAACTAAAGGGTATATGATGTAAACACAGAATTAAAACTTGCATACATGGCAGAAGAAAGCAAGTCAGAATGGATGAACTAGTAATTGTAACTATTGTTTACCTGTGAATTGTGTAAAGCTTTGTTTTTCTTGAATTTTTTCAACCAATCATTTTTCAAGATCTTTAACCCTTTGCTACACACTCCCAGCATGATAGTTATGTAAGATATACTCTGTAATAGAAACATGGCATGAAAATTATGTAAGATATACTCTGTAATTGAAAGAAACAGCCATGACTAAAATTATTCCACTAGATATCATCAACACCCTCTGCTCCAAAATCAAGAAAGATTTCAAACCAAATAAACAATAGAATAATTACTTCAACTGCACATTCTATTACAGCTCAATCAGACGAACTTACCACAATCAACTCAGATATTTGTAAAAACAATTAGTCTCAAGTCAAATTACAAGTTGGTAGCAAGTCATCAGGTTTTATTCACATCAAATTTCATGTAACAAGGTTGAGATGCATAAAGGATCAGTCAAGTCAGAGAGCATGTATAGAAAAAAACAAAAAACCAACAAGTGTAGACTTACCTCTACAGAAGCCACTAATTGTTCTAAAGCTAAAGAGTCTAGCTGCCTTTTACCATCACAATCTTTGAGTAGTCCCTGAACATCTTTTAAAACCAATTCTGAAGACAAATAATCATGCCATTTACTATGGTGTTACACTCTTCAGTTGAAAATGAAACACTCCTTCCTTGTCTTTCCAGTTTGTAAGTTTTCATCAAATACAAGGACATGATTAGTTTCATATTAATAAAATGACCTTTAACTGTGTAAGGACCAAAAATGAGGGAGAAGTGAAATATTGTAATGCTCTAAGGGAATGGGAATAGAATAAAGTTTAATGGCAGATCTAATACATTCTAAAGCTGTATTCAAACTAAGCCTAGTTTGTTTGCAAATCCACAAAAATGTATTCAAATTCTTTGATAGCGGTGACAAAACCTTCTCATGAATACATGTAACAGTTTTGGCTCCATTTAAAGTTTTACACAGCTTTAATGTTACTGTATGGCAATTATTTTAAGATCGAATGAATTGCAGCATCAGTTAATTAATTAATTGGGTTAAGTCAGCTCATTCCTGATTATTATTTTAAGAAAAATATTTATTTACATCTTTTTCTTTCATCTTTGGATGTAACAAAAACATTAAGTTCATTAAATTTGTTCTACAGTTATGCTTATTATAATGTCAAATAATAATAAATATAAAAATAAAGGTCTAAGCATTAGCTTAGTTCATTTTAAAATAATATTGCATATAGAACACACATTTGATATGAGTTTCTTATTCGTTTTAAAGCCGCTCTAAAAGGAGACTTTATGGACACGGACACATTTGTTGAATGGAACAAGTCAGTTAATACTTACTTTGTGTACTGTCTTTCACTAGAGCCCAAACCTTCACATCTTGGCACTCATCTAAGGAAGAACAGTCAAAAATTAAACAAAGCAGGTTCTAATGTAGCTAATTTTTTTTCTGTAAGTTTAGTGCTACAAAGTGTCTTTTTTTACTGTTTGTTTCTAGACCCCTGGAAGCTCAACTGAAACATTCCCCCCCCCCCCTATTTTATTTCATTATTTTTTTCTATTTTAATTTTCAAATTTTGTCTTTCACATTTCCAATAGACTTGTTGCCTCATTGGTTTTTACTATCTATAACTTTTATTTACACTCCACTAAAAGCCTAAAATCCTAAGACAGGTAAGCCTGGAGAAAAGATCCAGCACCAAAGCCTATACAAGTACTTTAGAGTGTTACACAAACTACAAAGTTGTTTCTACTCACCTAGTCCTGACTGACTCAAACTATAAACATATTCTATACAGTCTATCACACTGGTGACAGCAGTAATGTGTGGTCCACTCACAAACTCAGCCAGTCTGGTTCTAGAAGGACCTTGTACTACATGGTACTGAAGACAAATATACATACATAGTAAATATTTAAAAAACTACAGGTCAAGTAAACTACAAGTATATAACCAACCCCAGTTACAATCCAAATCTACCTGGTTTGGTTGTTTATGACCTTGACACTGCTGGACACAATTCTGCAAATCTTTGGCACGTTGTCGCAATAACTTTAAGGGAGACTTCTTTTCAGTGTTTTCCTCATTGCCATTGACAACACCAACGCCAGCCATTTCCTGGCCAACCATCACAGCTAATAATAAAACATGCAGTAAAGTCCAACGGAGAAGTAGCCAGGACTTCTAGGAAAGACAAGAGAATATAAGGTCAATTATTACAATTCCATGCTATCAAGTCATAGCTATAAGACACTACTATATTACAGCTACATTACTATACTATCAAGTCATAGCTACATTTCCATTCTACCAAGTCATAGCTACATTACTATACTATCAATTCATAGCTATATTTCCATTCTACCAAGTCATAGCTACATTTCCATACTACCAAGTCATAGCTACATTTCCATTCTACCAAGTCATTGCTACTTTACTATACTATCAAGTCATAGCTACATTTCCACACTATCAAATCATTGCTACATTTCTATTTGTCAAGTCACAGCTTCCGTTCTGTCTATTCAAAAATGACACTTCCATTCTATCAAGATAATTTGTTTCACTTCTACAGAAGTAAGATTTTTGTAATGAATATGATTTGCTGATTTATAATCTTTACTTTGCATTTTTGATGGTGTTGCACATTAAGAATGTGTGTCACAACAATCTGGATATTGTAATGTGTGTACAGTGCTGGAACAAATACTAACAGTTATTCAGTGCAATTAAGTCATGTGAGAGTATTAAGATGGTGAGTCTTTGATAGCTGTTGCTAAGATATTATGATTTTGCAACTAAAAATGACAATGCTAAAATAAGAAATAAAACAATATGTGAATACATTAGAACTAAAACTATTTATTGATACAAGGGTTGACTGGGTAAAGCAGTGAAGGAGGAGTGGGCACAAGGGAAGCAAGTGAGGAAAAAAAAAACCCAACAATTGGCATAATCTGCAATGTTGTTGTAGGTCAGGTGCATACAGCTACAATGAAAACCTAGAGACCAGACAATTGGAATGACGGCTATTCAAAAACCACACTTACTTCTTCCTCAAATGATTTTTGTCTGTTTTCTGTAGCACATAATCTGTTGATTACAATGTCAAATGATACTTTCTACAATATTTTGTTCTATAAGACATTAAAGTTGGCATTGCAATATGGAGAGGACAAATGTAGACATTACTCTGAATGGTTCAATTATTTTAATGTATGACACACAATCTAGACAATATTATTATTATTATAGCTTTTATATAGCGCTACTTTCATGCTTATAGCATGCTCAGAGCGCTTTTAGTCCAATCTCTTTTGTGGACAAGTGGGGGGGAGGGGGTATCTAGGAGTTGGTTTTTCGTGCTGCCTTTAGGCGCTCAGTAAACACAACTCTGCCCAAGTCGGGTGTCGAGCCCCCTTCTAGGTAGCCAAGTCAAGACAAGCGCACTTGGCCTCTCGACCACGCTTACCACCACAATATAGAGTCAAGGGGGCTAAGACACAGTAAATGAAACTGAAAAGTATTATTTTTAACAAACTTTTACAGATTATCAACCCAGAAGAAATAAAAAATTCTATTTAAAATAAAGGTCACAAAACATAAAAAACAAGAAAAATATAAAAAATACTAAAAAAACTAAACAAAGCTTATATTAAGTATAATTGTATCTCAGTTTGGATCAGTTATGTAATTTTCTGTATGATGGACCTAGACACATAAATTTGTGGTATAGAAATATTTTTACCAATTGTTTTTGTTTAGCGTTTAGCTTTCTTAATGCGCTATGATCCTATCACTTGTCTGGACCAGTTTGGAAAGGGGGAGTGGAGAAAGGGGTATCTTGGTGAATGGTTACATGATCATTTTTTAAATGCATGAAAAAAAAAGTTCACTTAGGGCTCAAGATACCAAACAGATTAATTACCAATACTTAATTAACTAATTTGCTTTTTTTTTTTTTTTTTTTTATATTAATTCTTGTGTTGTCAGATAAAAGAAATAATTGTGCACAATTTCAGCTTAATCCGAATTGAGTGTGATAACGTGTACAAACTGTTTACCAGAAAGACAGACAGAATGAGTTGATAAAAGCTTGGTACAAAATAGAAACTTCTAAAAAACAAATCCTTGTATCTAAAACTATTTCAAAAGTGTCTCTCATTATCTATCTATATAATGTTTGAATTTGGTTTATCAGTGTGGACAATTAGACTTACAGCTCAGGTGGATCCCAGGCTAAAGCTAGTGTTAAATCTCTATTATCACACAGTTTTGAAAGATCAATGGCTGAAATAGAAGAATAAGAGGACTGAACAGTTAAGTGATAGATTACACTTATTGTTGACTTAACATGGAAGCATTTAAGACAAAAACTAGAACATGCTCTATGGCTGCCTTACTTTTGTCAGTCAGCGGATGTACATTCATGCCATTTGCTGCTGCCTCAGTGGATTCATGGCGATCTGTTTGCATAATGAGTTCCAGTAACATTTTCTCTGTACTAGCAGTGTGGTACTGTAGGGAGTTATCCAATCTTTCTTGAAACTGGACAAACTCATGAATCTAATGATGACAATAAAAATTTCTTGCTACCCAGAGAAAACAATCCAGATGGGATTAAAAAAAAAAAAAAAAAAAAAGTGCACAGAGATAGTCTACACAAACAAAGATAAAAGGCAATATTTCCTCAATATTTAAAACAATAATCATTATTACAATTAATTAAAGACAATCAAGCCCACAAAAGATTTAAAAACAAGGATTAAGAAGTCTAGATTAAGTATTAAGGAAATGTTTTGTTCTATAACTGAGAAAGTAATGTAACACAATTCTAAATCTAAATTTTTTAAGTTAAAACATTTTTTTAATACATTGGTTTATGTTATGCCGTTGATTTCAAGGTTGTTATAACCAGGGGTATCAAAAGAGTAAGTTTTAAATGTCATAAAAATATTCTTAAATGGCATGATTTCCAATAATCTCTGATAAACCAAGTCCAGCACCTGGTCTGCTTATGTGATCAGTCATGCCCAAAATATGGCCTGCAATCTGGTTCCATTTGGTCTGCCAAAACGTCGGCACAAAGTTACAACCCTCCCCCTCCTAAAAAAAAGCTTGAAAAATGTATCTTTACCTACGGTCGGACCCTCACTTTTTCTTTGATGGATTGGTATAGTGGCATTTAACATATTTGTGCATTTAAGAAATAGGACATTGAATGTAGAATCTATCAGGAAAAGATCTTTACTTTTTTGTGGAAGATGAGAATAAGCTAACATATCTGATTTGTAAAGAAAATGTGTTTTTTGTAAAAAAACACAACAACAACACATAAATAGCATTATAAAACAAATATGTCGTCATTCTTGGTATGAGCAGCAAATAAAAGATTGTTAAACTATGCCAAGAGATTGGAGAATCAATGGGAATATATACCAAGAAGAGACAAGCAAATGAGTCAGCAGTAAAGCTAGCTAAAATGTTGCTTCCATTTCAAGTAGAAATTAAGCCTTTTTGAACTGACGCTTAAATAACCCATTAATCAGTGTAAGTACTAGATCCAAGGGTTTGTAATCAAATAGTTTCAGGTCCATTTCATATTTGTACCTTTTCATTGATATGAGTGTTAGAAATAGGTATGGCCTGAAGACCAAATATGGTTGGGCATCACTGGAATCAGGAATTCGAGTTCTTAATTGTCAGCACTTATCAATTATGGTATTCCCTCTGAATGCTCTTGCTAATGTCTCAACAAACATAATGCATAACATTCCTTTAGAGCACACCAGCAAAGTCGAGAGAAAAACCATGATGACCATAATATTTTTACTTAGGGCCCAAAAATGTGTCCAAGAGAGGAAACTCAAATGCTGTAAAGAATACAAAACCAGTGATTTATATGATAGAAAAAGCCAGATGGGTGAATCTTGTGGGAAGTGTGGTCGAGAGGCCAAGTGCGCTTGATTTAGTTAATTAGTTAATTAAGTATTGGTAATTAATCTGTTTGGTATCTTGAGCCCTAAGTGAACTTTTTTTTTCATGCATTTAAAAAATGATCATGTAACCATTCACCAAGATACCCCTTTCTCCACTCCCCCTTTCCAAACTGGTCCAGACAAGTGATAGGATCATAGCGCATTAAGAAAGCTAAACGCTAAACAAAAACAATTGGTAAAAATATTTCTATACCACAAATTTATGTGTCTAGGTCCATCATACAGAAAATTACATAACTGATCCAAACTGAGATACAATTATACTTAATATAAGCTTTGTTTAGTTTTTTTAGTATTTTTTATATTTTTCTTGTTTTTTATGTTTTGTGACCTTTATTTTAAATAGAATTTTTTATTTCTTCTGGGTTGATAATCTGTAAAAGTTTGTTAAAAATAATACTTTTCAGTTTCATTTACTGTGTCTTAGCCCCCTTGACTCTATATTGTGGTGGGAAGCGTGGTCAAGAGGCCAAGTGCGCTTGAACTTGTCTTGACTTGGCTACCTAGAAGGGGGCTCGAGGTTCGACACCCGACTTGGGCAGAGTTGTGCTTACTGAGCGCCTAAAGGCAGCACGGAAAACCAACTCCTAGATACCCCCTCCCCCCACTTGTCCACAAAAGAGATTGGACTAAAAGCGCTCTGAGCATGCTATAAGCATGAAAGTAGTGCTATATAAAAGCTATAATAATAATAATCTACTATCTCTTTAATTAGAAAAAAAACAGCTAGGTGCATCTACAGTCTCTACAGATAGAAAAAGTTAGCTGGGTGCATCTATTGTCTCTTCAGATAGAAAAAGCCAGCTGGGTATCTTGAGACAAAAGAGTCTTTCTTTTAAAAGTTTTTTTTTAAATTAACAAAGATCACTGCTAGCACTATTCTAAATAACTTACTCTTCCAAAGGAACCAAATTTGTAGGAGGACATTAGATGTTCTGATGCCTGGAAAATAAAAAAAAAGTGAAATTAGTATTTTTAAAAAGATGAATATATGTAATGATGACCTTTAGATTTCTACTGTGTTGCTGGCACATGAAATGATTTTGTGATGATGAAGAATAAATTATTATTACTATTGAGCATTTAAAAAAATTATTCAACAATGCTAAATGTACAAATATGTTCAATACATATAATTTAAATTTGTGCAAAATGATTAACGTTAGGCCATGCCTTGACAGCCAGGTCTGAGAAAATAAAAAATATGCCTGCTTGTGAATTCTAATAACAAAAATATTTATTTTAGTTTAGCTAATCAACATTATCATTTTAACAAGAACCTCAAAAAACAGTTTGCCGACACCCTGAGCCATCAGTACATAAAGGTGATGTGTATTCTTCTGCTAGAACTAATGTCAAGAACACACAAATGTAGAAAAATTTTTAACTTTAAGTAATTTCACACTTTAAACTAAAAAAATAAAAGTAGTCACCTCTTTTTGGTTGACCACAAAAAATCTGACCATGGTGGCATACATTGTCCCAGCTTCCATAAAGTGGCCAAGTCTGATGACATCATTGGATACAATGTGCCTGATACATATAGTAACAGTTTAGTTTGTTTATAGAGAACAAAGTGACAAAATAAACTATGATAATGTATAGCTGATTAATCAAGTAATGAGCTATTTATGCAGGTGATTCTCAAAAATATTCTCACTAGACTTTTTTTCAATGTCCTCCTTAAATTTTCCCCCCAGATAACTGAAGACTAGCAAGAGCGTTAAAAACTCAAAAACTAATAGTGAATGAAGCTAGCTATCAGGTATACATACTTCAGCAAAAGTTAGTTTGTAAACTCCACCTGACCATAAACCAGTCAGATGTGGGTAACAAAAAAAAACAAAACAATGTGAAAAAAAAGACTTAAAAAGAACTGTGGACAAGTGTTTTTCATTCCCACACTTTGGTGCATTTACACAAAGAGTTTAGGACCAATAAGAGTAATTTAATTTTATAAATTACAGATGCTCTTTCAAAAAATTAATATGACTTAAGGGTATAAGATCAAACCTCACACAACTAGTTTTGGGAATCACACTATTCTTATAATATAACCGTCTACTAAAACAAAGCAAAAATCTTTACCCTAAAGTGTCATTCATAATATGTTTAATCTCCATACCATCATAGAGAGCTGGACACGGACCAAACACACCTAAACAAGACATAGTAGAGTTTTTAAATATTGAAGCCAAAAACAGAAATAAAAAAAAATCCCCCCCCCCCCCCCCCCCCCATGTATCCTGCAATGTCTAGAAACTAACAATAATATAGGAGGAAAGTTGTGAACTGTATAACGACTAATTCAGACATCCAGTTAAGATGACAATTCCACAACACTCACAATTGAAGGGTGTAATAATTTTAGACAAGATTTATAGATAATTGGTAAGTGTTTGATTCTTCTCTGAGGTGTGTGACCTTAACATATGGTCAAAGATTCAAAATTAAATGGGTTCAGAATACAGTCCTATAGGAATAAACCTAAATACACCCCATAAATCACAATAATTAATTCCCCAAGAAACTCAATCCTCAACTATCTATACAATTTCCAAGTGTCACAATGAATCTCCTACCTTTCCTGCAGTAAAGTCTAATAAGTAAAAGTTTGATTTGATAATTGGAAACGCTATCTCTGATGGCCAACTCAAGATGAACTATTGCCCTCCATAAGTGAACATCATCTTCTGTAAACAAAAGTTCTACTTTTTAAACATTCTGTGTATAAGAAAACATACCTACTGATTTGGAAAGTCTTCAGGGTACTGATGGTGTCATGACAGAGTACATACAAGTGTGTTTACTTGTGTTATATAAAAAATATAGTAAATTTAATTGGATTTCTTTTCTGATATATGCACATGAGGATAGATTCTAAGGCTTCATTGTGGCACTATCTGTAAGGGGAGACAGGCTAACAAGAATGAAAACATTTCCTAGAGTGGATTTCCAGCCTACGTTCTAGCAAAAAAAGTATGTGGAGTGGATGAAAGAAAGCTTGTCTAAACCGTAACATCCATCACGCTGTTCCTCAAGTGGGGCCATTAGCTGCATTAACTACTCTTTCACGACTAGTGGTACATTATAGGAATTTCTCATGTATTTGTATGGGGGAACCCAGGCATGGCTCAAGGAGCTGTGTCTCTAAAAATATCTAGTTGATAGAGATATTCAAATAGAAGGGTCAGGCATCTGGGTAAAAGCTTCTCCTTAGGTCAAGGGTCATAAAAGGGGGCAAGCTGGATTCTTAATGGACACACTACAGGGGAGGTACATGCACTAAGTGGACTGTTTAGAATGGAGTGGGAAGAGGAAGACAGAATGTGACTGACTGGTAGGTTGGAAGAAAGAAATTAGCCCTTGTTTAAACTTAACTACTTTTCATAAACTTACAGAATTGATGTAAATTGGAAAAGACTTCCAAACCAGTTAAGTTTTATAGAGAATGTTCATTATTCCTATCAAAGTCTAAACTGTTATATAAGAGGTCTGCAACATGCAAGTAAATTATATTTGAATAAAAATATTGTGACTGTTGTGAATACTCAAAGAACTTATCTAGACCATTGTGTAGTATTAATGTGTATAACAAATAGAAAACACTTTGGAAACCACTAATGTAACAAACAACTCTTACTTGTTTTGCTCCAAACATCTAGCAGAAGATGCACAGCCAATAAAAGATAATTATCACTATACTGAATATCTGTAGGCAGAAGTTCTTTACCTGAATAATACACCATTCAAAATCAGAATAACCAATGACACAATCAAACATTTAAGCAATCAATTCTATGAAAGTTCAGAGTCACATTTTTCTTTTCTTTAAGTTGTCTTTAATAAAACACTGTCCAATCAGAAGATTCAAGAGTTGTTTTTTTTTGTTGTTAGTTAGTAAGTGTAATAGATATTTAAAAAATACTTGAACATTTTTTTTTCTATACAACTGAAATATAAAGATAAAAAATTTAGTTTAAGAAAAACAAACCAAAAAGAATTCTAAAAGGTAGAGACTCTTACAAGTAAGATTATTTGTGCATTCAACAATACAATGTGTAAGAAGAAAATGATCAAAGCTTATAACTTACCAAATTGCAAGCCATCTCTATAGCGCAGCAGTAGTTCCTGAGACAGAGCTAGTGCTTCCTGTATGGAGAGAAGAGAATGTTTCCCCATTGTTCTAGTCAACTGGAGATACACCAGATGTTTTGTCAGCTGATTCACCTGGAAAACAACACCATTGATAGATACCAAACTATAAAAAAAGGAATGTATCATATTGATCAGCTACTTTGAGACATTTTTATGTTTGAACGTACAAACTAAATCCAAATCAATGACATAATTGTAAGGATTAAAACTAATGCTACAGTACAACACAAGAATGTCTTACATCTCTTGCATAGATCAAAGATCCATCAGAGCTCTCTAATCCTGTGTCAGACTTCATAAACTCAAGCAGCTAAAATAAAGTGAGAATTTTATTGAACAATGAAAATTTCTATTGATGTAGTTTGAAAGATAAAAAAAAAAAACCAAAACAACTTTAATAAAACAATTGTAAATGAATTGTACTAAATAACTGATATAGTTAAGTGCTATTGCACCAGAAAATATTCTTAAGTCTACAAGATGTAAGGTTTCAGTTTCAGAATTGATTTCAATCTGTAATTTTACATCATAAAATTTTGTTGGTGATGTTTTTTTTTCTTAAAAAAAAAAAAAAAAAAAAAGTAAAGTTCCCCTTTCAGACCTTGTGGTGTATAGTGCAGTGGATGTAAAGGTCATCTGTTTCTGTGGCCTCTAGTTAACGATGGTGTCATGTGGCTAGCACAATGACCAACCGCCTTTACTTCTCCCCAACTAATGTCAGGTACCCATTAGAGCTGGGTGGACTCAGAGGCATCTAATGATCTTGCAATTAAAAATCCCAGTCTTCACCAGGATTCAAAGCAAAGCTTTACCGCTCAGCCCACCATGCCTCCTTTTTCTTAAAGCATCATTCTAAATTATTTCCAATTTCATTTAAAACTAACATTTCCTAAGAACTTTCACAGGTAAAATTTTTTTTTTGCTACAACAGTAACATGTTTGCACAATTTGAAGTTCCCCCATTGCATTGTACATCTTAAAAATAATCTTTTCTTTAAAAAAAAATAGTAGGCCTATCATATTTTCTATAAATGCCAAATTTCTCAACAGAGGCTACCAAAGGTCTTCTCTCAAGAGGGAAGAAGTCAAAACAGATTATATTTAAACAAAAAAATAAAAAGGTAAACAGTGGCAAACTTATGTAATATTCTTTCAAAATTTTTCACTTGGAAATCTCAAATGACTTGTTCCACATTCCCTGCCTGTTTTAAGACCTCATTAATCCCTGGAAAGCATGTCAAGTGTCTAGCTGCACAATATTTCACTTTTAATATCTTACATCATATAAATGTTTCTCTCAATTACCATTGATTCTGCTAGAAAGATGCCAAACAGAGCCACTTGTTACAACTATGTATGAGAAAAAAATAAGTCACTTATTACTTAATGCTCTGAAGAAGCCAGTTACTACTATGTTTTATATAGTCAAAATTGAGTCAGACTGACAATCAGTGGGAAAAAAAAAAGCCAGCTGCTATTGCTAGTGTGCCCCGAAGAAGCCAAACGAAGCAGTTATTACCTGATCCAATTCCTGTGCTTGTAAAAGATCTAAATAGAGTTTGATGTCATTGTAACAACTTGACTTGTTACCAAAATGCTGAAAGTATTCTTGTAATAACTTTAAGGCACTTTCTGAAGAAATAAATACAACATAATAGATATAACTGTCTATACCATAAATATATAATCAGGAGCACACAACCTTTTCATAACATCTGACTGGATGCTTCAATACAAGCTAGAAGTATGTTGTATATTTTTAAAAAATGAGACAGCTAAGGTTTAAAGACATTGAAAAAAGAAATATGTGGGTTCTAACCAAACCACTAAAATATTTACTTGATAAAGTTCATCTCTCTAACTGACTATAAACCTTTATTAATTTAATGACATTAAACACAAAGAAAATAGCAGAAAAAGGTAAAGACAATATTTTAGTTGATTTCTGGTCAATTCTGTACAAAAGATTTCTTAAGTGCATAAAGAGCTCATAGCTCAGAAGCATTAAAGCTGGCTAGAAGAAGAAGTGCATAATTTTTCTAGATACGTTAATTAAAGAGAATACTAAAATTAAATAATTTAATATAAGTAATGGGTACAAATTCTTCAATAATAACCTTTAATAACAGAAACTTGATATTGAAAGCAAGGATTGCAGAATACAAATTAGTTCTCTTATTCTAAATAATACCTAGAATTGACTTAACAAATACATGAAATTTTAGTGTATACAAAGTATTATGCTAAAACACTAAGATATAAATATAAAAAGGAGGGAAGTGGGAAGTGTTAGGCAATAGTTTTTTTTCAACTGATCTTTTAGTCACTGGAAATGAAACAACAAATGATTTTTTCTTAAGAGCAGATACTCTGAAATCATTGTAAAAGTGATATTTTCTAAATCATTTAAGAAATGTAATATGCTGCTCGTAAAATAGTTATTTTTCTGTGTGCAAGTATAATACATTGGAGATTGTGAAGTGTTTGCATTACCAAGGATGAAAGCATGATTTCACATTATGTTGCAAAGGTCTGCAGTGTTAAGAGCTGTTAAACCCATTTTTTAGGTGATTTTGATAACACGTTTCAGCCTTATTTAATACACCCAGTTGACAGTATTGGTAATATGACTGAATCCAAACTTGGGACAATTATACAAGATCATTGTACACTAAATATTAGGCCATTGTGCTCCAGTCTGTTTGTGAACATTTATATATTTAAACCCAACAGAGGCCTTTGAAACAAATTTTTTCTCGTTTGTTGTCTAATAGATAGAACAATAATATTTAAGCAAAAGCAAAATTAAAATCTAGCTAATAAATAACCCCACTTACTTTGATTTATAGAAGTTGTTGTTAACTTGCGTATAGAAATTTGTTTCACAAATTCTATCTCTGCCAGGTAAGGTCCACGCATCATGACACCATTTTGCATAGACTGAATCTTGTCCTCAATAAATTTCTGCATGGCCTCTAGATGAGCATGTGTATTGGGGGTGCTACATTGTTTAGAAGAGTAATCACTGAATTGTTGTAGAGAACAAGTCATGGAGATATAGAACAAAAAAGGTATCAGGTAACACAGAACAAGCCATAAGAGACATATAATTAAACAAGTCTAGAGTTAAAGATCAAGCTCTGATGGTATAATTATGGAGACAACATTGATCAAAATGTATTAATGATCATGTAATGAAATGATACCCCAATATTGATAATATGTATTCTCTGTAAAGCAAATATTAGGAGCTTCAAGAGGTATGAGTGGAATAGTTGGTCTAGACTTCAGTAGAAGTTTCTAAAGCTAAAAGAAATATAAGTCCATATCATGAATGAATATTGTAGAGACTTTTAGGTCTTAGTGATTATATAAAACATAAAAGAAACAAGTAGCAGTGGTCAGTATTCAGTTCTTGCAATAAATACTTTTTTCCCCCACTGAATCATATTTTTATATATATAACTTTTATATAGCACTACTTTCATGCTTATAGCATGCTCAGAACACTATGGTCCAATCTCATTTGTGGACCAGTGGGGGGAGAAGGTTTTCCACACAACGCTGCTCGAGTCGGGTGTTAAACCTTGTGTCCCCTTTATAGGTAGCCAAGCCAAGTTCAATCATACTTAGCCTCTTGACCACGCTTCCCACATCAATGGACTGAGAAATGCTAGTGTGATTGTTTCTTGTATACATTGTTCTCTAATTAAATCTCAAAAACACGTTTTATTGCCCGAGATCAAGTTTTTCTACTTGAGACATGCATCTTATTCATGACTATATAGGTTGCTTATTAGACACATTATTGAATGTGATAGTAGACACAAGAAAGTGACATTACCTGTCATCACTGCTGGGCTCCTGTTTCATATCTCTGTAGCTATCTTCAACTAAATGAAAGACTGCTTCTTGATATTTTAACCAAAAGTCCCAGTTGTCAGGCCTAGAGAAAAAGTAACATTTTGTTAACCAAGTCTAATTGGCCAAGCATCACAATGAATTGTTACAAAACACAGCAGCAAGCACTTATCAGAATGACAAACTTACATTTGATCCAGGAGCTGTTTATATATAGAACTGACTCGATCCCACTTAGACAATTTAGAACAAATAGTAGCCAATCTTGTTTCTTTAGAGTGAAGCTCATTGCCTAGAAAGGCTAGAAAAATATTTTTTTTTGTTTAATTAAACTGCATTATTTGTTTTATTAATTTTATATCCCATTTTTGCTAAAGTTTTTGTTTCTGACTTCTTACCTCCAAGAGGCCCTTCCAATACCTGTAAAGCTTCTGTCCAATTCTGTTGTAACTCCAAGATAATTAAATACAAGTGGATTTCTGTTGAAATAAATTCAAATAACCTTTATATAAAAAAAAAAACCCACAACATTTGATATAATAGCAGTATGAATAAAGAGTTGCAAGGATGTAAGGAAATAGAGGGGGACTTAGCTGAAGAGGCAATGTTGACTATGTTAAATGGAAGAGAAAGAAAAGGTTACAAATTTAAATAAAGAGTAGCCATATTAAAAACATGGTCATGTTAAACCTAGCTTTATTGAGACTAATTGTTACCAAATAAACATTGAAAAATGTAAAATAAAGTTAATGATTGCCAAGTTAAGCTTTAAACCAAATAAAAAAAGTGATGTTCACTTCATTGAACCTTACGTCAAGTTAAACAGAAGGTGAAGTAAACTCTTTTAAACATTAATGCCAAATTAAATGAAATTTATCAAGTTAAAGAGAAGGTGATGAATTCCAAGTTAAACCTAAAGCCAAGGTAAAGAGAAGGTGATGAATTCCAAGTTAAACCTAAAGCCAAGTTAAAGAGTAGGTGATGAATTCAGAGTTAAACATAAAGACAAGTTAAAGAGAAGGTGATGAACTCCAAGTTAAACCTAAAGCCAAGTTAAAGAGAATGTGATGAATTCAGAGTTAAACATAAAGACAAGTTAAAGAGAAGGTGATGAACTCCAAGTTAAACCTAAAGCCAAGTTAAAGAGAATGTGATGAATTCCAAGTTAAACCTAAAGCCAAGTTAAAGAGTAGGTGATGAATTCAGAGTTAAACATAAAGCCAAGTTAAAGAGAAGATGATGATGGACAAGCTCAACATTTTGAAGTTTAACTAATCCAGTTTAAAAGAGTACAAAGAATGAACAATGAGTCTTCCTGTAGTGGGCGCTAATCACAGCCATGCTTAAGACGACCTACCTGCTTCTGCTTCAATTTTATCTTCCTGGATGTATTTTTTAATCATCTTTTCTGCCAGTGGAAGAAACATTGTTTTCCCAAGTTGTTCATTTTGATAGGCCTGCAATACAAACGTTGTTTTGAGTCAAATTAAGTTGACTACCTCACCAAGTGAGTGCTAAATAATACAACATTAACTACCTACACTCAAACCCAGTTCCACTAATAATATAATGTGATACATTTTTGTTTCTAGAATAAACCAAAAAAATAAAAAAAGTCATGTTAACATTTAAACACTCAAGCACTGCTCAGTCCATTAAACTATTCAGTTAACCACAATTAGTCAAGTTCCAATGTATTCACATGTCCATATTTCCTTGCAAAGTTAGCAAAAAAAAAAAAAAAAAAAAAACACACAATGCAGAGGCAGGCAAAAAATCTACTTTGAGTTGATAGTTTGGCGATTGTCACAGTGTGATAAAAAAAAAAAAAAAAAAAAAAAGAAGAAAGAAAAGAAGCACTATATGCATATTTTTTTCCAAGTGATATTTCGACTTTTTACTTTTTAAAGCAAGTCTATTATATTATATTAAACAATGTTTAAGAAAAAGATTTTGTTATGCATGAATATTATGGTATGTAGTATGTTATAGATGTATATTATATTCTAGAAAGAGAGATCGTATGTTACAGATGTATGTTACATTCTAGTAAGAATGTAAATTGAGATGGTAATGTTCTAAAAAGTAAGATTGCATATTGACCTGCATGACAATGCTCATGACCGCCCAGAAATAGTATGGATTCTTTTTTGGCCTCAACTTGTGAAGTTGCATAGCAGTTCTCTGTTGTTGTTGGTAGTTCCCCAATCTGACGTGAGCCATAAACAAACAGGACAGGATATCCTCATTGTTGGGTTGCTGTTTACTGGCAGCATCATACAAACTGGCAATTTTATCATCTGAATTGTAAGAATTGTAAGTCAACAGCCAATCTTTATTTGTCATAAGAAATCTAGCACACACACACATATATATATAGTAAATATAATTGTTAATCTAGAAACGCTACATTTAATAACTATAAACAACGCCAACACTATAACGCCATATTCATCTTTATTTACACACCCTCATAGTACGATGTTACACATAACACTATGATATGAACTTCAACATACTAATAAAAACAATGTTCACAAAAGAGTTCACTTACACTGTTGAGTTTCCTTGTAACATATTGACATGGCATTTAATGTCTGCTCCTCTGTTGGCTCAGACTGGTGTATTGTTGAAAGGAGAGATGAACCTTCAGCGTGACGGCCCATTCTCAGCAGCGCAAGAGCTTTAAGAACCTAAAGAAAACACAATATGACCACATATGACCTTTCCATTTAAATTTCTTAAATAATAAAAAAAAAGCATTAAGTATGAGTAAGTCAGTTAATATGATATTATAAAGGGTTAAAAGTAGAAATACATGGCCCATCTGAAGCCTGTATAGATAAAAAAATTTCCATTGATAAAAGCATTCAGAAGTAATGTGACAATGTGGCAAAAGTGTTGGACTATTGCTAAAGAAATGCAACATAAATACAAGTGCAAAACTCAAAAAGTGTGGGCATAATGTGTTTATTAAAACATAAAACTGTACTATTTTTCTCTGCTGCAGTACGATTGTTCTTTTGTTGGGTTTTAAGCCAAAATGCAATTCAAGGTTCAAATAACTTCTGTCCCAACATATAATACTATGAGACACTGTCAATAAATGATCTCACAAAGACGTTAGGAATTTCCTGTTTCCCAAAGCATTTTATATTTTAATATTTATCAGATGTGTGGTGGCTGAGTGGTACCAGTAACTTGCTTGGGTTAGATCAAAATTACCTTTGCACATGTGAGATCCTTCTGTTTTTTCAAGACTTTATCTGCTTCTTGGATAGCTTTTTTGTTATTTCCATTATCCAAACAATCTAAATTATAAAGTACGAAAATATAAAACAATACATAAAAAACAAAACAAAGCTAATATTATATTAAGTGTAGTTGTATCAATTAGTTTGGATCAGTAATGTAATTATTTTATGATAGTATCTATTTAAATTGAGTAGCATACATAATATATATATATAATATTGAACCTGAGTTTTAGGCATGAAAGAATGTATTGTAACAAAATTGAACCCACCTACATTTTCTCATACAAACTTTTCAATACAAGAAGCTGTGTATTAACTATTATTATGGCTCTGTAAGGTTGTTATTGCTACCTATAAATGCTTCTATTGGCATTTTGTATCAAATAGCATCAAATTTACTGTCACTTAGAAGGGACAAAGGTGAGCAACTGGCACTTAAGCCAGTAAGCTTCAGGCAGGAGGGACCAAGGCTGGCAAGCCAACTAGAAAGGAAAACCAAACCTTTGCTGCCCTGCATGGGAAAGGCTTCAGAAGTCAACCCAGATGAAAAATCAGGAGCCAGTGACACTTAGGTGCCTTGCAGCACAAAAAGCTACACCCTGACAGAGTCTGTGATGCTGCTGATCCAAAACTGTATCGGCAATGTTCCTTAGGATACATCAGTTACTTGGAGAGAGGGAACTGGTGTGTGGGGCAACACTGTTTTGATCATAGTGCTCATAACTAATGTGGAAGCTTTCATTTCCATGAAACATTTATAGTGGCTTCGCTGCTGAAGAAGGATCGTATTATATATATATATATTTTATGGTTTTTGTAGAACTAAGTATTCTTAAATTGTTTTGTTAAAGGCAAAATTATAAATAAATCTAAATTTATTTGAGGTACTGGACAGTATTAACTACAATAAGATGAAATCTTATAACATACAACACTCAACAGAGTCATGTGCGCTTAGTATGGCTTTAATACACAATACACATCTCTAACATTTTATGAACACATTCTCACAGACATGTTACACGAACATGTTGACAACTGATTGTATCATTTAGCACTAGTTTCCTTAGAATGTAAATAAAGTGATGGCTTTCCATAAAGTTCCATTTAGTCTTTTTTACAATAGTTTACATCTAGACGACTAGTCAAAGCTAGTCTGAGGACACTAGAGAGTAGAATAGATTCTATCTTATTATTATCATTAATCTTATTATAAATCTTTTTTTGTTCTTCTATTATCTTATATTATATTACAGACGTTCGTTTAAATTAAAAAATATAATTTTTTCAAGTCCTGCATATTTCATGTAAATCTATGTGTCATTGTCAATCTATAATCTAGTCTAGTCATGCATGTTAATCAATGATTTTTAACTCTGCTACGTCGTTGGTTTTCCTGGCTGATTCAGGCAACCCATGATTCTCTAAAGGCACTAGTGACTAGAGAAGAAGGAGCACCAAGGACAAGAGTTTGAAGAGTTTTCAAGAGTGTTAAACTAGATTTAAAAATTTAAGATTAAAAAAGAATCTAGAGGTTTAAGTCTAGACAGTCTAATAAAATTAAGGTTGAAGAAAAGAAGCGAGTCACGAGTGATACTATTAGTACTACTGACTACTCAACTACTGTAGTAGTGTATTGACAGTATTCTGAGTATTGTATTTGAGACTGAGTTTAGTGAGTATCATGAGTATGTACTAGATCTATGTGTACTACTTTAAGTTAAATTACAATAGCCCACATTTCGACTTAGATATCTAGACCAGAGTCTAGATCTAGATATCTAAGTTATAGTTATGGTAATAGTTCTACATTAATCTAGATCTAAATCTAGACTAAGATTAATTCTAATCTAGAATAGGTGTTAGAGATCTTGTCTTATCACATTCATTATCATCTTTTTCTAATTTCTAGTTCAGTGTTCAGACCACTTTTCATTTCAGTGTAAACAAACAACTCCATTCTGAATAGATAATGGATTGGTGTAATGGCAGTAAAAATAATTTAGATGGTGACTCTCCATAAATTAAAAAAATGCATTGATAATCCAATAATTATGATAAATCTAACCATAAATTGGTCGTAAACGTCTTTCATTGATATCCACATGGCTACGAGACGCCATTTTTTGTCGTCAACTGAATATTGTAAAGTCAACTCTGGGGAGAATTTCTGGGTTTTTTCTAACAGTATCTCATGGATTTTGAAAGGCAATGTTATATTTAGACTAGAAGTCATTCCAGCGTCTCTCAATCTGGGGCATTTGTGTCAGAGATCTTTATAAATTCTATAATAGATAATGAGTCTAATCTAGATATAATTAAAAGATCTAGATCTAGAATTAGGCCAATTGTCCCTATATATAAATCTAGAGATTCTGTTCTAATTTTCCCAAGCCCAAGAAAGTCTATAACTATAACCTAGATAACTTGATCTAGAAGTCCTTACTTCAAATATAATATAATAAAAAAAATATAGGATATATATATTTATATAGATTACGAAAATTTGATTTGAATTGTGACTATTTAATATTTACAACAGATTTTTATTAAATTTTATAAATTTTTACTATTTGACCATGTGATCTATAGGGCAGATGATGTTAAGGTCATCTGTTTCTTTGGCCAACGTGAGCAGGGTGTCAGCACAACGACCAACCGCCTTTACTTTACCCAACTAAAGTCAGATACCCATTAGAGTTGGGTGAACTCAAGGGCGCCCTAAAAATCCTGAAGATCAAAATCCCAGTCCTTGCCGAGATTCGAACCCAGGACCCCATGTTTGGAAGCAAAGCGCTTAACCACTCAGTTACCACGCCCCCAATTTGAGCTATGAAAGGACCTTATTTTTAATAACTTAGCTGCATAACATTTAGCTCTGGAGCTATAGAGGGGAAATAACCCTTGGGGGATTATGGGCACGACATGGCCTCAAATTGTGCAGATGTGCCAAAAACCCAAAATATCGAATATCATATCAGGCTATGTTAGTCCAGTTACAGTATTTGGGTTTTAATGAAATGTTTGTCCATATTTGTCAATATCACTAGTGACATTAGTTTTCTTTATAGTTAATGAAAGCCTCGTAGCCTTTGGAAGGTATCTTTGATAACTTAATTATCTGATTTTTTCATCTTTTTTTTTAAGCAGTTACAACCCATGTTTCAAAACTGTATTTCTTCCTATTTAACTTCTATTTTATCTAGAACATTCTATTGTCATTTTGTTTCTTTATTTTAATTAGTAAGATAAAAAAAACAACTAACCAGTCAACTAAAACACACACATACACAGCACCACATTAGCACACACAAAATTATTACAAACATTGAAATACATGATATAGATCTAAAATGTTCCCCTCTTTCATCTCCTTATCAGCTGGATGATCTAAATCTGCTCCATTTCTGAATTAGAATATTGTGTGTCATGTCCCATTCAGAAATTCTTCCTTATATTATTTGTTTTTTTCCCAACAGATAGCAAGCCCTGGAACACAATGTCCTCAAAGGATGTGACACAACCTAAAATTAATGAGAACGCTAGTGAGGGAAGTGCGACTGCAGGAAGTTTCAGTGACTCTCAAAATTCAGACAGCTGGAGTTTTAAAAAAGAGAACTACAGCACACAGTTAAAAAGCTGGCCACACACTGGACGGCACATTCTTGCTCACTATGATGAGAGTTCTATTGTTGTCTATCAAGCTTATAAAGCCTCCATCGCAGAGTTTGCTGTTCAAAATCAGAGGTCTGTAATACTGTTTGTGATGTTCAAAATTCATCATCACTCCTTTGAGTTCCTCGTGGAACATAAGGCCTCGACAAAAACACGCCACTCTCCACGGTCTCTTGCTAGCTTTTTGATGGTGTCCCAGCTCTTCTCAGTCTTCTCTGTTTCTTCAAGTACACTGCGTCGCCATGTTCTTTTTGGTCTTCCTCTGCGTCTTGTTCCCTGGGGGTTCCACTCTAATCGCCTGTCTAGCTCTGTTGTTGGTATCTTTTCTAAGGGTGTGACCATTCATCTCCACTTCCTCTCTAAGATCTGCACTTCTATATTTTTCTGTCCACTCATCTCCCACAGTTTGGTGTTTTCTACTTTGTCACCTGATGCACATACCTTGCCATGGTGTGACAGCTTGAGTGCCTCAATGATCCCAGAGCTATACCGATGGGAGCTCATAACTTCTGGCAGGTACTACCAAGCCGGACAGGTCTGTTAGGAAAGAGGCCAGACAAAAGGTGCATCCCCCTCCCCGGGACACAGGGGTTGTGTGAGGGGCTAACAACCTGTCCATGGAAAAAAAAAATAGTGTTATAGAAACCAGAACAAAAGCACAAACACTAAACATTGTCAGAGGCGAAAGTAGAGCTCCACAAAGGAGACTTATGAAGCTAAGCAGGGAAAGTTGAACGATGTTCAAAATTAGATGTCTGTAATACTATTTGTGATGCCTTTCAAATGGTATTGATCACTATATATCTAAGAAATTTAACAATTTGTGAAAGTTTTTTTGAAATTGATCACTAGATTTACAAAACCAAAATCTCCAACAAAACCTCTTTTCAACCCTGTGTCTCTGCTTTTTCTCCAGTTTCCCTATTCCATATGTACACTAACAACACTTACCTATATAACCACTGGACATCTACACAAGGATTGAACTTGAGGGTTAACTTTAAAAATCACATTCAGGAGATCCAATAAAATATTTTTTTTTTTTTACTTTTTAGCTTTTTTTTTTCATTACCACCAGTTTAAATAAGTATCTGAATATTTCTAAGCACCTTTTTTTTTCACAAAAATATTAATGACAGATTTATTTCTAGAGCTGTAGCCTTCACCAAACTTGTTTCTTTATTTCATTTTTAAATCCAACATGATTGCTCTTGTTTTGCATTTGACCTGTCTTGCTCATAAAAACTATGGCCTATAAGGACAAAAAAAAAATAAAATCAATTAGCCTGGAAACCAAAATATACATTCTTAACACAGTCATTGTCCCAATGTTCACTTAAGCTTGCGACATTTGGAAGTCATCCATGAATGTTGAAAAGAGGTAAAACAAGGCTTAGCAGCGATGACTGAGAAGGATCCTAGACATACTGAAATCGTGTTACCAATATAGAAATCCTTTTCTGCACAGGTAATTGCCTCCTAATTGAAGTAACTTAACATCTTGAGAGATTCACAGAACAAAGACAAGACAAAACATTTTACCAAAGTCTGACATAATATGGAAGCCACAAAAAAAAAAGAAGGAAATAAAAAACAATGCTGTCCACATTTAACATAGTGTCACACCTTTTTGGAAGACCTAAAATCCCTGGACACCAGCTGGTAAGAGGCACTAAAGGTCGCCTGTGACCAATCTCTGTGGAGAAATCTTGCCACCCTATGTTCCGCATGGCAGGGGAGGACCTAAATCTAAGTCTTATTTCTATAGAGCTAGCTGTAGCCTTTGCTGAACTTATTACTTTAGTTCACTTTGAAATCTAACATGATTGCTCTTCCTTTGCATTTGACCTGTCTGTTTCACATTATAATTAATGTTGGATATTTTCTTTGACCTAACAGACTTGGTGGTCCACACTTCAGCTTTGATCGGATGTCATGGATAAAAACAAGCTTCATGTGGATGATGTACCGGTCTGGTTGGGCCCAGAAAGACCACCAAGAGCATGTACTTGCTATACAGATGAGCAGAAAAGGATTTGACTTTATTCTTTCCAAGGCTTATACTAGGATGGTAAGTCATTATTCTTTCCAGAGCATCCACAAGGGGTGGTTAGAGGTTTAAGTTTAATGGACATCATAGCACATTTGTTACGGGCAGGTCAAATGAGTGAAGTATTTAAAAAAAAAAAAAATAAGCTCTACTTGTTGGTGATGGGAGTTTGCCTTGCTGTGTCTCAAGGTTGTCTTAAATTCAGATCCTACTAAAATGCTGTTCCCTGCCATTCTACTGGAGTCTTTCAGCTAGGACTTAATATTCCTCTTCTCTTTTAATAAATATGCCATTTCTTCCCTATTGCTATTAAGCAATAAATGGGTTGCCTTAATCAGACAGGAAAAATTTAAGTCTTTAATTAACATATATGACTGGTTGGCACATAAAGGACATAATTTACTTTTTTGAAAAAAATGTTTGAATTGATTTTCACTGAATGGACAAGTCTGACTGGATAACTTGTAGAATTAGCTGGTCAGTGTACAAGTTTTCATGAATATGTATATTATGCAATGTCACATGTTTAAAATGTTCTTGTAACACAGTTATATGATAGTTTGTGTCCAGTACTCATTATTAAACTTGACAAAGTTATCAATACCTTATAATTTTTAAGTTAATTTGGATAGTTATATCTTTTTGCTACATGGCAATATCTATTATATACTAGGAATATGACACCAGTGTCACAGTTTTTTTTTGTTTTATCTTTGTATTCTAAAAACCAGCTAACTCAATAAACTTTTCTATACAGAAACCATCAGTCTAATTAATTTTGTTATCACTTGCTGGTGTGGTAATACTTTACTGGCACAAAGACATAGACTAATTAAAAAAGCACCATATATCACTCGAACACAGCTACCATCTCTTGAAGAAGTTTTTCATAAAAGATGCATTTCCAAAACACTCAAGATTCTTATAGACAACTTGCACCCATGAAACCACTGTTACATCAGATCTGGGAATGAAGTGGTCATCTCCTTTCCTTTAAGATTAAAACAGAAAGATTTTAAAACTCCTTTATCCCACTTTCAGTTAGAGCTTTAAAAATGTGTGTTAATTCATAAAGTGTTGGTTGTGAGTGTGTATGTGTTTCTTGTGTGAATGTTGTTCGTATTTGCATCTATGTTTTTTTTGTTATAGTAGTTACAATGATGTGGTCAACTGTAGTCAAATTGAATTTCCATTTGATTGGACCAATAAAAATTATGTAATATTCTAATTAGCTGACTCAGAAAAAAAAAAAACAACTTTCTCTACCTAGTCTTTAATATTCAATTTTTCTAAGGTTTCTACAATAAATAACTTCATAGATTCTAAAGAAGTGAGTTTTTGTTCATAATACCTCCAGCATCCTAATCATAATAAGGTCATTAAAACAGCACTAAAACAATAACTTTGTGCTTGCCGCCCAGTGGTATGAACAGCATGTGATGATTTAAGTCTAAGTAAGTGTTATATTCAAGCTCAACCAACAGGTAAAAAAATTCTTTAGATATATTTACCACAACAAACTCTGCTAAATATCACTAAAAGTAAAGGAGTTTTAAATGTTTAAATAGGGATGATAGACAATAAAGATGGACAAGTTTTAAAACATTAGTCTTTTACGCAGTCACAGTTACTCTTATAAAGTTTCATCTTGAGACATTCTGGCAGCTTATCATGATGATGATCATTATGACAAAGATCTTATATATTGTCTAATAAAATAGTTTTTATTTTTTATCATGCTATCGTAGATTTTATATGATTGGCAAATAAAATAGTTTTTATTTTTCCAGTCTGGTTGTATAAGAAGGAAGTTTCCTCCAGTTTGTTTTTATTCATTGATAGCTTTTATGCAGTTGATTAACATAGTATAATTTAAAATTTCTATACGACTTTTTACTAAGTGCAGATGTCTGTCTACACCACTTGGTAATTTTGAAGATAACGAGGGTACCATTGTTTTTAAGTAATCAAAGAAGTGTGTTCAACCTGTTTCAACATCTAACCTTGCTTCTTCTCTAGGCTTAGTCTTCTAATATTGTATTTGTCCAGTGGTAGAACTCATGTTCCTCTGCCTTTCTCCAGAAACAAAATGCAGCCAGACTTGAGACCAAAGATATTGAAGTGCGGCTACAGTGGGATCCTGACCATGACCCTCATGGGGAAAAACTAACCCGTAAAGCTATACAGCTAGGACTCAAAGGCAAGGTAAGAAAACAATGATTGATTTTTTCTTGTAGTACATGCAGAAGTAAAGTATAAGTGTGTACTTGGCTGACAATATAATACATCTAATTTGTGCACTTGGTAATAAACAACAGGAAGGGTTTTGATAACAAGGGTGTAAGTGTCATAGTTGCCACAGAAATGTAAACAGGAAGTTATTTACAATTTGTCTTCAGAGTACCAGAAAATTAGAGAACTTTTGATTTCTGAGTTTAAGAACCTGTAAAATAAGGGAACTAAGATTATATCAGGGTCCATTCAATTAAGTTACAAGTTTTATTTCTTAGCTAAACAAGTATCTCTGGCATACAATTGAATATTGAGTTATCAGATACAACTTATGAAAAAACCAAGATGTATTAACCAATCTCGTCAAGGTTATTAACAATTAGCCCTCATTAGTCACAGTTATAAATCTGGTTTAAGAAACTTACATTAGTGTTTTAATCAAAGAACTTGTAACTTTATTTTTAAATCATTAAATGTCTGCTTGATTGTACTTGACAAATAGTGCTTCATAGTATTGAACCTGATAATACTATTCACAGTAGATGTGACATTGATCAAGTTTATTAATAAAATTGTTAATCTCTCTCCCAACATCTGTATCAGAAAGGAAATAGGGGGGGGGGGGGGGGGGGCTTATTCTTAAAACATTCCAGCCGTATTGAATTATTCCATCGTTTTTGTTTCTTTCATTTTTTCAGACACTATTAGATTTTGCTACTACCTATATTTGTGCAATCCATGACATAACAGATTATGTCCATGAACAATATCAGGTCTTAGAGACTCGAGGTGTACAAGATTTAGAGACTCCTGTGGAACAAATCTACATCCTAGGAGATCCAAAAATCTGTGAGTTACTTGACTTAGATGTGCAAGACAACTCCAAGTCATAGCCTTGTGTTATTGATTGATGCCAGGTCATGTGATATTCTGTTATATATTTATTGATTGTAATTTCAAATGTTTTTCTATGTTGTTATTAAAATTGTTTATAACTGATATTTTTTGTTTTGTTTTGTACCATTTTTACATTAAATATCTTTTACATCTCTAAGAGAATCAAGTCATTAGAATAAATACCATGTTTTTAGAATTCGTTATTTTGTTGACCAACTCAATGACTAACTGATAGTGTGGTATGTGCACTGGACTGTCATTCTGTTGTCTTGATGGTACCTGCCCATTCTATCCCCCTTCATCCTGCTGGAGGTTTGGCCTAGGAAGTATATTATCTTCAACTCTGAAAGGGACATCCGAAACATAAACAACATTTTGTAGACAGCACATGTACATTGAAAAATACTCTAATGCTCATTAGTATTGTTGGGGACTTTCACGCTAAAAGTTAATCACAGTGGTCTCTCTTTGTTCTGTTCTTTAAGCACTACATTTAAGTGAGAGAGTTAAGAAAGTGATAGATGGTAATGGAAGATAAAAGGAAACAACAAGAGAATGAAAGAATAAAAAGAAGATTGGGAGAGAATTTGAAATAGAAAAAATATTGAAAGATCACTTGCAACTAACCTATAAAAATTACATGTGAAAGAACTTAAAAATTTGATTAGTACTGCAACAAATTTGTATGGTTTATTAAAATTAAAAAAAAAAAAGTTTCCCCTTTAAGACCCTGTGATCTGTGGGGCAGATTAAGGTCATCTGTTTCTATGGCCAACAGTTAACGAGCAGGGTATTATGTGGCCTGCACAATGACCAACCGCCTTTACTTTCCCCAACTGAAGTCAAGTATCCATTAGAGTTGGGTGTCTTAAAATCATGCAATCCAAAATCCCAGTCTTCACTGAGATTTGAACCCAGGACCTCAGGTTCGGAAGTCAAGTACTTTACCATTTGACCACCGCACCCCTCATTAAAACACTTAGCTTATCAATACTTCCATATTTTCTATACATACAGAATAGAACAAAAAGTTTGCTTTTTATGGATTTGTCTCCATGTAAGAGCCTCTTCAACAGAGTCAGTTTAATAAGTAAATAACCCATTCCAGTTTCGGGTGGTCAATAAAAAAAAATGCAAACATTTGTATATAATATTTTCTGATAAAAGATTATTACCAATATTAAAAGATAATAATGTACCAGGCTCATATGCAATTACAATTTTTTAGTACTGAACCTGGCAGTCTTTCAAATCAGTTCATTGATCAAGGAATGTCAACAAGATTTGGATGATTGTGTGTAGTTATTACTAAAAATTGTGAGGCCTGGTGGCTGAGTGGTAAAGTGGTTGGCTTCTGAACCAGTTTGAATTTCTATGAAGACTGGGATTTTTAATTTTGAGATTTTGACATAAGTCACCGTCATGACTTAAGTTGGGGAAAGTAAAGGCAGTTTGTCATTGTGCTGGCACCTTGTTTGTTAACTATTGGCCAAAGAAACATGAACTTTTACATCATCTGCCTTCATAGATTGCAAATTTAAAAAATTATTAGTAAAGATTACTTTGTATGATGTTTGTTCTGCTGTTTTGTGAGGAATGTTTTTGTTGTGATTGAAAAATACTTGTTTAATCAAAGAGCATTTCCAAAAAATGTAATGTTGTCTTCCCATTGCTTTCTCTATCTTCTTTTCCTGAATGAAAATCTTTGCGAACTCTGAGGACCTTGTGATGTGGTCAAAGAGTTTTAGTTTGCATTTTTTGAAAGTGGTTTGCAGGTGAGTGTGGAGATCAATGGCCACTGTTACTGCAGTCTTTGTCGGTGATACCTAGGATCTTTCTATATTCTAAGCATCTCAGTTCTACTGCTAGGATCCTTTTCTCTAGTTCTGCAGTTTGCACCCAAAATTTGCAAGCATACAAGAATGTGGGCATTGACCAAAAAGCACATCAGTCTTGATTTTAGTGCCAAGAGCTATGACTTTGTTTTTCAAGATTGTTTTGAGTTTACAAGTGCTGCTGCATAGCCACACTGGATGCATATGACATGAATGGCTAGGTTATTCCATGGGAAGCGTGAACTTGGCTACCTATGAAGGGGCTCAGGGTTTGACACCCAATTCGAGCAGAGTTGTGTTAACTGAGTCCCTAAAGGCAGCACGGAAAACTTCCCAGATACCCCCTTCCCCCACTGGTCCACAAATAAGATTGGACCATAGCGCTCTGGGCATGCTATAAGCATGAAAGTAGTGCTATATAAAAGCTATAAATTTATATATATAGTTATATGTTTAGATAGTAATTTTAATTTTCTTTTTTGAATAATCTGTAGTTTATAAACAAACCCAGATTACTTCTGCAAAACTTCTATGGCCAACAGTTTAGATAGTAATTTTAATTTTCTTTTTTGAATAATCTGTAGTTTATAAACAAACCCAGATTACTTCTGCAAAACTTCTATGGCCAACAGTTAACGAGCAGGGTATTATGTGGCCTGCACAATGACCAACCGCCTTTACTTTCCCCAACTGAAGTCAAGTATCCATTAGAGTTGGGTGTCTTAAAATCATGCAATCCAAAATCCCAGTCTTCACTGAGATTTGAACCCAGGACCTCAGGTTCGGAAGTCAAGTACTTTACCATTTGACCACCGCACCCCTCATTAAAACACTTAGCTTATCAATACTTCCATATTTTCTATACATACAGAATAGAACAAAAAGTTTGCTTTTTATGGATTTGTCTCCATGTAAGAGCCTCTTCAACAGAGTCAGTTTAATAAGTAAATAACCCATTCCAGTTTCGGGTGGTCAATAAAAAAAAATGCAAACATTTGTATATAATATTTTCTGATAAAAGATTATTACCAATATTAAAAGATAATAATGTACCAGGCTCATATGCAATTACAATTTTTTAGTACTGAACCTGGCAGTCTTTCAAATCAGTTCATTGATCAAGGAATGTCAACAAGATTTGGATGATTGTGTGTAGTTATTACTAAAAATTGTGAGGCCTGGTGGCTGAGTGGTAAAGTGGTTGGCTTCTGAACCAGTTTGAATTTCTATGAAGACTGGGATTTTTAATTTTGAGATTTTGACATAAGTCACCGTCATGACTTAAGTTGGGGAAAGTAAAGGCAGTTTGTCATTGTGCTGGCACCTTGTTTGTTAACTATTGGCCAAAGAAACATGAACTTTTACATCATCTGCCTTCATAGATTGCAAATTTAAAAAATTATTAGTAAAGATTACTTTGTATGATGTTTGTTCTGCTGTTTTGTGAGGAATGTTTTTGTTGTGATTGAAAAATACTTGTTTAATCAAAGAGCATTTCCAAAAAATGTAATGTTGTCTTCCCATTGCTTTCTCTATCTTCTTTTCCTGAATGAAAATCTTTGCGAACTCTGAGGACCTTGTGATGTGGTCAAAGAGTTTTAGTTTGCATTTTTTGAAAGTGGTTTGCAGGTGAGTGTGGAGATCAATGGCCACTGTTACTGCAGTCTTTGTCGGTGATACCTAGGATCTTTCTATATTCTAAGCATCTCAGTTCTACTGCTAGGATCCTTTTCTCTAGTTCTGCAGTTTGCACCCAAAATTTGCAAGCATACAAGAATGTGGGCATTGACCAAAAAGCACATCAGTCTTGATTTTAGTGCCAAGAGCTATGACTTTGTTTTTCAAGATTGTTTTGAGTTTACAAGTGCTGCTGCATAGCCACACTGGATGCATATGACATGAATGGCTAGGTTATTCCATGGGAAGCGTGAACTTGGCTACCTATGAAGGGGCTCAGGGTTTGACACCCAATTCGAGCAGAGTTGTGTTAACTGAGTCCCTAAAGGCAGCACGGAAAACTTCCCAGATACCCCCTTCCCCCACTGGTCCACAAATAAGATTGGACCATAGCGCTCTGGGCATGCTATAAGCATGAAAGTAGTGCTATATAAAAGCTATAAATTTATATATATAGTTATATGTTTAGATAGTAATTTTAATTTTCTTTTTTGAATAATCTGTAGTTTATAAACAAACCCAGATTACTTCTGCAAAACTTCTATGGCCAACAGTTTAGATAGTAATTTTAATTTTCTTTTTTGAATAATCTGTAGTTTATAAACAAACCCAGATTACTTCTGCAAAACTTCTATGGCCAACAGTTAACGAGCAGGGTATTATGTGGCCTGCACAATGACCAACCGCCTTTACTTTCCCCAACTGAAGTCAAGTATCCATTAGAGTTGGGTGTCTTAAAATCATGCAATCCAAAATCCCAGTCTTCACTGAGATTTGAACCCAGGACCTCAGGTTCGGAAGTCAAGTACTTTACCATTTGACCACCGCACCCCTCATTAAAACACTTAGCTTATCAATACTTCCATATTTTCTATACATACAGAATAGAACAAAAAGTTTGCTTTTTATGGATTTGTCTCCATGTAAGAGCCTCTTCAACAGAGTCAGTTTAATAAGTAAATAACCCATTCCAGTTTCGGGTGGTCAATAAAAAAAAATGCAAACATTTGTATATAATATTTTCTGATAAAAGATTATTACCAATATTAAAAGATAATAATGTACCAGGCTCATATGCAATTACAATTTTTTAGTACTGAACCTGGCAGTCTTTCAAATCAGTTCATTGATCAAGGAATGTCAACAAGATTTGGATGATTGTGTGTAGTTATTACTAAAAATTGTGAGGCCTGGTGGCTGAGTGGTAAAGTGGTTGGCTTCTGAACCAGTTTGAATTTCTATGAAGACTGGGATTTTTAATTTTGAGATTTTGACATAAGTCACCGTCATGACTTAAGTTGGGGAAAGTAAAGGCAGTTTGTCATTGTGCTGGCACCTTGTTTGTTAACTATTGGCCAAAGAAACATGAACTTTTACATCATCTGCCTTCATAGATTGCAAATTTAAAAAATTATTAGTAAAGATTACTTTGTATGATGTTTGTTCTGCTGTTTTGTGAGGAATGTTTTTGTTGTGATTGAAAAATACTTGTTTAATCAAAGAGCATTTCCAAAAAATGTAATGTTGTCTTCCCATTGCTTTCTCTATCTTCTTTTCCTGAATGAAAATCTTTGCGAACTCTGAGGACCTTGTGATGTGGTCAAAGAGTTTTAGTTTGCATTTTTTGAAAGTGGTTTGCAGGTGAGTGTGGAGATCAATGGCCACTGTTACTGCAGTCTTTGTCGGTGATACCTAGGATCTTTCTATATTCTAAGCATCTCAGTTCTACTGCTAGGATCCTTTTCTCTAGTTCTGCAGTTTGCACCCAAAATTTGCAAGCATACAAGAATGTGGGCATTGACCAAAAAGCACATCAGTCTTGATTTTAGTGCCAAGAGCTATGACTTTGTTTTTCAAGATTGTTTTGAGTTTACAAGTGCTGCTGCATAGCCACACTGGATGCATATGACATGAATGGCTAGGTTATTCCATGGGAAGCGTGAACTTGGCTACCTATGAAGGGGCTCAGGGTTTGACACCCAATTCGAGCAGAGTTGTGTTAACTGAGTCCCTAAAGGCAGCACGGAAAACTTCCCAGATACCCCCTTCCCCCACTGGTCCACAAATAAGATTGGACCATAGCGCTCTGGGCATGCTATAAGCATGAAAGTAGTGCTATATAAAAGCTATAAATTTATATATATAGTTATATGTTTAGATAGTAATTTTAATTTTCTTTTTTGAATAATCTGTAGTTTATAAACAAACCCAGATTACTTCTGCAAAATATGATAGCCTTAATCCTTTCAGAATTGTAAAATCTTCATTTTTCCAAATCAGCCAGGAAAACCAGTGACTTAGTACAGTTTTTTTAATTGACATGCAGGACAGATTAACACAAAGATATACGTATAGAAAACTATTCTCTTCTTTTTTTTTTCAAGGAAAATCTGTAGCTTAAAGATAAGCTAGCCAATTAGTTATCTGCTTTAAATGGTAGACTCAATCATAAGAGTACTATACCGATATATGACTCAACCCTTTCAGAATTGTAGAAACCTAGTTTTAAGTTTTTTAATCAAGGTGATTTTGGTTGTTACAAGATGATTGTGACATGGGCTGTTATTTTAAATGTTTTCAGTATCTTGTGTCTGACTAATTATAGACTAGGTCATTGCAGACCAAGAATTATAAAAGTAAATAATGTGTACAAATATTGTACCAGACACACAGAGTGAATTGATTTAAGCTTTGTAACAAAAAAGGTAGCCAATGCAGAAAAACAAAATCTACTTAATTTTTTTTCTCTTTCAACTTTATTTTGAAAAACACAGGGAATTTTTTTTTTTTTTTTTTAAGAAATCAAAGATTAACCTAAACTAGATAAAAATTACTTAGTACAAATTACTTAATACACAACTATTTACAACAAAAGTTGGCTAGTGCCATTAAAGCATGAATCTGGTTGCCTGAATCAGGAAAACCAATGACTAAATATAGTTTGTCTCTAATTAGCATACACATCGGCATTAGCACATGGCTACTCATAGGAGAAAAATATCTTCTGATCTGAAGGAACATCAGTACTTTGTTAGATCTGCTCTGAAGGAACATCAGTACTTTGTTAGATCTGCTCTGAAGGAACATCAGTACTTTGTTAGATCTGCTCTGAAGGAATATCAGTACTTTGTTAGATCTGCTCTGAAAGAACATCAGTACTTTGTTAGATCTGCTCTGAAGGAATATCAGTACTTTGTTAGATCTGCTCTGAAGGAATATCAGTACTTTGTTAGATCTGCTCTGAAGGAATATCAGTACTTTGTTAGATCTGCTCTTATCTTCTTATCTTATATGATACAGACATTACTTCAAAAAAGAAGATGATTATGTCCTACGCGTCATGCATATTAACCAATGACCTAAACTCCGCCAAGTCACTGGTTTTCCTGGCTAGCTCAGGCAACCCATTCCATGCTCTAATAGCGCTAGGGAAGAAGGAGCTTTTGTACAAATTTGTCCTAGCATGTGGAACGAGGAATTTGCCTTTATCTTTGTATCTTTCTGAGTATTTTATTAAATTTTGTTTTTGTATTTGAAGATTATGGTTCAGTGTTTTATGTATAATTGCTACTTTACTTTTAAGTCTTCTATCCTGAAGGCTTTCTAAATTTAGTGATTTTACTAAAGGTGTTACACTAGTCAAATGTGAATATTTGTTTGTCATGAATCTCACTGCTCTATTTTGTGTCTATTCCAGTTTCTTAATATTTTCTTGAGTTGAAGGGGTCCCAAACAGAGGATGCATATTCTATTATTGGCTTAACCAAGGTTAAATATTTTAGTTTTATGTTCTTATTTGATTTATAGAAATTTCTTCTAATAAACCCTAATGCTTTGATTTTTTTAATAGTTTCATCAATATAGGGATTCCATGACAGCTTTTCATTTAATATAACACCTAGGAACATCAGTACTTTGTTAGATCTGCTCTGTAGGAACATCAGTAATTTGTTAAATCTACTCTTAAGGAACATCAGTAATTTGTTAAATCTGCTCTTAAGGAACATCAGTACTTTGTTAAATCTGCTCTGAAGGAACATCAGTAATTTGTTAAATCTACTTTTAAGGAACATCAGTAATTTGTTAAATCTACTTTTAAGGAACATCACTAATTTGTTAAATCTACTTTTAAGGAACATCACTAATTTGTTAAATCTACTTTTAAGGAACATCACTAATTTGTTAAATCTACTCTTAAGAAATCACTAATTTGTTAAATCTACTCTTAAGGAACATCAGTAATTTGTTAAATCTACTTTTAAGGAACATCACTAATTTGTTAAATCTACTCTTAAGGAACATCACTAATTTGTTAAATCTACTTTTAAGGAACATCAGTACTTTGTTAAATCTACTCTTAAGGAACATCACTAATTTGTTAGATAAGTTGTGATTTTAACAAAGTTTTTAAAATCAATATAGAAAACATATTTCTTTTATTTGTTGATCTCAGATACAGAAAACAACCAAAGTAACATGTTGATATTTTCACACATTTCCTAACCAACAAATAAATCAAGATCAGTTTGAAGAAAAGTCATTAAATGTTTTTTTTTAAATTTCAATGTATTTTTTAAAACCAGCAGTTTATTGCAAATAAAAGAAGATTGAAAAATGATACAAATAGTACATTATGCTATTTGATAGGTACATTAACGTAATTATGAGGTCAGTATGGTATGATGTAAACGTTTTAAAGTTGAAACCGCATTGAACTCATTGAACTGAATTTCAAACTCAAATGATCCACATTCTTTTTTTTTTTTTTTTAAAATAATATCATCCCTATCCTTCAACAACTTCTATGCTTATCAAACAGTTTTGTTTTTTTTCAAGCTGAGCTCCCCGGAGCTTTGTACATGAACCCAGTGTGTTTTTATTTGAAATATTTTGATCCAGTCTACAATGGGTATGGCTATTGTAGTTTACCAGTGACTTTGGTGCAATTAGTTTCATGCTGCAAGTGACAACCAGCACTTTATTGATTAGTTATAATATTTATGGAGGCAAGGTGGCTGAGTGGTAAAGCCTTTTGCTTCTGAACCAAGGGGTCCCGGGTTCAAATCCTGGGATTTTTAATTTTAGGATCTTTAGGGCGCTTCTGAGTTAACCCAGCTCTAAAGGATACCTGACATAAGTTAAAGAAAAGTAAAGGCGGTTGGTTGGTTGTGCTGGCCACATGACACCCTCATTAACACTGGGCCACAGAAACAGATGTACCCTATCGATCACAATGTCTGAAAGGGGAACTTTACTTACTTATGTTTAAATGTTCCCACAAAATATGGAAAACATAGTTTTCTTTAAAAGAACAAAGATACTTGTTCATAAACTGATTTCTATCTCCACAGTGTCACAATCTTTTCTCCAATTCCACAAAACAAGCATTTAGAAAAGTCATAAATAGATTAATTATGCACAGATAAGCTTTAAATGAGTCAAATCAGGTCTGGAGCCAAGTGCTGGACAAGCCAACAAAAAATGAAAATGACATTAGTTTAAAAACAATATTAGGTGCATAACTGAAAGACAAATAATGATAAGACAGATAATGATAACAGATCATATATTAAAGCCAGTTAGTGATTATCTACAAGTTAGTAATGAAGCGGCTTAAAAATATCAGAAAGATGAGATGGCATAATAGTAGATTAGAAACTCAGATCCTGAATGGCAGCTTGCACATTCTTTACATACTTTTAAGTTATTTTAAGGCACTTACATGATACACATACAGCTAGAACGCTTATGTTTTTTTTATATACCAGCAATGTACGAAATAAACATTTCAACATTCTAGATGTTAAACCACTACAAGTGGATCTCTGTCCGTTTCTGAAATGAAAACATAAATGGCAGAATTGAAAACTGCAGCCAACTTTTCTTGGAGCACTTTCAGATAGCCTCGCTCTGTGTTGCTATGGTGACAGAGAATCACATTGCATCCTCGGTGTACAGCATCTAGGACCTCATGGTGGGACATCTCACCAGTCACGAGAAGGTCACATCTGACAGATTTGAGAACACTTGATCCAGATCCAGCACACACAGCCACTGACTGGATTTCACTTTCTCCTGCAAAAGAACATAGACAGAATAAAATATCTACCATTTTAAATTTCTTGAATAACTTCTTTAAAATAATTAAATTAACAATAACAGTGCGTGGCTGCGAAGTAGTTTGGTATGCACTATGAATGGGTCCCAAGTTCAAATCCAGTCCACTGACATCCCGTCTTCTTCCAGGAGTCTGGACTAGGAAGTAACAATCTTCATTTCTGAAGAAATATCCGAAACTTGTAAAACAAAACAAGCAATGAAACATTTATATCAGCAAGTGTAATCATTTTTATGTCAAAGAGAGGAAATGACCAGATTCATCATGATTGACAACTAAAAATGTAGGCCTATTGTGTTGATATACATAAAGAAAAGTTCATATTTATGTGTTTGCATCAGTAGAACAAATGGGAGTGACAACAAAAGATACAATTTTGGCAACTCAAAAATCTTGTGAAAAGTTGATAAAAGAAATTTTAAAAGTCAATTATAAGACATGGACAGAAAGTGCTTGAAAATACAAAAGTGAACACACATTTCAGGTACTTTCAATTACTTGACACAAACATTTCAGGTACTTTCAATTACTTGACTCAAACATTTAAGGTACTTTCAATTACTTGACACAAACATTTCACGTACTTTCAATTACTAGACACTAACATTTCAGGTATTTTCAATTACTAGACACTAACATTTCAGGTACTTTCAATTACTTGACACAAACACTCACAAGTTGTTTTTTTTCCCCTACTTTTTATTGTACAATTGAAAAGCATGATATACAACAATAAAAGAGGAAACTGCAAACTCTTGCTTAGTAAAAATGTGGACTACTAAAATTAATTAGTGAAGCACTCTGTTTTAAGAGATTTTGCACCTACCATTTGAAAATCCACATGAATCGATTAAATAACAGCATCTAATACCTATACTTAACCATTATTTACAAAGACTGGGGAAATACTTAGATTAGTCATAACAAGAATGAGATGCTGTGACTAATTTGTTAAATCATGATAATATATCCAAAAATTATATTTGTATTTTATTTGTTTTACTATAAATAAAAATCTTTATTATCCATGAGGAGATTTGTCTTACAATTTGTGCATCTTATCTTATATATTACAGATGTTACTTCAAAAAAGAAGATAATTACATCCTACACATTTCATGTGTCACTCTAATCATGCATGTTAAGCAATGATTTAAACTCTCCAAGGTTGTTGGTTTTCCTGGCTGATTCAGGCAACCCATTCCATTCTCTAATGGCACTAGGGAAGAAGGAGCACTTTTACGTGTTTGTTTTAGCATTACACAAAACAAAACATTATAACTATAGAAAACCAAAAAATATGTTCACACCAATTTCACTCAGACACTACTAATAGTTCCTATTAGTTGGATTGTATTATCCTAGCCCAAAGCTCCCGTAAGATGGCAGCAGGCCAGGTTTGAACAATCTTCTTTATAAAAAAAAGTTTAAAATAATGTTTGCAAATTAATTTAAATCAAAGAAATGTTCCCACCTTGAGCTGTAGCTACACTGACATGCTGTAATCCCAAATGATTTTTCACTTGAGTGATAGCTTGATTAAGAGTGACAGGACTTGCCAACTCGGCTTGCCTGCCCATGCCAGTAGTTGCCAAAGGTAACTAAAAAAAAAAGATTAATTTTTAAAAAAATCAAATGAAATAAGCAATGATATGACTCTCTTCAGTCCCAAAGCAACTATGGATCAACTATAATGCCTGGGAATTAGCTATTTATGAAATATGTCAGCCACACAGCAGTTCTCCCCTCTCTCAATGCTTGACTACCTATCAAGGGGTCTTGAGTTCGATACCCGACTTGAGCAGAGTTGTGTCTGCTAAGCACCTAAAGGCAGCATAGGAAACCTTCTCTTAGATATCCCCCCCCCCCCCCCCCCCACTGGTGCATTAAAAAAACAACAACACTTAACACTATCACCAACACAAGCTACTATTATTAAGTGGAAAAACCAATGTGCACCAAAAAAATGACGCCTTGGACTCTTGGCTTTTTACCCTAACATTTCTAGTACACACATAGGAATGCAGGAGTCGGTAAGAAAGAGTGTCAAAGTGTACATTATACTATGTGTTTGGTTGTTTTCTCTATTTTAAAGCTGGTTAAGATTATACTGTGAATGACTGACTGTTTCTTAATTATTAATTAACAGTGATTCTCAAAAAAATGTTTTATTACTGACATTCTTTAATTGTATGATAAAAAAATAAGAGGCTCAAGGCTGACTATATTAAGTTTAGGATGGATCTAGCATGTTGGTCCTTTCAAAGATGCCATGGGGAAGGGGCAGGTATGGCAGAGTGAATGTGTTATTGCTGTTTGTAAGAGTTATATCCCTTTGTTTATATTTCCAGGTATGAATGTAACCAGTAAACTTTTGCTTTTGAATGTTTTTAGTTTTCCTTGTAGACCAGTATACTTTTGCTTTTGAATGTATTTGTTTTCCTTGTATGAGAAAGAGATTTTTAGTTAGTTGTTTGCTGGAGTAGAAGAAGACTGGTGGCTGTCACTGAGTTTTTTTTATACTTATTAAATTTGTTATTTCCTGGTTAGTTGGAGTTTTCATGGTTCATTTAGTCTATATTTGTAAATTAATTAGCATTTATTATCGATCTGCAGTAATCCAAATTATACTGTTTCTAATTACATCTCTGTTTTGTTAGGGTTAAAGTCATAGAGTTTAAGTACCCCCTTGAGCCAAGCAAAAGAACCTGACAATAAAGTGTTATTTAAAAGTTCAGTCATATCCAGTTAATAAGATCAGACTTGTATTCCAACAAAATCCAAAAGAAATTCTTTTAACATAAAATGTTCATGTAATTGAAGCATCCCATTAGTAGTATCAAAATGATCATCCAATAAATTGTTATTGGCTGTACTGACCTTTAATTTTTATTGGCTGTACTAAACCATAGCTAATTGTTATTGGCTGTACTGACCTTATCTAATTGTTATTGGCAGTGACCCGACAAAATAGCACTGACTTATATATGATGTGTTAAAAGTAGGGGTGCACCGGATAGTCACTCCGGCTCCGGCTTCTGCTGAATATTCTGCTCTTTTCACTATCCGGCTCCGGTCGGATATCACTACTGGATAGTAAAAGCTACACCTGTATTTCTATTAATATTGTTATGCGCCTCCGCGCTAAGTCTTTTCCAGATACGCCAAACGGAGGTAACACTTAAATATCGAAACAACACAGGCGAAAGGCAAACAATATAAAGGTAGTCGACGCTGATAAACGATGTCCAACAAGTTTAAACTAAATCTCCATGTTAATAAAAATATACCAATACTTAAAAAGTGGACATGATCCAATAATGTCAGTTCTGAAATACATTAACATTTTTGTTTCAATAAAAGAATTTGTTTTTAAAATTATAAGCTATGACTATGCACCAAATATTTTTTAGTACAAAGACAAGGCGTGTTAATCTAAATAGAAATAAGACTTTACATTATAAATTCACATTACATACATAGCAGGGATGTCTGGCACATTTTAAAAGGTTGTCTTGACCTTTGAGTGGTCTAGTAAACATGTAATATTCCTTAACTACATCACGCTGATAATCTTTCTAGATGTGTGGGTATATCTCCAGAGGTAGAGATGAGCAACCCCCACCTCCTTTTGTTTGTTTAGTCCATAACATTGAGTTCACAGATAGGCAGCAGACCACATTAAGCCAGATGTCAACGTGTTGACACTGTCAAAAGTCACATTTTATGAGGGAACTAAGTTTGTTTACTTGGAGAAGAATTTTTATTAGGGGCGGGACTACAAGCCAAATCTCTATAAGGTTAATCTGGTATGAGTTTGTTAATTATGAGATAGGTTGTCAATCAAGGGTCTGGATCACAAGCCACACCTTTTATACTATTGGCAGGGACAATAAGTTTGTTTACTTAAAGTCTCAATTAGGAGGCTGGACTACAAGCCAAACAGACACTGACCAGGAGTGTCTTTAAAGGGTGGGCTCAAGAGACTCAACACCCCCAACTTCTTTAATCCATGACAATGTATTGATAGACATTGACCATTCTTAAGCCAGAATGGATTAACGCAGATTGTTGAGACATATTGACACTGTCTAGAGGTCACTAGATGATGACACTAAGTTTGTTTACTTGGAGAGAAATGTCATTTAGGGCGCTGAACACGCCTTCATTGCACAATAAAATAAAACAAATGTGTGCATGTGTGCGTGTATGTATTTTTCCCCCTTGTATTAAAACCTTTAGAAAGAAAACTAATTTCATTGTTTAATTTTATTGACTTAATATATAAAAGAAAAACCTTACAGTAAAATTTAACATCGAAGAAAATAAATTGATCTAAAGCACCACAATTAGATCTAGCAAACAAAGAAAAAATATGCTGGAATGTTAAGAAACACTTGACCTCTGTAACTAAGGTACAGATATAATTTATCTATATGCTTGACTGACCATGCCAATGTGTTATCTTTTTTTGCCTACACTAAACACTATTGCGTATGCCCAAGGAAAAAGAAACACGTGAAGGTCAATACAATCATCTATACACACTACACTAGGACTACATGTGTAGGCTCACTACGTCTATCTGACCAGGTTGTTACAATCTGTCAAACACAAAATCTATTTACGTTTTTTTTTGGTAAGGAGGGTGTGGGTGATTTTTTTTTTCTATAGTTGGTTTTCCTAATTCTCTTAGATCTATATAACAGTAGATCTAAACATAGATATCAATAATAGGCCTACAGACTACAATTAAATCTAAGCTTCGCGACATTTAAGGCTCAGGCTATGAGTAGGTATAATAGATGTTCCTGCTGTTAATAAAGTATCGTTTGCCGCAAATGGATTAATAAATATATCTTATCTTCTTATCTTATTAATACAGACGTTACTTCAAAAAAGAAGATGATTACGTCCTACGCCTCATGCATTTAGTTATGCATATTAACCAATGACTTAAATTCTGCCAAGTCACTGTTTTTCCTGCCTAGCTCATGCAACCCATTCAATGCTCTAATACCACTAGGGAAGAGGGAGTATTTGTACAAATTTGTCCTAGCATATGGGACGAGGAATGGGCCTTTATCTTTGTATCTTTCAGAGTATTTTATTAAATTTTGTTTTTGTATTTGAAGATTATGGTTCAGTGTTTTATGTATAATTGCTACTTTACTTTTGAGTCTTCTGTCCTGAAGGCTTTCTAAATTTAGTGATTTTACTAAAGGTGTTACTCTAGTCAAATGTGAATATTCGTTTGTTATGAATCTCACTGCTCTATTTTGTGTCTGTTCCAGTTTCTTAATGTATTCTTGAGTTGAGGGGTCCCAAACGAAGGATGCATATTCTATTATTGGCCTAACCAAGGTTAGATAACATTTTAGTTTTATGTTCTTATTTGATTTATAGAAATTTCTTTTAATAAACCCTAATGCTTTGTTTGATTTTTTTATAGTTTCATCAATATGTGGATTCCATGACAGTTTTTCATTTATTATAACACCTATGTATTTTGCGTTTTTAGTCTGTGTTACTGGTTTGCCATGAAAAAGATAAGTGGAATTAATTTGTTTTAGTTTTTTTGTTACTCTTAACAACTGACATTTTTCTGGGTGGAAAGACATGCTCCAATTTGATTCCCATTTCTGTAATTCATATAATTCTCTTTGTAAAATATCTCTGTCTTGTATTGTTTTTATTGTTCTATATATTATGCAATTGTCTGCAAATAATCTGACTTTTGTACCTGAAGTAATGCAATTTGGTAAATCATTTATGTATTTAAAAATAGTAGTGGACCCAAGACTGTTCCTTGAGGTACACCTGAGTTTACTGTTATCGGTGTTGATTTAGAGCCATTTATTATTACAGTTTGTTATATGACCTACTATGCTTCAGATTACAACTATTAACTAACAGCTATCAGTATTAAGCCCTTGAAGCCAGAACCAGAAGCAGTATTTGGACTTAAAATTACCAGTCTGATGACCAGTTGTTGGTCAGAAATTCTTGAACACATACATCCAACAACCATACACACAGACACGCTCATGCTACACAGATTAATTTTTTTTTTCTAAATACTGTTAATCTTTCATAAATCAATCAGTAACAGAGTTTAAAACAATTAGGTATATAAAAGGAAAAAAAAATAATACCAACAAATATAGGTATGTTATTTAACAGTTTTGTAAAATGTTCAGCAATACAAGCTATTTACAAGACACTCCGGATCCGGCCGAATATCAAATTTTACTATCCGGTCATATCCGGCTCCGGCCGGATATCAAAAAGTACTATCCGGTGCACCCCTAGTTAAAAGTACTGAATTATTCGTAATTTAATGTCCTGGGTAGAATTTTTGTTGATGTCTCTATCTTTTACAATATTAATAGATCTTATTTGCAGAGAAAGAGAGTACTTTAAATTTTATATCATGCCCCTTTTTCACCAATGTTTAAATTGCATAACTTGCTAAAATTAGGATTTTGAAATGTGATTCAAGCAGTGATGGAATTGCTACGTGACATTTCCTACAATTTAACTTTGTGAAAGTTTGTGTGTGTGTGTGAATAAATCTGAAAAGTATCTTTGCCTGTTTTGAAAGTACATTTTTTTAATGTAAATAAATGATATATTTTGAAATTGTTCATTTTAGTTTATTTTAATTTTTGCTTACTGTTTGCATATTTATGTTTTAAGATATCTAAAGTGTTTCCTGCAAAATAACTGAAAAATAATTATAACTTTAAAACAAAAAAACTATTGACTCCATTCCTATTTTACGATAGCTAAAGTATTTCTTTCAAAATGACTGAAATATATTTTTTTCTGCGCTATTTTGTCGGGGTACCCTTATTGGCTGTACTGACCTTATCTAATTGTTATTATCTGCATTGACCTTATCTAATTGTTATTGTCTGCACTGAGTTTATCTAATTGTTATTGGCTGTTCGGACCTTATCTAATTTTTATTGGCTGTACTGACCTTATCTAATTGCTTTACTCGTATATGTTCATAATGACCATACTGGGTCAATCCAGAAACCATCAGGTTCAGTTCTGATTGGTTACACTCTACACTGAGTCTCCAGTGGTCACTGCTAGACATTCTGTGGACACAAAATGACCATATAAGTGATACAAAATCAGCTAATACTTAAGTCCAACTCAATGGAATGGGTTGCCTGAACTAGCCAGGAAAACCAGTGACTTGGCAGAATTTAGGTCATTGGTTAACATGCATGACTAAATTTATGACGTGTAGGACGTAATCATCTTCTTTTCTGAAGCAACATCTGTGTTATATAAGATGAGATAAGATATTGCATTAAAACACTAGAGATGGAGGTCATACAGCAGAACACAATGACACAAAGTTGGAAAAAGTTTTTTTTTGGACCTTGATGTATTTAGTTTTTTTTATTGTAAATAAAAAACATTACAGAGCTGTTATCCTTAACCTTGAGGTACAATTTTTTAAAAGCTGTGTTACCAGAATCCACTAGCTGTACCATATCTAAGACAATGCAATCTAATGCCTTAAGTTGTCTTAACAAATAATCTTCTTAACATCATTTTGGGTTGATTTCTTGTAACACATATGAGAATATTCTTATCATGGGACTTGTTTTGTGTACAAACAATCATGGTTTTCATCTATACATAAGTATATAAACAACAAGAAGATATAAAATTATTACTTGGACTGTGGGACCTATGATTGACACTTGTTGTGTATACACTGATGTTACTGAAACAAGTGGACACTTCTGATCAGGTGCCTGAATGACTTACCCAAATGACTGACACAGAGTGATTGGAAGAATATGTTAGAGTATCTGAATGGATCTTTAGTTTAGATTTACAGGACTATGTGAAGATCTTATCAAACATTGGACTATTTGGAGTCCTTTGATTGGTGACAATCAATGGACTAGGTGATAATTATTTGATTGGTGACAATCAATGGACTAGGTGATAATTATTTGATTAAGTGACAGCTATGACATAATATGATAACTGGATGAAGCAACAATTATTGGACTATGTGATAACTGGATAAAGTAGCAATCACTGGACTATGTGATAACTGGATGAAGTAACAATCATTGGACTATGTGATAACTGGATGAAGTAACAATCATTGGACTATGTGATAACTGGATGAAGTAACAATCACTGGACTATAAGATAACTGGATGAAGTAACAATCATTGGACTATGTGATAACTGGATGAAGTAACAATCACTGGACTATAAGATAACTGGATGAAGTAACAATTATTGGACTATGTGATAACTGGATGAAGTAACAATCATTGGACTATGTGATAACTGGATGAAGTAACAATCACTGGACTATAAGATAACTGGATGAAGTAACAATCATTGGACTATGGGATAACTGGATGAAGTAACAATCATTGGACTATGTGATAACTGGATGAAGTAACAATCATTGGACTATGTGATCACTAGATGAAGTAACAATCATTGGACTATATGATAACTGGATGAAGTAACAATCACTGGACTATGTGATAACTGGATGAAGTAACAATCATTGGACTATGTAATAACTGGATGAAGTAACAATCATTGGACTATGTGATAACTGGATGAAGTAAAAATCATTGGACTATGTGATCTGGATGAAGTAACAATCATTGGACTATAAGATCACTGGATGAAGTAACAATCATTGGACTATGTGATAACTGGATGAAGTAACAATCATTGGACTATGTGATAACTGGATGAAGTAACAATCATTGAACTATGTGATAACTGGATGAAGTAACAATCACTGGACTATAAGATAACTGGATGGAGTAACAATCATTGGACTATGTGATAACTGGATGAAGTAACAATCACTGGACTATAAGATAACTGGATGAAGTCACAATCATTGGACTATGTGATAACTGGATGAAGTAACAATCATTGGACTATAAGATAACTGGATGAAGTAACAATCATTGGACTATGGGATAACTGGATGAAGTAACAATCACTGGACTATGTGATAACTGGATGAAGTAACAATCATTGGACAATGTGATCACTAGATGAAGTAACAATCATTGGACTATGTGATAACTGGATGAAGTAACAATCATTGGACTATGTGATAACTGGATGAAGTAACAATCATTGGACTATGTGATAACTGGATGAAGTAACAATCACTGGACTATAAGATAACTGGATGAAGTAACAATCATTGGACTATGTGATAACTGGACGAAGTAACAATCACTGGACTATAAGATAACTGGATGAAGTAACAATCATTGGACTATGTGATAACTGGATGAAGTAACAATCATTGGACTATGTGATCACTAGATGAAGTAACAATCATTGGACTATGTGATAACTGGATAAAGTAACAATCATTGGACTATGTGATAACTGGATGAAGTAACAATCATTGGACTATGTGATAACTGGATGAAGTAACAATCATTGGACTATGTGATAACTGGATGAAGAAACAATTATTGGGCTATGTGATAACTGGATGAAGTAACAATCACTGGACTATAAGATAACTGGATGAAGTAACAATCATTGGACTATGTGATAACTGGACGAAGTAACAATCACTGGACTATAAGATAACTGGATGAAGTAACAATCATTGGACTATGGGATAACTGGATGAAGTAACAATCACTGGACAATGTGATAACTGGATGAAGTAACAATTATTGGACTATGTGATAACTGGATGAAGTAACAATCATTGGACTATGTGATAACTGGATGAAGTAACAATCATTGGACTATGTGATCACTAGATGAAGTAACAATCATTGGACTATGTGATAACTGGATGAAGTAACAATCACTGGACTATGTGATAACTGGATGAAGTAACAATCATTGGACTATGTAATAACTGGATGAAGTAACAAACATTCGACTATGTGATAACTGGATGAAGTAACAATCATTGGACTATGTGATTTGTGATTTTTTTTGTGATTTGTGATTTTGGGCACATCGGCACAATTTAGGCCATGTCGTGCCTGCAGACCCTCAAGGGCCACTCTCCCTCCACACAGCAAAGGCCAAATTCCATACAGTCAAATCATTAAAATCAAGGTCTATTCACAGTTAAAATAGTAGAGGTGGTAAAAATTTAATAATTTGGTAAAAATCTAATGTAAATAGTACATGTCTACAGAATTCATAAATCAGATCTTCGTAGACAACCCCACTTCCCGAATAAAGCCCAGTACCTTCCCAGGGTTGACATTATTGAATAGTGTTTTTAAATTAGTGGCTCTAAAATATTTTTCCCTGACATCCTGGTATCTGGGGCAGTCGATGAGGATATGTTCCATGGTGAGGCGAGAGTCACAATACTCACAAAGTGGGGGCTCTTCTTTCTTCAGCACAAAAGAGTGCGTGATGTAGGTGTGGCCAATCCTAAGTCTGGACATGGTCGTGCTACCACGCCTTGTCAGACCCTTAGATGTGGACCGCCACCTGACATCCGCCACAATCTGCCTGAGTTTATTGTGAGTCTCAGCCTCCCATCGGTCCTGCCACTCTTGGTAGATGGCAGAGGCAATACTTTGTCTCAGGTCTGAGCAGGGAATTTGAGTTCCTGACACCGCATGATTTAGGGCTCTCTTTGCTTCTCTGTCTGCGGCTTCGTTTCCCTCAATGCCCACATGGGAGGGGACCCAGATGAAGGTGACATCCGTATGGTCGGCTGTTATTTGGTCCAACAGCTTCAGGCTCTTATGTACCAGTGGAATGTCAGTCTTCATCCGCCCCAAAGCTTGCAATGCAGATTTGGAGTCGGAGCAGATTATAAATTTCCTCCTTTCTGATGCTTTGACGGCCATAAGTGCAAGCGATATTGCATGCAATTCGGCCGTAAAGATGGAGCAGCCATCAGGGAGTCTACGGGAGATTGTTTTGTTCCGAAGGGAGCAGGCACACGCGACCTTTCCATCCATTTTGGATCCGTCTGTGTAGATGGTGCCACAATCTCCGTAGCTCTCTTGCAGTTCCCTAAAGTGGACTTGTAGTATGCTTGGGTCTGTATTTTCTTTTTTGAAATTAAGGAGGGATAAATTTAATTTGGGTTTATTCATTAGCCAAGGAGGATTCTGAGGGGTTTCTATTTTAGAGATTTGGTTAATGGGTGGAGTTAAATTTTGGATGGGTTCTCTCATTCGAAGGCCTAACGGCTGTATGACGTTAGGCCTTCGATTGTATAATTCTACCTCTGTGGGGTTAAATATGGAATCGAAAGCAGGGTTCGTAGGGTTGGATTTTAGCTTGACTATATACTGCATTGCAAGCTTTTTCATTCTTATATCCATGGGGAGTTCTCCAGCCTCCACATGGAGGCTTGGGATAGGTGATGTACGAAACGCGCCGAGACAGAGACGCAGGGCAGCATTTTGTATTGGTTCCAGTATTTTTAGGTACGACTTCCTTGCTGCTCCATATATTATGGATCCGTAGTCTAGCTTGGATCGAATTAGACTCCGATATAGCAGCAGCAAAGTATCTCTGTCAGCTCCCCAGTCCGTATGGCTGAGCACTCTAAGTATGTTTAATGACCTTTGGCATTTTCTCTTAAGTTCCTTAATGTGGGGGAGAAAATTAAATTTGGAATCTAGAGTGAGGCCTAAAAATTTTGTAGTTTTCACGACAGGGATCTTCTTTTTGTGTATAAATAGTTCAGGGTCTGGGTGGAGTCCCCTTAAATTACAAAAATGCATACTAACTGTTTTGGAGTCCGAAAATTTAAAACCATTATCGTTTGCCCAATTTTGAATTTTGTTTTTAACATAACTGTAATTTTCTTTCTAGGGTGTTCATGTTTTTCCCATAAGTAAAAATGACAAAGTCATCAACATACAAAGAGCACTCTATGCCAGGGGACAGAGCATTTATGATGCTATTTATTTTAATGTTGAACAGGGTGACTGACAGAATGCTGCCCTGGGGTACACCCATTTCCTGGTCATGAGTGTCAGAAGTGGTGTTGCCCACTCGAACCTGAAATTTTCGGTCTTTCAGGAATTCCCCCACAAAACGGGGAAGATGTCCCTTAAGCCCCACAAGCTCCAGGTCACGTAGAATGCCATGTTTCCAGGTTATGTCATAGGCCTTTTCTATATCTAAGAATACAGCTACTAGATGTTCTCTTCTGAGTAATGCATTTCTGATACAAGCTTCCAGCCTTACCAGGTGGTCAGTTGTTGTCCGCCCTTGCCGGAATCCGCACTGGTAGTTAGAGATCACTTTGTTCCTCTCCAGGTACCAGACCAGCCTACTGTTAATCATTCTTTCCATGGTTTTGCAGATGCAGCTTGTTAGTGCTATTGGTCGATAGTTAGCTGGGTCAGAGCCGTCTCTTCCCGGTTTAGGTATCGGTATAACTGTGGCTTTCCTCCAGCTGTTTGGGAAAGCGCCTGTTTGCCACACACAGTTATAGACCCCTAGCAGGACTGCCAATGAGGGTTCGGGAAGGTGCTTAAGGAACTGGTAATGGATTTCATCTTCTCCAGGCGCTGTGTCATGTGACTTGTCTAGCGATTCCCTCAGTTCCTCAAGCGAGAACGGTTTGTTGTAGTCTTCATTGTTTTCTGATCTGAAATCAATGGGGTGTCTTTCCTCCCTGGTTTTGACTTTTTGAAACTCTGGCGTGTAATGTGCAGTGGATGACTTTTCTGCTATTGAGGATGCAAGGCAGTCAGCTATTTCTCTGGGGGACGTGACAGTTCGTCCTTGGTTTTTCAGATGCCCTATTGCATTTGATTCTTTCCCTTTGATTCGCCTTACTGCCTTCCAGACCACTCTAGCAGAAGTTTTGGCATCCAGACTGCCGACAAAACTTCTCCAAGAATTCCTTTTGGCTGACCGTATGGTTTGTCTAGCCTTTGCTCTAGCTATTCTGAATAGCTTTAGGTTTTCCTGGGATGGATTTTTTATAAATGCAGCCAGTCGTTTTTTCCTATCGCCAATAGCACTTTTGCAGGCTGTATCAAACCATGGTTTGCTAGGCCGTTTTGGATTTGCGGAGGTTAGGGGGACAACTTTCCTGGCTATACTAAGTAGCTTGCTAGCAAAGGTATCAGCTGGGTTCTGTTCATCGAGAATATTTTCTGTAATATCCTCTGAGCATCTTTTTTGGAATTGTTCCCAATCGGCCTTATTCAGTTTCCACCGCTGAGGTCGTCCCAATGAGGGGAGATTGTTAGCAATGATGATTGGGAAGTGATCACTTCCCCGTAGATCATTGCTAACTGACCATTTAAAGTCGTCCAGAAGTCCAGGGACGCATACGGTGAGGTCAATGCATGTGAGAGATCCAGTTCCTGGGTGCAAGTAGGTCGGTGATGCATCATTAAGTATGCATAAATCATGTTGGAGGAAGATATCCTCCAGCATACGGCCTCTTGTGTCGGTATTGTTGGATCCCCACATGGTGTTATGGGCATTGAAATCCCCAAGGATTATGTAAGGCCGGGGGAGTTGTTTCAATAGGTCCTCCATGTCTGTTTGGTTTAATGGAGCGCCTGGTGGTAGATACAGGCTGCAACAAGTGATAACCTTGTGAAGGGTTATCCTAGCTGCTACTGCCTGTAGTGTGGTCTGTAGTTCTACCCTCTCATAGGGGATGCTATCCTTCACAAGGATACAGACTCCACCTGATGCTCTCTCTGCATCCTCAACATTCTTGCTGTAAGCACTGTAGCTTCGGAAGCTGATGCTATCTTTCAGAAATGTTTCCTGTAGGCAGACAGCTACAGGAGTCTCAGAGTCCATCAGTAGCTGCATTTCCTCATAATTGGCCTTGAGGCCTCTGCAATTCCACTGTACAATTCTGGAATCCATGGCTTATTCTAGATGGCCTACTTGGAGCTATTTGGCTTTGGGAGGCCCCCGGAGGGGTTTCCCTTAATTCCAGTGACCTTGGTATTTTTATTCTTGGGTTTGGATGGAGAGGAGGTCAACCCCTTTTGGGGGAAGTCTTTCTCTCTGGAGAGGGGAGATCCCTCTGGTTAGAGTGGAGGTTATTTCCTCCTCGCTCACCTCGGGCATCCTCTCCGCTTTGATTTCTCCCCTTAGGGAGTTGGTCAACCTCTAATTCGGTAGAGGTTGGGGTGTCTGACTGGTTTCTCTGAGGAGAACCTGTGTCAGACATGATGTCTCCGGGTTCTCCCGGAGTATTGGTTTTGACTAGCTGCTCAGTCTCCATGCTCTCATCAGCGAGCACAGAGAACCTGTTCTTTAGCATGATAACAGGGCTTTCTTGTTTCTTCCGAGGTGTGTTCTTTGGCGGTGTTTTCTTCTGAGTTGGAGGAGGAGGAGGGGGTGGTGGGGTCAATGTGTCCGTCTGTGTGGCTATGGATCTTCCTATCTTAGCAACAGCCTGGGGATAGGTCTTTGTCAAGCCGAATTGGCCCTTGGGTAGGGTCAATACAGCCGATTTCGCCTGGCTGAAGGTACATCCATTTCTTGCCTTGTACTCCTGCACGGCAACCTCCTGTTTCCACACAGGGCAGTCCTTGGAGTAGGCTGAGTGGCCAGCGTGACAGTTTGGGCATTTGAACTGGGCTGTGCAGCCCTTGTCCTCATGACCTTCTCCAGCACATCTGGCACACACAGTGTTCCTCTTGCAGACTGCCGCGCCGTGTCCATAACCCTGGCACTTGAAGCACCTCATGGGGTTAGGTATGTAGGGCCTCACTGGAACTCGTAGGTATCCTGCCTTCACATACTCTGGCGGTGTCCTAGTTCCAAATGTGAGGATAATAGTGGCGGTTTTGACCTCCTCACCATCCCTGCGCATGGTAATGCACCGGGCATGGGTGACTCCTTCAATGCCCTCCACTACTTCCTTCTCGGAACATTCCAGTAGGTCCCTAGAGCTGATTACACCTCTGCTGGTGTTCAGACTCTTGTGTGGCATGACTTCCACTTGGAGATCACAGAGTCTTCTGCATCTTAAAAGCCCATCAGAGTGTATCTTGCTATCAACTTCTACTAGAAGTTCCAAAGACTTGTGTAGCTTAGACACACTCTTGGGCTCTCCCACTACTGACTTAAGTCCCTTGTAGATGACAAAAGGGCTCATCTTTGTCAGACTTTTCCCCTCCTCTGTGCACCTAACCACCAGAAATGATGGCCAGGTAGCACAGCTTTTTGTGGCCTCCTCCTTTCTGTCCTCCATACGGCGTCTCTTGCCCAGACATAGGTCTGGGGCAAGTAGTTTTTTTGAAGTTTTTTTTTTCCATAGGTGTTATTTATTAGTTCGGCACATGTGCTCCCCACCCGCCATCGAGTCCAACAAGGGGACGGGCCATTTGGAAGTCCAGAATGAGCCTGCCAGGGCTACACACGTGCTATACTCAGTCAGCTACTGCATCGGACATGTGCCCGATACAGTAGCTCCCTGATTGACCCTCCAGCCACCGCCCTCCAGCATAGGTCGAAGACATGACCAGCCGGTTGACCCAGAGCGGGCCATCTGGGCCTCAGGTCTAGGGGAACTTGGAGCCAAAGTATTGTGTTGTGGTGGTTTATCCTCAGATAGCCACCACTCAAACACCAGGATCTCTTTATCCCCCCTTACCCGTCGCAGTCCACGGCAAACGGACTGGTCTAGGACGTAGTGAGATATTTAGAGATAAGGAGACAGAGTGATGATCAATGAAGGCAGACTGAGGAAAGGAGGAGGCAGACACAATGATAGAAAAGAAGTAGAGCACTTTTGAGCTCCGAAAGTGCTAAGGAAAGAGGAGCGCAGTTTAACGTCATGTCTCGGGACGCTGGACTATGTGATAACTGGATGAAGTAACAATCATTGGTCTATAAGATCACTGGATGAAGTAACAATCATTGGACTATGTGATAACTGGATGAAGTAACAATCATTGGACTATGTGATAACTGGATGAAGTAACAATCATTGGACTATGTGATAACTGGATGAAGTAACAATCATTGGACCATGTGGTAACTGGATGAAGTAACAATCACTGGACTATGTGATAACTGGATGAAGTAACAATCACTGGACTATGTGATAACTGGATGAAGTAGCAATCACTGGACTATGTGATAAATGGATGAAGTAACAATCATTGGACTATGTGATAACTGGATGAAGTAACAATCACTGGACTATGTGATAACTGGATGAAGTAACAATCATTGGACTATGTGATCACTGGATGAAGTAACAATCATTGGACTATGTGATCACTGGATGAAGTAACAATCACTGGACTATGTGATAACTGAATGAAGAAACAATCATTGGACTTTGTGATAACTGGATGAAGTAGCAATCACTGGACTATGTGATAACTGGATGAAGTAACAATCATTGGACTATGTGGTAACTGGAAGAAGTAACAATCATTAGACTATGTGATAAATGGATGAAGTAACAATCATTGGACTATGTGGCAATCTATTGACTATACGATGATCCTTCAATAACTGATGGACTTTGAGTGATGATAATAAATCGTTTTAGAAACTAATTTTCTTGTGTGTAGTTTTACATCTTTTTATAGATACACCAAAGAGACAATTTACTTTGAGCTTTAAAATCAGCTGACTCACGATCCAATTTTGACTGGAAACACGTGTATGGCCTCCTTGTTTTTACTGATTCTTGAATCAGATGGCAGCCAAGACAGCAGATGATCTCTAATTTCTTTAAAGTTTGTAGGATCAAGGTCGAATTCTAAAACATGAGAGAAGCCTCCTGGGAATTCTTCTAATGCCTCTACTGGTCTGACTGTGTCTTTCTTTACATCTAGAAATAAAAAAAAATAAATAGCTGGTGTTCTCAATTTTGAATACTTAATTGTCAGAACTTGTAAGTATTATTTGCAAATCATCTTTAATAAGTATAATCAGAATCTTATACTTTATGAGACAGGGGGGTCAGAAGGGAAGCAAAAATGCCTTGTCTCAGACAAGGAAATTCTATGCCGAACTGTGAGTTGACCACTTAGTGAAGTTGTAACAGAGTGTTGCATGAGGTTTGCGGGACATGTTCAGTGACAAAATGAATTACGCATACCAAAAGTTGCAATAACATGGAGGCCAATATGAAGAAAGCACAAACTGGGACGTCCTTGCATAACTTGGCACCACACTTTTATGGAGGACCTTAGAGCAGTGGACACCAGGTAGTAAGAGGCTTCAGACATTGCCAGTGACAGATCTTTGTGAAGACAGCTTGCCGACCAATGCGCTGAACGACACGGGAGGATCTAAGCAATGAAATTAGTAATTGACTGTACAATTCTGACTTCGATACCACATGTATTTGAAAGACCTTTATTTAAAAATAAAAAACAACTGTCCTTTACCACTTATATTAAAGAAAAAGGTGCTTTCTGTACCTGTATATGTTGCATCTGGCCTTATAAGACTTTAATCCATTATGACCAATGTTTTGAGTAAAAGAAGACCATATATTTAACTCTATGCTTAAGATTCCAACTACATGACTGCTATCACTAATGAATCCTTACCAAATGCTGACAAAAGCCAATCATTTATCCCTCCTTGAATTGCATCATAGGTCGTGTGAGGTGAAAACACTGCAATTCTGTTCTCAATACACTCTAGCACAGCCTTTTGTTTCCATGACGACTGCGTCAAACGTTTCAGGGGAGCAAATATGGGAGGGTGATAAGCAATAATTAAGTCTACAGTTTTATCTTTGGCTTCTTCTAGGACACTTGATGTTAAGTCAATGGTCAGCATAACTTTACTAACATATTTAGGAGGGCATGGTTCCACTAGAAGTCCTACATTATCCCAGCTCCCTGAGGAAAAAATAATTTAAATATGGTCAGTAAGGATAAACATTTTAAAATTTTAATTTCAAAGGATGATACAATATTAGGTGTAATTTACATACCTACAGACCAGAAACTAGTAATATGTTAAGCTACAGAGTTAATACTGCTAGGACAGGAAATTAGGAAAGTTTAGGTTAGAGATGAATGAAAGAGTAACGCTAGTGACTTCTTCTTCTTCCTAATTTTTATGTTGGAGCGTTCAGATAGCTAGACAGATATATATAATGAGATGAACTGCGCAGTGATTTCCAAATCAGAGATCTTTCCATATAGTTTTCTTTCTATTGGGGTGACTGATAAAGGAAAGTCATAGACAATATTTTCCCCCTTCAATAGATATAAATATTCAATGATATTGTCTACAGTTTACAGGATGCACAAGATTCAAGAAAGCGTTTAGATCTATTTCATCTATATTATAGATCTAACTTTAAAATTTAACATAGCCTATAAGGCTACAAGGTAAAAAACAATCTTTGATTTCCAAATGTTAGATCTATTATAAGTATATTGTTTATATTCTTAACAATTTTTAGAATATGATGAATGATGACGATGTAAAATATAGATCTATTTAATTATAACTATGGTGGTGACCACACCGGGATAAGTTGAATAAGATTTATACTATTTAAAAGTTTTATTTTATAGGTCATATTTATCATATTAGATAGGACGTAATCATCTTCTTTTTTGAAGTAACGTCTGTATTATATAAGATAGATCTAAAATCTTTTCTAATCTTAAATTAATAAATTGTTTAACAGATCATAGATTAACTATAGTCTAGATATATATATATAATGTCTATTATTATAATTTTTATATATAGTCTTTTTAGAGTTTAATTTTAATACTATATAACTATAGACAGTATTGACTAGTATAGTTACTATAGTAGTGTACTAGTATAGTATAGTCATAGTTATAGTAACAGTTGTATAACTATATACTATACTATAGTCTAATTAATAGTCTAGTCATTAATTTAATAGTATTATTAATAGAATTTAGATTTATATATAAGATCTAGAATAGATTAAAGATTATATTTATAGATCTACATCTAGTCTAGTCATTCAAAATCATTGTCATTGATAAAAATGATTGATCATCATTGTGACAGTCATTTATTGTGTTTTCACGTCACAGGCACCTGCTAATGAAAGAGGCGCAAGTCTTTTCAATTTAGACACAACTTCATCCAATGAGTTCATAGTACTAATAGATCTAGATCTGGTAAAAGATGTTGTAGAAAATGCCCTGGAAATCCTATACTCGAAGCTTTTTAGATCTAGTTTGGTTATTCTTGGAATATTTAGATCTAATAATAAATGTCTAAAGGAACTTCCACGATGTATGCGAAACATTTATGAAGCGTAACGCCGGTCATCTGCCAACTCTAATTTAATTTGCATTTGCAAAATAATATTTAAAAAAAAAACTGGCTAGGACTTCAAACACGTAGTAGATTGTCGATTATTGTAGATATAGATTCTAGAATCTACGTAAATATTGCTCAGACGAAGAGACTTGTTTTCCCTTGGGACACCATATATGATCTGTCAACTGTTTTTTCCCCAATCTTTCCATTTTGCCTTGATAGAATCTTTTTCAATGCAGGCCCGTCCATTATTAAATAATGTATTATGTAGGCCTACTTATGGTTTTCTGTACGCCTCATCTTTTTTTTTTTTCTGGTACTGTTTTATGCACTGCAATCTGAAATAATAGCGAAACAAAAAGTTTTTTGTTACAACTTTCTTCGTACACTTCCTGGTGTGGTTAATAATCTACTTCCTAGTCCAAACCTCCCGCAGAACGACGGGGGATGGAAGCGGGCGGAGTATGAACCCGGGACCATCGAGACGACCGAACGGCAGTCCAGCGCGCACGACCTGTCAGAGGGCAGTACTCCTGCAGACCTGCCACATCACCAGAAAATTCCTTAGTGGACTCTGTTAAGGCAGGGCCGGCCTTAGGCATCTAATAGGAAAACTAGGCAGCTGTCTAAGGCTTCCTATTGATGGGAGACTCGCACAGAACTCCAAACAATTTTTTAGAGAAGAATTAGTGAGACTTGTGCTCAATGGTATTGCTGGAGTATACAAGGCTTTAAATGCATTGCGTTATATTTTTTTTTATGTTTACTTTTTATATTTCTATTTCATTTGGGCCACCTAATTAACTTCGTCTAGGGCATCCAATTATCTAAGACCGTTAATCTCGGCTCTGGCAGTGCCAGAGAATGACAATGGGTTCAATCTACCATAATAATAAAATAAAAAAAAATTAATCCTCAAAGATTGCAAGGAACTTTGAGATTTATTTTTTAAAAAAAGAAATGTGTTAAAAACTGTAAAATGTTATCTCGCAAAAGTGTTATTTGTTTTACAAGATACGAATGATAAAAACATTTTAGAAGAAAATGTCTGAAGACATATGATCAGAGTTAGGTAGCGCTAATAGCTTAATATATATAGGTGTAATGAAATAACTCTACTAGAATGTTTCATGGCTTTATTTAACAAGAGTACAGTAGACAGTGAACGAGCACAAACGTTGTCACACATGACATTGTTTAAGTACTATGAGCAAAATACCAGATACAGAAGTTCTTCGAAGAGCGTGTCTGCAAAGCATCCACACAATCCTGATGCAATCCCAGCTGCGATGGGCAGGTCAGGTCTACAGGATGGAAGACCACTGCATCCCTAAACGACTCTTGTATGGCCAACTAAGCGAAGGAAAGCGCTCGCAAGGTGGTCAAAGAAAGCGCTTCAGGGACACCCTCAAAGCTTCTCTGAAGGCGTTCAGCATAGACACAGGCACCTTGGAGACAGAGGCACATGACAGAGCATCATGGCGTCGCGCTGTGAAAACTGGCGCACAGGTTGCTGAGGAAAAAAGAACAACGCTGGCAGAAGAAAAACGCCAGAAAAGAAAAGCAAGGCAAACGACACTAGCTCCAGCTGGAATAACCTGCCCAGTGTGCGGCCGAACATTCCGGGCTCACAAAGGTCTCACCAGCCACATGAGGAGGCATAAAACCCCAGTGCAAAGTGGTCATCATCGAACCACGATGGACGAACTATATATACTATATATATGAACACACACAACGGACGTGACCTTCTGACACGCTGGACACACGCAGAAAATAAACAACACAATTACACTACAATAGGTTAACACAGTAAAGCCTACTGCTGTGTTCTAACTGGTATATAAAAACAAAGAATAGCCCTAGATTTCTTGCTTAGTCTTGATTTCTCATCTCATCTGTTCCGTGTCTTTAGTCGTAGAGGGGGCGCTGTGACAGTTTACTAAACCATATCCTTCCACTTTTTCAGGTCAGAAGCTGCTCTTAGCAGGATATGAAGAGAGGCCGATCCATTCTTTGTTTGTAAAATGTTTGACATCTTTCGGATGTTCCTTCAGAGTTGAACATAATTTACTTCCTAGTCCAAACCTCCCGCAGGACGACGGGGGATGGGAGTGGGCAGGGTTTGAATCCGAGACCATCAATAAGTCCGAACGACACTCCAGCGCGCAAACCGCACGACCAGGCAACGATTCTTTCACTTTGTCCAGCCAACTTTTCTTTAGATGACTCTTGCTTTCTCCACTGTACCTTGAAGGATGACTTTTAATATTGAGTAATGTCCCTTGATTTGATTGATGTAAAATATTGTATAATATATAATTGGTATTAATCGAGAGAAAGCCAGAGATGTTCGCATTTAAAGTAAATGTCTGACGTCTTGTAAACCCAATCAACGTTAATGTTTTACCTGTGATTCTATGGACACCAGCTAACAATGAACAGGCTTGTTAATATGATTACAATCATAAAACAATCTCGGAACGACTTAAGCTGAGTATTTAAGAAACAGTCGTTTTACGACGATAAGGATCTACAGTATAGTATCATATAAGCAGACAAGTATGTTGAGACTATTACCAGTTGTATCCGAAGAAAACACTGGTCCCCAAAACACCACTAAAGAAGATAGACTATATAGAGAGATGCCTGATCCGGAAACAACTACCTATTTAAAATTTGTATCTCAGATATAAAGCTAGTATTATGAACCGGTTTAAAAAAAAAACATACCAATAAAAAAAAAAACCCACAAAAAAAAACGGGAACGCAGAAGATCATTTTTATTGTAAAGTAATGTCGCCAGAGTAAATATGTTATAATTCTTGACTACCGTAAATTACTTGAGAATATCATATATTTAATGCATTCATTTGTGTGGCATTATTACATTTTATTGTGTTTTTTTTTTTTTTTACTGAATAAAGATTATCTGTTATCTTTTACTTTATAGCGGACCAGCACGTGTACAATACTATAAACTAGTATAAGATAATAGTGTAGATGATATAAACTAGTATAATATAATAGTGTAGATGATATAAACTAGTATAAGATAATAGTGTAGATGATATAAACTAGTATAAGATAATAGTTTAGATGATATAAACTAGTATAAGATAATAGTTTAGATGATATAAACTAGTATAAGATAATAGAGTTGATTATATAACTAGTATAAGATAATAGTGTAGATTGTAGATGATATATACTAGTATAAGATAATAGTGTAGATTGTAGATGATATAACTAGTATAAGATAATAGTATAGATGATATAAACTAGTATAAGATAATAGTGTACATGTTATAAACTAGTATGAGATATTTTAGGTATGAGTGTACTATTTTCTAAATATGAAGAATTCCTGTTTGTGATGTAAAAATCAGATTTCTAATTACAAACATGCTACAAATGTACACAGGTCTTACAGAGTATTTAACATTGAAGCTTAAAACATATCCAGATGTTACACTCCCTACATTCACTTGATTGTCTGTGATGTTCATATATATATATATATTAACGTTTTGGACAGGTGATATTCTAAAAAAAAATATATATAATTAACTCCCTTTTAACTCCCTTGGCTATTTATTTTTAGTACTTTTGTAAATTTACATTGTTTCGCGAAATGTAAATATTCTTTTTATTGGTTGTAAAATTAAAACAACCTTGACATTGACGACAATTTTTTACTTGTAAAACACAAGAGATATGTTGCTCTGCTAACCAACTACTACACTACCAGCTGGGCAGATGGAAAAGCCTGGGTTTAAAGACGGGTTATTATTGGTGTATACATGTGACAAGATGTTGAACACGGCTGGGTCTAGTGACCTGAGGTGATCCCTGGACTGCTGAAATCCGTTGCAGAAGTTAGCACCGCATTGGTTCATGCCCCCCTTCACGTGGAGAGCTCCGAAGAAGATCTGCGTGGCCGTGGCCCAGTATTCATGTGCGTTTCTCATACCGTAAGTGTTGAGCGGCCAGGTAGCGTGCAGCTTGGAGGCGTTGTAGGCGCTCAAGATCTGTGTCTTGATGGCGGGTGTGGTGGCGTAGAAGTGGACCAGGTGTCCGAACTCGTGGACCAGCACGTTGTCCACGTGATGATATGGATCGTGTGCTGAACACAGGACTATGTCGTCTAGAACAACTGATCTGGAATTAGTCAGACCCATGATACTTTCATATTTTCTTCCATCAGCTGCGCAAGTGTGAGAACAGTTGCCTAAAGATGGTCAAAAAATAAATTATCTACAAACGGAATAAAATCTGAAAACAAATAAACAAACACAAACACACCAAAAAAAAATTGAAATAATTTCTTATAGCCGGACTCCAAGGCGTAAGTACTATGCAAATGTAACAGGAAGTAATCTTAATATTTAAGAAATACACAAATACTTTAAAACGTTTCTAAATTATTTTTTAAAAAATATGGCCATATCTTACTCATACTCATATATATGTCTAGATCTAATAAGTTAAACAAAAATTAGGGAAATCGCAAAATCAGAAGAAAATAATACCCCAAAAGTAGGTCAAATAACTTCCTACTTTGCCTGGGGATTTCTATTTTAAAATGATTAGATTACGCAAAGTAGAGAATATCTTTTTTAGAAATAAATTTATAAAATAAATATAGATCTAGATTTAAAAAAAAGAGGAAAAAAAATTAGATATGAATCAAATCTGTTACTTTCACTTTTGGACAAACAAATCTGTTACTTTCACTTTTGGACAAACAAATCTGTTACTGTAACTTTTGGACAAACAAATCTCTTACTGTTAATTTTGGACAAACAAAAATAGTTAAATAATTCCGTAAGTTTCGGGAATGAATTTTTAATGAGACGATGAACATGTTTCATGGGAATTTATTTGTGACAATCAAATGTCGGAGAGCTTTGGTTGACAAGGACACACCCACTGACGTCTAATTTTTAGTCACAGCACAAAGACTGAGACATATGTTCCGGAAGCTGAAAATTGGAACTAGTGAAATTGGCCCCTGTGGAGTGTCACCAGAGAATGCTGATTATGTCCTTCAAAACTGCATTCTCCAACGAGAGGCCTCAAACAAGACACTGGCCTCAAAACACCCCTATAAACAAGAAAACCATATGGAGATTGTCACGTATTACGAATTGAATTCTAATTTTTAAAATGGCTTGCCTAGGGGAACGTGACAATAGAAAAGCAGTTGTGTCACTTATCTTAAGTCTGAATTTAATCAAAGACTTACAATGAATAACAAAAAAAAAATGACACAAGAAATCGGAAGGTAAACTATCAACTTAATGTTTAATCAAATATAAAATTACAAGAAAGAAAAATAAACATTTACTCAATACAGAATTGATGTGTTGACCAAAACCCTTTTACAAAAATGGCATGTAAAAATATTACAATACAAGAGTTTGAAAATATAATTACAAATACAAGCAAGCAAGGCCTTGGAAAAAAGAAAACAAAATATTAACTTACACGATCAAGTGGTATACCACGCACGGGTCGCGCAATGTCTCCGCTATTCTGTCTCACGGCTGTCTCCGTATGTCTGTCTGTCAACGTTACGCGGGCGGTCTTATATAATCTACCGCGCGTCGATATCTCGTAACTTCTAGAATAGAAAGTCATCAACACCCAGATCTAGAACGCTCTTCAAAGAGACAGAAAAAAAAACACCCTCCTTTCAACCAGAGGTACACACACAGGTCAAGGACCGGTCACTGTCTGTGTGGCTTGACGAATAAAAAAAAGAAAAAAAAAAAAACTTATTACACAAGGGGCAGACAACCTACTCGTCTCTCGACCGCAACAGGTCAAAGAAAGAAAAAAAAAAACAACGCCTAGATACGTAACACCTCCCTCCTAAAAATAAAAAGTTTACATTTCCACGAAATGGAAATCTTTTTAGAACTACAAAAAAATATTTACATTACAGAATGTATTTATCATGATATATATAAAAAAAAATATATACATCAAAATACTTTTTACAATCTAGATAAGGCATCGGCGATAACATTTTCGCTGCCTTTTATGTGTTTAATATCTAGGTTGTACTCTTGTAAAAATAAACTCCACCTGAGAAGTCGTTGGTTCTTGCCAGACATTTTGTGGATAAATGTAAGGGGATTGTGGTCAGTAAATACAACCAGTGGCCATCTAGACCCACTGATATAAAAATCAAAGTGTTGTATAGAAAGAATCAACCCAAGACATTCTTTTTCCACAGTAGAATAATTTCTTTGATGTCTATTAAATTTCTTGGAAAAGAAACAAATAGGATGCTCTACTTGGAAATTATCTTCTTGGTAAAGGACTGACCCAACACCTGTGTCACTGGCGTCAATAGCTAACCTAAAAGGTTTTCCGAAGTCAGGAGCCATCAAAATGGGAGAGCTAGATAATATCTGCTTGATCTGGTTAAAGGCTTTCTGACATTCATCCGTCCAAGTAAATCGGACGTTCTTTCTCAGGAGGTTTGTTAAAGGACTGGAAATGACAGAAAAATTTTCGCAAAATTTTCTATAATATCCAGACATTCCCAAAAATCTTCGGAGTTGTTTCCGATCAGCAGGGATAGGGAAAGCTTGGATAGCTTCTACTTTGGCCATTACAGGTTTCACCTGGCCTTGTCCTACAATATGGCCTAAGTATTGGATTGAAGCCTGGCAAAAATCACTCTTACTCAGGTTTACAGTAATTTTTGCATGTAACAGTTTAGTAAAAAGACAATGCAGTTGTTTACAATGGCTAGAAAAATCTTGGCTAAAAATTACTACATCGTCTATGTATGCGTGGCAATTCTCCATGTCAGCAAGCAGGGCATTTATCATTCTCTGGAAAGTGGCAGGAGCATTCTTCATGCCAAATGGCATCACTTTGTATTGGTACAGACCATCAGGGGTGACAAAGGCGGAGATTTCCTTTGCCCTATCAGTCAGGGGAACCTGCCAATAACCTGAAAGTAGGTCTATTTTGGTGATGTACTTAGCTTCACCAATACGATCTATGAGATCGTCTATCCTAGGGATAGGAAACGAATCGGTCTTTGTGACAGCATTTACCTTACGGTAGTCTGTACAAAAACGATAAGTCTTGTCCTGTTTAGGTATCAAGACACATGGGGAGCTCCAGCTACTGGAACTTGGTTCAATGAGGTCATTTTCAAGCATATACTTGATTTCTGACCTAAGTATGGCAAGTTTTTCAGGGTTAACCCTGTAAGGATGCTGCTTGACTTGAGTAGCCTCGCCAACATCTACATCATGCATTATAACATTAGTCTGTTTTGGTACATCAGAAAAAATGTCATTAAATTCATTAATGAGTTTCATGATAACTGGCCTTTCTGTCGAAGACAGATGAGACAGTTTTACATCCAAATTCTGTAATACAAAAGAATTAGGTATTTTGTATTGTCCAAATTTCTCCTTTACAATATCATCATCAATAGGAGAAACATGGCTGTTTGAACAACTTTTGACTGTATTTAAAACACAATTACTCTTCTCTGAGTGATCTGGCCGAGATACATAAGGCTTCAGCATGTTTATGTGACATAGCTGAGTCTTTTTCCTACGGTCAGGGGTTTTGATTGTGTAATTGAGGTCACTAATTTTGGTCTCAATTTCATAGGGACCAAAGTATCTGGCTTGCAAGGGTTGACCTGGTAGGGGCAAAAATACAAGCACCTTATCCCCGGGAGAAAATTCTCTAACACGGGCCTTTCTATCATACCAGCGTTTCATGCTGGATTGGGTGTTTTGTAAGTTATTTTTGGCCAGAACACAAGCATCATAAAGTCTAGTTTTAAACTTACTTACATAGTCTAAAAGTCCTTCAGTGGCTGTTGGTGACAACAAAGTCTCTTTTATACATTTCAAGGGACCGCGCACCGAATGGCCAAAGACTAAGTCAAAAGGGCTGAATCCCAACGATTCCTGGACGGATTCACGGGTTGCAAACAGCAGCATGTGGATTCCTTCGTCCCAGTCTTTTTCGTGCTCAAAGCAATAGGTTCGGATCATGTTCTTGAGAGTCTGATGGAATCGCTCAAGAGCGCCTTGCGACTCGGCATGATACGCACTCGACATGCAGTGTTTGATGCCCAACTGAGTCATGACTTGCTTGAAAAGATTGGCCGTGAAATTCGTTCTTTGGTCCGATTGGATGGACTTTGGTAGACCAAATAGAGTAAAGAACTTGATTAAGGCCTTTACAATGTTTGATGCTTTTATGTTCCTTAGAGGAATAGCCTCAGGAAAACGAGTTGAAGCACACATAATGGTCAACAGGTATTGGTTGCCAGCTTTTGTCCTTGGAAGAGGACCAACACAGTCAATAAGTACTCTGCTGAAAGGTTCTTCAAAGGCTGGAATCGGCTTCAGAGGAGCAACAGGGATCTTTTGATTTGGCTTGCCAACCATCTGACAGGCATGACAGGATCGGCAGTACTGGATGACATCTTTCTTCAAACGTGGCCAGAAGAAGTGTGACATAATCTTGTGGTATGTCTTGTGGATGCCGAGATGACCTGACATTGGTGTGTCATGAGCCAGATTCATGATGTACGCTCGGTATCTTTCTGGTAACACGATTTGATGGCATATTCTCCATTCTTCTTCGTTGGATGCGTCTGGAGGTTTCCATTTCCTGAAGAGCATATCATCTTGGATGTAGTAGCACGTTGATGCTAGCTCTGCCTCTTGTGATGTCATTGCGGTTTCTCGGAGTTTGGCGAGCTCTGGATCCTTCTTTTGGTCCTCAATCAACTGTTTTCGAGTTGATGCCGGCTTTTCAGAATTTGGCGTTGGTTCTTCTTCAAGAGAAGCAAAGAATGTGGTGCTCAAGTCCACATCATCTTGGTTACTGTTGGCCTTGACGACGTTCTCTTTTTGAGATGCTTTCAACCTCATTGCCCTTGTTACTGCACACGCTGGATATAACTCTAGGTCTTCCTCGGGTGTGGCAGATAAGTCGGGTGTTTGAGTGACGATGGGTTCGGCTATCACCTTTCCACCTGCTAAGTCATTGCCTAACAGCAACGAGATGCCTTCCAATGGTAATGTTGGTCGGACACCTACAACAACCGGTCCAGTAATGAGATTTGACTTTATGTCGATTAGATGTAGAGGCACATCTATACATCCAAGCTCTACGCCTCGTAACAGGATGCTCTTCCCAGTCGATGATGATTTAGACAAGGGCAAGATACCCTCTAAAAGTAACGATTGTGAAGCACCTGTGTCTCTCAAAATGGTGATAGGTCGTAGACTTGTAGAATCACCGGGTAGTGATACAAATCCTTCCGAAATGAAAGGCTTAAAATCCTCTAATAAAACATCAATTTTGGTTGATGCAGACTGGACTTGGGTCGAACTCTCGCTGGAGTCATTGACATCTCTAGGAGACGCAGTGGAGAAACTCTTTCTTGAGTCAGTAGAACATCTTGTGGATGTATTTGGAGAACTCTTGATGGAGTCATTGGAACATCGGGGTGATGTCTTATGGGAACTCTTGATAGAGTCATGGGAACATCGGGATGATGTATTATGGGAACTCTGGATAGAGTCATTGAAACATCGGGGTGATGTCTTATGGGAACTCTTGATAGAGTCATGGGAACATCGGGATGATGTATTGTGGGAACTCTGGATAGAGTCATGGGAACATCGGCTTGATGTATTTGAAAAACTCTTGTTTGAGTCATTGGAACATCGGCTTGATGTATTTGAAAAACTCTTGGTTGAGTCATTGGAACATCGTAAAGATGAATTTGAAGAACTCGCTGTTGAGTCATTTGAACACCGTGGAGACATTTTCGGAGAGTCTTGTACAGTCAATACATTTGAAACAGGTGGTGTCGAGGTATTCTTGATATGACTTGATGATGAGGGAGTAAACCTCGCCGACCACTGTACTGTGCAAGCGCTGACTTTTGAAGGAGCGTTTTCGTTTCTCTTTCTCAATTTCCAACAATCGTCAATTTTATGGCCTTCTCGTTTGCAGTAGGAACAAGTAGCTTTACTTGTAGTAGGTTTTCTGTCGTTTGTACTGCTGTTCTTGATGGAGTTGCTAGCAGTGGACTCAGGCTGTTTGACTTGTTTTGGCTTGACATCCGTCGTATACTTGGCAAATTGATGTGATATTATATAATCGTCTGCCAACACTGCAGCCTTGTGCACATCTTCCTCGCCACGATCAGCTATATGCGTACGGACGTCCAGCCGCACACAACTCTTGAACTCTTCCATCAGCATTAGGTTCTTGAATTTTGCAAAGTCGGTGCCGATTTCCCTGGAAGTGAGCCATTTCTCAAAGCGTCGCTCCTTTTCCCGCAGGAATTCTACATGGGTTTGGCCATCCGATTTGCGACAATCCCTGAACTGCTTTCGGTAAGCTTCCGGAACAAGTTCATATGCCTTAAGAATTAAGGCCTTAACAACATTATAATCTTTTTTTTGTTCAATGGTCAAAGAACAAAATACCTCTGCAGCTCTACCAGTCAAAACTGTTTGCAGCAAAGTGGGCCACAAAGTTTCAGGTACATTAAAATTTTTCACAGCAAGTTCAAATTGTGGAAAATAATTGTCAATTGTGGCTTCATTAAAGCGTGGAATTATTTTCAAAAATTTTGTTGCTTCAGCAGTATGACTGGCAGGGGAAGAATCTGGTCTTACATTAGCAGCTAACTCTAATTTTTTTAACTCTATTTGTAATTTCATTTCCATTTCTTTCTGAGCCGCTGCAAGCTCTAATTCTTTTTGTTTAATTTCTCTCTGCTCTCTAGCCGCTGCAAGCTCTAATTCTTTTTGTTTAATTTCTCTCTGCTCTCTAGCCGTCTGGGCTTCTATTTCCATTTGTTTTAATTTTATCTGAAGTTCTAAATCTGATTTACCCTCATCGGGTCTAAGGGTTTCTAAAAGGTCTTCAGAAAAGACTTCCTCGTCTACATAATGGATTACAATGTTATCTCTGATTTCTTGTTTAAGGGCATTTGATTTTATTTTTAACCCTAAATGTTTAGAAATAAGGACCAGTTCCTTCCTAGTAAAAGCATCAAGCTCTTCCACAGAGGGATTTGCAAGAAAAACCTGAATATCCATGACTAACTAACAACTATTACAAGCAAAAATATGTATACAATGTAAATATACAGTACAAAATCAGTACAACAAAAAACCTTAAGAGAGTTTGGTCAATACTATTGATACTTTACTTCCGACTCTTTGACACAAAAAATTTTTTTTTAAAAGTCGACTTCGCCTTTACAAAATTACTCAAGTAAGACGAAAATAGGTTCAGAAAAATATCCCGGACGAGCCCCCAAACTTCTTTTGTCACGTATTACGAATTGAATTCTAATTTTTAAAATGGCTTGCCTAGGGGAACGTGACAATAGAAAAGCAGTTGTGTCACTTATCTTAAGTCTGAATTTAATCAAAGACTTACAATGAATAACAAAAAAAAAATGACACAAGAAATCGGAAGGTAAACTATCAACTTAATGTTTAATCAAATATAAAATTACAAGAAAGAAAAATAAACATTTACTCAATACAGAATTGATGTGTTGACCAAAACCCTTTTACAAAAATGGCATGTAAAAATATTACAATACAAGAGTTTGAAAATATAATTACAAATACAAGCAAGCAAGGCCTTGGAAAAAAGAAAACAAAATATTAACTTACACGATCAAGTGGTATACCACGCACGGGTCGCGCAATGTCTCCGCTATTCTGTCTCACGGCTGTCTCCGTATGTCTGTCTGTCAACGTTACGCGGGCGGTCTTATATAATCTACCGCGCGTCGATATCTCGTAACTTCTAGAATAGAAAGTCATCAACACCCAGATCTAGAACGCTCTTCAAAGAGACAGAAAAAAAAACACCCTCCTTTCAACCAGAGGTACACACACAGGTCAAGGACCGGTCACTGTCTGTGTGGCTTGACGAATAAAAAAAAGAAAAAAAAAAAAACTTATTACACAAGGGGCAGACAACCTACTCGTCTCTCGACCGCAACAGGTCAAAGAAAGAAAAAAAAAAACAACGCCTAGATACGTAACAAGATGCTCCCTGATCTGTAAACCACTGCGCAGTTCATCTCAGATATTGGTCTAATCATCTGAACTCTCCAATGTAGTAATGAGAACGCAAATAAAAAAAGTGTCTGAAAACTATTTTGTCATGCGAATGATGTATCTGTTGTCACGACAACAGTTGTAACCACATGGCGACCACAGCGCAGTTCATCTCAGATATTGGTCTAATCATCTGAACTCTCCAATGTAGTAATGAGAACGCAAATAAAAAAGTGTCTGAAAACTATTTTTGTCGTGCGAATGATGTATCTGTTGTCATGACAACAGTTGTAACCACATGGCGACCACAGCGCAGTTCATCTCAGATATTGGTCTAATCATCTGAACTCTCCAATGTAGTAATGAGAACGCAAATAAAAAGTGTCTGAAAACTATTTTTGTCGTGCGAATGATGTATCTGTTGTCATGACAACAGTTGTAACCGCATGGCGACCACTGCGCAGTTCTCTCAGATATTGGTCTAATCATCTGAACTCTCCAATGTAGTAATGAGAACGCAAATAAAAAAGTGTCTGAAAACTATTTTGTCGTGCGAATGATGTATCTGTTGTCATGACAACAGTTGTAACCACATGGCGACCACAGCGCAGTTCATCTCAGATATTGGTCTAATCATCTGAACTCTCCAATGTAGTAATGAGAACGCAAAGAAAAAAAAGTGTCTGAAAACTATTTTGTCGTGCGAATGATGTATCTGTTGTCATGACAACAGTTGTAACCACATGGCGGTTGTTTGTTACTTTGTTTTACACGTTTCTGATGTTTCTTCAGAAATAACCCAAACATCCCACAAGACGGTAGGATGAGCTTCAAACCCAGGACCATCGAGTCGACAAGCCAGGTTAGGTTTAAAGCATACCACACGACTAGGTGACTACTCTGACTACGCCCACGACAGTTAAAAAAACTCATGAAAGATGTTAACATACGAAACTTAAAACTACTAGATGTAATTAGACAGCAGTCATAACCAAGTGACAGTTTTATTATCTTGATTTGCGCAATCCTTATACGATTCAATAACATGTTACTGTGTTACTTCTGAAATTCTGGTCGGTCAAGCAAAATGAAATCAACCTCATAATTTATCAATTACCTGCGCATGACGTCCCACAATTCCCATTAGCGATGTGAGTGTATTCTGGGTAGATGGTCATTTTTTCCACAGCTGTAAAGAGCCCAACTTTCCCTTTGGTCAAAGTCTGGAACATACTGGGCGGCATGTGTCTGGTCATCTTTACAATTATGTCTGCCGCCACATCAAGGGCGTGCTGGGAAGTGCGAGGTGAACCCGCAATCTCCAGCTGGCTGTGGTTGAGATTTAGAGCAGTGGTCAGATGACTTCCGGGCTCGAGGTACAGATACTTGAAGCCAGGGAGGCGAGCCCCTGCTCTTACACTCGGTAAGCTGTGTAGAAACTCTATGTCCACATCTGACAAGTGATGGTCATTAATCTCAAAGCTCTGAGTAGCCAACACTAAAGATGCAATTAAAATTTAATATTAAGAAAATAGTATCTCATAAATTATATACATGTGAGCTGGCGCTCCTAGATCTAATTTTTGACCTAATTTTATTTAATTTATATTATTTACATAGGCCAGGGCTATGATGTTTGTAATTTAGTGTCCTTTTTAATTTTTATAGTTCAGTGCTGAGTATTTTGTAGTTTCCGCTATTTATAACTTTCTGCTAGTTTTAGTCTTTTTCTGTTATTTGTGTTTTACTCGTAGTGGAAAAGTAGTTTTTAAAATAGTTAACTAGCCTTAGAGCTGTGGATGTTATTTCCTATTTTTGTCCCTGGTTAGTTCTGCTTATTTTTGTCTTTGGCATTAGCGTTGGATTGGTTGTTATTTTGTAATATCAGTTTATGTGCAGGTCTGTAAACGGTATAGAGCCCCCATATGAGTTTAGAATAGAAATAACTTTTTATCTTCCTTTTTGTATTTTTATAAATTTAAATTTTAAGATTCTCTTTTTAATACTGTTTAATTTGGTATATAATGTTGTGTAGTCCGTGTCTTTAGTAATTTGCTAGATTTTATTGTTGTGTACGGCTAGGTACAAATTAGGGAAATCGGTAGTCCAGTTTAGTTTTAGATAATTAGCGTGACGTCATGCTCTCCGATATGTTCGCGCTGACCAGTTATAGCTAGCTCCGGAACCACGTTAAGCTCTCTTTTTTCTTGACTGCTGACAGTGGTGCCTTTATAAAGTTATTTTTGTGTAGTGTAATTTCAGCTGGGACCGCCTGTAAGTTGAAAATTTTTTTAATTTTTACTTTCTTTCGTTCGTATTTGTATTAATTGTTTCTGCATCTATTGCTATAGTCTAGATGCAGACTGATTAGTGTAGTGGCATCACTGGCTAGTTAATTAGCCATGATTACCTCTGATGGAACCGGAAGTTCTGTAGACTTGGGTAGTGTCACCCCCTTAATGCTTTTTGCTTTCCTATACTATGTCTATGTGTAAATATTTTATTATTTTATGTTTCCTATGTATTTTTATGAATATTTTATCGTTAGGATAACCACTCTATTTAAGTTGGCATTTTGTCCTACTTTTTAATGTAAAAGATGGCTGCGGCCTAAGCATCGCTGTCATGGCGGCTTGTTTAGTCTTATCTACTATTATCTAGATCTAACTTATGTTTATTGTAGTCTAGCCTGTCCTGTGTTGGTTGTGGCTGGGACTTTAATAACTCAGGTATTGCTTTTATTAGCTACATGTAGGTAATTGAAATTACATCATGCTTGTATTATGTGTATGCACTAACTAGGTCTAGACCAGTCCAGTCTAATATATGTGTTATAGTCCATTATTATTTTATTTTTTGAATATTGTCTTATGTTTGTTTATTTTGTAATTGCAAGCTATAATTCCTGCCTTACGGCCTAACTGCCTTAAGGCCTAACTGCCTTATTTCGGCTGTAGTTCTGCTGTACTGCTGCTAGAAGTTTACTGTTTAGTGTTGGGGTAATTTAGATTATTTGAGGGTTGATTAATTATTTAGTAGTGCGTATCTATAGTTTTTGTTTATTCCTAAGTTTATTTTCGTATTCACCTATATTTTTATTGCTTTTTAAGTTGGTTGTAAATAAAGTGTATATAAGTTCCTTTTAGAATTTCAGTTTATTATTTTATTTTTAGTTAGCTAGTTTAGTTTAGTTTAATTGTGCTGTCTGGTTGCTTAGGCTACTATAGGCCCTTGGTCGCAGACCGAGGTGCACAGATTGGGCCCACCCAGTAGAGCTACCATCTGCCTACTGTTATAAATGAACAAATGTTGAGTAGCAGATAACAGAATAGGGCCTCACTCAGTAGCGCCACCCTGACCTGCTCACATACATATATACATTTTAAAGAAACTTTTTATCCAAGCGTTTTGTTTAGTAGATCATGCTAAGCAATAGTAATACTAAGACATAAACTAATAGTCATAAGAGATATATACATTACTTAGATAACTAATTGATTCCTTGCATTATATTACAAATCTCAAACCAAGATTAGAAACAGGGTTACTGCAGCGATTGGACCCCACAATGACCTACTAACTATCGTAAAACAAAAGTAGCAACCTAAAAATCTATGGCCATATCACAAGATTCGGGGCTCGCAAAGACCTTCCTTCAGAGAACAGTACCAGGAAAAAGAAGAAGAGGCAGACAGAGTAAGCGATGGGAGGACAACATAAAATAATGGACGGGCCTGCCATTAAAAGAGGTTCTAATGCAAAAGACAGATCGGAATGGAGAAAAACGGTCAACAAAAGGTCCTAGGGATAGGTAAAGATAAAAGGTTAAAATAAATAATAAATCTCATATATTATATATGTACTTGACTATTCCATTTAAAAGAATTCAACTTAATAAAAGTTAATTTTATGTTATCCTATGCAATGTCCCGGAGGTAAATGAAGCCCTAGTAATCAATGGACGTTACCATTACCGGTAACATGTAAGTAAAGTAAACTTCCCCTCTCAGACTTTGAGATCTAGGATGTAAAGGTCATATATTTCTGTGGACCACAGTTAACGAGGGTGTCATGTGGCTGGCACATTGACCAACCGCATTAGCTTTTCCTCAACTATTCTCAGGTACTCATTAGAACTGAGTGGACTCAGAGGCGCCCTAAAAATCCCGAAATTAAAAATCTCAGTCTTCACCAGGATTCGAACGCGGGACCTCTCGATTCAGAAGCTAATCTAATTTAATGGAATGTAATTCATAAGAATTCACAACGTATAGTTTAGTCTCTCTGTTTTAGGTAATTGTAACGTGATACTTATACATTTAGTAGAAGTCTATAGCCGTAAGCTTCGGGCATGAGCGGCTCGCTAGCCTTGCAGCTATACCCAAACATTGGAAAGGCTTCGGGAGTCAAAAGGAAAAACCAGGAGTAGGTGACCCTTAGGTAGCTTGCAGCACACAGTGCTACACCCTGGCAAGGCCTGCGATGCAGCCGATCCTAAACTGGAGCGGAACTGGCTTGGAGATAGAGGAATACTATGTGAGCGACATCTTTCTGACCACAGCCAATACCCACGCATTTATCTCATTTCCATGTGATAATACATAATCGTTTCGCGACTGAAGGAAGCCATACTTCTGTATCGATTCCTGTAATAAAGTGAACGTTCAGTAACATGTCATACATGAGTATTTACTTATGTTACAGAGTAACACATATACATTTATGGCAGTGTGACATGTGTGCATTTAGTCTGGCGACACTGTACTTGTCTAAATTGAAATGTATAACTCTTTTTTGGATAGTATCAATTTCCTCCCACGCAAAGAGCAATCTTCAATCATCCATTTTAGTACAGGACCCACACACTTTTAAATGATCACCGTAACAGAATAAATCGCTCTCTCACCAACCCCTCTGTAGTCTCTCCGCCCACCCTTACAAAATTGTGAATTCTATCCTATTTGAATGTCCCTTTTTAATCCAACTGAGGCAGACCCAGTGACGTAGCTAGGGTGGGGGAAGGAGGGGGGAGAATATGAAAATCCCCCCGGGATTTTCACTTGAGGGGGGGCCCAAATGAGAGTTTTTTTACATTAAAAATTAAATATTACGCAAAATGCAGGGGGCCCAAAGAGGTCAAGACCCCGGGCCCCCAAACGATGGAAAATTCCTAGCTACGCCCCTGGGCATACCCTACTGCCACTACAGCCAAACATAAATACGGTAACAATTCTGTACGGCAGTGCTGAACAACTGAAGAGAACAACACACTGTTCTTTCCTTGGCACAGTCTTCAAAAGAGCTTACAGCTCAGCAGCAAAAATCTGGCTAGAAAAAGAAGTACTTCATTTAGATCTTGGTTGTTTACACTAAGAATAATAATTCTTGGACGATTATATTTTTAACCTGGCATTAGAACACACAGTTCGATGTTTCTAACAAATTCGTGACAATTTAAAGTTGTAATATATTCTCCTTGGAGATAAGATAGAACAAAAAAAAAAAAATGAGGTTAAAGTGAAATCAAGTTAATCAAGGTCAGCTTGGATAGGCCTATTGTTAAGAAAGTGCCCGATTTTCAAAAAAGTTGACAAAGGTGACAGCACTGCAAGTCTGGTGGAGTTAATTGAGGTAAACTGTTAAGTGATGGAATGAGAAGATAGTGAAAGAAGTCGTTTCTTGTAGCAAACATTTCCTCTCCCCCTGTAGAAAAAAACAAAACAACAACAAACACCTCAATCTCTTAAACAATAAAAACAAATTCAAAACCAACAGCACTGGATTTAGCTATAGACAATTTTTTTACCCCCCCCCCCCAGGCCACATTCTTGGGGGACCCAAACAATGTACCACGGATATTTTCAATCATTCAAAAAAAAAAAAAAGGAAATGAAAAGATGTCTGATGTGCGTACCCAGTGGGTGGGATGGGTTTGTAAGGGGCCCCATATCTCAACTAGTTGAGGTGTTCTCAAGTCTACACACTGCCTTGAGTATCAAACTTCAAGCACAGTAAACAAGACAGTGCATACGAAATGAGTCGGCTTATTATATTTTGTCAGTCAATAGTAGGCCCACTAAAGGTAATACAAGATAGCGCGCTCTTTATTTTTACATACTGGCTGGTGTAAATGTTATTTATCTAAAGAAAAAACATTTTTTTTAATTGCTACAGAAACTTAAAACGAGTTATAGAAATCTAAATCTTTACCGAAAAGACTGAAACAAATCCACACCGACATTTCGTCTGCTACTGACTGGACCACAGATTGGAATTTATGATTGAAACTTAGAATTTTAGTTATTAAATATTGTCGTGGCCAAAAAGGTCAAATGTTAATCATAGTGCGTTTGTGTTTATGTGTGAGCGTTGTCGTGTGTATGTGTTTCCACTGCTTTAGTACACACACTACGCTTCAAGTGCATTGTTTTAGTCACGATACTTCGATACTTTGTCATCTTACAGACTTGGTATTCATGCACTAAATAACTTATCTACTTAACACACATGCGAACACACAAACACACATACACTGGCTTTCGCCTGATTGGATACTTTTTAATCAATGGATTTTATGGTGAGATTACGATTGTCATCAGTGTATCTATTATAAAAAAATGCCCTTGTACCTTAGAGAACTGATCACTCCATATGTCCCCCAGAGAGCCCTGCGCTCAAAAAACTCAACGCTTCTAGCGGTGTCACTTTCTCCTTCAAAAGCTACGGTTTGCGGGCTTTTTCAGTGCACTCACTCCCATTGGTCTCAGACAGACAAACTGCTTAACTACATTCAAGAAAAACATTAAGACCTACATGTTTAAAACTTGTTTAGATTAGTTTGTAATGTTATCAATAAATTAAATTATTATAATTATTATATGGCAAATCAATGGATTTTTTTGATGAGATTATGATTATATGGCAAATGACCCACCACAAAGATAAGATATTACCTGTGTCTTGTTATAAAAGACAAGAGTTGGCATGTTAAACTCGATAAGCTCTTCGACTTTGATTTATGTTTTGTCAGGTTCAATGAATAATTGTGCAAAGTTTACACTTGATACGAGAATGGGAAATGAGTGAAAAAAAAACATCTTCAAACATTTTACCAGACAAACAGAGTTAGATGATATAAGCTTTGTAAAAAACAACAACGACAACAACAACAACAACAAAAAACAACAAAACAAAACAAAAACGAACTCTTGGTTTCCTAATAGCCACGAGTTTCGAAGTTACAAGCCCCTGTTCAGGCCTCTATTACGATCGGTTGAATAAACATGCGTCAGAGTAATATCACACGTCAACTCCCGACATGCTAGTCTAGTGACGTAACTGAACATGGCCGTCAAACTAAAGAAGTATGCCATTAGTCAGCTTATTTATGACCCAGAATTAATTAGGTTTAATCTACTTATCTAGATAAGAATCTCGATCCTATGAATTAAATTTTGACTATCACAAACTATTTTCAATTACATATCTCATAATACATACATAATTGATCGCTTCTCCTCCGCCTAACCCGTAACGACACAACACTGAATCGGAGGTCACGCCCCTCAAGACATTGTCCTACACACAGTCAAAAGCTTACCCAAAGAAAAAAAAATTAAAGACTATAACAGCATATTGAGTCAGATATTTTGCTCTAAAATTGACAAATCCTAAAAGTCAAAGTCATTGAAATTCATACGTATGCTCCTTTTCCCCTAGTGCCATTAGAGCATGGGACGAGTTGCTTGAATCAGACAGGAAAAGCAATGAATTAAGAGAGCCAGAGATTAAGTCTCCAACAAGCACGACTAGATTAACACACATATGACATCTTCTGTTTTTAAAGAGCGCCTTTAATGTACAAGAAATTAGTATTATAAGTATTATATAAGTATTATATCTAGTACTATACCTAGAACATAGATATTAAATCCTTAATAAATTGTCCTTCATTTGGGTAACGAGGGCTTAGTTAAAGTTAAAAATATCAAGGGAACAAAGTCGGACTTTCAAGCAAATCAAAATGCTCCACTGAAAAAAAAAATCAAATTTGCTCTCGTGTTACGAAACCGAAGAGCCTTGCACATATACATAGACTTCTACTTATACACATGACAATGGGCAACTTTGAATGTCGTTAAAATATAAACACAATACTAAATAGTCGTGGTTTCTGTTTAAAAAAATAAAAAGTTTACAGGTTGCAGATACGTAAACAATATTGTATTAGCTTGATAGAGGAAGACAATCCATGTTTTATTTTCTCTGTAAATTATTTGTTTTGTCCCCTGAAATTGAAGCTACGCATTAACTAGACTTTTTTTTTTTTTTTTTTTTATAAAAAGGTTCATAGTACCACAAAGCGAGTCGATGTAGATATGCATATTTACAGCGATTAAATTATTTTAACATTTTAATTGTTTTGTGGTTATTGCCCTCATAAAATATTTAAATCTGAAACAATTTGATTTTTTTTTTACTTTCTAATTTCAATGTGCATCTGTCTAAATATCTTTCCTTCACGCTTAGTTCTAGCTTAATCAAATGTAATAGGAATTAAGATAGCACAACAGGGGTACTTAATAAAAGGCTTTTAAATCTAGGAACAGATAATGGAACGGAAGGAGTTATATATCTCAACCCCCATAGCAAACTTTTTCATGTTGCAGTTTCGGACTGGTAGTAAATTAAATGAGGATGAAACACTTTTTCATTTGAATTTTTTTTTATCCATAAGAAATAAAAAAAAAAGTAATAATGAATAGAATAAACGAGAAACGGACACGCTCTCATCCAAATCACAAGACGACACTATTATAGGCTATCCCGACAAGATGAATGTCTAATGTTTCGCCTCATAACCGGACACAGCAGAATAAGACATGTAACGAGGTTGAAATTTGGTACTACTGAAATTTACCCTTGTGAGGTGTCACCAGAGAATGCTGATCATGTCCCTTAAAACTGCATCTATATTCTAGAGGCTCGAACAAGACACTGGCCCCTAAACACCCTTAGAGAAGAACAAGCATACAGAGAGCTATCTGATTTGGAAACCACTGCGCAGTCTCAGATACATGTATCTGAACCCTCCAATATAATAATGAGAACGAGGAAGAAGAAAACCTTTTTATTTTTCCTTCTTCAATGAAAAGCCACGCTTCATAATGCCCCCTCCCCCTCCCCCAGGAACAGACTACACACTGTATTAGCCAATCCTTTTCTGCGTGCGGGCTATAGAAATTTGCGATGCTCGTGTCTCAGGCCATATCACACATAACAATACAAAAATGAAATAAAATAGATTATAAACTATCAGAAACCGTTCGTTCTCACAATAATGATTTGTTTGTGTTCATTATAGACAACACGGCGTGGAAATCAATATAGCAGAAGTTTCTAGCTTTGCAAGTCAATCAGTTCTACTTACAGGTCTGTCGGGGCAGTTAATCGATTGGACTTTGTACATCATATAAATGCAAACTCACCAACACCATATTTAATGTTGAAATGACTTTCGTTTTCACCATAAGAATTTAAAACATAATTCATTGCCAAATTACTCTTTAGATAAGACTTAAAACTCCTTGACTTGCCCCTTCGTTTGTTGGATCGTTGGGGCACCACACATGCTCTGCCGATCGAATTATTTCATTTCTCTCTTTTTTGCCAAGGTGTGGGTCTCTTCAAATAACATTCTTTCATGTCTTTTCATTGGTTCCTTTGTCTACTCCTCCTTTTACCTGGTACTGTTCCCTGCAGAAAGCTCCGTGGATTTTGTTATATGGCCATACAGTCGTAGCTTGCATTTCTTGTGACTGGTCATGACGCAAAGGACGTAATCATCTTCTTTTTTGAAGTAAGGTCTGTATTATATAAGAAAAGATAACATTCTCAGCATAAAAAACTATGAAAATTCAAATTGCTACCTGAGACCATGCAATTGTCCAACAAGTCATAGGCAAACTAGGCAGCCTCCTCGGGCCTACGATTTGTGGGGGGACTCACATAGGACTCTAAGAAATTTTTTTAAGAAAAAAAAAAGTGAATTATAGGTAAAATCTTAAAAAATGTTAAAATCTGGCACTATGTCTACTAGCCTAGCTCTAATAAGTCTCTTCCATGATTCGAGGTGTATTAAATAATGTTTATATCTGCTTGTTAGACTAGATATTTCTTCCTTTTGGTGAAATGTCGAAACGTTCTCTCTAGTCTGGTGATCATGAATCGTCCATGATGTATATAAGTGCTATCGGCGGCTATATGAATTTATTAATTTGTTGATTTAGATATAGATACAGGAAAGCTTATTACTCATTGCTTATTTTTCTGTCTTAATTTTTTGTTTTTTTCTATTCGGGGCTACCCTATTCGCTTCGCCTAGGGCCTATAATTACCTAAGGCCGCACCTGCAGCTGAGATAAATTGTGTGTTTCATTTCTGACACCAAAAAGATAATAAGATGATTTTTTTCTTACTTACCTTATTATACAAGTTGTTTTTTTTTAATATGTTTTTTTTTCTGCATCTGTCTATGACGTTAAATTATTTGCCAGCAGTCATTGTGTAAACATACTATAGTAAGGACATATGTATTTCCCCCTTTAATAAAATACAAATCTTTTGTACATTTGACTACCTTTTTATTCGTTAACTTTTTTTTCCGTTAATAAGAAATCTGTTTTTTTTTCTTCTTCTTTGTACTAAAAAAAATAATAAAGAGGTGAAAGTTCAACTAAAGGTGAAGGTTACAATGATGTGTAGTAAATAGATATGATTGCTCTGTGCTAGTGATGACACACTTTTTGACCATTCTACACACAGCTCTAACAGGTCAAGGCTAGATCTGAGAGTATTAATAATAATAATAATAATTTTATTTATAAAGCGCTGTTAACAAACAAAATGTAGGGTCAAGGCGCTGTAATAACATTACAAACACAAACACAAGAGCTAACATGACAAACTAATCTAAAAAAGTTTTAAACAGATAGGTCTTAATGTTCTTCTTAAAAGTGGTATAGCATGTTGTCTGTCTTAGATCAATGGGGAGTGAGTTCCAAACCTTTGGTCCGTGAACTAAAAAAGCCCGCAGACCGTAGCTTTTGAGGGAGAAACGTGGCACTACTAAAAGCGTTGAGTCCATTGAGCGCAGGGCTCTCTGGGGGACATATGGAGTAATCAGTTCTCTAAGGTACACGGGCATCTCGTTGTTATATATACACGGATGACAAAATATGGCGACCTTGTAATCGATTCTCGCTTTCACGGGAAGCCAATGGAGCGTGCGCAAGAGCGTAGTAGCAGAATCTTGTCTATTTTTTTAAGGACTATTCGAGCGGCGTTGTTCTGTATACGTTGCAGCTTGGCTATTTTGTCATCAGGTATACCTGCTAGCACGGCGTTGCAGTAGTCAAGGCGGGAGAGTATGAATGCCACAGCTAGCGTTTTTGTTGACTCCGTTGTTAAATATGGTCGGATCTGGCCTAATCTGCGCAGCTGCAGATAAAGACCTTTGCAGAGCTGACTTATGTGTGGGTCGAAAGATAGTGTTGAGTCGAAGAAAACTCCAAGATTCCGCACTACATGGACAAAAGGAACATGGCAGTTCGTGATAAAGAGAGAATCTGTGCTTTCAACTTTTGAGACATTGTTCCTAGTGCCAATCTTAATTATTTCTGTCTTGTCTTCGTTCATCAACCATCCAATCGCTCACCCTTGCAACGGTACTACTGATTTTCTCTGCCAGATGCGACACCTCTGAGGGTACTGATGAATCGTATAACTGAGTCAAAGGCAAAGAAATGGTATAAGATACCGGTTGGCCGTATGACACCGCTGAGTGGATATGTGTACATAGTGAACAGTACTGGGCCTAGAACTGATCCTTGGGGTACTTCGTACTTCAAAAGTAAGCTTGTTGATTCCGTCCCGCTAACAACGACACTTTGGGTGCGTTTCGTCAGTTAGGATCCAAGCCACTTTAGGACGACTCCTGCTAAACCAAAAGTTGTAGAGAATCTGGCCATCATAATTTCATGGTCTAGCGTATCAAAGGCTGCGGACAAGTCCAGCATGGAAAGAATTGATATGTGGCCTTTGTCGGAATTGTGAAGTATTTCAATAATTAGTTTCGTTTCGTTTCTATGTCGAACATTATTCGTATGTACAATGCCGCAAAAACCACGTCTGCTAGAAGTGCATACGAACTAGATCTAGTTTTCAGTAAGACAAGAAACTGAGATTAATTGTTTTAAAATACAATAAAGATACGCTTAGGAAACTTTGGTGGACCCAAGTAAAAACACAGGAAGTTTGGGGCCACTACGCCTTTGTCAGCTACAAACAAACGAAAAAAGATAACACAAAATAGGCTTTAGTGAATTCAATGAAGGCTTCGTTTCTTGTATTTTCTATACAGTTGTTCACTTCAGTAGCAGTAAATCTTTTTCAGTCTCAGAGCTTGATTATTTAAAAGACTAATATTGAATTGTCTGTTTCTATTATATTCTTTGTGTCTTCTTAAATAGTCTAAGAAATTTTTTAGATCAATGAATCCGATTATCAGATCATCTCTGACACAGTTCGGCTGTCGAAGTTATCGTGACCAAACATTTTGTCATCAACACTCGTAATGAGCTTTCTTTCTAAACTTTTCAAGTAATAGATATTTGAATTGACGTCTGTATTATATAAGATAAGAAGATAAGACGTTACTTCAAAAAAGAAGATGATTACGTTCTACGTGTCATGCATTTAGTCTTGTATATTTAACTATGACTTAAATACTGCCAAGTCACTGGTTTTCCTGGCTAGCTCAGGCAACCCATTCCATGCTCTAATAGCACTAGGGAAGAAGAAACATTTATACAAATTTGTCTTAGCATATGGAACGAGGAATGTGCCTTTATCTTTGTGTCTTTCTGAGTATTTTATTAGATTTTGTTTTGTATTTGAAGATTATGGTTCTGTGTTTTATGTATAATTGCTACTTTACTTTTGAGTCTTCTATCCTAAAGGCTTTCTAAATTTAGTGATTTTACTCATGGTAAAAGTAATGCCAGTTACCCATAAGCGTTTCACCACTCAGCCAACACGCTCCTGTATAATGCCATATGTGGTTAACTCTTTCTCTCTTAATCGACGAAACCATTGTTGATTTTGACCTCATTAATTTAAAGTAATGTTTAATTTTTTAAACTTGACTTTGAATTATATAAAAAGAGCATGCATTTCCCTTTAATTCTATACCAAATACAACATTTTCTGATTACAAACAACAAAGCTATTGAAGCCCAATTAAAACAGGGTAGTGAAATAGTAATGAGCAAAATGAAGAATTCCTTCAAAACGTGGAAAAATAATTACGGAGAGAAAGAGTTAATAAATCACTCAACGACTCGCTCGCGTAAGGATTATCATATGGAGAAATTCAAAGAAATAAAGAAACATATTTTTATTCAGGTGATTCTTAAGTTATAATTTAATAAGTCTTACTCTGTGCATTTAGAAAACATAACTAATAGAACTATAACTGATGTACAAGTTGCATTTTAGTTGCAGACAAACTCCATCTTCACATTTCTAACTCATCCAACTACCACTGAACCACTTGGACAAATGGGAATTCCTGGATTTATTGTCGGCTGGTTGTTGGTGTAAATATGAGACAGAATGTTGAACAGTGCAGGGTCTTTTTGTCTCAGGTGGTCTCTCGCTTGCTGAACACCCGGGCAGAAGTTAGTGCCGCAGTGGTTCATGCCTCCCGTGTTACTGTCACTCTCGTGGGTCACCCCGAAGAAGGTGGCCGTGGCCATGGCCCAGTATTCGTGCTCGTTGGCCATGGCGTAAGTGTTAAGTTGCCAGGTTTGGTGCTGCTTGGCCGCGTTGTAGGCGTTGGTGATCTGGGTCTTGATGGCTGAAGTAGTGGCGTAGGCGTGGACCAAGTGGCCGAACTCGTGGACTAGAATGTTGGAGGTGTGTCTGTGTGGGTCTTGGGGAGAGCAGAGGACATTGTCGTCTAAAATGACTGACCTGGAGTTGGTCAGGCCTCCAATGTTTTCATACTTCCGCCCGTCAAATGTACAGGTGTGAGAACAACTGCCTGGAAAGAAACATAACAATAAGACCCGGATCTCGAACAGGTAAAAAAGTTGATTTTTTATTTGGTTTGAAAACTCAGCATTGGATTCTCAAAAGATGATCACACTCTAAGAGGAAGGCTATTTTTAATTAAAAATTTGTGCACATCTATGACCTTTAAGCGCAAAAATCTGAGCTGCCCTAGTCTCGCCTTACAGTATCAACTTTAGTAAACAGAACTATCTTATTTATTTTTTTTAAATTTAAGTTAAAGCGTTGATTTACATCTCGTGAGACGATATCGACCCACGCGAGACATCACGTTGTTGATGAAAAACGAATCCTCTTTTAACAAGAAACAAACACATAAGTAAAAGTACATATTAGACGATCAGAAAACTATAATCACGCGTGAATTTTAGAAACATTTATAATCGACAACTTTCTTTTTCTTTTTTGTTTTCGTTTAGAAGATAATAAAATTTATTTACATCTCAGGACTATCAATTATGACCATTAATGTTAGGAAATCAATCAATAATTTGAGTACTAAAAAAATTTTGAAAATACAAATCGAAAAAAAAAAGCTGCTCACAAAATAATTAGGCTGGATTGGAGTGCCAAATTCAAAACAATCTTTGCATTAAAGTATTTACAAATATTAAAACCAAAATTAACAGACAATATCTACACTCAAGCATGTCAAACTCATTCAGGTGTATGGGCCACACAAAAAAACTAACTATGATCTGAAGGGCAGCAGCCATAATTTAGTTGGAAAACGTAGCCTACTAATTTTATGTAAATTAGAAAAAATACAATACAATACAAAGTTAATGGAATATCTGTCCCTGAGCTAAATTTGTAGTAGGCCTCGTATGTTATAAATTACAAATTACTACTAATCAAATTACAGATTACGCATTATTTTCGTTGTCCTGATGCTTGACATCTTTTCTGGGAAACAAGTTTATTAATGTCAGGTTGAGGTTTGATAGGCCACTGACACTTTCATGACTGATGACAAAATTTTGATAAGATAATCTCGAACGGTGAGGTGTTTTTGTAACTTTCATTATGGAAACACTGAGATAGGTGCTTGCAAACATAGCAAGAATTCTTGTTGCACAGAAAATGGGCAAATTTTAAATTAGCATAAGTCTCCCTTATTTTTGCAAGCAGCTTAGCACCAAAATCATTTTTAACGCCAATCATAGTTGGTGCACCATCCGTTGCTAGACTAGCTAGCATTACCAAAGGTAAATTTGTACTGCAATATCTCGTGTAATTTCTCAAAAACATCCTCGCTTGTTGTGGTGTTATGCATAGAACAGAGCTCAAGTAGTTTCTCATGTATCTCAAAATATGTCATAGGCCCTTATGAACATAGCCAACTGTGCTACTCCTGTTACACCAGTTGACTCAGCGAAAGCCAATAAAAATAATTGAAAATCAGCTATTTTGTTATTTCATTGTTCACGCAATCTGACTGACATGTCATTTATTCTATCTGCCACAGTGTTCCTAGTTAACGCTGTTTCTTTAAATGCATTCACATTTTCTGGACAAATTACTTCGGCAACTTTAACGACACACTCCTTAATAAAATCACCTTCACCAAATGATCTGATATGGCTTTCAATTAAGTTTCACAAAATGTAGCTGCTTTTCACTGCTGACTCACTCTTGTTGTCCAGTTTAACCAATACAATTTGTTACCTTATAAAACTATTTTTCAAGTGACTTATCTCTCATTTTCCAGGGGAAAGCATCATTCGCCTTTAGTGATTAACGTAATGTCGTTTGACATTATAGTCTTTGGGCACACTATTGCAGTAACTGAATATTAAGCAGTGACTCTTTTTTTCGATATCAGTGTGCAAAATAATTGAACTCCCATCTTCCTTGAAACGATCAATTTTCGTCCTTGGTTTTTTTTGTTAGTACCAGTTGCTGTTGTAGTTAATGATTCTTCATCAGTATTTAAATCTATTATTCTGTGAAATTAAATTGTCACTAAACTAGTGTACATTGTCTCGTGACCGCAGACAGTAGTGAATAAACTGAATATAAAGGGGGCCTAGTAGTCAATGAAATAAAATAGAATGGCTTTATTAACCACTGATAATTTTTCTGTAAGTCTAACTTATTGCTTATTTATGATGTGATTATTAACAATTAATAAAAATTAAAAGTTAACAAATCAACATTGAACTTAAAAGATAACTTGAAAGATGAATCGAAGTTAATAATTAAACAAAATTACCAAATCTAATTCAATCTTTAACAAATTTTCAAAAATTAAAAAAAAAAATCAGATCATTAAAGAATACAATAAAGAATAATTTCAACGAAGTTGATAGTTACGTTTTAATTTTTTTTTTTTTTTTTGCTGTAAATATTTTACCTGAGAATTAGTGTTGACTGTTAAACACTAAATAATTTAACATTATGTTGACAACTCTTGAGGTGGCCAAGCAAACACTATGTTTGACATGCCTGATCTACACCTGTACCAAGATGTGTACAAAAATTCATGTTTACAACACATTACTTGAGCCATTAGCTTCCAGACAGCTTACCTGTGCATGAGGTGCCGCAGTTTCCGTTAGCTAAGGAAGCCATCTCTGGGTAAATGATCAACTTCTCTGCGGCGGTGAAGACGCCCACCGAGCCTCTAGTCAAAGTTTGGAACATACTGGCCGGCATGTATTTTGTCATTTTCATCACTGTGTCTGCTGCGATGTCAAGAGCATGCTGGGAAGTGTGGGGTGACCCGGCAATCTCCAGCTGGCTGTGGGCGGGGTTCAAAACGGTGGTAAGATGGCTTCCGGCCTCGAGGTAAAGGTATTTGAAGCCAGGGAGGCGAGTTCCTGCCTTAACTCTTGGTAAACTCTGCAGAAACCGAATGTCTTCACTCGACATGTGGTAGTCGTGGACAAATGAGCTGTTGGCAGCCAATGCAGCTGTGATTACAGAAAGACGAGTTACTTTAGTTTTTTCTAGTGACAATATATATATATGACTTATTAGTAAAAAAAACTTTTAGTTAATGTAATTGTGACATAAAATGAATTAAATTAGTTATGTTTCTGTGACTAGAGAAATATCCCCATTGGTGAAGTCATTGTAGCTGTGATTAAGACTTTAGTTAGTATTGGCAATATAACTAATCTAATTAATATTAAATCTATTACAATCTATTTTTTAAAAATATTTTTAGGTTTGCGCCTTTATAACGGCAATGTCTTCGATTCCGAAGATTAATTTAAGGATGAGTGCAGTGATTCACATAACTATGCAGACTAAGTAGCGACCTACATTTTTTCCCGCATCTAATGCAGACAAACCCGTTATGTCTTTATATTAATAAACATAGCTACAATGTAGCATTTATATAAACACTTAAAATTTCTTTTATAGTAATAAACACGTGTTTATCTATCTAATCTATCTATCTATCTATCTATCTATCTATCTATCTATCTATCTAATCTATCTATCTATCTAATCTATCTATCTATCTATCTAATCTATCTATCTATCTATCTAATCTATCTAATCTATCTAATCTATCTATCTATCTATCTATCTATCTATCTATCTATCTAATCTATCTATCTAATCTATCTATCTATCTAATCTATCTATCTAATCTATCTATCTATCTAATCTATCTATCTATCTATCTATCTAATCTATCTATCTAATCTATCTATCTATCTATCTAATCTATCTATCTATCTATCTAATCTATCTATCTATCTATCTAATCTATCTATCTATCTATCTATCTATCTATCTATCTATCTATCTATCCATCTAATCTATCCATCTAATCTATCCATCTAATCTATCCATCTAATCTATCCATCTAATCTATCCATCTAATCTATCCATCTAATCTATCCATCTAATCTATCCATCTAATCTATCCATCTAATCTATCCATCTAATCTATCCATCTAATCTATCCATCTAATCTATCCATCTAATCTATCCATCTAATCTATCCATCTAATCTATCCATCTAATCTATCCATCTAATCTATCCATCTAATCTATCCATCTAATCTATCCATCTAATCTATCCATCTAATCTATCCATCTAATCTATCCATCTAATCTATCCATCTAATCTATCCATCTAATCTATCCATCTAATCTATCCATCTAATCTATCCATCTAATCTATCCATCTAATCTATCCATCTAATCTATCCATCTAATCTATCCATCTAATCTATCCATCTAATCTATCCATCTAATCTATCCATCTAATCTATCCATCTAATCTATCCATCTAATCTATCCATCTAATCTATCCATCTAATCTATCCATCTAATCTATCCATCTAATCTATCCATCTAATCTATCCATCTAATCTATCCATCTAATCTATCCATCTAATCTATCCATCTAATCTATCCATCTAATCTATCCATCTAATCTATCCATCTAATCTATCCATCTAATCTATCCATCTAATCTATCCATCTAATCTATCCATCTAATCTATCTATCTATCTAATCTATCCATCTAATCTATCTATCTATCTAATCTATCTATCTATCTATCTATCTATCTATCTATCTATCTATCTATCTATCTATCTAATCTATCTATCTATCTATCTATCTATCTATCTATCTATCTATCTATCTATCTAATCTATCTATCTATCTATCTATCTATCTATCTATCTATCTATCTATATCTATCTATATCTATCTATCTATCTATCTATCTATCTATCTATCTATCTATCTATCTATCCATCTAATCTATCCATCTAATCTATCCATCTAATCTATCCATCTAATCTATCCATCTAATCTATCCATCTAATCTATCCATCTAATCTATCCATCTAATCTATCCATCTAATCTATCCATCTAATCTATCCATCTAATCTATCCATCTAATCTATCCATCTAATCTATCCATCTAATCTATCCATCTAATCTATCCATCTAATCTATCCATCTAATCTATCCATCTAATCTATCCATCTAATCTATCCATCTAATCTATCCATCTAATCTATCCATCTAATCTATCCATCTAATCTATCCATCTAATCTATCCATCTAATCTATCCATCTAATCTATCCATCTAATCTATCCATCTAATCTATCCATCTAATCTATCCATCTAATCTATCCATCTAATCTATCCATCTAATCTATCCATCTAATCTATCCATCTAATCTATCCATCTAATCTATCCATCTAATCTATCCATCTAATCTATCCATCTAATCTATCCATCTAATCTATCCATCTAATCTATCCATCTAATCTATCCATCTAATCTATCCATCTAATCTATCCATCTAATCTATCCATCTAATCTATCCATCTAATCTATCCATCTAATCTATCCATCTAATCTATCCATCTAATCTATCCATCTAATCTATCTATCCATCTAATCTATCCATCTAATCTATCTATCTATCTAATCTATCTATCTATCTATCTATCTATCTATCTATCTATCTATCTATCTATCTAATCTATCTATCTATCTATCTATCTATCTATCTATCTATCTATCTATCTATCTATCTATCTATCTATCTAATCTATCTATCTATCTATCTATCTATCTATATCTATCTATCTATCCATCTATCTATCCATCTATCTATCCATCTAATCTATCCATCTAATCTATCCATCTAATCTATCCATCTAATCTATCCATCTAATCTATCCATCTAATCTATCCATCTAATCTATCCATCTAATCTATCCATCTAATCTATCCATCTAATCTATCCATCTAATCTATCCATCTAATCTATCCATCTAATCTATCCATCTAATCTATCCATCTAATCTATCCATCTAATCTATCCATCTAATCTATCCATCTAATCTATCCATCTAATCTATCCATCTAATCTATCCATCTAATCTATCCATCTAATCTATCCATCTAATCTATCCATCTAATCTATCCATCTAATCTATCCATCTAATCTATCCATCTAATCTATCCATCTAATCTATCCATCTAATCTATCCATCTAATCTATCCATCTAATCTATCCATCTAATCTATCCATCTAATCTATCCATCTAATCTATCCATCTAATCTATCCATCTAATCTATCCATCTAATCTATCCATCTAATCTATCCATCTAATCTATCCATCTAATCTATCCATCTAATCTATCCATCTAATCTATCCATCTAATCTATCCATCTAATCTATCCATCTAATCTATCCATCTAATCTATCCATCTAATCTATCCATCTAATCTATCCATCTAATCTATCCATCTAATCTATCCATCTAATCTATCCATCTAATCTATCTATCCATCTAATCTATCCATCTAATCTATCTATCTATCTAATCTATCTATCTATCTATCTATCTATCTATCTATCTATCTATCTATCTATCTATCTATCTATCTATCTAATCTATCTATCTATCTATCTATCTATCTATCTATCTATCTATCTATCTATCTAATCTATCTATCTATCTATCTATCTATCTATCTATCTATCTATCTATCTATCTATATCTATCTATATCTATCTATCTATCTATCTATCTATCTATCTATCTATCTATCTATCCATCTATCTATCCATCTAATCTATCCATCTAATCTATCCATCTAATCTATCCATCTAATCTATCCATCTAATCTATCCATCTAATCTATCCATCTAATCTATCCATCTAATCTATCCATCTAATCTATCCATCTAATCTATCCATCTAATCTATCCATCTAATCTATCCATCTAATCTATCCATCTAATCTATCCATCTAATCTATCCATCTAATCTATCCATCTAATCTATCCATCTAATCTATCCATCTAATCTATCCATCTAATCTATCCATCTAATCTATCCATCTAATCTATCCATCTAATCTATCCATCTAATCTATCCATCTAATCTATCCATCTAATCTATCCATCTAATCTATCCATCTAATCTATCCATCTAATCTATCCATCTAATCTATCCATCTAATCTATCCATCTAATCTATCCATCTAATCTATCCATCTAATCTATCCATCTAATCTATCCATCTAATCTATCCATCTAATCTATCCATCTAATCTATCCATCTAATCTATCCATCTAATCTATCCATCTAATCTATCCATCTAATCTATCCATCTAATCTATCCATCTAATCTATCCATCTAATCTATCCATCTAATCTATCCATCTAATCTATCCATCTAATCTATCCATCTAATCTATCCATCTAATCTATCCATCTAATCTATCCATCTAATCTATCTATCCATCTAATCTATCCATCTAATCTATCTATCTATCTAATCTATCTAATCTATCTATCTATCTATCTATCTATCTATCTATCTATCTATCTATCTATCTATCTAATCTATCTATCTATCTATCTATCTATCTATCTATCTATCTATCTATCTATCTATCTATCTATCTATCTATCTATCTATCTATCTATCTATCTATCTATCTATATCTATCTATCTATCCATCTATCTATCCATCTATCTATCCATCTAATCTATCCATCTAATCTATCCATCTAATCTATCCATCTAATCTATCCATCTAATCTATCCATCTAATCTATCCATCTAATCTATCCATCTAATCTATCCATCTAATCTATCCATCTAATCTATCCATCTAATCTATCCATCTAATCTATCCATCTAATCTATCCATCTAATCTATCCATCTAATCTATCCATCTAATCTATCCATCTAATCTATCCATCTAATCTATCCATCTAATCTATCCATCTAATCTATCCATCTAATCTATCCATCTAATCTATCCATCTAATCTATCCATCTAATCTATCCATCTAATCTATCCATCTAATCTATCCATCTAATCTATCCATCTAATCTATCCATCTAATCTATCCATCTAATCTATCCATCTAATCTATCCATCTAATCTATCCATCTAATCTATCCATCTAATCTATCCATCTAATCTATCCATCTAATCTATCCATCTAATCTATCCATCTAATCTATCCATCTAATCTATCCATCTAATCTATCCATCTAATCTATCCATCTAATCTATCCATCTAATCTAACCATCTAATCTATCCATCTAATCTATCCATCTAATCTATCCATCTAATCTATCTATCTATCTAATCTATCCATCTAATCTATCTATCTATCTATCTATCTATCTATCTATCTATCTATCTATCTATCTATCTATCTATCTAATCTATCTATCAATCTATCTATCTAATCTATCTATCTATCTATCTATCTAATCTATCTATCTATCTAATCTATCTAATCTATCTAATCTATCTATCTATCTATCTAATATATCTATCTATCTATCTAATCTATCTATCTATCTATCTAATCTATCTAATCTATCTATCTAATCTATCTATCTATCTATCTAATCTATCTATCTATCTAATCTATCTATCTATCAATCTAATCTAATCTATCTATCTATCAATCTAATCTAATCTATCTATCTATCTATCTATCTATCTAATCTATCTATCTATCTAATCTATCTATCTATCTATCTAATCTATCTATCTATCTAATCTATCTAATCTATCTATCTAATCTATCTAATCTATCTATCTAATCTATCTATCTAATCTATCTATCTATCTATCTATCTATCTATCTAATCTATCTATCAATCTAATCTATCTATCTATCTATCTATCTAATCTATCTAATCTATCTAATCTATCCATCTATCTATCTATCTATCTAATCTATCTATCTATCTAATCTATCTATCTAATCTATCTATCTAATCTATCTATCTGTGTATCTAATCTATCTATCTAATCTATCTATCTATCTATCTAAACTATCTAATCTATCTAATCTATCTATCTATCTATCTATCTATCTATCTATCTATCTAATCTATCTATCTAATCTATCTATCTAATCTATCTATCTAATCTATCTATCTAATCTATCTATCTAATCTATCTATCTATCTATCTAATCTATCTATCTATCTAATCTATCTATCTATCTATCTATCTATCTAATCTATCTATCTATCTAATCTATCTATCTAATCTATCTATCTATCTAATCTATCTATCTAATCTATCTATCTAATCTATCTATCTATCTATCTATCTATCTAATCTATATATCTAATCTATCTATCTAATCTATCTATCTAATCTATCTATCTAATCTATCTATCTAATCTATCTATCTAATCTATCTATCTAATCTATCTATCTAATCTATCTATCTAATCTATCTATCTAATCTATCTATCTAATCTATCTATCTAATCTATCTATCTATCTATCTAATCTATCTATCTATCTATCTAATCTATCTATCTATCTATCTAATCTATCTATCTATCTATCTATCTAATCTATCTATCTAATCTATCTATCTATCTAATCTATCTATCTATCTATCTATCTATCTATCTATCTATCTAATCTATCTATCTATCTATCTAATCTATCTATCTATCTATCTATCTATCTAATCTATCTATCTATCTATCTAATCTATCTATCTAATCTATCTATCTAATCTATCTATCTAATCTATCTATCTATCTAATCTATCTATCTATCTATCTAATCTATCTATCTATCTATCTATCTAATCTATCTATCTATCTATCTAATTTATCTATCTAATCTATCTATCTAATCTATCTATCTAATCTATCTATCTAATCTATCTATCTATCTAATCTATCTATCTATCTAATCTATCTATCTAATCTATCTATCTATCTATCTAATCTATCTATCTATCTAATCTATCTATCTATCTATCTATCTATCTAATCTATCTATCTATCTATCTAATCTATCTAATCTATCCATCTATCTATCTATCTAATCTATCTATCTAATCTATCTATCTAATCTATCTATCTAATCTATCTATCTAATCTATCTATCTAATCTATCTATCTAATCTATCTATCTAATCTATCTATCTAATCTATCTATCTAATCTATCTATCTAATCTATCTATCTATCTAATCTATCTATCTAATCTATCTATCTAATCTATCTATCTAATCTATCTATCTATCTAATCTATCTATCTAATCTATCTATGTAATCTATCTATCTATGTATCTCATCTATCTATCTAATCTATCTATCTATCTATCTAATCTATCTAATCTATCTATCTATCTATCTAATCTATCTATCTATCTATCTAATCTATCTATCTATCTATCTAATCTATCTAATCTATCTATCTAATCTATCTATCTATCTATCTAATCTATCTATCTATCTAATCTATCTATCTATCAATCTAATCTATCTATCTAATCAATCTATCTAATCAATCTATCTAATCAATCTATCTAATCAATCTATCTAATCAATCTATCTGATCAATCTATCTAATCTATCTATCTAATCTATCTATCTATCTAATCTATCTATCTAATCTATCTAATCTATCTAATCTATCTATCTATCTATCTAATCTATCTATCTATCTAATCTATCTATCTATCTATCTATCTAATCTATCTATCTAATCTATCTATCTAATCTATCTATCTAATCTATCTATCTAATCTATCTATCTAATCTATCTATCTAATCTATCTATCTAATCTATCTATCTAATCTATCTATCTATCTATATAATCTATCTATCTATCTAATCTATCTAATCTATCTATCTATCTAACCTATCTATCTATCTAATCTATCTATCTATCTAATCTATCTATCTATCTAATCTATCTATCTAATCTATCTATCTATCTAATCTATCTATCTATCTAGCTATATAATCTATCTATCTATCTAATCTATCTATCTATCTATCTAATCTATGTAATCTATCTAATCTATCTATCTATCTAATCTATCTAATCTATCTAATCTATCTAATCTATCTATCTATCTATCCATATATATATATATATATATATAAACATATATAATCACTAATTTTTAAAACTTTACCTACAATATTGAGAAATATGAACAGCAGCATTTTGACAGACTTGACTCTTGACCAACTGGTTCGAATGTTTTCTTCTGGAGTCAGAAAATTCTTCCCACAAGCTGGACTCTAGAACGTAGTCATGAAAGACTATTGAAGATAAGATAAGTAGGTCACCCTGACTGGAGCAAGTAATCTTGTAACATGTATTTGATAACGAGTTTTACTAAATAGTTTTTTGAAATTTTCTTTTATTAATGTTTTGTTGGAAAAAAAACAAAACAACTAAGGCGTCCAATTTATTTGTTTACTTCTGTAATCGCCCCCCTTCCGTTACTACGACAATCTCCCCTGGCTTCACTATTTTACTTGTTTACTGCTGTAAGCCCCACCCCTTGCCTTCACTAATTTACATGTTTGCCTGTGCAATTATCCTCCCCCCCCCCCGGGGCCCAACTGATTTACTTTACTGCTATAAACGCCCGGGGCCCAAATGATTTACTTTACTGCTATAAAGGCCCCCCCCCCCCCCCCAATGATTTTTTTTGTTTGCTGTTTCTTCTTTTCCATTGACTCTCCTATTTAGATCTACTTTCCAGTTCCGCTCATATTCCAGATTTTTATCAACTTTAGAATGCGCCTTAAACTTTTATATATATATATAGTTTCTAACATCGCCTCTTTGCGGCTATAAGAATTGTCCCGATAATCAGGGTCACAGTTACACAGATCGGGGTCTCCAACAAGAAAATCCTATGCCGAAATGGGAGTCAAGCACTTAGTGAGGTTGTGACAGAGCGTCGCATGAAGTTTGCGGGACATATCCTACGACAAAATGAACTACGCATTCCAAGAGTTGCGATGACATGGCGGCCAATACGAGGAAAGCGCAAATAGGGACGTCCTCGTATAACTTGGCGCCACACCTTCATGGAGGACCTCAGAACAGCGGACACCAGATGGAAGGAGGCTTCAGACATTGCCAGATCTTTGTGGAGACAGCTTGCTGCCCAATGCGCCGAACTGCGTGGGAGGACCTAAGTCTAAGTAAGTAAGTAATCAAGTCACTAGAGGTCAAGCAACTTTTCAATCCGACTGAGTTTATTCATCAACACCTGTCATCAACTATAAGATGAAATAAGATAAGTTAAGATTGTGTTGACCCAAACAAATGGAATGTTAGTTTGGCGATAGTTGTTCACCTCAACATTACCATTACAACAATAATTAAATAGACGACAAAAAAAATCCAACAATTTACACATAACTTACAGGCACAATGCAATGAGTGAAACACACACAACTAGCGCTTGATGTATTGGGCTCCACGAATGACCCCCTGACCGAAAGTGAAATAAGTTTTTAAATGTTTCTGTTCTAGCCTTACATGTGAGAAGACAACCACATTGTCTAGATCTGATGTAACTGTGGTGTGCTTAAAAAGAGACATTCGAAAGCTACATAAGGCAATATCTTTGTTAAGAACATAATAACACAATAAAGTCGAAAACCATGCCCGCACAGTATAGCTGTAATATACTGAACACACATCTCTTGAACACATTCTTACGGACGAGTTACAAGCACATGTAAACATAAGAACGACAACCGATACAGTAAATAATTATATAATAGTCTTCGATTCCGCAGATCAAGGATGGGTGAAGTGTCTCCCATGAACCTGCGAACCCAGTTGCCAACTTGCAGATTTTGTCACGTCTTATGCAGACAAAGTTGTCTTCTGCCAGTTTTTTAAAATTTTTATACGATTGTCTTCTCCTTTCTCATCTTTTTCGCTTTAGTGGGTTTTGTTCTTATGTTACTGTTTTTTTTTAAATCAACAACCAATCAAAGTTAGTCGTCTATTTTTAGCGAGGCCAGCAGACGTGAAACCTAATACTAAGCCCCTTTCCCATCTCTGCCCCCCCCCTTATTTTTCTCCAAAAATAGGCTCCTTTTTTTGAAAAAAATTTTTAATTCCTTTCAACTCACTTTTTTTACATAAAAAAAGTTCCCCTTTCAGACTTTGTGGTCTATAGGGCAGATGATGTAAGCTCGTCTACGGTTAACGAGGGTGTCATGTGGCCAGCACAACGACCATCCGCCATTACTTTTCCCCTACTAATGTCAGGTACCCATTAGAGCTGGGTGGACTCAGAGGCGCCCAAGGATCCTGAAATAAAAAATCCCAGTCTTCCCCAAGATTCGAACCCGGGACCCCCGGCTCGAAAACCAAGCGCTTTACCACTCAGCCACCGCGCCTCCACTTTTCCTACATAACAGGTGCATGGTGGTGTAAACTTGAAACATAATAAAATATTTATAATTATGATGATTATTATATTTTGTTGTTATATGTTTTCACCAAATGTTCTATTTCAATAGTTCAAAGCAGCTCGACAATTCTTTCTCATTCTAGTTTCCTCTTTAACATAAACTTTAATTTCATTTATTTTTTTCTTTCATTTACTCTTGTATTTCTTTATTCTTACATTTATTCACTTTTTTTTCCCTGTTATCAATTGTTCCTTAATTTTTTAGCCATTAATTCTTTCTACATTCATCCAGTCACTCATTTGATTCATTCATTCATTTGATTCATTCATTCATTTGATTCATTTGATTGATTCACTCATTAGATTGATTCATTCATTTGATTGATTCATTCATTTGATTGATTCATTCATTTAATTGATTCATTCATTTGATTCATTCACTCATTTGAATCATTCATTCATTTGATTCATTCACTCATTTGATTCATTTATTCATTCATACTTTAAAAAAAAATTCTTTTGTTGCACTTCATTAATTCAAAATTAATGATAGTTTTCATACATAATTTACGAGTATTCGATTTTGATATGCCAAATTTTTAAGAAGTGGTGTCGGAGGTTTAGTTTACTTATTGACTTGTTGAAGGTTGGAATTTCCAAAACCACTCTTTATCTTTTATTCTTCAGTTATTCAAAAAAAATAACTACCATATTAAATACTTGTTGATGATTTATTATTATGTAAACGTTTTAAAATCCTAAAACGGTTACATCTGCATTGCGACATGCCTTCAAATATAACGTCATATCACGAAGGAAGACACACCTTGAATGTATTTTAATTTGTCGCATCCAGCTCACCCGACAACTACGGAACCACTTGGACAAATGGGGATTCCTGGGTTTAATGTCGGCTGGTTATTTGTGTACACAAGGGAGAGGGCATTGAACAGGGCTGGGTCTTTTTGTCTTAGGTGTTCCCTGGCTTGCTGGACACCCGCGCAGAAGTTTGTGCCGCAGTGGTTCATGCCTCCTGTGTTGTTGTCACCCTCGTGGGTCACCCCGAAGAAGGTGGCGGTGGCCATGGCCCAGTATTCGTGCTCGTTGGCCATGGCGTAAGTGTTGAGTTGCCAGGTTTGGTGCTGCTTGGCCGCGTGGTAGGCGTTCAGGATCTGGGTCTTGATGGCAGGGGTGGTGGCGTAGAAGTGGACCAAGTGTCCGAACTCGTGGACCAGAATGTTGGTGATATGATGGTATGGGTCACGGGCTGAACACAGGACAATGTCGTCAAGGACCACGGCTCTGGAATTGGTCAGGCCGCCGATGTCTTCATATTTACGTCCATCAAATGTACACGTATGGGAACAGGAGGCTGGAGATAGAAGAGAATAAGTAGGTTAAATAAGTAGGTTAAATAAGTAGGTTTAAAAAGTAGGTTAAAGAAGTAGGTTAAATAAGTAGGGTAATTAAGTAGGTTAAATAAGTAGGTTTAAAAAGTAGGTTTAATAAGTAGGCTAAATAAGTAGGGTAATTAAGTGGTTTAAATAAGTAGGGTAAATAAGTGGGTTAAATAAGTAGGGTAAATAAGTGGGTTAAGTAAGTTGGGTAAATAAGTGGGTTTAAAAAGTAGGTTAAAGAAGTAGGTTTAATAAAAGTAATGTAGCATTCAATGATTAGCTCTGATACAAAGAATATGGTTGCAAATAATTGGATCAGATAAGATCACAATATAAATACCAAGAAAAGTAAAGCAAGAATAGATTAGAAATAATTCGATCAGATACACATAGGATTAGTCAGTCGGCAACCAATTGCAATGTTTCTCACTAGTTGGCAAACGCATTGGTAGGTGTCTGCGACATATATAAAACTTGGTCATGTGACTATTTGCTGACAACATTGCCCTTGAAGCGATATTTTTTTTTCTGATAATATTTCACCTTTGCACTGGGTTCGAAGAATTCAGATTGTATTAATGAATAGTTTGACAAGCACGTCTAATGTCGTGATCAAGGAACAGGAAACGTCACAGGAGAAATTGTAAAGCGCTATTTTGTTGTGGACCTGGATGTAGAGGATTTGTCAACATACGATTTGTTTCAGCTACATAGACTTAACATTAGCTAATGCTATTACTTCTTAAAATCAAAACAAAAGTAAAGTAACTGTATTTATAAGTCACCGTTTGAACTGGACAATAATTTCTCTACTAGATACACCCTTTCAGACCTTTCGATATATGGGGAAGTATTTTTCTCTGGCCGATGACTAAAGAAGGATGTCATGTGGCCAGCACAGGACTAACTGCCCTCCCCCAACGTATGTTTGGGGATGGGTGGACCCAGATGCATCCTAAAAGTCCCGAAGCTCAAATTCCCAATCTTCACGAAGATTTGAACTCATGAACTTTCGGCACGAAGGCAAGTAATTTACCACTCAGCCACCAAATCCACCAAAAACGATAGTGAGTAAAAACTGCTTACGAAAAAAAAGCTACCAGCGAAGAATTGTACACTGTCTATTTCTGTTTGTGATATACCATCTTTTTTTTTTTTTTTTGATTATCTTCTTCATTTTTAGACTTTTTTCCAGTCTTACAACTTTGAATAAAACTTACCTGCGCATGAAGTTCCACAGTTACCGTTAGCCAAGGAAGCCATTTCTGGGAAAATGGTCAGTTTTTCAGCAGCAGTGAAAATGCCCACAGTTCCTCTGGTCAAATCGTGAAACATACTTGCCGGCATGTACTTTGTCATCTTCAGAATCACGTCTGCTGCGATATCCACAGCATGCTGGGAAGTGTGGGGTGACCCGGCAATCTCCAGCTGGCTGTGGGCGGGGTTTAGAACGGTGGTTAGATGACTTCCGGCCTCGAGGTAAAGGTATTTGAAGCCAGGAAGGCGAGTTCCTGCCTTAACTTTTGGTAAACTCTGCAGAAACCTGATGTCCTCACTCGACAAGTGGTAGTCGTGGACGAATGGGTTGTTAGCAGCCAATGCAGCTGTGACTAGAGAAACAATAAGAGGAGAGTTTAGACAGTATCATTGATGATATTAGAATGTATCTAGTGTTTACTTAGCACTAAAACAATGAAATCAGTTTATTTCGCATGCTAACAATAGTGATATTTATTTATTCTAGCTAGCTTTTTGCTGCTGAGCTGTGAGCTCTTTTGCAGACTGTGCCAAGGAAAAATAGTGTGCTGTTCTCTTCAGTTGATAAGCACTGACAATATATTAAACATGTATCTTTTAAATAACAATTTAGCTTTTGATTAACAAATTAAGGGGATTAAAATGTATGCACTAAGTACACATTGAAAAATAGAATGTTTGCTGCAGTAGGGGTAACAACCGACACAGAAAACAAGCAAAGTACAAACATATTTTTTTTAAATAAAAAAGCTTATATTAAGTGTACATGTATAAATTAGTTTGAATCAGTCATGTAATTAAATTTGTAACAGATCTAGACTAACAATAATAAATCTGCGCTTAAAATATTTTTGCTAATTGTTTTTGTTTAGCGCTATTTCATGCTAGCTTTCTTTATACTGTCACGTATTACGAATTGAATTCTATATCTATTCTAATTTTAATTGGCTTGCCTAGGGGATCGTGACAATAGAAAAAGCAGTTGTGTCACTTATCTTAAGTCTGAATTTAACCAAAGACTTACAATGAATAACAAAAAAAAATATGACACAAGAAATCGGAAGGTAAAATATCAACTTAATGTTTAATAAAATATAAATCAAATAGTACTTTTAAATGAATCACATAAAGTTACAAGCAAGAAAAAAAAAACATTTACTCAATATAGAATTGATGGGTTGACCTAACCCTTTTACAAAAATGGCATGTAAAAATATTACAGTTCAAGAGTTTTAAAATATAACTACAAATACAAGCAAGGCCTTGAAAAAGAAAAATCTTAACTTACACTATCAATAGGTATACCACGCAGGGGTCACGCAATGTCTCCGCTATTCTGTCTCACGGCTGTCTCCGTATGTCTTGTCCTTCTCAACGTTACACGGGCGGTCTTTTTATAGTCTACCGCGCGTCGAGATCAAGACAAATATAGTCCTTTCTCGAATACTACTCGAGAACAGAACAAGTCATCCCAAGACAGAGCTAGAACCCTCTCTCTGAAGAGACAAAAAAAAAAATCCTCCCTTTTAACCAGAGGTACACACATAGGTCAAGGACCGGTCACACTGTCTGTGTTGCTTGACTCGCCGCCGCTAATAAAATAAAATAAAACTTATTACACAAAGGGGCAGACAACCTCGTGAATTTTCTACCCGTCTCTCGACCGCAACAGGTCAAGAAAAAAAAAACAATAGTTAATAGGTAACAATGCCTAGATACGTAACACCTCCCTCCTAAAAATAAAAAGTTTACATTTCCACGAAATGGAAATCTTTTTAGAATAATTATAAAAATGAGAGTTACATTACAGAATGTATTTATCATGATATATAAAAAAAATATACATCAAAATACTTTTTACAATCTAGATAAGGCATCGGCGATAACATTTTCGCTGCCTTTTATGTGTTTAAGATCTAGGTTGTACTCTTGTAAAAATAAACTCCACCTGAGAAGTCGTTGGTTCTTGCCAGACATTTTGTGGATAAACGTAAGGGGATTGTGGTCAGTAAATACAACTAGTGGCCATCTGGACCCACTGATATAAAAATCAAAGTGTTGTATAGAAAGAATCAACCCAAGACATTCTTTTTCCACAGTAGAATAATTTCTTTGATGTCTATTAAATTTCTTGGAAAAGAAACAAATAGGGTGCTCTACTTGGAAATTATCTTCTTGGGAAAGGACTGACCCAACACCTGTGTCACTGGCGTCAATAGCTAACCTAAAAGGTTTTCTGAAGTCAGGAGCCATCAAAATGGGGGAGCTAGATAATATCTGCTTAATTTGGTTAAAGGCTTTCTGACATTCATCCGTCCAAGTAAATCGGACGTTCTTTCTCAGGAGGTTTGTTAAAGGACTGGCAATGACAGAAAAATTTTCGCAAAATTTTCTATAATATCCAGACATTCCCAAAAATCTTCGGAGTTGTTTCCGATCAGCAGGGATAGGGAAAGCTTGGATAGCTTCTACTTTGGCCATTACAGGTTTCACCTGGCCTTGTCCTACCATATGGCCTAAGTATTGGATGGAAGCCTGGCAAAAATCACTCTTACTCAGGTTTACAGTAATTTTTGCATGTAAAAGTTTAGTAAAAAGACAATGCAGTTGTTTACAATGGCTAGAAAAATCTTGGCTAAAAATTACTACATCGTCTATGTATGCGTGGCAATTCTCCATGTCAGCAAGCAGGGCATTTATCATTCTCTGGAAAGTGGCAGGAGCATTCTTCATGCCAAATGGCATCACTTTGTATTGGTACAGACCATCAGGGGTGACAAAGGCGGAGATTTCCTTTGCCCTATCAGTCAGGGGAACCTGCCAATAACCTGAAAGTAGGTCTATTTTGGTGATGTACTTAGCGTCACCAAAACGATCTATGAGATCGTCTATCCTAGGGATAGGAAACGAATCGGTCTTTGTTACAGCATTTACCTTACGGTAGTCTGTACAAAAACGATAGGTCTTGTCCTGTTTAGGTATCAAGACACATGGGGAGCTCCAGCTACTGGAACTTGGTTCAATGAGGTCATTTTCAAGCATATACTTGATTTCTGATCTAAGTATGGCAAGTTTTTCAGGGTTGACCCTGTAAGGATGCTGCTTGACTGGAGTAGCCTCGCCAACATCTACATCATGCATTTTAACATTAGTCTGTTTTGGTACATCAGAAAAAATGTCATTAAATTCATTAATGAGTTTCATGATAACTGGCCTTTCCGTCGAAGACAAATGAGACAGTTTTACATCCAAATTTTGTAATACAAAAGAATTAGGTATTTTAGATTGTCCAAATTTCTCCTTTACAATATCATCATCAATAGGAGAAACATGGCCATTTGAACAACTTTTGACTGTATTTAAAACACAATTACCCTTATCTGAGTGATCTGGCCGAGATACATAAGGCTTCAGCATGTTTATGTGACATAGCTGAGTCTTTTTCCTACGGTCAGGAGTTTTGATTGTGTAATTGAGGTCACTAATTTTGGTCTCAATTTCATAGGGACCAAAATATCTGGCTTGCAAGGGTTGACCTGGTATGGGCAAAAATACAAGCACCTTATCCCCGGGAGAAAATTCTCTAACACGGGCCTTTCTATCATACCAGCGTTTCATGCTGGATTGGGTGTTTTGTAAATTATTTTTGGCCAGAACACAAGCATCATAAAGTCTAGTTTTAAACTTACTTACATAGTCTAAAAGTCCTTCAGTGGCTGTTGATGACAACAAAGTCTCTTTTATACATTTCAAGGGACCGCGCACCGAATGGCCAAAGACTAAGTCAAAAGGGCTGAATCCCAACGATTCCTGGACGGATTCACGGGTTGCAAACAGCAGCATGTGGATTCCTTCGTCCCAGTCTTTTTCGTGCTCAAAGCAATAGGTTCGGATCATGTTCTTGAGAGTCTGATGGAATCGCTCAAGAGCGCCTTGCGACTCGGCATGATACGCACTCGACATGCAGTGTTTGATGCCCAACTGAGTCATGACTTGCTTGAAAAGATTGGCCGTGAAATTCGTTCTTTGGTCCGATTGGATGGACTTGGGTAGACCAAATAGAGTAAAGAACTTGATTAATGCCTTCACAATGTTTGATGCTTTTATGTTCCTTAGAGGAATAGCCTCGGGAAAACGAGTTGAAGCACACATAATGGTCAACAGACATTGGTTGCCAGCTTTTGTCCTTGGGAGAGGACCAACACAGTCAATAAGTACTCTGCTGAAAGGTTCTTCAAAGGCTGGAATCGGCTTCAGAGGAGCAACAGGGATCTTTTGATTTGGCTTGCCAACCATCTGACAGGCATGACAGGATCGGCAGTACTGGATGACATCTTTCTTCAAACGTGGCCAGAAGAAGTGTGACATAATCTTGTGGTATGTCTTGTGGATGCCGAGATGACCTGACATTGGTGTGTCATGAGCCAGATTCATGAGGTACGCTCGGTATCTTTCTGGTAACACGATTTGATGGCATATTCTCCATTCTTCTTCGTTGGATGCGTCTGGAGGTTTCCATTTCCTGAAGAGCATATCATCTTGGATGTAGTAGCACGTTGATGCTAGCTCTGCCTCTTGTGATGTCATTGCGGTTTCTCGGAGTTTGGCGAGCTCTGGATCCTTCTTTTGGTCCTCAATCAATTGTTTTCGAGTTGATGCCGGCTTTTCAGAATTTGGCGTTGGTTCTTCTTCAAGAGAAGCAAAGAATGTGGTGCTCAAGTCCAAATCATCGTGGTCACTGTTGGCTTTGATAACGTTCTCTTTTTGAGATGCTTTCAACCTCATTGCCCTTGTTACTGCACACGCTGGATATAACTCTAGGTCTTCCTTGGGTGTGGCAGATACGTCGGGTGTTTGAGTGACGATGGGTTCGGCTATCACCTTTCCACCTGCTAAGTCATTGCCTAACAGCAACGAGATGCCGTCCAAGGGTAATGTTGGTCGGACACCTACAACAACCGGTCCAGTAATGAGATTTGACTTTATGTCGATTAGATGTAGAGGCACATCTATACATCCAAGCTCTACGCCTCGTAACAGGATGCTCTTCCCAGTCGATGATGATTTGGACAAGGGCAAGATACCCTCTAAAAGTAGCGATTGTGAGGCACCTGTGTCTCTCAAAATGGTGATAGGTCGTAGACTTGTAGAATCACCGGGTAGTGAAACGAATCCTTCCGAAATGAAAGGCTTAAAATCCTCTAAGGAAACATCAATTTTGGTTGATGCAGACTGGACTTGGGTCGAACTCTCGCTGGAGTCATTGACATCTCTAGGAGACCCAGTGGAGAAACTCTTTCTTGAGTCAGTAGAACATCTTCTGGATGTATTTGGAGAACTCTTGATGGAGTCATTGGAACATCGGGGTGATGTCTTATGGGAACTCTTGATGGAGTCATGGGAACATCGGGGTGATGTATTATGGGAACTCTGGATAGAGTCATTGGAACATCGATGTGATGTATTAGGTAAACTCTTGTTTGAGTCATTGGAACATCGGCTTGATGTATTTGAAAAACTCTTGTTTGAGTCATTGGAACATCGGCTTGATGTATTTGAAAAACTTGTTTGAGTCATTGGAACATCGGCTTGATGTATTTGAAAAACTCTTGGTTGAGTAATTGGAACATCGTAAAGATGAATTTGAAAAACTCTTGTTTGAGTCATTGGAACATCGGCTTGATGTATTTGAAAAACTCTTGTTTGAGTCATTGGAACATCGTAAAGATGAATTTGAAGAACTCGCTGTTGAGTCATTTGAACATCGTGGAGACATTTTCGGAGAGTCTTGTACAGTCAATATATTTGAAACAGGTGGTGTCGAGGTATTCTTGATATGACTTGATGATGAGGGAGTAGACCTTGACGACCACTGTACTGTGCAAGCGTTGACTTTTGAAGGAGCTTTTTCGTTTCTCTTCCTCAATTTCCAGCAATCGTCAACTTTATGGCCTTCTCGTTTGCAGTAGGAACAAGTAGCTTTACTTGTAGTAGGTTTTCTGTCATTTGTACTGCTGTTCTTGATGGAGTTGCTAGCAGTGGACTCAGGCTGTTTGACTTGTTTTGGCTTGACATCTGTCGTATACTTGGCAAATTGATGTGATATTATATAATCGTCTGCCAACACTGCAGCCTTGTGCACATCTTCCTCGCCACGATCAGCTATATGCGTACGGACGTCCAGCCGCACACAACTCTTGAACTCTTCCATCAGCATTAGGTTCTTGAATTTGTCAAAGTCGGTGCCGATTTCCTTGGAAGTGAGCCATTTTTCAAAGCGTCGCTCCTTTTCCCGCAGGAATTCTACATGGGTTTGGCCATCCGATTAGCGACAATCCCTGAACTGCTTTCGGTAAGCTTCCGGAACAAGTTCATATGCCTTAAGAATTAAGGCTTTAACAACATTATAATCTTTTTGTTGTTCAATGTTCAAAGAACAAAATACCTCTGCAGCTCTACCAGTCAAAACTGTTTGCAGCAAAGTGGGCCACAAAGTTTCAGGTACATTAAAATTTTTCACAGCAAGTTCAAATTGTGGAAAATAATTGTCAATTGTGGCTTCATTAAAGCGTGGAATTATTTTCAAAAATTTTGTTGCTTCAACAGTATGACTGGCAGGGGAAGAATCTGGTCTTACATTAGCAGCTAACTCTAATTTTCTTAACTCTATTTGTAATTTCATTTCTATTTCTTTCTGTTCTCTAGCCGCTGCAAGCTCTAATTCTTTTTGTTTAATTTCCTTCTGGGCTTCTATTTCCATTTGTTTTAATTTTATCTGAAGTTTTAAATCTGATTTACCCTCATCGGGTCTAAGGGTTTCTAACAGGTCTTCAGAAAACACTTCCTCGTCTACATAATGGATTACAATGTTATCTCTGATTTTTTGTTTAAGGGCATTTGATTTTATTGTTAACCCTAAATGTTTAGAAATAAGGACCAGTTCCTTCCTAGTAAAAACATCAAGCTCTTCCACAGAGGGATTTGCAAGAAAAACCTGAATATCCATGGCTAACTAACAACTATTACAAGCAAAAAAAAAAAATGTATACAATGTAATTATACAGTACAAAATCAGTACAACAAAAGACCTTAAGAGAGTTTGGTCAATACTATTGATATTTTACTTCCGACTCTTTGAACAAAAAAATTTTGTTAAAGTCAACTTCGCCTTTACAAAATTACTCAAGTAAGATGAAAATAGGTTCAGAAAAATATCCCGGACGAAGGCCCCCAAACTTCTTTTGTCACGTATTACGAATTGAATTCTATATCTATTCTAATTTTAATTGGCTTGCCTAGGGGATCGTGACAATAGAAAAAGCAGTTGTGTCACTTATCTTAAGTCTGAATTTAACCGAAGACTTACAATGAACAACAAAAAAAAAATATGACACAAGAAATCGGAAGGTAAAATATCAACTTAATGTTTAATAAAATATAAATCAAATAGTACTTTTAAATGAATCACATAAAGTTACAAGCAAGAAAAAAAAAAAACAACATTTACTCAATACAGAATTGATGGGTTGACCTAACCCTTTTACAAAAATGGCATGTAAAAATATTACAGTTCAAGAGTTTTAAAATATAACTACAAATACAAGCAAGGCCTTGAAAAAGAAAAATCTTAACTTACACTATCAATAGGTATACCACGCAGGGGTCACGCAATGTCTCCGCTATTCTGTCTCACGGCTGTCTCCGTATGTCTTGTTCTTCTCAACGTTACACGGGCGGTCTTTTTATAGTCTACCGCGCGTCGAGATCAAGACAAATATAGTCCTTTCTCGAATACTACTCGAGAACAGAACAAGTCATCCCAAGACAGAGCTAGAACCCTCTCTCTGAAGAGACAAAAAAAAAATCCTCCCTTTTAACCAGAGGTACACACATAGGTCAAGGACCGGTCACACTGTCTGTGTTGCTTGACTCGCCGCCGCTAATAAAATAAAATAAAAAAAAAACTTATTACACAAAGGGGCAGACAACCTCGGGAATTTTCTACCCGTCTCTCGACCGCAACAGGTCAAGAAAAAAAAAACAATAGTAAATAGGTAACAATGCCTAGATACGTAACAATACTCTATTATCCTATCCCCCCTGACTGGACCAGTTGGAAAGAGGAAGAGGCGAGAAAGAGAGAGGTCTCTGGGGTGGTCGCTTTTTAAATGTATTTATACAGAAAAGAAAAAAAAGAAAAAAAAAGTGAGTGTCCTGAACTTGAACTCGTGGGCTAAGGCCTCCTAAGCCAACACGGTTAGCACTGTGCCAAGAAGCTGCTTCTGAAAGAATGTTTTATAGCTATTTATAGTTTACATATTTCATTCTACAATCAAATAAAGGGGACTAATTCAACTTATACCACTTTATCAGTCAAGGAAAATTTCTTTCCCTTGTTCAATATCTTCTTCACTTCTTGTTCGAGATACAAATCAAAATAATTAACAATCAATACATAAATAACTAATTGGTTAATTTGAAAAAAAAATCAATCACCCAAATTTAAAACAATTCGTGTGTTGGCATGTAAAAGAAATAACTGTGTAAATTTCAGATTGATCCGAGATTGGATATGGGAGAAATAAAGTGTACAAACTTTTTACCACACAGACATTGTTAATACAAGCTTTATTCAATAGTCATACTTATAAAAAAAATAGCCCAGCAGAGTTTCCAATAAATACACATTGTATTTAATGGACATCTTTGCTTCGTAGCTATAACCTTTGCAAAACTATCTTCAAAGGTCATACTAATCTTTTAGTTGTCAGTAATCTTGAATCACGTGTTAAGACTGGTTTAAAGATTCAGTTTCCTATTACCAGTTTTAATTTAAATAAATACATTGCCACTTGTATCATTTTACAATTGTTTTGGAGGATTTAATATAGTTATTTCCTTTTAGGATTCTGTTTGTTTTGGTTGACATGTTTCGGATATTAGACTTGAAGATTATTAAATCCTTGGTTCCTTGTAGGATGTCGGACAGGGTTCGAAACCTAGACCACTAGAGGCGACAGTCCAGAGCGAATATCACACGACCATGCAGCCATTCTATTTGTATGATCCTGCATGATCTTTATATGATCTTTGACCTTTTAAGAAAACAAACGTAGGAAGTTTCACGCCATTGTGGTCCCAGCTGGGTGTTCTCACAACAAATTTTCTATTCTAACTAATGTCCATAGACGCTATGTTAAAAGATCCCTGTTGCTAACAAAAAATACAACTAACTCTATTGTGTAAGTGAAAGATCTTTCTACAGTGCTAATAAATCCACAAAATTTATGGTATACCTGTCCATTTTGTAAATTGCATAGCTTATCAATGCTTCCTATTATCTGCAAACCGGATATATCATGTTGCTAGCTTTAGTTTTCTGCCATGGATGAATATCTCCGATTAAGTAATATTGAAAAAGTAATTAATCACTATCCGAGATGATAAAGAATGCTATTAAAACAATAAACATATACTTGTAATTGAATTTATTAATCTTATCATATTCTATAGACTTTCAAAAACCTTACCAAGAAAGCTTAAAAATAACAACATTTTTGATTTGACTTTTAGCACTGTTTAAAGTGTCCGCTGACCAAACCAGGTTTTAAGATTTCAGATTTTAGTCAGATATAGGTCTTAGTCCAAACAGATTTTTAAAATTTATTCATGATAAGATAAGCTTTTTTAGTTCCAAGTTTTTGTTCAAGACACTTGGACTCTAAGACAGTCAAACTGTCACAGCATCACAAACTCTGGGGGAAGATTAAAGCTTTAAAAACTGTTCACTACACAAGAAGATAATTTATTGTTAATTGCTATCACTTCCAATGAATAGGGGGCGCGGTGGCTGAGCGGTAAAGCGCTTGGCTTCCGTACCGAGGACCGGCGTTCGAATCCTGGTGAAGACTGAGATTTTTAATTTCGGGATCTTCGGGCGCCTCTGAGTCCACCCAAATGGGCACCTGATATTAGTTGGGGAAAAGTAAAGGCGGCTGGCCACATGACACCGTAGCCACAGAAACACGGTCTGAAAGGGGAACTTTACTACTTTACTTCCAATGAATAACATTGGGGCTGGTGTTACCCGGTGCGGCCCACACCCCTTCGCCTTTCTAGTGACGCCACTGTTAGAGAGTAAACTGATTAATTCGTTTTTGTTCAAAGTTTACATTTCTCCTAAATTTTAGTATTTTCCCCTTCCCTGCTACATACTGGACTATATTGCGTCACGGGTCACGTGATGGTTTCAATTCTAAATACAGACTTGTATTACAAGGGGATCAAAATGGTAATAAGGGTGGTGGGACTATAACGTTAAGAGCATAAGCGGATCAGGCCTTAGATTATTGGAGGCCCTAGGTGAAGTTCATTTGGTGCCCCCCCCCCAAATGAAATAGAAAAAAATAAATAAACAGCGAAAAAAAAACAAAAGACAATTTATTTAAAATCTAGTGACTTCAACAATAACATTGGGCACAAGATTCACTATTTCTTCTCTAAAAAAGGTTTCGAATCGTTTGAGAGGCTCCAACCAATCGGCTGCCTAGTTTGCTCATGCCTAAGCCCGGCCCTGGTCTTATAAATAGTTACGTGTATGGGAACTGTATAGGTTATATGTTATGTTTGGCAGTGAGTGTGTATGTATAAATGGATTACCCTTAAATCTACAATGATTTTTATACAAGCCAGTCTTAAACTACATTTATAGGCTAGGGAATATATTGAAACAAAATTGTCAACTATTTATACAGAATAATCTAATATCTTTTAGAAAGTCCAAACGGTCAGTCGTAGTACTGGCCACACGATATTCTCATTAACATTTGCAACAGATACCTGTGAACTTCTTATCCGGACAAACAGTTGGTGGTGAAAGAAAGTTCACTTACGTAACTAACTGTAAAAACTTTAAAATGCGTCTAAGTTCGTGATTCGTTTCGTGTCACGACATGTAAGTGCTCCACTTTTTTAATCTGCTCGGCAAACACATTAACTATACATATTAGCCTTGAAGCACGCACACACATACGCACTCAGAAAGACATATATGTGTATATATATACAAACACACTACACCACACGGTCAATGAAACTTGTAAGAAATCTATAACTAAGGATTTAAAACGTTGAAGGTACTTTCTGTCGGTCTATCTGTTGGGCCCAATCTTTGCTTAAAATTCAAAGAAACAAGTCAAATATACAAACCTAGTCGACCGGCGGCGTAGCATACGCCGCTATTTTGAAGGGCCGGCTTTAGGCCACTGCAACCTATGCGACCGCAGTGGGCCCCGCACTTTCATACGACCCGCACTTTCATAGGACCCGCTATAATTCAAGGTGTATAAATTATTAAACTAAACCATTTTAAAACTTAAAGCAGATTTCCCGCGTCCTCCAGTCGATTTACCAGGAGCTTCTTGAAATCTCCCGAAATCGCTAAATATACGAAAAAGTCCTTAAATTATATGGAAATATATACACAAAAATTGTCATTTTGGGGTGGCATTCAATATGAAAAGCGCCAATCTTACACAAGGCATTATGCATCAGCCGTAATTGTGTAATCTGGTGAAAGAAGCTTCTCGCGCCTCAAACTAATGAAGAATTACTTGCAGTCAACAATCTTCAAAGATAGATTGAAACTTTTGGTAATTCTTGTTATTGAGCGTGATCTATGTAGGAAACAGAATTATTATGATATACTGTATGACTTTGCTACACGCAAGGCTCGTAAAGTAATTCTGTACGTAGTAAAGAATGAATAAAATGCATAGACGAATTTATTTTCTAATACAAACTTATTATCCGCTTCCCTACCCTGTTCTCTTTCCATGACTTCTTGGTCACAATGGTGAAGTCCGGCGCTGCTATTTAGTGTTTGTAAAATGTTTGTTTGTAAAATGTTTTACATGTTTCGAATGTTCCTTCAGAGTTAACGATAGTTTACTTCCTAGGCCTAACCTCCCGCAAGACGACGGGGGATAAGAGCGGGCAGGGTTTGACAGTCCAGTGCGCAGCCATCCGTAGCGAATTTTTTCGATTTGTACTTTAAGCTTTTCATTCCTAGTAGGTCTTCTTGTAATGCTACATCCTTCTCTTCTATCTCATCATCATATTTATTGATCGTCTATTTAGAATATCTTCAAACCTTGAAAGTTGAAAGTCAGAATAGAGAACATTAAAAAATTTTTCGAAACAGCTTCCTGACTGCTTAACTCTTTTAAACTTGGAAATAGTTTTTCCTCATTAATTAATTTTTTTAGATTTTTAATCAAATTTGAGGTTATAACCTTGTAGCTGCAAGTTATAGTACATTAAATTTATGAATCGATACTTTTCAATAAAATTTGATTCACACTTGATTACTATCAAGTTTTAAAATTGAATCTTAAGCCTCCAAGAATTCTGCAACATTGTTTTAAAAAAATTAAGCTGCATACTATATCAAGAGGCCCGAACAAGACTTTGGTCCCAAAACCTTCCTATAGAACAAAAACTATACGGAGAGCTGCATGATCTGGAAACCACGGCGCGGTTCATCTAAGATATAGGATTACTCATCTGAACCCTCCGACATGCAAAATGAGAACGAAGAAGAAGAAGCTTTTTGACAACCACCGTACTTCAGTGGGAAGGAGCCATTATTGAAAATCACTCGGCAAAGATTTTTCGTGAACTCTTACTTCCGGTTCTCGGATGCCCAATTATTCATTGTCGATGACAACACATGAATCGATCAAAACATTAACCATGCATTAACCAATTAGTAAACTAATTTGTCATAATTAATTAATTTTGTTTTACATATTAACTGGAGATAAATCTGAAAGTATTGAGAAATATGGTAGCAATTATGCGTTACATTCCCTTATATAAGCTTTGCTTTTTTTTTAAAGTATATTTTATATTTCGCTTTTCATTATTTTTGCCCCTGTCCCTAGCGTCACTAGTCCTCTAGGAAAGTGCGTAATCATTGTCGGAGTAGTCTTAGCTTTCACAAAACACATTGATTTCTGATGGTCCACTTTAAAAGCTAATACTTTCTCTTCAAGTGTCCTAGTCATTCTTTCCAGATGTTTATGAAATAAATTCTCTGAAATCCAAGGGATTCCATTTACATTTTGTGTAATTCTTCTTAATGAGCCTTCAAAGCCAAAATGATTTCTAGCACTTAAGTGTACAATCTCTGGCTTCAGTCTGTGTTGTCCATAACATGGTCTGTTTTGAACCATAATCAGCCCTTCAAAGAACAGAATCCTTATGACCGGTAGTTCAATTATTTGGCGCAGCTTGGTTAAAAAAGCAGGAAACAGTGCCTCTCCTTCCCACTGCCAAATGTTAAAGCTCACACGTCTTCCTATTTGAATAGAAACACATTTCAAAAACTCAAAACCACAAATAAAATAATAATAATGTACATTTATCTGAAGCGGTATAATTTCGCGATTGGTCATAATGCTATCCAAACGCCTTAAAAAAAAAAATTCGACCGAGACACATCGTTATAGAAAACAATAACACTGAACTGAAACGTCAGCTCATTACCACGTCACAGGTTTATACGTGCTATTGGTCCAAATTGCCCACCGTTTGCGACGTTGCAGGTCAGTGTTAAGGCCCTCTATAACAAATGGTCTCGGTTCAATCCTCATACTGGCTACTTAAAATGGAAATGTCTAGTTTATTGTACTACAGAAAGTAAGAATTTTTTTTTCTATTTATATAAATAAAATATGAAAAGTAATATTAGTTTACAGTGGAAATGTACTAGTTTCTTAACATCATAAGTTTATTAAAATGACAACAAATATTTTTTTTTCTTGTAAAATTTTTATATATATTGGCCTCCTTCAGTCGTAAAACGAGTATGGCTCATCTCGAACACTTTTTCATATGGCTGCGGAGCCCTATTTTGGAGAGACACTCCCGTCCATATATATTGCAGGCCAAGGTGGCTTTCGCTTTGGTGGTAGAGGAGCCGGATAGAGTGACACGCTTTCTTCCAGAGCTGAGGCCCATGTTTTCTCGCTGTCCATAGCTTTCTTGGTCACTGTTTCTCTCCATTTAGTGCCGTCTAAGACTATGTCTTCCCAATGGTCAGTATCAATGTTCACTTATTGCACATTTTTATAAAGATTAATTTAAAAAATATTTTTAGTAATATTATGTCATTTAGACTATTCACAGTAAAAAAAAAAGATTTATTATCAAATAAAATCCAAAATTTTCTTAGCGAAACACCTAGAGAGTTCTCTATGTCGTTGTACTACGAAAAAAAAACCCGAAAGGTCATTCCTATAAAAGTAGATAACTGTTCGAAAGGATGTCATATATTTGTAATTTATTAAAGTATATACTAATTTTAGAATTTGTAACGCCAAATTTAGACTCAGCATCAAGTGTACTCTTTTTTTTTTTTACTAATATTATAATCTTTGAAAACATTAAACATGTTTTACTTCATATAAAGTGCAACATTTTAGAGTAATTTAGAGCAAAATATAAAAATTCTAGATTGTACATGATATAGTATATTTTTTCATAGTGCTTACAAATCCTATATTATAAAGTAGAATGTGAGGCGTATGTATGTATGTATGCATGTATGTATGTATGTATGTATGTGACTTATAGACATCAAAACCGCTTGACCAATCTTGATAAAACTAGGGAGGAATGTTCCTTGGGTACTAACTTAGACTTGTATTGTAGCCTTAAAACAAACTTAAGACCCTCAAAAAAAAAAATAAAGTTGTCCGACTCTATTAAAGCTATAGTATTTATGGATCTAGGCCATGGTTAACAATGTTGACATGAGAAAAGATCGAAAGGATTTAGACCTAGATCTAATTTTAAGAAATACACTTTGCGCAGATAGTTTTTTACTTTGACACATGAAAATACAAAAGAAGATCCATTGATTTCATTATATAATAAAATTAACCTTCAATTTTGTGTTTCAAAAGCATTTTTTACATAAATTAGTTCCTGATATCTGTGACTACAGATTTCCTGGCGAACATTCTTTCATTAGACATTACCAGATGGTTACACATTAAAACATCTCTCTACTGAGTCTATTCCTAGGCCTAGGTCTAAAACTCTTATTGAACTCTAAGATGATAAAACTTCTTTTCGCAAAGATAGTTTTATGCTTTAACACATGAACATACTAATTATAGTCCATTCATTTCATATTTTAATCAAATTAACATTCGTATTTGTTTGTCTAAAGCATTTTTAATACATTCGTTCGCTGTACGCTAAATAAAGCTGCTTAGCCGTGTTGAGATAGGCCTATATTCATTCATGAAAAAAGGTAACGCATGCGCAACACAGAATGAACTCTATAAAAGCCAACTTTTAACTCTAGATTAGTCTAGACCTAGATCTAAGTCTACCTCAAGATCTACTTTATACTTTAACACATGAACATACAAAATTAAGTCCATTTCAAATTTTAATCAAATATATGTAGGCCTACAAGCAAATGTTTTAATTTGAAAAAAAATGGATTTAAGTAGATTAGCTACTTTGATTTGATGGCTTCATTCATACTATTTTTACATTTACACAGTCGCTTTATTTATTACATTATTATTTCGTTCAAATGTTTTTAAAACACTCTCAGTGACTATATCGACAGTAATGCGCAAATAACGACCCGCGGGTCGCGGGTAACATGTGTCTAGTAACTTATAAATACATTCAATTGAAAAAAAGTATTATGGTACTTGCGTAGAACATTGCCTCTTCATACCGAAGGTACAGAGCTGGAATCCCTATAACGGATATTTCATTTTCATAATGTTGTTTAACTTCTTTTCAATTAATAAATGACTAAAAAAATGCATTTTTGTCCCTCTTGCCCCGCTAGGAAGTTCTTTACAAATCATAATTATTATCTTAAACAGTGTAGCGATGCGTTGATTGGAATCAAAATGCAAAAGAATTGAAAAAGAAGGAGTGAAAAATAAGGCAGATGATAAGACTTGAAATAATTTGAATAACTTCTCTTGTGAACAAAACTAAATATAACTTTATTTGTAATACAGACAAAATCAAGTTGATGCGAGATAAAAATAGATGTACTAGACTTAAGTAATCATAATTTTTTTTAGCAAAATCTAACTCACTACAACAACACAGCCTTTCAGTCACACGTTCTGGAGTCATCTGTCTTTACTAAGACCAATGACGCAAATGCCACCTATCTTTCATCATTCATAACCAACCGCTTACCTCTTTCCACCATTACCATAGAAACACAAAACACGCACACACACACACACTCCATAACAGTAGGTCTACTCCCCATTTCCTCTTTCTGTGGTCTCTGGAATAACAAGACTTCTCAAGACCGTTCATGTTTTTGACAATTTAATGAGACATTCGACCTCTCCCACACTCACCGTCTCTCATCATTCTCTCACACAACATTCGCTACTCACACAACTTTCGCTACTCACACACACTCTCATACAACATTCGCTACTCACACTCACGCCCCCACACACCAAAAAAAATAGGACCCTGGACTAGGCTTAACTTAATGAAGACATTTCAGCTCACCCCTGCTTCGCCCCCCCCCCCCCTCGCGCAGCTCACTGCCATGTCACTTGTGAAACTCTTTGTTTGTTCTACTTCTGACACCACGAGATGTAATCCTCAGCCTACACTCATTGCATCCTCACTCAACGAACGACAACTTAATCCCTTCAGCTTAAGAAGTTGCTATTTTAAAAAAGAATTTAATTCGGATTCTTTCCCTTAGATAAATCAATATTTCCTTTATTATCAAAATCAGATTGAATTAAATACAAAGATCGCCTCGTTGGAAAAAAAATAATTCAAAAGGTGATTGAATGAAGGTATTGATTGCCTACCTGATGATTCTAATTAGCGTGTCAAGTCAAAGTGTTGACTTAATTGATGGACGTCTTTGATGGTGAGTGTCCACTTCCGACTGTAAACGAGCTCAATCCTTTGATACCTTTAAGCGACACGACTTTGACTCGACCTGTTGGTCTCAAAGTGTCACATGCCAACTTAGAAAGAGGTTTACCCCAGCATTGAACCTTTTTACCTTTCAGCATCAAATATAACCTCAGACTAATAAATGTCTATATTGGCAACACTTATAGTTCGAACTAGTTTTGTCAAAGTACTTAAATCTAAGTGGAAATACTTGAGTTTCCAAGTACAGTTGAGTCTAAGAATTGCTTGCTAATTCAGATTTGTGATTATTCTGTCTCCGCGTTGCATGCTGACGTCATGGTCCACAAGGGCCCAATTTCGGACTGATTTACAGTCAGCAGTTATCGGTTTTGCCGTGGTCTCTTTTTAAACATGTGTTCTTTAACTACGGTCATATTTCCTGTGGGACTTGGTTTTGAAGAGATGCAGAAACGCTCCTGACTAATGCAAAATTCAACTAGCCGTTGTGTCAGCTAGTACAATAAATGAACGGACAATTCAACTAGCCGTTGTGTCAGCTAGTACAATAAATGAACGGAAAATTCAACTAGCCGTTGTGTTAGCTAGTAAAATAAATGAACGGACAATTCAACTAGCCGTTGTGTCAGCTAGTAATATACATGAATGGAATATTCAACTAGCCGTTGTGTCAGTAATATTAATGAACGGACAATTCAACTAGCCATTGTTTCAGTTTGTAATATACTTGAACAGACAATTCAACAAGCCGTTGTGTGAACTAGTCCTCAACTAGTAATATACTTGAACAGACAATTCAACTAGCCGTTGTGTGAGCTAGTAATATAAATGAACGGACAATTCAACTAGCCATTGTGTCAGTTTGTAATATAAATGAACGGACAATTCAACTAGCCATTGTGTCAGTTTGTAATATAAATGAACGGACAATTCAACTAGCCATTGTGTCAGTTTGTAATATAAATGAACGGACAATTCAACTAGCCATTGCGCCAGTTTGTAATAGAAACTACGTGAAGACCAAACATTGTTGAAGAATGAAAGATCTTTACACTAGTAGTTGTTAGACCAAGTCAGGAACTTTTCATTTAAAAATTCAAATTTAAAAATATTGCTTATACCATGCTCTGTGCGCTATAGTCCAATCACTTCTGTGGACCAATGGGAGGGGAGTATTTGGAAGAAGGTTTCCCTGCTGTCCTTTTAAACGCAATTTAAAAAAAAGTTCCTAGAGTATGAACTCGATACTTCGTGATGGAAGACAGACTTTATTCAAGCACCTATAAAAATAAAAGTTTTTTTTTAGTCTATTGTTAGTTTAAAATTACAACTAATTTATTAACTAATTTAAAAAAATTAATCCATGTGTTGTTATCGACAACGAATAATTGTGTAAAGTTTCAACTTGATCCGAGAATGGGAAGTGGGAGAAATAAAGCGCACGCGATTTGTATCAGACAGACGGACAGACAGACGGACGTGGTGACTAGATTATTAGCTTAGTAAAAAAAAAAAAGATAACTACAAAAATATTTTGAATATCTCGGAAGAAGAATAAAAAACAGTTGTTGGTTATCGGACAGACCGTAGACCAATCAGTTCAGTTAAAGTTCACATTATCGCTTGGAGCAAACTCTTTCTAGTTTATAGTACTAAGTGGTGGGACAGTCTTCACTGTATGCCACGCAATCCTAATACTCGGAGTGGGAAGCAAAGGATGGAAAGTGTGTACGCCTCTGACTGTAACTCGATTTGATTGGGGTAGTCCAAGCCTTAGGTAAAAAACTCAATTTATTTGGGGGTTGTCCACGCCTCTGGCGATAACTGGATCTGATTGAGACGTCCAGGCCAGCGGCGATAACCCGAGTGTTGATTTCGCTTGGCATTCTCACCTCCCTTCCCCCCCCCCCCCCCCCCCCCCCTTGCCATACGATTAGCTTCGGTTAGTTGTCGCACAAAATTCAAGTCGCGGTCGTCTCCCCTTGTGCTCGAACGGAGGAGGAAAGAGTACTGAGAAAGTGAGTGCGCGCGCGCGAGAGAGAGAGAGAGAGAGAGAGAGAGAGTGTGTGTATTCCTGAGGCAGTCCTGCCTTGGACAATCAATCTGTTGTGTGAGCGCTCCGCGGACATCTACCCACGTGTGACGTAATTGCGTGCCTACGACTCTTCATTTAAACACATTCACTTGACAGCCCGTGTGAGCGTGTGCGCGCGTGCGTGTGCACGGCTTCATCTACATTGCTGACAGACACGGAATATAAGCAGTACAGGTCTGTATACTGTCATACTATTTTGTTCTATAGCCTATACCAAGTGTCAACATATAGGCGTTAAACCTATGTTAATTAACACACATTTAAAAGTCACTTCTATATGCTTGATGTATCGAGAGTGTCATCTTTCAAATGTCAGACCAATATAATTTAATGCCATATATTTATATAGTAAGCAGCAAAATGTCAGTGTGCTGTAAAAGCCAAGTATCACACGGTGATGTGATAAAGAAATAGTCCTAACTTTTATCGCGTAGTCTTTTTGGATTGTAGTTCGAGACAGTCCTTTGTTGGCGTATTAATTTCTTAATAGAGAGCTTGAATCCAGTTTGAAGAAACTATTTTTTATTAACAAAAATGAAATCGCTTTAATGGACAATATATATATATAGGTCGTTGAATTCCACTGTAGATAAATGTAGAATCACTAGTATAGTACTAAGATGTTGAACAATTTTAATAAAAAAAACCTCAATTTAAAATACAAGAAAGACGCGTGCTTCTGTTTCATAGTCTCTGACTATCAACCGTTCACACCTATTAATAGCCTAATGGTCTTTCTCGTGGTTACATCAGAATGTATTCAGCCAACATACATACACACTCCGTCCCCCCTCACTCCTTTTAAACTTGGCTTTTCGTTTTCTCATTACACAACAATTATAAGCCTTGACTTGAAGTTCTAAGATTAAGGAGGAACACAGTAGCTAACGCGGTACGCAGGCCTAACCGTGACCTATATTTTTAGCCATAATCCAAACAGACAAATGCAATAACAGTAACATTCACACATATATCCCTTCCTTCCCCCCCATTCTCCCCAAATGGTCCAGATAAATGATCACAGAACATTGAGAGAGCTAAAGAGCATAAAATAGCGTTAAACAAAAAACTATTGGTAAAAACGTTTCTAATCGCACGGATTTATTATTGCTAGTCTGGATCTATTACACGACTGATCCAAACTAACTGATACAATGGACCTCATTCACCAATCGTAAACAAACAACATTTAGCCACGTGATAACATTGATAAAACAATGAAAATTACGTATCACGTGACAGCCTTAATGGATTGCGTAACTTGTATAGAAGATATAAAATGTTTGTTTACGATTGGTGAATGAGGTCCATTACACTTAATATAAGTATTTTTAAATTTTATGTTGCTGTTTTGTATTTGAAAGTTCTGAATGAGGTTTTCTTTAATATTGCTACTTTACTTTATAGTCTTCTGTCCTGAAGTGTTTCTTAAGTAAGTGATTTTACTTATGGTGCTGCTCTGGTCAGAAGTGAATATTCGGGTTTTTTTTTTTTTTTTTTTTTTTAAATAAATCTCACGGCACTATTTTGCGTCTTTTCGAGTTTCTGTATGTTTTCTTCAGTTGAAGGGTCCCAAACATATTCTAATAATTGCCTTTAAAAGGACCACTATTACGACTTTGTCCTAGCATTTGGAATAAGAAATGTTCCTTTTCTCTTCTATCTTTCTAAGTATTTTATTAGGTTGTATTTTTGTATTTGTAGGTCAGGGTTCAATGGCTTACATTTTATTGCTACTTCACTTTTTACATTAAATAGTTTACATGGCCGAAAAAAAAACAACATAAATGCATTAAAGAAATGTTATAGGACTTGAATTAAAAATTGACTCAAGGGAAGTAATCCAACTAATATCACCACATTTTTCAAGTACAATTTCTCTTCCTAGTTCGATACCGAAAAAAAATGTTTTTTTTATTAATCCTTGTGTTATCAGGTAAAAGAAATGATTATGCGAAATTTCAAATCGATCCGATCATGTGGCCCTTACTCTCCCCCAACTAATGTCATGTACCCATTAGCACTGGGTGGACTCAGAGGCGTAATTTAGATTCTTAAATTAAAATTCCCAGTCTTCATCAGGATTTGAACCCGAGACTCCTCGGTTCAAAGTGCTTTACCACTGAACCTCCGCACCTCCGCTAGTTGTAAACCAATATGATTTTTTTTTAAATTAAATTTTGTTTGTTTGTTTGTTAAAGGCTACTAGGTTGTTTAAAAACGCTCTTCCAACAAAGAAACCCGCATTGCTCAATCTTCAAAGCTCCAATTCTGTTTCCTTATTCCACTCTTTTGAAAAGTGATAGAAGTAGATACAGTTTATTATTGTTACTACTACTACTACTACTATATCTTTATTATCATTGTGGAAATGTCTCTAACCATTTTGCATTACACACCTTATCTTCTTATCTTATACACATAACAAAATATGACAAATAAACAAAATGTATATTGAAACCCAACTTTCGCTCAAGCATCACATGTGAAGTTTACATCGAAAAGTTGGATTGGACTAATATTTAATAATTTCATTGCCAAGGTGTTGTTGTGAAATAAATGTACTAGAATTGAGTACTACTATAAAATAGTATTTTCAATAAAAATCTAACTCACTACAAAAACACGTCTTTTCACTCTGGCATTCTGGAGTCGTCTGGCGAGCCTGTGACAGCTTACGACAATGCCGCTTATCTTGCATCATTAACACTGCATTGCCGCCAACCAATCGCTAACGTCTTCTCACCATCGAACACACACACATACACTCCATAACACAAGGAAACTTTTATAAGAGTTATGTATCATCCACACTAGATCTTGTCTCTTTGCCATTAAATTGAGTGGTCTGTTAATTTGACTATTGTCTTCCTATTGAGACAATATGAACACGAAGTCGAAATTGTCAAGTTAAGCTTACGAGTTACAAGACTCACATCCATCAAAGATTGGGAAGCTCTCCATTTCGTTTACATTCCTTGATGGCAATTGACATGCAGATGCCACTTCCGGTTCTGTTAGCTTTCGTAATTAATCTTCCGGTTTATAAAAAAACAATTATCGCCGTTCATCGCAGACTTTCGTTCTTCTCTATGTTGCTAATGAGGTCGATAATGTCTTGCTGGAGGTTCTAATGGAAGTTGGCTTTGTTTATAGTTTGTTCAATTGTCAATGTAAAATTTATGGGGTTTTAAGAGAGGAGTAGGAGAGAGACAGAGAAAGAGAGAGAGAGAGAGAGAGAGTTATATATATGTATATATATATATTACGGAGAGAGAGAGATAATACCAAATTGCATTACTTCAGAAACAAAAGTCAGATTACTTGCAGACGATTGCATAATATATAGAATAATAAAAACAATACAGATATTTTACAAAGAGAATTAGATGAATTACTGAAATAGGAATCAAATTGGAGCATGTCTTTCCATTAAGAAAAATGTCAGTTATTAAGAGTAACAAAAAAAAACAACTAAAATTAATTAATTCCAGTTATCTTATTTATGGTAAACCAGTAACACAGACTAAAAACGCAAAATACTTAGGTGTTATAATAAATGAAAAACTGTCATGAAACCCCCCATATTGATGAAACTATCAAAAAATGTTATTTAACCTTGTTTAGGCCAATAATAGAATACGCAATCTCTGTTTGGGACCCCTCAATTCAAGAAAACTTAAGAAACTGGAACAGACACAAAATAGAGCAGTGAGATTCATAACTTACGAATATTGACATTTGACTAGAGTGTCACTAGAGTAGCACCTTAAGTAAAATCACTAAATTTAGAGCCTTCTGGATAGAAGAATCAAAAGTAAAGTTGCAATTATACTTAAAACACTGAACCATAATCTTCAAATACAAAAACAAAATTTAATAAAATACTCAGAAAGACACAAAGATAAGGGTACATTTCTCATTCCATATGCTAGGACAAATATGTACAAATACTCTTTCTTCCCTAGCGCTATTAGAGCATTGAATGGGTTGCCTAAGCTAGCCAGGAAAACTAGTGACTTGGCAGAATTTAAGTCATTGGTTAACATGAATGACTAAAGACATGACTCGTAGGACGTAATCATCTTCTTTTTTGAAGTAACGTCTGTATTATATAATAGCAGATAAGAAGATAGAGAGAGATAATAGAGACGCGAAAGATAGAGAGAGGTTGAGAGTGACGAGAGAGATGGGGAGAGAGAGGATGGCGTAAAGAGAATGAGAACAAGAATGGGGAGTGAAAGAGAAAGGGGGAAGGGAGTTTATAAAGTGTCAATTTTGTTTGTCACGCTTGCACGTCACAATGTTCAGCCAAGCGTGAATCTACACATTCTAAGTTTCTCATTCAACAAACAAAAAGTCATTACTTAAATTTTTTTTCTAGTTTGTTCATCCAACCCAAATTTCGTATACATTTTCTTTGGCTAATGAGGACTACAAGAATTATCAAATAACAATTTATTCGTCAAAATAAAGTTGTGGGAAATTGTAATGTCAGTCACCCTAATGCTTGTTATGTAATGCCACATGCCCTTTAGATAGGCGTATTGTCCAATGTGTCTCTTTAAATTCATGTCAAAAGTCTTGTCATTGGACAGTAATGCCAGTTGTTTATTGTCAAATGCCACTTGTGCTAGTTAGCAGTAATGTCAGTTATACGTTCTGTCAGTTACCTAATTATCTCTTCTCGGTAATGCCGTTGTAAATGACACACAGACCTATAGAACTATAATCTACAAGAAACCAAGTCTTTCATAGTGGCTTTATTTTGACATGTACATGTTAATTACGAACCTGAACTCTGCTAAGTCATGTGACCTATATTTTTATTTTCTTTTTTTCGGATTGTTTTCCTATGACAAAATTTGTTTCCATTTGTTATTGAAACATTCAAGCGGAGATAATTCAAGTGTTTGTGAATTAAAATGTATTTGCTCTAGGGAAACTGAGGGAACCATCTTTAAAGTGTAGGGGAGGGAACCATCCATAAAGTGTAGAGGAAGGAACCACCCATAAAGTGTAGGAGAAGGAACCATCCATAAAGTGTAGGGGAAGGAACCATCCATAAAGTATAGGGGAAGGAACCATCTATAAAGTGTAGGAGAAGGAACCATCTATAAAGTGTAGAGGAGGGAACCATCCATAAAGTGTAGGGGAAGGAACCATCCATAAAGTGTAGGGAAAGAACCATCTATAAAGTGTAGGGATAGGAACCATCCATAAAGTGTAGAGGAGGAAACCATCCAAAAAGTGAATTGAAGGGAACCATCTATAAAGTGTAGGTGAAGGAACTATCCATAAAGTGTAGGGGAAGGAACCATCCATAAAGTGTAGGAGAGGGAACCATCTATAAAGTGTAGGGGAAAGAACTATCCATAAAGTGTATGGGAAAGAACCATCCATAAAGTGTAGGGGAAGGAACCATCCATAAAGTGTAGGGGAAGGAACCATCCATAAAGTATAGAGGAAGGAACCATCCATAAAGTGTAGAGGAGGGAACCATCCATAAAGTGTAGGAGAGGGAACCATCCATAAAGTATAGGGGAAGGAACCATCTATAAAGTGTAGGAGAAGGAACCATCTATAAAGTGTAGGAGAGGGAACCATCTATAAAGTGTAGGGGAAAGAACTATCCATAAAGTGTATGGGAAGGAACCATCCATAAAGTGTAGAGAAGGAACCATCCATAAAGTGTAGGGGAAGGAACCATCCATAAAGTATAGAGGAAGGAACCATCCATAAAGTGTAGAGGAGGGAACCATCCATAAAGAGTAGAGGAGGGAACCATCCATAAAGTGTAGGAGAGGGAACCATCTATAAAGTGTAGGAGAGGGAACCATCTATAAAGTGTAGGGGAAAGAACTATCCATAAAGTGTATGGGAAGGAACCATCCATAAAGTGAAGGGGAAGGAACCAATTATAATGTGTAGAGGATGGAACCATCCATAAAGTGTAGAGGAGGGAACCATCCATAAAGTGTAGGGGAAGGAACCATCCAAAAAGTGTAGGGGAAAGAACCATCTATAAAGTGTTGGGGTTAGGAACCACTCATAAAGTGTAGAGGAGGAAATCAATCCAAAAAGTGTAGTGGAGGGAACCATCTATAAAGTGTAGGGGAAGGAACTATCCATAAAGTGTAGAGGAGGGAACCATCTATAACGTGTAGGGGAAAAGAACTATCCATAAAGTGTAGGGGAAGGAACTATCCATAAAGTGTAGGGGAAGGAACCATACACAAAGTGTAGGGGAAGGAACCATCCAAAAAGTGTAGGGGAGGGAACCATCTATAAAGTGTATGGGAAAGAACTATCCATAAAGTGTAGGGGTAGGAACCATCCATAAAGTGTAGTGGAGGGAACCATTCATGAAGTGTAGAGGAGGGAACCATCCATAATGTGTAGAAGAGGGAACCATTCAAAAAGTGTATTTCTACGAGATTAAATCGGTGAGGGGAAAGTAGGAACACTGGTACTGACTAAAGATTGGATAAAAAGATGGATACTGTTCTGTTCTTTGCTGCATATCAGTTTATTTCCAAATTTCCAATTGATCAGTAGAAAATGAACGGACGTATTCATAATTGGTGTGTCTAGATTAAATTAGTAAAAAAAAAAGGAAAACATGCGTTCCTTGCTGTCATAAATAAATGAAATTATCACATAACAGAATTCTACCCCCATCATCTTTAGATTTTCACTTGAGCAACCAGATTAGGTGCCATATTTAGGATTTACATCACGTATTTATGAATAGTCTTCAACGAGTCTAGATCTACGCTAATTTTTTTTTTATTTCACTGATAATAAAAGATTATTCTTTTTCTATGATAGATCACTTTCAAGTTGATGACCGTCTTGCTAACTCAGGTAAGTCTTTTTGCTCTGTGACCTGGGTGCTCTATAGAAGGCATCTAAGGCTTCTCAAAAACACCAACCAAAGATACATTATCTTAATAATGGCCACACGCTGGCAGGGCTACCTTACAAATAACCATGTAATGCTGGAGGCTGGTGTTGTCAGTATAGAATCAGTACTTACCATTCGACAACTGTGCTGGGTCGGACACTTATCCAGCTTGAGGGGGACCATATGCCAAAAGGCGATATTTTTTAAGGGTGAGCTTAAAGGATGGCGCCATTTAGTCCTCGTTGGCATAGATAAAGTATCTGGCAACTGACGGCCTTTGAAAGAGACAGTTGGAGAGCTTACACAAAGGCCGCGGGACACACATTAGAGACCCAATGAAACGCCCTTGTAGAAGACAGGGGCAGAAGACGCAAAGAAAACTTAAATAGACTCCCGCGGTCATTGGTTTTGTCTGCATCAGAGACGGCAAATATGCAGGTCGCAACTGGGTTTGCCTGTGAAACACTGCACTCATCTTGTATCTTTTGACTCGAAGATAATATTGTTATTAATCAAATGTTACATTGAAATTAAATGTCTACCCTAGTTAAAAAAAATCTATAATCAATATAGTTTGAGAAATTTCTATTTGTCCCTAACATTTTCAGAAGACTTTCGCCTGTCTATGACTGAGACAAAGTCACATTAGCAACATCAACATCTCTCAATAATTCAGAACCATTATGGCGGGGTTACAGGTGCAGCACGCGTCATAACAGAAAGAAAAAAAACCCAGAAAAATGGTTTAAAACTGTTAGTGAGACACAGCTGTCTTATTTCTCTTCCTATCGTAATGACTTGTAACAAAACACATTAAAAGACGCTTTGGGAATATTGTCCTCAGTTTTGGCAATAACTGTCTGAGTTTGGCTGCTTTTGTAAAGTCAAACATGACATTCTGTTATGTTTGGTATATTTTGTTTCGTGCACTAGGAATTATTGTTTCGCTCCTTTTCTTGTGAACTTTTATTTTTTTATTTTTTATATTTTTTTTTTTTTAGATATCTAAATTTCTGTAGCTTTAGAAACCTTGGGAAGGATTCGTAAGTTTCTACGGATTAGAATCGTATGAATAGTTTTGAATATTTCAATATTAATGTTACATTTCTTTTGCCAAAAATAATAATTTTTACCCAATTTTTATGTAGTCATTTTCATATTGGAGATGTTCATTTACATGGCGGATAAGCTATAAATAGCAAGCTTTTTGGTGCATCCGGTGTACAAAATATAGGAATTGTTGATAAGGACCCACCTAGACTCAAGAAAATATTAAGAAACTGGAACATACACTAAATAGAGCATTGAGATTCATAACTAACGAATATTGATTGATATTTGACTAGAGTGTAAAATCACTAAATTTAGAAAGCCTTGAGGACAGAAGACACAAACGTAAAGTAGCAATTATACATAAAACACTGAATCATAATCTTCAAATACAAAAACAAAATCTAATATAATACTCAGAAAGACACAAAACATAAAGGTACATTCCTCGTCCCATATGCTAGGACAAATTTGTGCAAATGCAACTTCTTCCCTAGTGCTATTAGAGCATGGAAAGGGTTACCTGAGCTTGCCAGGAAAACTAGTGACTTGGCAGAATTTAAGTCATTGGTTAACATGCAGGACTAAATGCATGACGCCTAGGGCGTAATCATCTTCTTGTTTGAAGTAATGTCTGTATCATATAAGATAAGATAAGGTTTTCTTAAAAGTATATCATAATTATTTTGTTCCCTTTCTAGAACTACATAAATGTTCTAAAAGCTTCAGTATAGAGAAGCATTAAACTCCACACTGTGACTTATAACTTATTTTAAAAGTAGCAGTAAAGGATACTTGTAAGTAAAGTAAACTTCCCCTTTCAGACCTTGCGCTCTATAGGACAGACGCTGTACAAAGGTCGTCTGTACCTATGGCCCAAGGTTAACGAAAAAAAAAAATCCGAGTCTTCATCAGGAATCCCCCGGTTCGAAATCCAAGCGCTTTACCCCTCAGCCACCGCGCCTCTAAAGGATAGTTAAAATAACTGCCCATATATATTGTTAAAATTATAACATTTTTTTTTTTCGTTACAAGTTCAATTTAGCGTCCTTGGCAATATTTTGTTTGTCGTGAAATCTCAAAGAGTAAAAAGTAGAATCCTTTTTAGTGATAATTACAAAACAATTTTTCCCATTTCTCTATCTTTTTTTAAATCTTATTATCATTAGTATTTGTATTAGTATAAAAATAAGGTCAATTTTTTTTAGTCGTGAAATCTCAAAGAGTAAAAAGTAGAATCCTTTTTAGTGATAATTACAAACAAATCTTGACATTTCTCTTTTTTTTTTTTTTAAATCTTATCATTATTAGGATTTGTATTAGTATTAATAAAGAAAAATCAATTTTAAAACTTCCCGAAGCAAATAATCTTGTCACAGTTTTTAATGAATCAATGCCCCGGGCAGCGATCTGGAAACGTGTTTTACACTGTAATAAGAAAGCTAGATGGCGTCTGTCTTCTGAGTGCATTGTGGGAGGTGACTCTGAGCAGACGCCAAGTATTGACTTATAAATGTACAGGCGAGCGTAGAAATAGGTAGAAAAAAAGAATATGATGTGTTATGATTAGTTCTTAAGAAATGATATTTGTGTTATGATTAGTTCTTAAGAAATGATATTTGTGTTATGATTAGTTCTTAAGAAATGATATTTGTGTTATGATTAGTTCTTAAGAAATGATATTTGTATTATGATTAGTTCTTAAGAAATGATATTTGTGTTATGATTAGTTCTTAAGAAATGATATTTGTGTTATGATTAGTTCTTAAGAAATGATATTTGTGTTATGATTAGTTCTTAAGAAATGATATTTGATCAGCTTCGGCATTGAAGTAGAAGCCTACATGCTTTACATAGATAAATGACGTTAAAATATACTGACATTGACCTCTTGTAATTATCTTATCCTATAAGTTACAGACGTTCATTTAAGAAAAAAAAAGTTAATAGTTGTCTGTAAATAAAATAATTGAATTATAGTTATATAATCAATAATTATAAAAGCTTGTCTTAGAAGTCAAAGGTTAAAGAAGATTGCAGTATTCAATGTGGATACGCCGATCCAGCTATGACCTAAATACTAAATAGAGGGAACATTACGCTATACAACCTAAAATTAAGATGCCAGAGTTTTCCCTCGATATATGTCAGTCTACAAAAAAAAACAACAGATAAAGATAAAATTAGATAAGATACTGTTTTTGGTCCAAACAAATGGACATTCAGTTTGACTACATTTGTTCATTTTGACATTACTATTATAAAAAAAACAATATAGATTCAAACACGAACAACATTCACACAAGTAACACTCACACACACAAATACGCACACACACACACACACACACAAAGACCACTTTATGGCGTCGAGTTTGCGTGTTAACTAGTGTGTCACGTGACAGTACAGCACTTTCCTGACTTCAATAAAAATTATCCTCATTGGAGACCGTTTAATTAAGGCAGTATGTCGAAATGTTTTTCTGACTCAAAGAGAAGCCTATGTTGTTGTTTTTTCATATCGATATATATATATATATATATATATATATATATATATACATTTATATATCATTCGTTTCTGTAGCAATTGTGGTTTTACAGAGTGGGTTCGCTAGCCCCACGCCATATATAATTCTCTTCGTGGCCCAACTATGCGGGACACCTCGATGAAAAAGTCATGGAAAGATAACTCTTTTATTTATGCAAGTCGGACTAGAGTTATAACCTTCGGGGTGACAGAGAGCTAGGCTCAGAAACAAAACAGTGTTGAGGGGGGGGGGGCGGCGTATGCTACGCCGCGGGTCGGTTCGCATCTACTAAATGTCCTAACTCCCCCTTGGTGTACGAGCCTTCTGTTTGTTGTGCTGGCCACATTGTCCCATAGTTATATACACGAACGCCGACTGGCATAGCGTTTGATGTTAATGAGTATAACAGTAAAATTCTATGAGTGTAGAAAGTCAAGACATGGCGAATAAAACAACAACTTGAAACTGTAAGACTTTTTAGAGTCAAATGACAACCCTAATGATCAAGTCATGACAAAGTCTTATGACAACCCGTTCTTACAACCACGCGTTCAGACCGTGCCAACTTCAGACATTAGTACATCATGACAGACAATACTGAGAGAAGTTGGAGGAATTATTTTTTTTACAAAGCTTATATCAACTCACTGTCTGTGTGTCTTTCTGTCTGTCTGGTAAAAATTGTGTAAACGTTTTCTACCACACCTCTTCTCGGAGCAAGTTGAAACTTTGCACAATTATTCATTGATGTATACAATACATGAATCAATAATAATTTTTAAAAAATTACCAAACAGTCAATAAATTAATGGTAATTAATTATTTTGTTTGATATCAAAAAGGGAAATTAATCCTTCAGCATGCTCAGATATGGCTGAATATGTAGAATTTTGTCCTCTTAGATAATTGTACACATAATTTCTCCCGCACCTAATCTTGGAACAAGTTGAAACTTAAAACGATTCTTTACCAATTATTGTACCTCACATAACATAAATTTAAAAAAAATACAAATTATTCAACTATTTATTTTTAATTAAAAGGAATTAACTGCATTATTGAGAGATATATTGTAATTGCGGAGTTCTTCCCTTTAGATAAGCTCTGTTTTTTGCTTTTTTTAAACTGATCTTCAAAATAATTTGCTTATTTTTATTCAGAGAAGTTTTGCGAGAATGCTGGCTGCTCAACCTTACGCTTAGTTTCTGACCAACTTTCATCATAAGAAGGCAACTCGCAGTGTTTGATTCTACCATATAAATGTATAAAATACTGGCGTTCCAGACACAAATACGTTACCAAAGCCTTAGTATAGACTGAGACTCTAGTTTCGGAGCTTTCTCGCACAAAAAATCAACATTTTTCTTCTCTCTGACCAAGTGGACGTTTTGGATAGGCTCTCAGTCCCTGTCTTTGTTCCCTGGCTCCAGACCCAAGTGCGTCTTATGGTCACTCTACGGATGTTGTCTGGTTATTTTCTCCTGAGATTTTGAAAGTCTGGCCAGACACAGTTTTTTTTTCCTTTAAGGTTTCCTGACTCGATTTAATGTCTTCCTGTGAGCTGGTCAGGAATAGAGGCTTTTTTGTGGACTCTTTAACAGGGCTCTAGGACCACGAGTAATAGGACTTTAACAATAGGACATGAAGTAGTATTTTAACAATAGGACATTTTGTAGCAGCACATCATGATACAGAAATAACACTTGTATAATGATAAATAATAAACAGATATAAAGATCATCGACATGGAACTCTCCAACACTTGTGGTGTTAACGTCACTGAGGTAAATGATTTTTCAATTTCTAACACTCACTGTCTGTCTGTCTGTCTATCTGATAAAACGTTTGTACTCGTTATTTCTGCCGCATCTTTTATCTTATCTTATCTTATCTTATCAGATCAAGTTGAAACTTTGTACAAAAATGCATTGGCATAGACAAGACATGAATCAATTAAAAAAAAAAAAACCTTTCGTCAATTAAATACTGGTAATTAATTGTTTGATTGAATACAAACAAGTAAAAGTAATCGTTTGGTATTTACAGATATGGCTAAATGTGTAACGTTTGGTCCTCTTAGATTATTGTACACAATATTCCCCCACACCCATTCTCGAATCAAGTTGAAACTTTAAACAATTATTTATTGCAACTATCAAAACATGAATGAATAAAAAAAATTAAGCAATTAAAACAATTAATTATTGGAAGTAATTATTTTGCTTGATATCGAGAGATATAATTGTAAGTGCGGAGTTTATATTTTGCTTGTTTAAAATCCAATACATTGTAAAAAAAAATTATTTGAAGTGTGACGGGGTGTGTCTGTGTGTGTCTATTCATGCTTTGCGTGCGATTGTTTATTTTTTATGTATGCTTGTTTATGTGCTTTATATGCTTGAGAATGCGTGTCAGTCTATAAGTTTAGGTGATAGAGTGGTAGCTTTTTATTTTAGTTTGCTGCTATCGTCAACACTCTGGCTGGCAAAAAAAAAGGAGGAACTCCCCAACACTCTGGCTGGCAATAAGGAGGAACTCCTTAATATTGTGAAGAGAGGAAAGCTGAGCGGGTTCGATCATATTGTAAGGCATGACTCACTGTCAAAAGTAATTCTTCCAAGGTACAAAGTGACTCGATGTCCTGTTAAAAACAGCTGCTGGACTCGCTAGTTACGCGGACTGTCACAGCACCCTTACAAACTGTCACAGCACCCCTACGATCTGTCACAGATTCTTACGAACTGTCACAGCACCCCTACGAACTGTCACAGCACCCTTACGAACTGTCATATCACCCTTACGAACTGTCACAGCACCCTTACGAATTGTGTCACAACACCCTTACAAACTGTCACAGCACCCATACGATCTGTCACAGATTCTTACGAACTGTCACAGCATCCCTACGAACTGTCACAGTTTCTTACAAACTGTCACATCACCCTTACGAACTGTCATAGCTTCCCTATGAACTGTCACAGCTTTCCTACGAACTGGCACAGCACCCTTACGAACTGTCATAGCACCCTTACGAACTGTCACAGCTTCCCTACGAACTGGCACAGCACCCCTACAAACTGTCACAGCACCCTTACGAACTGTCACAGCACCTTTACGAACTGTCACAGCACCCTTACAAACTGTCACAGCTTTCATACGAACTGTCACAGCACCCTTACGAACTGTCACAGCTTCCCTACGAACTGTCACAGATTTCATACGAACTGTCACAGCACCCTTACGAACTGTCACAGCTTCCCTACGAACTGTCACAGCACCGTTACGAACTGTCACAGCACCCTTACGAACTGTCACAGCTTCCCTACGAACTGGCACAGCACCCCTACAAACTGTCACAGCACCCTTACGAACTGTCACAGCACCCTTACGAACTGTCACAGCACCCTTACGAACTGTCACAGCTTTCATACGAACTGTCACAGCACCCTTACGAACTGTCACAGCTTCCCTACGAACTGTCACAGCACCGTTACGAACTGTCACAGCACCCTTACGAACTGTCACAGCACCCTTACGAACTGTCACAGCTTCCCTACGAACTGTCACAGCACCCTTACGAACTGTCACAGCTTCCCTACGAACTGTCACAGCACCCTTACAAACTGTCACAGCTTCCCTACGAACTGTCACAGCTTCCCTACGAACTGTCACAGCTTCCCTACGAACTGTCACAGCACCGTTACGAACTGTCACAGCACCCTTACGAACTGTCACAACACCCCTACGAACTGTCACAGTTTCTTACGTACTGTCACAGCACCCTTATAGACTGTCACAGCACCCCTACAAACTGTCACAGTATACCTACAAACTGTCACAGCACCCCTAAAACTGTCACAGCACCCCTACAAACTGTCACAGCACTTTTACGACGAAAACTAAAATGTTCATATAAAATATTTTTTTTAAAAAGGAAAGAGAGATTAAATTTTTAATTATTCTATTTCTTTCTTCTAAAAAAAATAATAAAAAATTAACTCTTTCTCTCCTAATTAATGATACTATTAAGTTAATTATTGTTTTTATATAAAAAGAGCATACATTCTCCTATAATTCTATATTAAAAGTAATGTTTCCTGATTACAAACAAAAATGATATTAAAGTTTAATCATAACAGGGTAGAATGTACGCATGTGAACAATAAACAGTTCTGTCAGAACGTGGAAAATAATCACGGACATAAAGAGTTCGACAAGCTTTCGAAAGTGTGTACGGGCCTCCCAAAAATCTTGCCCCGGGGCCTCCACCTACTTAAATCCGTCCCGGCATTATTGTGCTGTAATAATCTTTACACAAAAAAAAAATTCGTTCATTTCGGCATATATATACTATCTAATACATTCTATTTATGTTATTGACACACACAAACACATATCCAAGATACACACACCAACACACAGGAACATATAACCTCCTCAGCTTCACGCTCCAGTAATTAGATATTTTCTTCACGACACATTTTTTACAGTCTTCGAAATGAAACCATAATTCACTGAATGGTGTCAAGAAATATGACCAGACACGATTATATTGTTACTTGTGTCTTGAATCAAACATGATTACACTGGGCGCTTGTGTCTTGCACCAGACATGGTCACATTTATCACTTGTGTTTTGTAACAGACGTGGTCATATTGGGCACTTGTGTCTTGCACCAGACATTGTTATGTCTTCTGGTTATTATATAGGCTAGTTAGATTGATTTTTTTCATTTTTTTCCAAAGAGTGTTAGACGTTTTTGGAAGATAGGCACACATCTCTTAGATCCGATCAATAGATTTAATGAGTTCTTAGCATCTCACTGGCCGATATTGTGTGAAAGAAATATGAGCAATCTCTTGAAGTAAGGTCTACTTAGATTTATTTACGTCCTGAGTATTTTACGACTTTGGTTATGAGATTTTTACGACTTTATTTACGAGTGTTTCATAGTCTTATGTCGAGTGTCTGAGAAAGTGTTTGCCTCTGTAAGTGAGGACTAGACGTCTGGTTATAATATTCACAAAGTTAAAAATTTCTTCGAGACATTTCTATGGTGTACATTAAGAATAACGTTCGACGGTTCTAAACTTCTTGCATACCACTAGAGCAGTGATTCCCAAACTCTGCGAGGCCCGAATAGGTGTTTTCACGAACTACTGGAATAATTAAATAGTAGGCCACCACGTGAATTAATTACTAATAGAAAAGTGTTCTGCTAAATACCTAGAATGTGCGAAGTGTTCCGTTAAGGAAAAAAGTTTGGGAATCACTGCACTAGAGCAAGCGCTTGTTAGGAAACAATTCATTTTGAGATGATCGCTACTATAAAACTATCGATTGTTTTTATTAACAGTATTACACTGTTATGTATAACAAGGGAAGGGAAGTAACCAAAGCCTTTATAAATGCCTTTGTGAATTTATAAAAATATTTTCAAAGCGTACGTGTGTTTTCATAGAATGGTAAGGAAACCTTACAATTAATTGAAACAAAATATTTATATTGGTCTATGCACGGTATATGTATGTATATGTATTAGTGTGGCAAAGTTGTTAACGCCGGAAGTGGTAATGGCTTTAAGCCCATCATTACCTATAAAATGTTTCCAATGGCACGCGTCTCAAAGAGCCTCCGACAACCAGTCCAACTCCTGGCCTACCCGTGTGATTCAGATACTGAGCCTGGCGAAACTGTTACCACCGACAGGAGAAGGGGCACAGGCGAGCAACTGACGCCTAAACCAGTAAGCCTTGTGTGTGTGTGTTTACATGTAAAGAGCTCAAAATAAACATAGCATTAGCGGATAAAAAACTAGAAAGATAATTAGTTATTTTCTTGTTTTGCTTTGTTCTATTTATTCCGTGCGTCAAGCTTCGTGCAATATTTAAATCCGACAAAAGGAGAAAGAACCAATAATTAGCAGCAGGCAGTGTAGAAATGTTCTCTTCAGATTTGTCACATTCTTAATGTATGGGAGCAAACATTTAAACAAGTTGATAATAAGTCTCCTGTTAAAATCTTGATGACATTTTTAAACTTAAAATTGCCTTGCTATATACAGCGGCATTTATTCTTTATGACTTTTTTTTGCAAGCAGCTTAAAGTTTCGGTCATGGAGTTTTTCAATCTTGAGACATTAACATTTTGCGTTGGAAATCTTACATTAGCACTTGACTGCACTCTGAAGATCTTACATCAGTGGTTTATTGCACTTCAAACATCTTACATCAGTGGTTTATTGCACTTCAAACATCTTACATCAGTGGTTTATTGCACTTCAAACATCTTACGTCAGTGGTTTATTGCACTTCAAACATCTTACATCAGTGGTTTATTGCACTCTGAAGATCTTACATCAGTGGTTTATTGCTCTCTGAGATCTTACATCAGTGGTTTATTGCACTTCAAACATCTGACATCAACGGTTTATTGCACTTCAATCATCTTACATCAGTGGTTTATTGCACTTCAAACATCTTACATCAGTGGTTTATTGCACTTCAAACATCTTACATCAGTGGTTTATTGCACTCTGAAGATCTTACATCAGTGGTTTATTGCACTCTGAAGATCTTACATCAGTGGTTTATTACACTCTGAAGATCTTACATTAGTGGTTTATTGCACTTCAAACATCTAACATCAGTGGTTTATTGCACTTCAAACATCTTACATCAGCGGTTTATTGCACTTCAAACATCTTATTATTACACTTATTACACTTAGAAGATCTTATATTAGTAGTTTATTGCACTTAGAAGATCTTACATATGTAGTTGATTACGCTTAGAATATCTTATATAAGTACTTCGAAGATCTTACATTAATTGCACCTTGAAGTACCAAATAGGTTATTGACCACATAAGAAGCTTACATAGCTTTGATGACATACATGTGTTCGGTGGTAATATAGCAACAAACAAACAAAAAACGGAGTCGAAAATGTGAACATTATTATTTATAGCTTTTATATAGCGCTACTTTCATGCTTATAGCATGCTCAGAGTGCTTTTGGTCCAATCTCATTTGTAGACCAGTATGGGTATCTAGGAGTTGGTTTTCCGTGCTGCCTTTAGGCGCTCAGTAAACGCAACTCTGCCCGAGTCGGGTGTCGAACTTCGAGCCCTATTCTAGGTAGCCAAGCCAAGCCAGGTTCAAGCGCACTTGGCCTCTCGACCACACTTCCCACAAACATTAATGTAATGAGCCGTGAAGAAATGTAAACATAAACAAGGTAACAAAGACAGTATGTGTGAAAACTAATACAATGCAAGATGGCGACATGGGAAGAATTCAGGGAAGCACAAAGATCCATGAAATCTTATCTTATCTTATATAATACAGACGTTGCTTCAAAAAAAAAAGATGATTACGTCCTACGGGTCATGCATTCAGTCATGCATATTAACCAATGACTTAAATTCTGCCAAGTCAATATAAGAGAAGAGAGAATGAAATAGAAATGTAAGAAAACAGTGTAAGATGTAGGAGAATGACTGAAAAAAAAAAGTAACTTGTCAAGATGTAAGGAATGAATATAGTTTGGATACGATGAAAATTTTGAAGCTATTTTGGGAATAGTTAATAAATCTATGAAGATAATGGTTTTTTGCAAATTGGTGAATTAAAAGTTTAAATCTACAATTGAACTCTGAAGTAGTGTTTTATTTATTATATCCCTTAGTTCATGTGCACTGCAAATGAAGACGAAATCAAAGGGGAGGTTATATATTTAAATTGTATCTGAATTGTGGCTCATCCGCTAAAAAGAAAAATAAAGCAAATATTTTATTTTAAACTTTTGTAAACATATTTTTTCCCCTCACGGACTCCCTACCAACCCTCCCCTTTCTGTTCAGTATCAGTTTGAAAGCGATGTCGATTACACGGATTGAGCTCTGGTCATTGCGTGTAAGGTCTCTTCTCCCTCTTTGAGACGAACAAGGGCATATAACTCAAAGCAAGACAAACAGGAACACATAACTCAAAGTAAGATAAACAAGGGCACACATAACGCAATTTAAGAAAAATAATGGCACATAGCTCAAAGTAAGACAAATAAGGGCACATAACTCAAAGTAAGACACACAAGGGCACATAACTCAACGTAAGATAAACAAGGACACATAATTCAAAGTAAGACAAACAAAGGGCACATAACTCAAAGCAAGACAAACAAGGGCACATAGCTCAAAGCAAGACAAACAAGGGCACACAGCTCAAAGCAAGACAAACAAGGGCAAATTACTCTTGTCATAGTAAGACAAACAAGGACACGTAAATTTCGTCAAAGTGAGACAACAAACTGCTGGTACATTAAAAAAAAACAACAACATCTAAGTGAAACAAACAGGAAACACATCTTTTGTGTTCAATCAGAGCATATTGTCTCCGTCAGAACAAGTTAATGCTGGGTTTTTAACCAATTTCCTTGCACTAGAACAATCCAAAAATAACCCAGATTTGTTTTTTTTTTCCTTTCTGAAGGAAAAAACCCAAATAAAACGTCTAGTTTGGGGTCAATAATGACGTCACACGAATTGAAAAAAACTATGAATTTTAACAGGAATAGCACCATCCCCCTCCCATATTTCTCAACTGTTGTTTTTTTTTTTAAATATTATTATTTATCACCCCTCCTCGCAATTCTAGTCTCTAAGTAAAACTGGTGACAAAAATGTAAATTCATTATTTGTTTCTTAAAAAAAGATTTCTTGTTTCAAGAAACCATTTTGACCTTGTCATTGTTTAGTTCACCGGCCTTGACCCCCCCATTGTCATGATTTTTTTTTTCCTTTCTTTTGTTTGTGTCTTGCAGTTTCCAAACGTTTCTTCCCACTATCGCTGTACAAATCTTCACAAGTAATGGATGCCCAACAGGAGGATGGCCTGGGCGGCGGGGGGGGGGGGGGGGGGGGGAAATGTCTTGGCTTTTTTTTATTTTGCAGATAATGGGCCGCGGTACAAATGTCGCAATCATGACGTCACGAAGCGTATTTTTGTTTTTCAGACATCTAAAAGGAGGTGGTGGGGGGGGGGGGAGGAGGAGAGAGAGGAGTCTTGGCTGGCGCGGGGTGAGACAGGGATATGACGAAGTCTTGTTTGAAATTTTGTTTCTCGACTGCTAAGATGGAGACATCGTGCGCACGTGTGTGGTGAGGGTATACTGTGATTGTGCTGGGAAAAAAAAGGGGGGGGGGGAAAGAATGAGTGATGTCTCTGTTTTGTATGTGTCTGCACATATGATTTGTGTGTGTGTGTGTATGTGTCTTGTCTTTCAAGAGAAGACGGAAGAGGATTGCCAGAGTGGATTACACTGAACCTAAGACTTCAATTTACTTAGAAGTCCCTTCCCCAGTTCTATAGACCAGGTTGCCAGATTTTAATGAAATTTTGGCCAGAACTTGGCTTGAAAGTGTGGAGACTTTATTGAGCTTCTGGCTTTCACTTCAATCACTAAATAATTCCTTAACATCCATCAAATGTGGGAGCTGCCAATTTGTCGCTTTTGTTCATTCATAAATAATTTGAGAAGAATAAACAGAGAAGGAAGGGTAGGGATCGGTTAAGGGAACATACGCTACGAGCCTATGTAAAACAATTACAAAGTGGTCCAAATGCGATTGGACAGTATCTTATCTTATTTATCTTATTTGCCTGGTCTTGCGATTTGCGCGCTGGACTGTCGTTCAGATTTATCGATGGTCCCGGGTTCAAAACCAGCCCGCTCCCATCCCGCGTCGTCTTGCGGGGGGTTTGATCTAGGAAGTAAATTATCTACAACTTTGAAGGAACATCCGAAACATGTAAAACATTTTACAAACAAACATCTTATCTTATCTTATCTTATGAATTATAAACGTTTCTTTTAATGAAAATAATTACGTCATGTGAGTATCCACGTGTCGATCTAGTTATGCGTATTAACTAGAGACTTAAACTCTGCTAAGTAAGTGGTTTTCGTGGCTGATTCAGGCAACCCATCCATGCTCTAGGGAAGAAAGAGAACTTATAACAATTGTCCTACCATATATAAAAAAAAAAGGCAGGCGCCCTACTGGCAGACCACGAATAGGATGGCTTGGGGATGTAGAGGCAGATCTACAACAGCTTAAGAGTCCGGTGAAGAATCGCCCATGATAGATATGAATTGAAAGATTTGCTAGAGCAGGCCAAACCTCCCCCCCCCCCCCAATGGACTGTAGTGGAACTGGGATGGATGGATGGATGGATGGATGGATATGTAATAAGAAACGTGATTTAATGCAATAGAACTTTCCAAAAATAAACATGTCATCTCTCTTATGTTAAAAACATTTGTAAGTTTTAAACTGTTATTCGGGGGGCGGTGGCTGAGTGGTAAAGCTCTTGGCTTTGAGCCTGGGGTCCTGGGTTCGAATCTTTGTGAAGACTGGGATGTTGAAATTCGGGGATTTTTAGGGCGCCCCTGAGGCCACCCAGCTCCAATCGGTACCTGACTTAAGTTAGGGAAAGCTAACCAAGCTGGCCACATGACACCCTGCTCGTTAACCGTTGGCCACAGAAACAGATGACCTTAACATCATCTGCCCCCATAGAGCGCAAGGTCTAAAAGGGAGGAACTTTACCTTTTCTTTTAAACTGTTTTTCATGATTTTTTTATAAGTTTCCGACGTTCATTCAAAGATTATTACGTCCTTGACCTAACGTCCTGCAGGACGTCTAGGATGAAGGCGGGCAATGTTCTAGCTAGGCACTATCGTGACGACAGTTTAAAGCGCATACCACAGAACTAGGCAACCATGTGAACAATAGCTCGAGTGTACATTTAGTCGGCAAATGATTTCTTCATTTATAATAAGCCGGCAGAATCTTAATGATGTGATTTGTGTCTCTTTAGTCTGACTTGTAACACTCTCAAACTACGGATATATGGCTGAATTTGAGTTGTATTTCTGGTTTTCTAGGTTTTTATTTTTTTCAGAATTTCACGTAATTGTAACCGGAAAAACCGTCATCTTATTAAATAAACTTGTAATCACTTTTCAACAAGTGACAACCATGACCTTGCGCTGCAAATATTCAATCTAAAAATAAACTTAGTGCAACAGCAGCTCTATGTTACGTGACATGCATAATAACAAACAACAAATTCATATTTAGCGAAACAACAGCAATTTACATATAGAACTAAGAATAGGAGAGGAAGTTGAAAAATAAGCCAAGAGCTTCAGTAGAAGATTCTGATTCTTTCCTACGAGCTATTGGTCTATACGGCTCACAGACTGCGACGTCGCAGGTCAGTGTTCAGGCCTTCTATACAGACAAGTCATAACATATCGTTTTGTGTGTGTGTGTGTTTTATCTTTAGATTTTGTTTCATTAGCCTGATTGCACTCAAGCCTGACCAGACTCACGTGTCGTGCAGAAACTCATCCATCCATTGTGGCATTGCTTCATGACGCAACATTGTCTTACTTAATCAGACACTCAAACCTGTCTTGGACAGACAATCATAGAAAATTATAAATTGATTTCACCAAGACATTAACCCATATACTTTTTTTTTCTTCGTTTCGTTCATTTAATAATTCATTGTTGAATAAATTACAATCTGAAGAATTTCATTTTCTTGGGTGACCAACTTCTAACTAGACGCCCCGCCCCAATCCAGCTCTCTTAACTGTATTCTGTCACTAACTTGTCAAGACATAGTGCACCACCATTAACTTGTCAAGACATAGTGCACCACCATTAACTTGTCAAGACATAGTGCACCACCATTAACTTGTCAAGACATAGTGCACCACCATTAACTTGTCAAGACATAGTGCACCACCATTAACTTGTCAAGACATAGTGCACCACCATTAACTTGTCAAGACATAGTGCACCACCATTAACTTGTCAAGACATAGTGCACCACCATTAACTTGTCAAGACATAGTGCACCACCATTAACTTGTCAAGACATAGTGCACCACCATTAACTTGTCAAGACATAGTGCACCACCATTAACTTGTCAAGACATAGTGCACCACCATTAACTTGTCAAGACATAGTGCACCACCATTAACTTGTCAAGACATAGTGCACCACCATTAACTTGTCAAGACATAGTGCACCACCATTAACTTGTCAAGACATAGTGCACCACCATTAACTTGTCAAGACATAGTGCACCACCATTAACTTGTCAAGACATAGTGCACCACCATTAACTTGTCAAGACATAGTGCACCACCATTAACTTGTCAAGACATAGTGCACCACCATTAACTTGTCAAGACATAGTGCACCACCATTAACTTGTCAAGACATAGTGCACCACCATTAACTTGTCAAGACATAGTGCACCACCATTAACTTGTCAAGACATAGTGCACCACCATTAACTTGTCAAGACATAGTGCACCACCATTAACTTGTCAAGACATAGTGCACCACCATTAACTTGTCAAGACATAGTGCACCACCATTAACTTGTCAAGACATAGTGCACCACCATTAACTTGTCAAGACATAGTGCACCACCATTAACTTGTCAAGACATAGTGCACCACCATTAACTTGTCAAGACATAGTGCACCACCATTAACTTGTCAAGACATAGTGCACCACCATTAACTTGTCAAGACATAGTGCACCACCATTAACTTGTCAAGACATAGTGCACCACCATTAACTTGTCAAGACATAGTGCACCACCATTAACTTGTCAAGACATAGTGCACCACCATTAACTTGTCAAGACATAGTGCACCACCATTAACTTGTCAAGACATAGTGCACCACCATTAACTTGTCAAGACATAGTGCACCACCATTAACTTGTCAAGACATAGTGCACCACCATTAACTTGTCAAGACATAGTGCACCACCATTAACTTGTCAAGACATAGTGCACCACCATTAACTTGTCAAGACATAGTGCACCACCATTAACTTGTCAAGACATAGTGCACCACCATTAACTTGTCAAGACATAGTGCACCACCATTAACTTGTCAAGACATAGTGCACCACCATTAACTTGTCAAGACATAGTGCACCACCATTAACTTGTCAAGACATAGTGCACCACCATTAACTTGTCAAGACATAGTGCACCACCATTAACTTGTCAAGACATAGTGCACCACCATTAACTTGTCAAGACATAGTGCACCACCATTAACTTGTCAAGACATAGTGCACCACCATTAACTTGTCAAGACATAGTGCACCACCATTAACTTGTCAAGACATAGTGCACCACCATTAACTTGTCAAGACATAGTGCACCACCATTAACTTGTCAAGACATAGTGCACCACCATTAACTTGTCAAGACATAGTGCACCACCATTAACTTGTCAAGACATAGTGCACCACCATTAACTTGTCAAGACATAGTGCACCACCATTAACTTGTCAAGACATAGTGCACCACCATTAACTTGTCAAGACATAGTGCACCACCATTAACTTGTCAAGACATAGTGCACCCCAAATCTCAAACTTCTTTTTTTCGTCTTTTATTTTCGACAAGTTTTTTTAGCGGCCCCCGAAAAGGGTAATGTCCGCTATTAGTTTTGTGTGGTCTGTCTGTCCGTCACGTTTAGATCTTGTAAACAAGAAAAGATTTTGAAAATACGACATCATGATATTTTAGATCATTCAAAATATAGGTTACTTTATCTTTTCTGTGAGCGAAAAATGTAATTTTTAAAATCAACAATACAAGCAGGTTTGTTTTTTTTTCATAAAAAATGCACCATTTTTAGAGCTTTTCACTTAATAGTAAAAAAGAAAACAAGGGAGACTATTTAGTAAGATAGATAGCTATGTAACATTTTTAACACTTTAATGAAAACGGTTTTAGATTTTTAAAAACATACTAAATTAATTTTTGTCGTAATAGCTACCTATATTTAAAAAAGAATGTTTACGTTTTAAAGGTAATATATATAATACATAATATTATATTGTTACGTATTTATGAATCTTCTGGCTAAATGTACTATTAGTCACACAAATTAAAACACTGCAAAGAACTTGACCTGTCTTGGACGTTCTGTTAGTGTTTCTTTGTTACCGTTGAGCTGCAGACCTCTCTCGCGAAGTTCTTGCCTTAGTTCTTTGACCAACAGCTGGTTAAGTAGTTTCTTCGAAGATATTTCAGCCAGAAAGGATCCTACTTCTGACACCAATTGTTACGTATTTATGAATCTTCTGGCAAAATGTACTAGGCACACAAATAAAAACACTGCAAAGAACTTGACGACTCAACTTTCAGCTTTATATAACTTTATTGAATATTAACTATAACGATTCGTCACTGTAACATGTAGCGTATACGTCTTACATCGACTGTATCGACTGTAACGGCTCAAGTCCACTCTCTTCTACTGTCTCGCACAGTAGACAACAGTAACGACGACTGTACTGACTCTTTTCACATTAACTCTCTGGTTTATATAGAGTCCCTAATCGCTTGTCCAATATTGCAAAAAACACTGCTAGTATCCTCTAGAACAACACGGGAGGAAACACCACATCCTGTCGTGTTTATACACGTCGATTCCAGAGAACACCTGCTGCAGTGTCATCTCGCCGAGGTCACACGTAGTGACCTCTAACTGTCACTGTTCATTTATAACACTGCCCCCTTCGTAAATCTGTTTGTCCCCTGGAATAACACGTGAGGGCACGTCACATCCTGTCTTTGTTTACACGCGTAGATTCCAGAGAACACTCGGTGCTGTGTCATCTCGCCGGGGTCACACATAGTGACCTCTACCTGTCACTGTTCATTCATATATATACATAAGTGGATATAATTTAAAATAACAATTAATAAGTAGTGTTACACATTATAAACGTACATTACAAATCTTCTCGTAACGTCGTTTACTGGAAGTGAAACGTTTCTTTGATGATGCTATGAATGGGAGATTGGTCATAACTGTTTACATCTTGACTTCTTATCTTATCATATACAGACGTTACTTAAAAAAAAAAGATGATTACGTCCTACGCGTCATGCATCTAGTTATGAATGTTGACCAATGACTTAAATTCTGCCAAGTCATTGACTTTCCTGACTGGTTCTGGCAACCCATTCAATGCTCTAATAGCACTAGGAAAGAAAGAGAATTTGTACAAATTTGTCCTAGCATATGGAATGAGAAATGTGCCTTTATCTTTGTGTCTTTGAGTCTTTTATTAGATTTTGTATTTAAAGATTATGGTTCAGTGTTTTATGTATAATTGCTTACTTTTGAGTCTTCTAAATTTAGTGATTTTACTAAGGGTGTGTCATATCAGTTTTAGAACCCCTGTACTATTTGGTGACTAGTAGTCACTGAACTATTTCCTGCAGTTAGCACGAGATTTTTCCTGGTCGGGGACTGACCACGAGGTGGACACCTCAATTGATCTTGGGCTCTCGTAGAGAGAGATATATTATGGATATCTTGTCCAGTGTAGTAAGGTATAGATATTAAAGTTGATTTTTGGAGCATGTGTGATATCTAAAGTATTCCATTGAATTCTAATGTACTATGTTTTGTGAATATTTCTTGATGGCTGGACTTGCCAATTTCTTTTGTGAACTATATTTTACATGTAATAAAATCCATGTCTGCTGACCTAGAGTCTATTGATAATTCTAAATGTTGTGTCATAGCATTCAGTATGTTAATGTACTCACGCTCCTGCAAATATAGTGCGTGTGAGAAAGTATTTAGTAAGGTATCTACAACACACACAACGACATTCGAGACGTCACGCCTATAACAAAAACCAGGCTGTGACAGGGTGTTACTATAGTGAATATTCGTTTGTTATGAATTTCACTGTTCTATTTTGTGTCTGTTCCAGTTCCTTATATTTTCTAGAATTGAAGGATCCCTAATAGAGGATGCATATTCTATTATTGGCATAACCAAGGTTAAATAACATTTAATTTTTATGTCCTTTTTAAATGAATAGAAATTTCTTTTAATAAACCCTAATGCTTTGTTTGTTATGAATCTCATTGCTCTATTTATATCAGTTAGATAATCATTCAATAACATCAGTTAGGCCAGGTTCACATTGAACTATATCTTCATAACTATCATTTCATTGAATACATAGGTATATTAACAATGTAATAATAATAATAACATTAATTAATCTCCGTATCTTGTGGTATCAAGTCGTTAGTCAAATTTGCAACAGTATCGGTAGGACTTTTGACACGAGCAAGTCTCTTCTTTTTGTATAAGATAAGATAAGATAACCTTATTGATCCAAACAAATGGAAATTCATTTTGACTACAATTGACAACCTCAGCGTATCTACTGTACAATAACAATATAGATGCACAATATACATGCACATACAAACATCATTCACACACTATAAAAACAACAACACATAGACACAGATAACCAGCGCTTTATAAATAGACTTCTATGTACTTCTCGATGATGACAGAATGTTAATTTTTAATGATGGTCAATCAGGGTCTATTATTACTGAATGTTTTTAATTTTCTTCTTCGATATAATTATGTCTTCACAGAACTGGATGTACGAATTAACAGTTGTGTTAAGTTCATCAGTCTGGGCAGATGTTTACAAATATGTCCCAATCTGCTCCAGACAACTTTGTAGCTGTCAAACAGCGTCATCAGACCGTGACTGGATGGACTGTACTTCGGATTTTGTTGTTTTTAAAACAGGTTTTTACGTGGGTGTAAGATGGATCATTGTGTGGTCCGACTCTCCGAGGGGGAAATGACGATCGAGATGTGTAGCCAATGTTTATGTTGCTATAACACATGCCCAATGTTTTATCGTGCCTTGATTGACAAGTAAGACTATAAGTTGGCAAGTGTTGAGCTTACGAAAGATGATTGCTATCTCCTACAATTGTCGGTCAGCATCAGAACTTATAGTCTAAAGCATATATACAATTTCTAGTAAATGTTTTGCTTTGATGCTTAAAATTGTGTAAACTCTCGGCAGGTAGTATAGCCTGAGATTGTTACATAGAAGTTCAATATCGGTCGTGCACACTTTAGTTTTGATTGAGATATTGTTGACACAGCAGTACTGTTTATTGATATAAATGACCTATCCTCATCTTCTTGTTTTGCCACTATATGTTGCCTGTCTGATCTGTACAAAAGAAATACATCAAAGTCTACTGATGTGTCGAGAATAATTTCATTTATCCTATTTCAGTGAGACGGATTAGCAAGCTTTCACGGAATTGGTAGAAATGTCTGCAGCAACAATCAAGTTCGTCCATTTTGTAATTTAGTGATCTAACATTATGTTATGTATCGGCCATTTGTTTCCAAGACGGCGGGTGTGTACATAGATTCATTGATGATCATTTTATTTATGCTATTTACTGAAACACTGGTTTTTAACATGTTCACTAATAAATTAGTCCAAAAAAACAAGAAACACTTTTATTCCCTGAAGCACAATAACACAATATGAAAGAAATAATAGAAAACAAAATGCTGATTATGTCACAGTGTAATCAGGTCGCCTGCCGAGCAGCGCCCCGGAAGTCCACGGAGATAGGGTTGTAGTTGTTGATAGTTTGTAGTTCATTGTTTCTGATATTCTTATCTGAAAATATTGAAACCTTCCATTTTACCTGTCTGAGTGGACCATTTCGGGGGCCGATTGTGAATTTGTGTTTCAACACAAACTTTCTTTGTAATCTTGTTTTTTTTTTCTTATTGTTTTTAGTTGCTTTTGTATAGCGCAGCTTTCATGTTATACATGAATATATAAATATTGAAACCTTCCATTTTACCTGTCTGAGTGGACCATTTCGGGGGCCGATTGTGAGTTTGTGTTTCAACACAAACTTTCTTTGTAATCTTGTTTTTTTTTCTTATTGTTTTTGGTTGCTTTTGTATAGCGCAGGTTCATGTTATACATGTTCATTGCGCTATTAGATAGAAAATGGCTTAAGTTAGGCACACTAATATATTTTCAGAGTCCCTGGCTTGTAGAAGATTGTATACTTTGTTGGGGAGAAGATTTCCATGCCGCTTTTAGGAGCTCAGCAAACACAACAAATGGTCATGTCCGGATGCGAATTCAAGCCCCTTGTTAGGTAGCCAAGCTTATGTTTTCTGATTCCCCAACCCCAGGCGTTGATGTGAGTTGAAGTATCTATGAGTCAATGTTTTGGACTAATATATTGTTGCATCACCAGTGGCGGACTGATAGAGTTAATGTGTGTGCGACCTACTGACACACGTGACTCAGGCAAATTAGCCAGGTCAACGGCTGTCAATGAACAAGGGACAGTACTGCTAGTACATGCAAATATGACCAATGTTATGGACTTATTGGTCATGTGAACCAAAGCCTTCACGGATGAGAGACAGTGTATAAGAAAGGACAGTTCATTCCAGGACAGCAGGACAGTAAGGACAGTGCGGTACAATGTGAATCCTCGAGATTTCCGTTGTACGAGTCCAGGAGAATTTGGTACGGAAGTTATGTTACGTACATCAAAGCATTGTAGCCAATTGTGTAGTATATGCTGTTGATGTAATCAGTTATTAAGCCACCACATTGTTATTTGGAATTCTTGTTGTCAAATTCTTGATTTAGATGTGTTGTATTAAAATAGTGTTTGCGGAAGGCCTGGTAGAGAAAATTGTAACAAAATATACATTTATATATTAGAGAGAAAGAAAGAGAGAGAGAACGAGAGAAATAAGAAAAGAAGAACACATTACGCCTACACATTAAAAAGAAAGATAATAATAAAAAGAGAAAAATGAGAGAGCCTGGGGTATATATATATATATATATATATATATATATATATATATATATATATATATATATATATATATATATATAGAGAGAGAGAGAGAGAGAGAGATGAAGAAAATAGCTCTCTTCTAGATTGTATGGCAGATACATTAGCATGCAGAAAGCACTGATAATGAGACGTCAAAGCCAAAGTTGCCCCACGGCTTTAGCAGACATCCATTTGGGATGCATTGCCCGCGTGCCCTGTGATCTCCCTTCTCCTTACACACACTTTCCCCCTCCCTACACTTGCCTCAACTAACACCTGCCTTGCAAACTTAAATAACGTGCAATGGCTGATCCGGTGACAACTGAAGCCCTGGAGGGAGATTCCACAGAGAGGACAAAATGGTGTGAGGATCTAAGCTCAGGGGATTCTGGGGTTGACAGAATCAGGAGAAAGTGTCTTTTTGGGATGATGGAATTGGGCTAGATGACGTAATGTGGGCGCTGGAAATGGCCCAAAGGTACACTCATTCAAAGCTCTATCTGTTTAGTGAATTAATCATGTACTAATTGATACAAAATCGACGAGAACTACCTTCTTTTAAGTATTTTTTAAATCTCTTTTAAAAACAAAAATACACCAAGTTCCTTATCCCCCGTTCTCTTTTCTTTCTCTTTCTTTGGCCCGCGGTTAACGAGGGTGTCATATGGCCAGCACAACGACCAACCGCCTTTTACTTTTCCCAACAAATTCCAGGTACTCATTAGAGCGTTTTGGACTTAGAGGCGCCCGAAGATTTTGAAATAAAAAAAGTCCTCACCAGGATTCGAACCCTGGACTCACGATTCAGAAACCCTTTAGTTAAAGATATTTCTCTATTTTTTGTTGTTGTTTTCTTCCTAAATAATTATTCTAGCAAAACATTCAGGATAAGACGACAACCACGCTAACTTTAACCGAGACCATTCTCGTTACAGAAGGCCTGAACACTGACGTGACAACGAACCATTGGTCTAAACCCCCCCCCCCCCCCCCCCCCCCCCCCCGCAGATTGTGACGTTGCAGGTCAGTGTTCAGGTCTTCTATAACGATTGGTCTCGCTTTAACCACGCCTCTAGGCAGGTCAGTTCTAACTTCAACCACGCCCATAACAGTACAGTCTTTTCAAACATGCAAAATATTGAAAAAATACGTTAAAAAAACAATATAAGGAAAAGAGTTGCACATTAAATGCCATATCTCTCATTACTGTAGGATTTTTTCCTTTTTCTTGATCCGAGAATGGGAAGTGGGAGAAATAAAGTGTACACAATTTTTACCAGACAGACAGAAAGACGGAGTGAGTTGATATAAGCTTTGTAAAAAATACCATTTGTTGAGCCTCGGAATTTTTTTTTTTTTTTTTTTGCTGAGATTTTTAGGACGCCAATGAGTCCACCCAACTCTAATGGGTACCTGACATTAGTTGGAGAACATAAATGTGGTTGGCCGTTGTTAGTCACATGACACACTCGTAAATCGTTGGTCATAGCAAAAGAAGAGCTTTGCATCTTCTGCTACAGGGCTGGTCTTAGGCCACTGCAACCTATGCGGCCGCGGTGGGCCCCGCACTATTCATAAGCCCCGCGCCCAGGTGTCTGTTCTTAAATTAATTCATTATAACTTATATTACAGGTTTCCCGCGGACTTCGCTACACGCAAGGCTCGTAAAGTTAATTTGATTGTGATATTGTACTTTGTAAAGAATGAATATAATGCAAAGACAAATTTATTTCCTAATACAATATTTTATTTTCACTTAATATCCTTATTCCTACCCAGAATGGGCCCGGCGCAATCCGTTTCGCATAGGGCCCCGCAATTATTAGGACCGGCCTTGACACCGGCTTTAGAAACTATTAGAAACAGGTCACCTTCATTGTGGATCGGCCGTAAACACAGGTGACCTATAGCTCCTCCTTCGTGATCGAAGATGAGTATATCTCTCATTTCCTATGGACTGTAAAGTCTAATCCTCGCTTTAAAAGCCGGCCGCATTCGTGGCATGGGTAGGCTAGGTCAGTTGTAGATAGACTTGCTTCTTCTCTCAGCTTTTTGTTGGTTCGGCGCTCTTTCGCCCTGGCTTCAAATCTCGAGACTCCGAAACTCACAGCTTTACGCCATGAGGAGCGATCAAGAGCTGTGCTTCCCAGCTGTGAAAGTCGATATCGCATTCCTTGAAGGAGCTCTTGAGAGGCAATAGAAACAGGTGACCTTTAATGTGAATCGCAAGGTCTGACAGTGTATAAATAAAGCTATTTGTTAAGACTTCTAGCTTTGGTCTACCACCAAAAAAAAAATAATTCACATATTTAAAACAGCATCACACCAGCTCCAAGATTTCCTTACTCTCTCATTGCAATGGACAGGTGTCAATCAGAGCACGGTAAAAATTTCCCTATTCAAAATCTCAGATACAACTTTGATCTATGGTTTAAAATCCAGCCTTCCTCTTCTAGTTATCGTCTCGATGTCTATTGACTGTCAGAAAAAAAGATCATTTTTGTAAACATCAGGAAAAGTTAAGCTTCATTTCTAAATCTCACAATGCAGACCTGAGATCTCACTACGAAATCTTTCTTCATTCTGTCCCTATATCCAGTCTCCCACTGTCACTGACAAGGTTTTCTCTGTAAGGTATTTAAAAAGGTCCATCACGGATTAAGTTTGTCGCCATGCTGTCGCCGTGCTGTCCTAATGAATTCAAAATGTTCATCTTACTTTACGTGATATTCATGCCATGTACAGCGTCTCCAGTTTTGAATGTAATCGCAATTGTAAATTCCCAACCAGAATATCGATTAAACATTTCATTCGTTTCAATGTTTTTCTTTATTCGCTTCAGCAGGTGTGTGTCGCTGGTGTCCACTTGGAAGAGTCAGTCTTTGATATTGATAGCCATTTCCTAGTGTACACTTGAGAGAGTCGGTAACTGAAATTTATAGCTAGTGTTGATGGTCTATTTTGTTGATGATTATATATGTTAATGGTGCATGCGAGTTCATAGAAGACACAACAACAGAATAAATAAAGAATATACTTGATAATGCAGGCTGATAACTTCAACAATTTAATGAACAATAAAAAGGGCACAGTCCTCTGTCGTCGCTAGCCTAGCGTCGTCCTCTAAGGCGTATTGTCCGTTACTCCTCTAGTTCGTAATCCTGCTCGTCGCATTACTTAGGAAAAACCCGATGAACCTCAACTTCTACGCATCTTGTGTCATTACACTAGTACAGCCGTTAGTTCAGCTTGTCACTTTGTTGCGGTCGTCTGATTTACAGAACAGGTGACACGCCCAGAGATGAGCGAAGAGTATCGTAACTGAGTATGTGAAGACTTGGCAGGGACCTACAGTCAGGGCCGGTCCTACAGATTGCGGCGCCCTATGTGAAACAGATTGCGCGGGGCACAGCTGGGTAGGGATAAGGATAATAGGTGAAAATTTTGAGTTTGTATTAGAAAATAAATTCGCCTTCGCATTTTATTCACTATCAAATTAACTTTACGAGCCATCTACAGTAGATAGTCGTATTCCAACAAAAAGCCGATAAACATTCAGATCTGCCATTTAGATTTACTATCGACAATATCACTTTTGTTGTTTTTTTATTTTAAGAGGTCGAGATAGGTCGAGGTCGAGATAGATTTAGATCTATATTTGTATGCCAGTGACTATTAAAGTAAAATAATTATTTGAACTTCTTGTTTTGGTTAACGTTCGCCTTATTATTACATTTTTATTAAAGGAAAGCTGACAATGCTTTGTTTTTAATCGCGATCACGATTGGCGTTGGTTCATATTAAATGACACCCCAAAATGACAATTTTGTCTGTTTTTACGGAGATTTGCATCAGTTTACAGAAGATTTTAATAATTTCCGGAGGTTTTTATTACTTTTTGGTATATCTTGCAATTTCAGGAGTAAATAATAATTTAAAATGGTTTAATTTAATAATCTACACCTACGATTCGCGCGGGGCCTATGAAAGTGCAGGGCCCACTGCAGCCGCATAGGTTGCAGTGGCCTAAGACCGGCCCTGGCCTGTGTTATATAATTGTTGAGTGGCCAGCACATTACCAACCAATATTACTTTTTAAAATTAATGTCAAGTACCCAGTAAAATTGGGATTCGAACCCAAGACTGTTTGCAGGCGAAACGCTTCACTAATCAACTAACCCGCCCCTCACCCCATTCCCCGCCCCCACCCCGATTGTTTATTTTTGCCGCCCTCTCCCCGCTCCACCAGCCTCCTTTCTACTTTTATTGTTTTTGCCTCCAACCTTTTGTACTGAGTTCATTCATCATCCTATACAAACACACACACACTGACATCTTCTAAACACACACACAGGGAAACACACATACACACATGTGACATACCACGTGATGCAGCAACAACCAATCAGTACTTGACAGACCAGAGAAACGGAAATTGAAACAAAATCTCTACAACAGACTCAGACAGACGGGCTATAACTGAAGATATACATATACCCAAACTTTCCGAACACTGCCGATGTATATTTATTAACTGGTCATGTTTCTCTCGGAATGACCCTACTGGACATCCCAAAACCACACTTGTAAAATAAGAACCGTCTGTGGTCAATTGTCTGTCCCTATAAATATGACGTTCTTCCGGCCGCCATCAAGAAGAAACAAAATCTAATCGTAGAGATGTATCCACAATGTCTGTATGTGTCATCCAATATTAGGATCTGATATTCCGACACGAACTCAAAGATCCAGCATGCATCAGTCACGTGACAATGGAAATCAACAGTTACATTTTCCACCCGTTGTCCAGCTGGCCACTATGTAGAGTTAGAGAGATTTAGTGATTGCTAGTCCATAAAAGACCGCATCACAAACCAAGAGATTAAAGACAGTGTTACTGCAGCGATTGAACCCCATGATGACCTGCTAATATTGTTAAAAAAACGCAACATAAACATATATGGCCATATTACAAGATCTTCGGGGCTCGCAAAGCCCTTTCTTCAGGGAACAGTACCAGGAAAAAGAAGAAGAGGCAAATAGAGAACGCGATGGGAGGACAACATACAAAAATGGATAGGCCTGCCATTGAAAGAGGTTTTATCCAAGACAAAAGACAGAGAGGAATGGAGAAAGACGGTCGATGAATCTTGCATGGTGCCCCAACGGTCCAACAGACTAAAGGATAGTCAGTCAACAGCTGCGAGGTTTAAAATTCCGAGTTTTCCTTCTTCTAGGTGGGTAGCCAGCCATGGCTAATGAGTCCCTCCAGCCCGAAGCTTACTGGTTTAGGCGCCAGTTACTCGCCTTCGCCCCTTCTCCTGTTAGTGATAAACACTTCCGCCAGACCTAATATCTGAGCCACAGGCTATTTTGTTTTTAGTGTGTCGTCGTCAATTAGACGCTTCGATTGGGGGAGAGCTGGACGTACTAACTGGAGGACTCCTTAACCAAACACTAGCACAACGAAGAACTCTTGAATCAAGCGATTGTCAATTTGCCAGCGTATAAGAAAGACATTAAAAATCAATTCAACTGCTGTGTAACATTTTGTTTTGATCCATTAAATGCAAAAATGTCAGAAACAAAGATGACTTTTTAACTTTATTCACAACTTATGCTTTAGAGGAACTGTTAGGGATGCAATCCTGGGTTATTGAAGTAATAGGCCTATACATGAGCGGAAATGTGTTGAATATAGGTTTTACTAGCAAAAATACCCGGCGTTGCCCATGTTTATTCTAAAAAGTCTATGCAACAGAAATAAACTTTTTTTTTAAATTTAGGGAACCCCCAGTCCTTCTCGCCCTCCCCCGGGTTGTGACAGAATGAATGAGTACAGCCTTCGCAATAGTGTCATGAATAGTCATGCACTTTATCATCAAGGTTGGCCAAAAGGTGTTGATTTCTTTTAGGAAGATGTAATAATAATAATAATAATAATAACAATAATAATAGTAATAAGGCAGTTCTTCGAGTCCGAAGATAAGTGAGCAGTACAGTGTTTCACGGGGTGCACAGTCCCAGCTGCGACCTAAATATTTTGCCACCATAAGGAACACATATACACAGTGCTTTCTGCTTTAAGATTTTGTGTTGTGTGTTTAACTCATCCTCTGTATGCTTTTATTACACAGGGTCAAAGGTTATAGGTCAACGAAAGCGGATTGCGTATGTGCCTGTGCTGGATCTCTGTAGCTATAATACCATGACTGGAAACAGAAATTAACTTTTCATTGCTGGTTTTGTTGGATACATACATTCTCAAGTCTGGATCTTGTGGATATATAAATAAACTTCTCAAACTTGGATGAAATGGATACACCAATTAACTTTTCAAAACTGGATTTCTTGGATATATATATGTGCTACTTATGACTGGATCCAGTGGATTAAAACAAAAGTGATGTTAGCTTGGTGATGTCCCCGATACGTAAGTTGATTTTTTTGTCAGAGTTCTAGACTTAGTGTAAGTTACACAAGCCCCTTAGGATTACAAACAAAAACTAATTTCAATTCTATCCTGTCGACCTATAAAAGAACAAAAAATCTAATTAAACAATGAAAGTGTATTTAGTTTTTTTTTGGTTTTACTGTGAGCTTGCAGCTTTCTCGTGAAATTAAAGCACTCAATCTGTTTTAGCACACACACACACCCACTATCTTATCTTATCTTATTAATTACAGACGTTTCTTCTAGACAGAATTCCTTTATTTCTCCTTTACAAGTCGTCTTGTTACTCACTGATTGGATTGTTTCTACTGTCTGTTTCTTGGTCTGTAGGGTTTCGTGTCTTCTTTCTTACTCTGTTAGAGTACCTTGCTTTTTTCTAGTTACTGTAACTGTGGTTTGCTTCTGTTTATTAATAAGTCTTGGATGTTTCTGCTGTTTTCTGTGTTTAGTTTTTTTTTCCTTCTGTGTTTTTGTATCTTGTTACTCCTGTTTTCTGTGTCTTGTTTCTTCTGTTTAGTATTGTTTTTTTCTGTTTTCTCTATATTGTTTCTTCTGTTTTCTCTATATTGTTTCTTCTGTTTTCTCTATATTGTTTCTTCTATTTTCTCTATATTGTTTCTTCTGTTTTCTCTATATTATTTCTTGTTTTCTCTATATTGTTTCTTCTGTTTTCTCTATATTGTTTCTTCTGTTTTCTCTATATTGTTTCTTCTGTTTTCTCTATATTGTTTCTTCTGTTTTCTCTATATTGTTTCTTCTGTTTTCTCTATATTGTTTCTTCTGTTTTCTCTATATTGTTTCTTCTGTTTTCTCTATATTTTTTCTTCTGTTTTCTCTATATTGTTTCTTCTGTTTTCTCTATATTGTTTCTTCTGTTTTCTATGTCTTGTTTCTTCTGTTTTCTCTATATTATTTCTTGTTTTCTCTATATTGTTTCTTCTGTTTTCTGTATCTTGTTACTGCTGTTTTCTGTGTCTTGTTTCCTCTGTTTAGTATTGTTTCTTCTGTTTTCTGTATATTGTTTCTTCTGTTTTCTCTATATTGTTTCTTCTGTTTTCTCTATATTGTTTCTTCTGTTTTCTCTATATTGTTTCTTCTGTTTTCTCTAAATTGTTTCTTCTGTTTTCTCTATATTGTTTCTTCTGTTTTCTATGTCTTGTTTCTTCTCTCTACTCACTATCCCTCTAATTCACTTCTTGTTGACATTCATTGACAAGTTTTTCAAAAAGACAAGAGGAAAAAAATTTTGAAAAAAATCGATGGTTGAAGTAATTCTTTGTTTTCAGCTCCTTAAATCTCTATTTCTTCCCTTCTCACTTTCTTTTTGTCTTTTTGTTTCTTGTTCTTTTTTACTTGTTTTTTTTTATTCATTTTTTTTTCTTTCTTCCTTTTTCTTTCTTTCTCTATCTTCCTTCTATTTCAATTTCTATCTCTATCTCTCGTTCTGTATTTTTTTTTATCCTTTTCCCTCTTTCTGTGTTTCCTTCTAATTCTATCTCTCTCTCTCTCCCTCCCTCTCTATCTCTCTTTTTGTCTCTCCCTATCTCTCTCTCTTTGTTCTCTTTATTCCCGACTTACTTCTCTTCTGTTGTGTTAATCAGGTGACTTGCTTGTATGTGTGTTTGTCTACTTGTATCAGTGTTTGTCTACTTGTATGTGTGTTTGCTTGTGCGTGTGTGATAGTCTGCCTCTGTTCTTGTTTAGCTGGCTATCTGTCTACTTATCAATCTCTCTTGAGCCCCACCCCTCGAACCCCTGCCCTCTAATTAACCCCGTGTCCCTACTCATAGAACCCACTCATTAAGTCAAATTACATTTGATTACTACCGTTCACGCTCCGTGGGGGGGGTCTCGGCTCACTAGTTTCCCTGCCGAGTCCACCCCTTGCCCCCCAACCCAGCGCCATCGATCTCTTTAATTAAAATGTTGATAGTCGATTGATCTCCTAACGTGGTTTTGTAAGCATTTTCTTTTTCCTAGAGTACTATTAGGCATATGTTAGGCATGTTAGGCACGTGTCTAATCGACATAACATGAATATTTGGTACTCAGTAACAGAAGTGAGGTACTATTGTAACTTGCCATAGCATTTCCGCGTCTCCCAAGGAGCAATCTTCAAACAACAGGACACACCTTTAAACTTTCACATGAATACATTAAGCTATACACACACCCACATCTCTTTATACTACTGCCCCCACCCTTACGTAACTGGGAATCATACCTGTTTTGAATGCTCAAATTTAAATGAACCATACCGGTTTTGAATGCTCAAATTTAAATGAATCATACCTGTTTTGAATGCTCAAATTTAAATGAATCATACCGGTTTTGAATGCTCAAATTTAAATGAATCATACCTGTTTTGAATGCTCAAATTTAAATGAATCATACCGGTTTGGAATGCTCAAATTTAAATGAATCATACCGGTTTGGAATGCTGAAATTTAATACAGAGTCAGACAGTAATACCAAAGTAATCCATCATAACCAGGTCATAATCATAACCAGGTCGTGAGATATGCGCGCTGGACGGTCGTTCGATGACGATGGTCTCGGGTGTGAGGATTTCTGGTTTATACACGCTGCCATCCTCCGTCGTCCTTTGGGAGGTTTGGACTAGGAAGAAGATAAACTCTGAAGGAACATACGAAACTTCTGACGCAATGGCTACTTTTTTCTATGCTCAAAGTGAAAAGTTAAATTTCCAAACTTAACTGCAATTTTTTTTCTTCATAAAAATACACCTTTTTTTTTTTACAATTATTCACTATTAAAAAACACTTGAAAAGGGGGGGGGGGACTTTTAATAAGGAGCAATTATTCACAGTATATTTCAACACGTTTATGTAAAAGTTTTGTTTTTTTTTCTAAAATAATGTTAAAAAAATGGTATGACTGTTAACTATTTCCTGTCACTCGAACTACTTTTGTTATAAATAGAATGTTTACTTTTGTTTTAAAAAAAGAAAGAATAGATTTAGTATGTAGATACGTTGAATATGATTTAAAGCAACAATTGATAAGCAAGATGCCCCATACTACACGTAAAGTGCAACACACATAGTATACTTTGCATACTTTTTTACTACTTCAGGGGCCGATTTTGAGTTTGTTTCAACACAAACTGTCTTTCTAATCTTTTTTTTTTTTTTTTTTTTTTTAAATATTTTTTTTTTTTGTAATCTTTTAGTCGCCTCAAAATAAAAAGACGCAACCCAAAACTTAATTTCAAGATGATCATATATTGAAAAATTGTAACAGTCAAACCAGGGTTTTTACTTTTCCAATTTCTAGGAAAACTGTTAGAGCCTTTTTTCAAATTATGACCCCATGAGAAGTTAGCAAGCTAATATGAGGAATTTCTAGTGACCACCCTGTATATTGCATGGCACAAGTTTTCTCCACCAGTCAACCACCTACCGTGATCTCCGTGTGTGTGTGTTTGAGATAGATAGATCGATAGAGAAAGAGAGAGAAATTATGTAAAAAACACTATATCTTTTTGTTATTGCGAGAAGCAATCAAAACATTGGAGTCAAAATGTTGTGGTACTCAGGAATGTTAAAGCACTAGATCTATCTTTCATCCCAAGTCTTGGGCATCTAGGCCGCAGTTTATAATCATTGCTCTTGCTATCTATATGATAACTGTGGCATTTTACGTCTCTAGAGACCCTTTCCCTCTGCGACTTCTTAAGTGACTTCTTCTTCTTCTAGCCAGCTATATTGCTGCTGAGCTGTGAGCTCTTTTGCAGACTGTGCCAAGGAACAAATAGTGTGCTGTTCTCTTCAGTTGTTCAGCACTGCCGTACAGGGTGTGGGTTATGTTGGGCTGTAGTGGAAGTAGGGTCTGCCTAAGGTGGATTAGGGAGGGGCATTCAAATTGGATATGGTTTACGGTTCAAAAGGGTGGGCGCAGTGTCTGCAAAGGGTTAGTTGTGTGAAGTTTATTTTGTTCAGGTGGTAATTTAATAGTGGTGTGTGTCCTGTTCTTGGTTGGAAAATTGTAGATTGTTCTTTGCGGGGGGGGGGGGGGGAGTTAATACTGTCCAGTTTGTTAGGCGTAGTAATTTCTTTGTACATTCTTATGTGACTAAAGAGGCCAATCCTTGATACACAGCTGCGGTAGCAGGTTGGGCATATGTAATCACCAGGCGCTGTTGCATTTTCACCCCTTCTTTCTGCTTCTGTTTTGTAGGGTAATCTACATGATAATACATCAACATAATTGACTTATCAGGATGTACTGCAGGCTAAGAAGCGACTAACAGTAGAAAAAAAAACAACAAGAAAAAAGGTTTACGTCCAACTATCCAGTAGTACATTATCCTAGAGCGCTTATTGAACTCAAGGGGTTATAAAGGGAGGTGTTGTGACACTGTGTGGTCAACCGTGACACACGGTCAAGTGTTGGGTGTCGGAGAGTTAGGGGACTTGCGGGAAGTGACGAGTGTGTTGAAAAATATGCAGAAGGAAGTCATCTAGCGAGGTTGGTTATCTGTAGATAATGTGAGCCTTGTAAATATGTTAGGTTTGAATGCTTCACAATAAAAGGCAGTTTATACTTAAAAGGACTTGTTTCTTCACAGGAGGCAACACAAATTATCGCACAAACCAGAAAGCCCCAAAATGTCTAATGTGTAACATTTTGAAAGGAAAATAACAAGATATGTAATATAAATGGAGATAGAGACCTGTAGAGGGACAAGTCAGGAAACTTGTTGAAACAGACTTAATATGGCGCCCCATTACTTTTCCCTTTCTCCAATATAATGTCAATGAGACATAATAGAAGATGAATTGATGTCACTAGAACTTTTTTTTAAAAAGCAAAGCAAAGAAAAAACTAGAGATTAACTTTTATATTACACTTTTTTTTCTGTTCGCTTTTACTTATCAAACGATTAACTTGATTATATGCAAGCCACGCTGAGATTTCAATTTATTCCAGACGTCATGAATACATGATGACGTCTTTATGTAGATACATTTTCCCCAGAGCTCTGTGAGATACCATCGTTGAATACAGACTCTCCCCCCCCCCCCCCCCCCCATCTCTTCAAAATTCTATTTATGTATGTCCTCCTTACAAATCAATCTAATGGCTGTCATATGTAGAATTTGATTTTTTTTTGCTTAGCGTCCTCCAGTTATTATGGCATTAGATAGAGAGACAGAAACACAAGAGAGAGAGAGAGAGAGAGAGAGAGAGAGAGAAAGAGAGAGAGTGTTAGACTCCGGTGATCAAGAAAGACAATCGCTGTCTTAAACAAACATTAAGTTCATCCTGACAAAAAACGTACAGTCCTCAGTATAGTTTCTAGAAAAGAATAACTTTTTAAAACTCATGTTTGTTTTTATGTTTTACTGGATATTTGTTTCTGCCACATTCTATGTTGTTTTTAGGGATTCGGTATTCAGTTTAAAATTATATATATATATATATATATTATATATATATATATATGCTATTAAGTAGGCACGGATTTTGTAAATGGACAGACAATCTGTGAGACAGAAGAGACAGGGAAAGCGCTGAAAAAAAAAAAACCACATAAAAGAATGGACAGGCCAGTCATTGAATGAAATTGTATCCAAGGCAAAAAACAAGAGAGGAATAGAGAAAGACGGTCAACAGATCTTGTGTGGTGTCCCAATGGTTCAAGAGATTAAGGGATAGGTGAAAGTGAAGGTGATTCTTAAAGGAACTTTGGAATGAAAATAGCCTCCAAGATCCTCCAGCCTACAAAATAAATATACCTTCATAACTAAGGGATCCTCCCAGGCTTTCAAAGTCTTGGTAAAATTAATAAAATTCCTGCCTGGAAAATTCTAGCAAAGGAGTTTATAGCTTATAGTTTATAGTTTATACGGTCGTTACAAAAGAACAGATGTATAATGCTTGCGCTAAAATTTGGATAAAAACGCTTGCCTTTGGGGTGGGGGGGGGGGGGCGAGGTACCCGGGTGAACTGTGTGATACCATTCAACGAGTATACTTCAATAGATGAAAAAAACACACAAATGCAAGCACACACAAGACTGACCCATGTCCACGCACAGTAAAATGGTTGGACGCTTGGTCGAACGTTTAACAAAGCTTATATCAACATTCTGTGTCTGGTCCAAATCTTGTACACGTTGATTTTAGTGTAGGCTGGGTGCTGAACAACTGAAGAGAACAGCACACTATTTGTTCCTTGGCACAGTCTGCAAAAGAGCTGACAGCTCAGCAGCAATAAAGCTGGCTAGAAGAAGAAGAAGAAGAAGAAGTACACGTTACTTCTCCTAGGATCAAGTTGACAATTTGCCCAATTATTCATTGTCGAAGACAATACACAAAGCAATCGAAACATTAGCCAATTAGCTAATTAGTTAGTGGCAATTAATTTAGTGTTATATAGAAAAGGAAGATAAATATTACAGTATAAAAATATGACAGTAATTGTGCGGTTCTTCCTTTTTTTGTCCCCAAAATAAAGCTGTTGTTTTTTTTATTTTGCATGTAAGCATGTAGCGCTTAAGACTTTTTGTTAGAAATGGAGATTATTAAGCCCTAGTCCAGTGGGTCTGTATTCGTACTTGAGACTTTCTTGGCGGTAGTCCGATAGAAACACCACATGACCATGCGGGCATATTTATGTTTGAAAAACACATCTTTTTTTCTGAAAAGTATATAGCTCTATTTAAAAAAAAAATATTGTCGTTTTTCTTTTTACTAGGCCTTCAAGTTCTTGAAAACCATTATGTCAGATCTACAAAATAAACTACTGACCAATTCAAATTAAAATATATATATGTATATAGAACTAGCCGGATATGACCTGCGGCCATCGGCTTCAGTTGTGTATCACTGATCTAGCGCCATATTCCCTTACATAGCTAATATAAAATACAGTGAAAATGGGTTTCAGACCAAGACTAAGATTAAGGCTGCTTTACTGATCCTTATGAAAATTTGTTGTGATTACAATGACTCTTTTTGTCATATTGGCCTAACCCTAAAGACAACACAACAGAAACATACACATAAATAGAATAGACATAACATAAGAGTTCATTCAGCGACTACACACAGGCATTTGTTTAAAAGTTATGTTCTTCAATAGGGATAAATGTAGGTATTTTATTATTATTTTATCTTTAGGGCCTACTTGTTGTGGGAGAGAGAGAGAGACATTTAACATACACTACGGCCTTCCACCGTGATCTAAGGAACATGCATGCCAAATGTTATCATGATTTGTCAAACGATTTTGCTTTTTATTCTGGACATACATACCCACATACATGCGCCTTACATTCTCCTTTATAGATTAGATAAAGAGGCTCTAACCTTGACATGTTTCTGTTTGCCATAAAGATAATTTCCCTCTTCAGGAAATAATTCGCTAATAACCTTTATTAAGTTCCCCCCTCCCTACGCCTCCCAAGCTCCCACTACGCCCTCCATTGAAAAGCATCTCTTGTGTTAATGCGCCGTCCGCACTTCTTACAAAGCGTACCTATATATCTACACAGTCAACAGCCTACCTAGGTCGCTCGTGTCCACTGTTGCCTAGCAACCAAATTGTTTAGTTCTGGTCTCTCCATTGAAGTAGACTGCTGAGAGCTTATCGTCCTATTGATCCATACATCTCTCATCATCCGGACAAAATCACAGACAAATGTATTTGTCATAAAAGGAAGGTTTTATTTCTCCTTTTCGATTTGCCTTAGTACTTAAGAGAAGTTTGGTATTATCGATATATAATGTGAAAGGTATTATTGATATATAATGTGAAAGGTATTATTGAAATATAATGTGAAAGGTATTATCGACATGTAATGTGAAAGGTATTATCGACATGTAATGTGAAAGGTATTATCAAGATATGATGTAAAAGGTATTATCGACATACAATGTGAAAGGTATTATCGACATACAATGTGAAAGGTATTATCGACATGTAATGTGAAAGGTATTATCGACATGTAATGTGAAAGGTATTATTAAATTCACCCTCGCCCATCCCTTACTCTTATGGACCGTTGTGGAACCTCTCATGATCCGTTGACCATCTCTCTCTATGCCTCTCTCTTGCCAGAATTAGAGTGGCTTTCAATGACAGGCCTGTTCATTCCTTGATGCTGTCTTGCCATCGCTTCTTTTGTCTGTCTCTCCTTCCTTTCCCTGGTACTGTTCCTTGAAGGAAGGTTTGTGCGAACAATGTGGACCTTGAGACATGGCCACGCAAATGACATTACTTACGCGAGATTTACCAGAAATGTTCACTGTTTAAACATTTAACGCCCACATTGGATCGAGTCAGCAGAGCTTCAACAATGTGCATCTTGAAACCAGAGACTCACAATATATATACCCTACTTACAGCTGTTTTGTCATTGGAGCGATTATGATTATAATACCATATGCTAGGACAAATTCATACAAGTGGAGTGAGTTGCCTGAGTCAGCCAGCGACTTGTCAGAGTTTCAGTCACTGATTAACTTGGATGACTAGATTGAAACATGGACACGAGTCGGACGTTAATATCTTCCCTTTTGAAATAACGTCTGTAATTTATAAGATAAGATAATAAGTTTTTCATAAAATAATTCAACATTTTACACCTGTAATTGTAAAATATGCTAAACACATACAATGCAGTCATACAATTCAAGAAGGAATGTGTTATATACATTTGATACGAATTCCAAAAGTAAAAAAAACAATGGAATCATTTATTTCAGCTGAAATATAGCATATGCATGTATGTGCAATAGTTGGCTAGCTAACTTGCTAGAACGTTACGTAGATAACATATGCTAAGGTCAGCTGTGCGCTACTTTTTATTTTTATTGTTCAATTATATGTAGAGGAAAATTTCCAATTTAAGAAAGGTCGTTAGCTTCATGAGTAGAAATGGATTTTAAAAATTGTTTACTATTTCTTGTTAAGCTATAATTTGTATTTAATTTATTAATTAATTTATTTTCGATGGATAAAAAATCCAATAATTAGAATCATGCAAAATGTGTGACATGATTTGCTCTTGCATTTCTAATCTAGTGGTTGCCGACTTATTGTAGTGACCTAGTTTAGTTTAGAGATTATGTGACCTAGTTTAGTTTAGAGATTATGTGACCTAGTCTAGTTTAGAGATTATGTGACCTAGTTTAGTCTACAGATTATGTTCAGCTTTGTAAATAAATATATTGTGCATTGTTTTTGAGCGACGATAAAAGTAGTGACGTAGGCAGACGCATGACGTTGCAGAATACGCGTATACGATAGGAGAAGAATATGGCTAGGGCTTGCAGAAAGATGGATATTGAAATGTATGGAATAGTCTGCTAATTAAAACGACGGCTAAAGAGACAAGACAACCATCCTCATCTGTAAATAAATATCAGTTGAAGTCTTCACAAGTTTTATCAAGAATGTTCTAGTTAATTGTTGTGTTCCTTGGATGTGTTCGGACTCGCATTAGAATAAGGGAAGTAATATCAGATGACACACACAATCCAAGCCAGGACAATATACTCAACTCTGTTCTAGTTTTTTTTTTCTTTCAGTCAGTGTGCCATCCAGTGTGTGAGTCAGTTTGTCTTTGATTGGAGTATTGTGGTCAGGTCATGACCTTATTCCACTCAACGCCACCCCCCCCTCCCAACTACATCCGGTGGTTCGCTCGGCTTCCTTCACCAATTAAATGTCCCCCAGGGGACCTCGGCACACTCTGTTCACGGCTTGACAATTTGAGTCTGAGATTGTGACTTCTGGTCTCCTTAACCCTATCCCATAATGCTCATTCTTGTTTTATTTGATCTTTTACTCTTTAATTTTTCTTTTCTTTCATTTTCAACACCTCCCCCCCCCCCCCCCCCCCCAAGAAAAAAAAATTGTGAAATATTTTAAAACCTGTTTAAGTTTAACCTATTGGAAGTGTTGACCAGTTATGTAACAACATTGATGACAGACACAGATGTGTGTATACAGTCTGACCCTAGTGGGGAACCATTCTTGACAGATAGATGGACTGTAGTAACGGAATTGTTGATAGCATAGTTTGTTAGTGCGTCAAATTGTTCCTTTTATAATGAATAATGAGTTCGTAACATATAGACCTAGGATCTATAATATATAAACGTTTTGTAGATTAATGATGAAATTAGTTGTTGTTAGAGGTTGTTATATAATTGGAGGCCCTAAACGAAGTGAATATTTAGTAACCCCAAATGAAATATATAATAAAAAATAAACAGCGAAAAAAAAAGACCCATTTATTTAAATTGAAGAAAAGTTTCACTATGTTTTCTCTAAAGAAATGTAACGAGTCCTGTGCAAGGCCCCCACCAATCGGAGGCCCTAGGCAGCCATTGCCTAAGCCGCCCTGTTGTAATTATGAGTTAAAGTCTCTTCATTGAAGTGCTGTATGACTAGCGGGAGGGAGAATGAAACGCCATAAAACTATTACAGTATGCTCAACACTGGAATGAAGCTGAAAATGGTGTAGACTTTACTGCCAACCATACCTCTGTTCTGTGGCATTTTACGTCTCGAAAGACGATCTTTTCCCTTTGCAGCTTCTTGTGTGACTAAAGAGGTCAATCTTTGATACACAGCTGCGGTCACAGGTTGGGCATACGTAATCACCAGGTGCAGTTGCATTTTCACTCTTCTTTCTACTACTGTTGTGTATGGCATCTGCAATCCGAGACCCTTCCTTTATGCTCACTCTCCATGCGAATTTATCCTGTGGCAACCATTCTTACTACATGCCAAAGCCTTCAGTGATACTGGAGACAACAACTCCACTAGGAGACTAAAACACCACTCCGACTGAATATAAGAGCGCTAAAAATATTAATAAGAGAATTCTAATGAACTTGACTGAGCTTGGAAGTTTCTACCCGCAGTTGTACCTAGTGGAAAGGACATAAAAAGGTTCCTTAGGATGAATGTACATTTCTACATCTTTTCTTCAGTTACAGCGACAAACATTTTTGTACCTCTAGTCTGTTCTCTCCCTTACTTTCTCTTTCTCTCTTTTTCTCTTGACTGGAGTATCTGGTATTTCTTTACCCAGTCTCTTTTTTTGTCTTTACTCGCTGGTCTTTGTCTCTCTGTCGCCATGCCTCCTTGTGTTTTTTTTCTGTCGCCCTGACTCCTTGTGTTTTTTTCCCTGTCGCCTGCCTCCTTGTGTCTCTCTTTCTGTCGCCCTGCCTCCTTGTGTCTCTCTTTCTGTCGCCCTGCCTCCTTGTGTCTCTCTTTCTGTCGCCCTGCCCCCTTGTGTCTCTCTTTCTGTCGCCCTGCCTCCTTGTGTCTTTCTTTCTGTCGCCCTGCCTCCTTGTGTCTTTCTTTCTGTCGCCCTGCTTCCTTGTGTTTCTCTTTCTGTCGCCCTGCCTCCTTGTGTCTTTCTTTCTATCGCCCTGCCTCCTTGTGTCTCTCTTTCTGTCGCCCTGCCTCCTTGTGTCTCTCTTTCTGTCGCCCTGCCTCCTTGTGTCTTTCTTTCTGTCGCCCTGCCTCCTTGTATTTCTCTTTCTGTCGCCCTGCCTCCTTGTGTCTCTCTTTCTGTCGCCCTGCCTCCTTGTGTCTCTCTTTCTGTCGCCCTGCCTCCTTGTGTCTTTATTTCTGTTGCCCTGCCTCCTTATGTTTCTCCATCTGTCTCCCTTCTTTTTTTTTTGTTTTTCTTTCGGCCTCGTTTCTTGTGTTTCTCTTTCTGTTTATCTGCCTGTGCTAGCCACAAGACACCCTGCTCATTAACCGCTGACCAAATAAACATATGACCTTAACATCATTTTGTATGGAAACAGAAAAGCTTGACATCATTTGGCCCCATTGATCGCAAGGTCTAAAAAGGGTACCTTTATTTTCACTTTACATTATATTTACCTTTAATGACAATATAAATATAATAGGGAAGATATGATTTTGTTACAACTTGTTACAACATAAAAAATAAAAGCCAGTAACTGAAAACATTCCGCAACATTCAATGATACATTTAGAGAGGAAAAAAATCACCCTGACCATCATCAGATTGCCACAGTACATCAGCTGCTTTGAAAAGAAAAGTAAATTGGAAAGACCTGAAGGGATGTTAGATAAAAGCTGACTTAAGACTATCGAGATGGGAACTCTTTGTTGCTAGTCGTCGCCTCCAGGCTTAACAGGAACTAGATAGGTTGAATCGTGTAGATGTGAGTTCTAACATGACACCAGACGCAGCCGATCAATCCAGTTCCTGTACAGGTGAACTTGGTAGAGAAGAGTTCTTAGAAGAATCCAATGAGTTTATCAATAGTTGCACTCCATTCAAGGACATTTCTTTGTCTTGCTGGCGAGCTGGTAATCTCTCAACAAATTAGAACATACAGACTAGCGATTCTCAACCTATTGTTAATGACGCACTTAGATTTTCGCTATGTTGGTCAAACTCTATCTCCCCACCTGTGTTAATTATCCTTTATGTGGAATGTCTACCGTGATTCATTACAAGCAAGTTATGATCCACCAGGCCTGTTTACAAATGCACCGTGGTAAACGAGGCCTCTTTACGAGCATGTGGTGGTAAACAAAGCCTCTTTACATAATGTAGTGGTATACCAGGACTCATCAATCTATATCGGGGTAAACGAGGCCCCTTTTTACACATATTCCGTAAAGTAAGAGAGCTCTTTACAAACATGACGTTATAAACAAGTCCTCTTCATATATGCCACGGTAAACGATGCCTCTTTACATAAATACAGTGGTAAACGCGGCCTCTCTAATGTAAACTGTGATAAACGAGGCTTTCTACATTTGTGACACACATAGTTACAATGCCTCATTTCATGCTTCCAATGATGGTATGAGCATTATTCCCAACTGGTTCTCATAACTAAGTCTTGTGTATGGTGTCGTCTGCGTGGCCTAATTACATCGACGTCTTAGTTAGGTCCACATATGGTCAATAGTAACACTTAAGAGATGGATTACTTAAAATTGCGAAATAATCTCACTTATAATTGGTCTACAAAGCCGCGCAACATCTTTCGGCCTCATCAATCATTAAGTGAGTGTAAATGTATCATCTAAATGGGGTTGTCTCTCTTACTTTTATTTTTTAACCCTTCATATTGCAAAAAACGTGGGTTTTTTTTGTTTTTTTTTTAAAAAAGTTATTATGTTTGCACTGTAGGAGAGAAATAGTACACAGTTGTCTCCTGTTTGACCAACTGCCTAACGTAGCGAGCCAACTAGAAGAGACTTAAAAGTCACTGACCCAAGTAACAGGATGTATGACTAACTTGAGATTGAATGAATTCATGAAATGGCTTTCTCTTGTAGTTGGGACTGTCAGCTGCAGGACGCTAAGTGAAGGGAAAGTAGGGGGGGGGGGGGGGTCCAAATGTTTTATGCAAATTCGAAAAATCTTTCGTCTTGTATAACAACATTAACAGTTCGATTTTTCTCTCTTTCTCTCTCTCTAATTGTCTCTTTCTTTCTCTCTCTCTTTTTTTACTCTCTCGTTCTCGTTCTTTCTCTTTCTTTCTCTCTCTTTCTTACTTTTTCTCTCTTTCTTTGTCTCTTTCTTCCTCTCTTTCTTTCTCTCTCTCTTTTCTCTCTTTCTTTCTTTCTCTCTCTCTTTTCTCTCTTTCTTTCTCTCTTTCTCTCTTTCTCTGTCTCCTTCTTTCTTTCTCTCCTATTTTGTCTTTTTCTTTCTCTCTATTTCTTTCTTTCTCTCTCTCTCTCTCTATCTCTCCTCAAGTAGACGTATTCAACTTATACCACCTCATCTGTCAAGTACGAGATATCTTACCTTGTTAGATACCAAACAAAATAATTAATTACCAATATTTAATTTACTTATTTGTTTGTTTTATATTGATTCTTGCTTTATCAGGTATAAGAATTAATTGTGGGAAATTTAGAAATTGATCCGAGAATTCAGTGCGTGAGAAATAACGTGTTTAAAAAAAAGTTTAATCAGAAAGACTGAGTTGATATACAGGAAAAGTTACAAATATTGAACATAAAGAAAGCTTTAACCTTAGTTTCAGAAACATAAAGAAAGCTTTAACCTTAGTTTCAGAAACATAAAGAAAGCTTTAACCTTAGTTTCAGAAACATAAAGAAAGTTTTAACCTTAGTTTCAGAAACATAAAGAAAGTTTTAACATTAGTTTCAGAAACATAATGAAAGTTTTAACCTTAGTTTCAGAAACGTAAAGAAAGTTTTAACCTTAGTTTCAGAAACGTAATGAAAGTTTTAACCTTAGTTTCAAAACGTAATGAAAGTTTTAACCTTAGTTTCAGAAACATAATGAAAGTTTTAACCTTAGTTTCAGAAACGTAAAGACAAATTGGAAAAAAGTTTTCGAAACCGGAAAAAAAAGAAAAACATTGTGGTTGTTGAAAGCAAGGCTTGGGAAGAGATAGGAAAGTTTCGGGGGAGCTAGAAAAGAGAGGGGAGGGAAGTTGTGTCTGGAACAAGAATTTGAATTTTGATTTTAGGCAGATCAGCACAATTTAGGCCATGTCGTGCCTGCAGTCCCTTAAGGACTACTCTCTCTCTACGTAACAGGGGCTAAATTCTAAACAGTTAAATCATTAAAATCAAGGTCTATTCACAGTTAAAATTGTAAGAGTAGTAAAGATTTAATAATTTGGTAAAAATCTAATGTAAATAGTACAAGACAAGAGACAAAGTTCCAATGAGATTCATTGACAGCGTTGACCTGGCAACACAATCTCTTCGTGTAATCTCATCTGGAGATAGATTTGACAAGATCTGTAAAGACATGGCTAACATTTCTTAAGGCATTTAGACATACAGTCTGCAAGATGAATAAAACGACAAACTATGTTGACATACATCTAGATGTGTGTGTCGCCTATTTTGTACAGGGATGATGGCAGCGACAATTCAGGCGGGATAGTTGTATCATAGTACATTTATCCGACTGCTCCAATTACCAAGTGGCAATACTTTACTCTCAGTTGTGGGGAAAATCTTTGCCAGGACACTCCTCGTCTGACCAACTCTCTAGGAGGCAATGAGCTCTCTCAAAGTCAGTGTGGTTTTAGGGATTGGAGCTTCTTTTAATCAACAGAGACCAGCTATCAACCAACAGAGACCATTCAATCAACATAGACCATCTATCAACATAGACCATCTATCAATAAAAAAAAGACCATCTATGAATCAACAGAGACCATTTATCAATCAAAATAGACCATCTATCAATCAACAGATACAATCTATCAAACAACAGAGACCATTCAATCAACATAGACCATCTATCAATAAAAAAAAGACCATCTATGAATCAACAGAGACCATTTATCAATCAAAATAGACCATCTATCAATCAACAGATACAATCTATCAAACAACAGAGACCATTCAATCAACATAGACCATCTATCAATAAAAAAAAGACCATCTATGAATCAACAGAGACCATCTATCAATCAACAGATACGATCTATCAACCAACAGATACCAACTATCAGTCAACAGAGAAAATCTCTCAAGCAACAGAAGCAATCTCTCAATCATGAGAAATTGGATTGATTTAATAAAGAAAACATAGATCTCTTGGGCAATGCTATAGTCTGTTAGGGGCTGGCTCACTGTTAGCTCCCGATGCATTGAACAGGTTTCGGGGATTAAAGAAATGACTTAAAGTCATCCAGTTTTGTCCTAAAGAATAACCAAAAGATGGACCGTCTGCTTAAACTGATGGAGTTCCCCGGGTCCAGATTTTGTTTACGGTAGAATCTGTTTTGATGACCTCCCCTTTTTCCAGTGGATGAAATATTTACACTCCACAGTTTCTAGTCACAAAAATACTTTATGAGTAATTTCCCTTGAGACTTCTATAAAACGTCATTTAGAGCTCTGAAAGAAAAGGTTGTGAGCGAGACGTCAAAGATGGCCAAGTGTAGAGGATGTGACCAGATGAAATAAAGACATTTTTTTTTCTGAGATTGTTTTGATATTTTGTTTAAAAACCTTCCGTTGAATCAGAATGCTATTTAAGAATTGCTTCTAGCTTTGAATTTTTTTTAAATTCAATTTTTGTATGGATTATAAAATATTCTCTTTGAACTTGATTTTTATTTCATTATCAAATGTTATGAATGGTATGAACGCCATTTACTCGAAGGTTCGAATCCTGGTAAAGACTGGGATTTTTAATGCGGGATCTTGGGGCGCCTCTGAGTCCACCCTGCTGTAATGAGTACCTGACATTAGTTGGGGAAAAGTAAAGTCGGTTGGTCGTTGTGCTGGCCACATCTCGTACAACGACTATGGTTCATCTCGTAAAACGACTACGGTTCATCTCATAGAGACACTTTGGTTCGTCTCTTATAGACACTATGGTTCATCTCGTAGACACAGTAAGGTTCATCTGTTATAGCATGGGCTTTGAATAACGAGATGAATGCCTGGGGATTAGTTATGGTTGAAAATTCGTCGCCCACACAGCAGTTCCCTCCTCTCCACACAGCAGTTCTCTCCTCTCCACACAGCAGTTCCCTCCTCTCCACACAGCAGTTCCCCCTCCCCACACAGCAGTCCCCCCCCCCCCTTTCACTCAGCTGTTGTGTACAAAGTAACGACGGTAAATAACCAAAAACAGTGTCGGATCGGGGTCTAGCACAGTGTCGGATCAGGGTCTAGCACAGTGTCGGATCAGGGTCTAGCACAGTGTCGGATCATGGTCTAGCACAGTGTCGGATCAGGGTCTAGCACAGTGTCGGATCATGGTCTAGCACAGTGTCGGATCGGGGTCTAGCACAGTGTCGGATCAGGGTCTAGCACAGTGTCGGATCAGGGTCTAGCACAGTGTCGGATAAGGGTCTAGCACAGTGTCGGATCATGGTCTAGCACAGTGTTGGATCGGGGTCTAGCACAGTGTCGGATCAGGGTCTAGCACAGTGTCGGATCAGGGTCTATCATAGTGTCGGATCGGGGTCTAGCACAGTGTCGGATCGGAGTCTAGCACAGTGTCGGATCAGGGTCTAGCACAGTGTCGGATCTGGGTCTAGCATAGTGTCGGATCAGGGTCTAGCACAGTGTCGGATCAGGGTCTAGCACAGTGTCGGATCGGGTCTAGCACAGTGTCGGATCAGGGTGTAGCACAGTGTCGGATCGGGGTCTAGCACAGTGTCGGATCAGGGTCTAGCACAGTGTCGGATCAGGGTGTAGCACAGTGTCGGATCGGGGTGTAGCACAGTGTCGGATCGGGGTCTGGCACAGTGTCGGATCGGGGTCTAGCACAGTGTCGGATCAGGGTCTAGCACAGTGTCGGATCAGGGTCTAGCACAGTGTATCACTGGCTCCTGATTTGTTTTTGTCAGAGGTGACTCCCAAATTGTTATCAGCAAGGGCGCGAGATTCGGGGAGTTTTCTCTCTACCTGGTGGGTAGTCGCCAAAGCTAACGAGAACCTTTTCTGCCAGTCCTAACGAGAACCTTCTCTGCCAGTCCTAACGAGAACCTTCTCTGCCAGCCCTAACGAGAACCTTCTCTGCCAGCCCTAACGAGAAACTTCATGCCTAAAAACAAAAAACAAATGAAAACTACTTATTGTGGTAAAACATTATTCAAATTTTAAAAACCACTAAAAATTCACACTTGTTCTATTATTTCCAATTTGATTATTATTACTGCTACCGTGCTGGTAAACATACGACCATAATTATTGTGGTCTTTTTTTTTCACCAATTCTGATAACCTCGGTACGCTTGGATGTTGAGTCATTTAAGCTTAGTGTCAATTGATACAAAATTATATTTAGTACCAACTGCAGCGTTAGTAACTCATAAGATAAGAAAAATAAGATGTCTGAACATTCTGAAATTGTAGAGAGGAAAAAAATATTTTGATAGTTAAATTTCCAGTTAAAATGTACTTTGACCTAACTGCTAGAAAAAAAAAAACACGAATTGGAGGATACCGCACTTTTGGTTCTACTCTAAGAGTCAGTGAGTCAGCCTTGTATCCGATGTTCTGTTTCTCCTGCCTCTTCCTATCTGGACGTCAAGATTCTTTGGCCCAGTCCAGTTGTAGAAAGTAAATACTGAAATGTAATTCAGGAGATCAAGTCACGTCTACAACTTTCTTCCAGTTTCTTTAATCATTTTAGTTGCTGGATCTTTTCTTACTCCAAGAAGAGGAGAATTCTGCTATCTACGTCTGGTCGCTTCTCTGCGTTACCATGGCTTTTCTATCTGCTAGTCAAACACGGCCCACTCTAATGAGATCATTATCATAGTCCGTACTCATGACCAACTGTTCCAGTTAACTGTTTGAAGAGCGGATCTGATGACGTCATCAACGGGTAGGTTTACGGTACATCTTGTAGAATATATGATGACTATTTAGATTCGACTGTGTAAATGTTTCTCGGGATTGGGATAAATAATGACTATTTAGATTCGACTGTGAAAATGTTTTTCGTGATTGAGACGAATGGAGACTATTTAGATTCGACTATACAAATGTTTCTCATGATTGAGACCAATAATGATTATTTAGATTCGACTATGAAAATGTTTTTTCATGATTGAGACAAATAATGATTATTTAGATTCGACTGCAAAACTGTTACTCATGATAGGAACACACTTTGTCTTGGTTTAGAATTGCTTCACCCAATCAAAAAGAATGTAATTTAAACATATTATTTGAGTGTCTGTGTCATTTGTGTGTGTGTGTGTGGGGGGAGATGTTAAGTATAGTTCGACCACCCTGATACTATTCTGACTACTTTATGTCCTCCAGGGAGCTGCGGTTGTGTGCCTCATGCGGCTGATAAGCCCTTTGTTGTTTTTATTCTGTCAGCGCTGTTTTCACGTCTTCTGTAATTTTCGCGCCATTTTTCTCTGTCAAATGCCTGCCCATCGCAAATGAGACTGTGTCAGGGTTGTGTGAATGCTTTGCGGGCCCGTTCTTTGAAGATGTTGCATGAAGATAAATAATCAATTCACCTGATTTTTTTTTTTTGTGATTTAGCGAAAATTCGTGGATAGCTGAGTAACCCCCCCCCCCCCCTTTTTACAAAAAACCCACAGCTAAACTGTGCCAACCATTTGAAGACTTTATCTATCGCAATGTGTGGGATGTGTGGTTGAGGTACATATGCTGCTTGATTACGTATCAAGGGGGTTTGGGTTCGAATTCCGACACGAAATGAGTGTCTAGGGTAGCAAGATACTCCTCCCCCACCCCAACCCCCACAAGTCCTGGAAATACATTGGACCATAGCGTCAGAGACGCACTTTACAAAATTACTTAAAACCATTTAAACCTAGCTGAACACTGAACTTATCTAATCAAATTCAAGGTCAAGTCTGCAGCACTTTTAAACAACACGAATCATGAACTTAAGTGCATAGAGGTTACAAACTGTGAACGGGGTCAAACAAGGAAGCACTCCCCCCTTCTGTGTTGACTAGACAAGAGATCCCCCCCCCCTTTTGTTTGACGTAACGTCTCATATTTCCCAATAGAACACCCGCGGCTGGGGAGACCTTCTGTCAAGATAAGACCCTTTGCTTCTTCAGACTTCGTCCAGTGGCACTAGACCATTGAGACTCCAGAAGATAGAAAGATGAACCCAAGAATAAATGTTTTGATTTGTAATATCTCCCTACTATACACATTGTATGTGCGTAGATGATAGTATTCTAGCACCAATTCTTGTGAGACGCACAATTTTTGAACTCATCTTCTTTGTTGCATTGCTTTGTAGCTGATGGAGTGGTTTTTTTTTTATTATGCTGATATAACGTTTAATTGAGGTCTGTCTGTGTACCCCTGTTTAGGGTGAGTATCTGAGTCATTGCTGCATTTCGCAGTTGTTTGGCTGCCATAATGTATTAGATTATATCTTCCAAGTTGTCGTTCTTACTTCTCTACAGGGATATTGGATCTGCACTAGAGTCAGCAGTGGCTGCCTGGTCGTGCGGTTTGCACGCTGGACTGTCGTTCGGATTTATCGATGGTCCCGGGTTCAAACCCTGCCCGCTCCCATCCCCCGTCGTCCTGAGGGAGGTTTGGACTAGGAAGTAAACTATCTTCAACTCTGAAGGAACATCCAAAACATGTAAAACATTTAAAGAGTTGTAGGTTTGTTGCGTTGAGGCCAAATACTTACTAATGTGGTGTGTTGGTAATATGGGACAGCAAGGTGCAGAATGATTATTTGATTAACATAACAAAACCCGATGTACAGTCCATCCAGTCACGGTCGGATGACGCTGTTTTACAACTACAAGGTTGTCTGGAGCAAACAGATTGGGACATGTTTGTAAACAACTGCCCAGTCAGGTGAACTTAACACAACTGTTAATTCGTACATCCAGTTCTGTGAAGACATAATTATATCAAAAAAGAAAATAAAAAACATTCAGTAATAATAGACCCTGGTTGACCAACATTAAAAATTAACATTCTGTCATCATTGAGAAGTACATAGAAGTCTATTTATAAAGCGTTGGTTATGAGTGTCTATGTGTTTTTTTTATAGTGTGTGAATATTTAGCCACGTGATTCCCTATCTCTTCTATACAAATTAATAACTAATTTTAATCAACAATGGTTATCACGTGACAGTTTTTTTTCGTTGTTTTATCAGTATTATCAAGTGATCGTTGGTCTCGGTGAATGAGGTCCATTATTTATTTTACGCACGAAGGTGCATGTTGAATGTCAGGGGGCCCAGGCAAAGGAGCTAAGGCGCGACCCTGACACACACACACCTCAATACACTAAAGTGCACAAATAAGAAAATGGTGCAAACATACAAACATTGAAACTTTACCTTTCATGTTGAATAGAATAAAAATGCCTTGCGGGTACTGCCCCCAGAAACTTTATTTTTAAAATCTAAGCTGTTAACAATAGACTACTTTTGATTTGAAGTTATGAAATTCGTATGTATCTAGAAGTTCCTCCCCTTTCAGACCGTGCGATTTAAGGAACAGATGATGTAAAGGTCATTTGTTGAAATGGTTGACGAGGGTGTCATGTGGCTAGGACAACGACCAACCAAATTTTCTCAAACTAATGTCAGGTACCCATTAGAGCTCCTCTAATCCCTAGAGATCTCAAAACTAAAAATCCCGGGATTCAACCTCGGCACCCCTCGGTTTGGAAGCAAAGCGCTTTACAACTCAGCTACCTAGCAACTCGTGTATCTGGAAACAGTTGCCAATCTCTAATTAATAACAGAATACTCTCTGTATAATGTTCTCACTAGAAACAACAGTTCAGTGTAAATACAGCTAAGAAAGCCTGAACACACATTCGCTGTGGTCACCCGACACCTGGTCTTACGCTACCATCTATCATAATATTTCTCGTCCAGACTTAATACACTCATCACTGTATTGATTCGCTCCACAGCTGTTTTATCACATACAAGCCTCTGTTGGGGGGGGGGGGAGAGAAAACAGGGGTAAGAGAGGGGGCGGCCGAAGGGATGACGGTTCGCAAGGCCGCGGGGGAGGCAACCATTAAAGTATATTTATGGGTGAACACATCGGGTCATAGTGTGAGACAATGATTTATGTCTGGACTATGAAAGGGGAGGTTATTAGAGTGTGCTGACTTAATGGAGATGCTAATTACGGGACAAAAAACAACAACTCAAAGACTCTTATAATTTATAGCAATATTGCAAGTCAACTCAGGCTCGTTTTGTTTTAGTTGTATTGACCAAGACTTTAACAATGGACTGAATGTATTTTAACGCCGAGTGTTGGGACTGCTTCCTATAAAATTTTACATGTTTCGGATGTTCCTACAGAGTTGAAGATAATCTATTCTTCATCCTTACTTTAACCTCTTGCAGGATGATACTGACAAGTGAACTCGCAACAGGGTCGCCGAGAGTGTTGTGGCCGCCTGCATGCGAAATTTAAAAAAATGCCCCCCCCCCCTTTTTTTTTTTCTAGAAAACAAAAATTCCATAAAGACTGAGCTGTGCCCTTTGATTTAATCCATCTTTTGTAGACCATTCCATTTTCCCCTTTCATATTTGCACAGTTGCTGTACCCTTCAAGTACAACTATGAACTATGCACTAAGAGCAATTTCGGATTTACGCGCCTAGGAAATTAGATATTTTGGTTCTTTGTGATAAACATTAAAAACTGATCTCGTTCTGACTACTCGCTTGTGCTCTTGTATTTGCGACTATTAGAATTGATTTGCAGCGACGGGTATATTACAATGAATAGTGTAAATAATCATGATCTATATAAAATTTGTCGATAACTTTGACCGCTCAACAGTATTAGGATATGTTCACTTGTTTGTTATTGTAAGTTATTAAAGTAGAAGCCGAAAAAACAAAAAGCTCGAAATACAAAATCTATTGACAGTGGAACTTTCATAATAATGATCACGTTTGTATTTTGGAGAGATATGCATTATATCCACAATCCTCTGACATACACAGTTTCAGAGTTGCCTGCAAATTTATCTAACAAAGGAAGCAACTCAGTGTTGAATATTTTACTAGAGTCTAAAACAAAGTCAATAATCCAAAGTATAAGTCACTTATACAATGACTGGAAATAAAATATAGTAAGGCAGTGTTTTTCACATTCCCGGGTGGCGACTCCCTAGATAACAACATCAAGAATCTGGAGCCCAGAGGAACGATGTAGGCATCCACATTAACTTAACACTGAATTCAAAGTTACAACATGAAAGTTCACTAAAACGTTTGTTTTTTTCGGAAATAGTATTGCCTACTTAATTAATTTTGGGTGCGCGGTGGCTGAGTGGTTAAGCGCTTGGCTTCCGAACCTGGTGTCCTGGTTCTAATCTCACTGAAGAATGGGATTTTGAATTTCGGGATTTTTAGGGTGCCCCTGAGTCCACCCAACTCTAATGGGTACCTGACTTTAGTTGGGGAAAGTAAATGCGGTTGGTCGTTGTGCTTGCCATACGACACCCTGCCCGTTAACCGTTGGCCAAAGAAACAGGTGACCAACATCATCTGCCCTATAGATCGCAAGGTTTGAAAGGGGTTACTTTACTTATTTCTTTAACTTCATCTATCAGGTGTTTAGCTGTGAAGAGCTTCATCTAGGAAGAGAAAAGAAAGAAAAAAGAAAGAGAAAAGGAAGACAAAAGGAAGAGAAAAGGAAAAGAAAAGGAAGAAAACGAGAAAAGGAAAAGAAAAGAAAGAGAAAAGGAAGAGAAAAGAAAGAGAAAAGGACGAGAAAAAGAAGAGAAAAAAAAGAGAAAAGGAAAAGAAAAATAAGAGAAAAGAAAGAGAAAAGGAAAAGAAAAATAAGAGAAAAGAAAGAGAAAAGGAAAAGAAAAGGAAGAGAAAAGAAAGAGAAAAGAAAGAGAAAAGGAAGAAAAGGAAGAGAAAAGAAAGAGAAAAGGAAGAGAAAAAGGAAGAGCAAAGGAAGACAAAAGAAAGAGAAAAGGAAAAAAAGGAAGAGAAAAGGAAAAGAAAAGGAAAAGAGAAAAGAAAGAGAAAAGAAAGAGAAAAGGAAGACAAAAGAAAGAGAAAAGGAAAAAAAGGAAGAGAAAAGGAAGAGAAAAGAAAGAGAAAAGGAAGAGGAAAGAAAAGGAAGAGAAAAGAAAGAGAAAAGAAAGAGAAAAGAAAGAGAAAAGGAAAAGAAAAGGAAGAGAAAAGGACGAGAAAAGAAAGAGGAAAAGAAAAGGAAGAGTAAAGGAAGAGAAAGTGAACAAATGAAAGAGAAGAAGAAGAAGATCGAAGAGATTAAGAAAAGATGAAGATGAAGTAAGAAGAAAACAAAATTTAAAATTAAAGAACGAGAAGAGAGAGAGAGAAACAGAGAGATAGAGAGAGAGAGAGAAACAGAGAAAAAAAGAGAAACAGAGAGAAAGAGAGAGAGAGAAACAGAGAGAAAGAGAGAGGAGAAACAGAGAGAAACAGAGAGAAAGAGAAAGAGAGAGGAGAAACAGAGAGAAAGAGAGAAGAGAGAAAGAGAGAGAGAAACAGAGAGAAAGAGTGAGAGAGAAACAGAGAGAAAGAGAGAGAGAGAAACAGAGAGAAAGAGAGAGAGGGAGACCTAGAAATCCAGGTTAAAGTGCTATAAATCTGGGTCACTGTGTTGACTCCTAGAAAAATGTCCTCTAAACTCTTGAATTCAGTGGCCCCTCTAGAAACAACTGGCATATCTTCTCCATTCACTTCCGTGGTCCCTAAGTCCAACACGAGACGGCCTGTTTGTTCGACCAAATCCCATCACTGTCAGATAATGGTCAGTCTTATCGCACTGGTCACAGGGCAGAAAACAAATTAGATTCCACTCTAGTCACCGTCCAGCCCCCCACTCCAAACTCTGTCTCAGGACATCCCCTCCCCCTTCATGACCAGAACATAAACACAAAAGAACTTCAGATAAAAACACAGAAAAAAACACAGACATTACTGCCGTGGTTCAAATCATTGAAACCGGGTGAACCGTGACATGACCAGGCGAGTTGTGTGACTTTATCAGGTCTGTTGCAACTCTAAATGGAAATTTGAATCCAAAATTGACAATACTTTCAATAAAATCTGGGACTAAAAGTACACAATAGAATTAGTCTTTCAGACGTTCACTTAGTTGTATCACTTAAGAGTAAATACTAACCTCATGTCAAATATATTGACTACATATTTCTACGAGCTCCTAGTAGACAACATCATTTCAATGTGGCCCGCAGTAAAACAAGGTCTGTCTACCTGATTCAGATGATGTACTTGAAACTATTTTTAGAGTACTGCTAATTAAGTGCATATTTTTCAACAGACAGATAGCTAGATAGATAACCTAACCCTTGTATCACTTAAGAGTAAATACTAGCCTCATGTAAAATACGATGACGGAGAAAAATAGCAGACGGCAAAATCACACTTAGTCATGCTGACACCGTAAAGATGTCAACCAATCCACCAGAACTGAAAGTTGGACAGCAGTATTGGCACGTGAAGTCACATCTCACGGACGAAGAAAGCAAGCGCCATCTACCGGCGAGAATTAGCACAGACGAAGAAAGCAAGCGCCATCTACCGGCGAGAATTAGCACAGACGAAGAAAGCAAGCGCCATCTACCGGCGAGAATTAGCACAGACGAAGAAAGCAAGCGCCATCTACCGGTGAGAATTAGCACAGTCTACAGCAGCATTAGCGCGGCTCAAGGCAATCTGGAAAAACAAAGACCTCTCCCTCGGCATTCAAGTCCAACTGAGGCTCGCCCAGTCTTGGCATCATTCTTGTATGTTAGCGAATCTTGGACGATAAATACAGAATTGGAAAAGATCTTAGCCATGGAATGTATTAGAATGATTGTGACTCCTACAAAGACCGCACCACAAATGAGGAAAACCAAAACAGGATCACTAATAGAGCCCTAAGATGACCCGCTGACAACTACTGACCATTGTCAAAAAAAAAATTAAGCTAAAACTGTATAACCCTATCACAAGGTCTTCGGTACTCGCAAAGACTTTTCGGAAGGGTGTTATGGAGTGTGTGTGTGTTTCTATGGTGATGCTGAGAAAAAGTTAACGATTGGTTGGTGGCTTGCATTTGGAATGATGCAAAATAAGAGGCATTGTCGTAAGCCGTCTTGGGTAGGTCAGACGACTCCAGATTGCTAAAGTGAAAAGACGTGATTTTTAGTGAGTTAGATTTTGTTCAAAATATCATTTTTATATACTGAAGTCTTCTACAATTATCTCAGTTCATCTCAAGTTAAATTGGTTTACATTGCAATAAAAAAGTGTGTATATATATATATATATATATATATATATATATATAGCATTGTTCACAAAAAAGTTATTCAAGTTATTTCAAGTTTTACAAGTTAAAATATAATACGCTTACAGCAGTTTAGTTGTCTACCAGTTGTATGGTGCTACAAGTCAACAATACAAAGAAAAAGAAGAAAAGTCTGACAGAGAAAGTCTGGAGGGCAACATAAAAGAATGGACGGGCCTGTCATTGAAAGAGATTTTATTCAAAAGACAGAGTGGAATGGAGAGTGACGGTCGACAGATTATGTGTGGTGCCCCAAGCGAGGGTATAGATGAAAAATGTTCTGCCCATAACACACTAAGCGAAAAAATGTATGAGTCTACACATTGAGATGAAAGCGTCATTAAGTGTTTAAAGTTGAAATTCTTTAAAAGAGGAACTGTATCAGTTGGTTGATAATATTTTGGTCTACTCTAATTAGAAAATGGCACTCATTTATGCATTGGGTAAGAAGGGACACCACTCGCGTTTACTGTTGAATAATAAAAAAATAAAGACCACAGATGTTTTAAGCCAACGTTTTAGTCATTTTAAATTCTCTATGAACTGATTGAAATGTGATAAAAATATTTCACTTTAGTTTTATTCAATCATCTGCATAGCTCTTAACTCACGAGTCACACACACATAATCTCAAATACACACACACACACACACAAACTCTCAATTAAAGGACACATGGAAACCAATTGCGTCATCACTTTGGTCTGAAAATCTCCTTCCGCCAAGTCCAACAAGCCCACGGAGTAGGGCATTGAAGACCGGATGTGGTCGCACTGTGAACAATGACATAAGAGCTTTACTCGGGATCGGATGACGTCATTCGGCTCTTGCAAGGCGGCTATTCCACACATCTTAAAGGGTTATAAACGCCATGGCAACTAAAGAGACAATGGTTGTATAGATATTGTCATAATCCCCTTTTTACTTTATGGAAGATTGCTTTTAAAGGGGAAGAATGGAGATGTTTTGTTTTTTTCTAGTAGCCTTAACTAAAACGCTTGAAGTCCCTCCCCTAAACCCAACACATTTTTTAACAGGTTAGGCCCTTATTCATTCTTGTGCAATATAGTTTGTGCTATCGATTGGCCTAACATAGTGGTCTTATCAATTGACCATATTTATTTGTGGTCCTACCTAGTGGTCCTACCTAGTGGTCATATCTAGTGATCCTATCTAGTGGTCCTACCTAGTGGTCCTACCTAGTGGTCATATCTAGTGGTCCTATCTAGTGATCCTATCTAGTGGTCCTACCTAGTGGTCCTACCTAGTGGTCATATCTAGTGGTCCTATCTAGTGATCCTATCTAGTGGTCCTACTTAGTGGTCCTATCTAGTGGTCATATCTAGTGATCCTATCTAGTGGTCCTATCTAGTGGTCCTACCTAGTGGTCCTACATACAAGTCTGGATCTTACAAATAGTCCCAAGAAGAAACTCTACACTAATTCAAACAAGAGATGGAGACACATTTCTTATACCACGTGCTAAGACCAATTAGTACAATTGCTCCTTCTTACTAAGTGCCATTAGATAATTGATTAAGGTTGCCTGAATCAGCCAGGAAAACCAACGACTCAGCAGAGTTTAAATCACTAAATAACTAGATTGACGCATAAAATGCGTATGACGTAATTATCTTCTTTTTTTTATCAAGAAGTGTCTGTATTATATAAGATAAGAGACAGTATTATATTTCACTGGAATACACGTTTGTAGTTGTACAACAATTCTCCCTCAAAAGTTACAGTTTGCGGGCTATTACAGTGCAGGCACAAAGGTTCAGAGTCCCCACTGACCTCAGGCGACATGCTTCACTACAAGAACATTAGGACCCATCTGTTCAAAACTTAGATATTATTTTGTCAATTAACTTTTGTGTTTATATCTGTTTATATCTGGGAAGAAGGAGCATTTGTACAAATTTGTCCTAGCATATGGGATGAGGAGTGTGCCTTTATTTTTGTGTCTTTCTGAGTATTTTATTAAATTTTGTTTTTGTATTTGAAGATTATGGTTCAGTGTTTTATGTATAATTGCTACTTTACTTTTGAGTCTTCTGTCCTGAAGGTTTTCTAAATTTAGTGATTTTACTAATGGTGTTACTCTAGTCAAATTTGAATACTCGTTTTTATTGTAGAAATAAACTATATTTCATTCTCTGACACTGCCAGGGTTGAGCTTCGTTGAGGGGAAACAAAATTTATTGTAGTTCCCTGCCCCCTCTCTTTCTCAGATCTAATTGACAAGATTTCAGTTGTCGCATGAAATGGGGGTTGGGAGGGGGGGGGGGGGGCTTGTTGTTACCAGCACCAAACTAAATCAAAGATTAAAATTCCTGTACCATTAATTTCTTAAAGGAATTCAATGTGTTGTCTCAGTGTGGAGTCTAAAAGATGAGCTGAATTAGCAGCACTCCGAAAAAAAAAAATAATGCCAAGTAGATCACCTGAATCAGGTGTAGGCGGAGTTTGTTTTACTTCGGGCCATGTTGAAATGATGATGTCTACCAGGAGCTCGTATTCAATGTGGGTCCACTAGTGGTGAATAGGTATTTTTGTTATTGTTCAGTCCGCATATGGTCATTGATAGAGGCGTATTCGTCATTACTAATACTGCTTTATCGATCCTTATGGAAATTTGTTGTGATTAGATGTGTGTGTGTCATTTCTGGTGTTTGTCTGTCAACAGATTATCAGTTGTTTATGTTATCAAATGTTTGTCAGCCGATTATCAGATATTTGTCATCAGCAGATGTTTATTTGTCATCGAATGCTTGTATGATATCAGATTATCTGTTGTTTATGATATCAGATGTTTTGTTCTTATCAGATGTTTTTATGTCATCAGATGTTTGAGTGTCATCAGTTGTTTGTATATCATCAGATGTTTATGACATCATCAGATTTTTGTCCTCATATGTTTGTATATGTATCACTTTATATGTTTGTATATGCATCTCTTCATATCTTTGTATATGGATCTCTTCATATCTTTGTATATGGATCTCTTCATATGTTTTTATATCTATCTCTTCATATGTTTGTATAACGTATCTCTTCATATGTTTGTATAACGTATCTCTTCATATGTTTGTATAAAGTATCTCTTCATATGTTTGTATATGTATCTCTTTATCCCATCAGTTTATGTGTCTTCAAATGTTCTTAGGGTCCCGGGTTCGATTCCCGTGAAGACAGGCATTTAAATTTCGTGATGTTTCAGACGCCCCTGGTCACCACCCAACTCTAATAAGTACCTGACTTAAGTAAGGTTAGGGTTAGATAGAAAAGTAACGGAGGTTGGTCGTTGTTCTGGCCACATATGTCACTCTCGTTAACCGCTGTCAACAAAAACAAAAATACATTTACACCAGGGGTCTCAAACACGTGGCCCGCGGCAACATGTGGCCCTCGAAACTATTTTGTGTGGCCCGCGACCACGTCCGCGAATTAAAAAAAAAATAGATAAAATTTACAATGACCACATATAAGCCCTGAAATGATTTACAACTGCACAAATCAGTAAGTGAGGTGTCACTGTCGCCCACCGACCGCTTAGGCTTTCAGCTGGGTGAACGGTGGCCTGATTCTTACCTCTGGCCGATAGCGGCTAGAATCTGACCACCATTATATCACTGCTCCGACCGTTTGGCCGCAAGGCTAATCAGGCCACGCGGCTAGCGAAACAGGAGAAAGAAAGGGAGATGGGGAGGGATGGGGTACATGTGTCAAGATTCTGTGAAAGCAAGCTTTGTTGTTAGCGAGATGATAGCAAAGGCATCACGACCATTCACTGAAGGCCAGTTTGTAAAAGAGTGTATGCTACAGGCGTGTGAAATTATCTGCCCCGAGAAAAAGAAACTCTTCGAAGGCATAAGATTGTCTGCGAACACAGTTGCAAGCAGGATCACCGAGTCAGCGACAAATGTTCAACAGCAACTGATTGCCGCTGCAAAAGACTTTGTAGCATATTCCATTGCACTGGACGAGTCTACTGGTGTAACAGACACCGCATACTGTGTCGTATTCATTCGTGGGGTCGACGAAAACTTGAACATTGTTGAAGAGATATTGGACTTACTCCCCATGAAAGGAACGACGACTGGACGCGACGTGTTTCAAGAACTGGAAGCTTGTATTGACAGGTGTGGGCTACCGTGGGAAAAACTTGTTTTAGTGTCTACGGACGGTGCACCAGCAATGTGTTCAGAGAAGGTTGGTGTTGTTGAATTAATGGCAGAGAAACGGAATCAGCTCAGCTTGGTGGGACCTTTTGCAGCCATACACTGCATTCTGCACCAAGAAGCACTCTGTGGCAAAAGTCTACAATTGAAGAACGTGATGGATGTTGTCGTAAAGACGGTGAACTTCATACGTGTACGGGGTCTCAACCACAGACAGTTTGTGTCATGTCTAGCTGATTTAAAAACGGTATACCGAGAGTTGCTGTATCATACGGAAGTTAGATGGTTGATTCGTGGAAAAGTGCTGTAGAGATCTTTTGAACTGAGACGGGAAATAGCATTGTTCATGGCAATGAAAGACAGAGACATACCTCAGCTCAGTGACCTAATGTTTTTGTCGGTGCTATCTTTTCTTACTGACATCACGCAACATCTCAATGCAATCGATTCACAACTACAGGGCACAAAGCGGCTGATTACTGTGATGTCTGATTCATTCAGATGCAAGCTGACTTTGTGGGCCACTCAGCTGGCAGATGGAAACCTGGCTCATTTCTCTTTTTTACAGAACATAACGGTTGAACTACAGCGCCTGAAAGACTACGTAAACATCCTCTTCAGACTACTTGAAGATTTTGAACACCGCTTTCAGCAATTCACTGCTTTCGAACCACAATTTTTCCTTGTTGCCACTCCGTTCGCAGTTGACGTGAAAAACGTTCCAGTGGAAGTCCAGATGGAACTACTGGACCTGCAGTGTGACACTGTTCTGAAGCAAAAATGATGTTGGCGTTCCAGATTTCTACCAGTTTCATCCCAGAGAGAGTTTCCAAACTTATTTTGCGCAGCTGCTAGAATTCTAGCGATGTTTGGGTGTACGTACGTTTGCGAACAGTTTTTCTCCACATTGAAGATCAACAAAACAACTTTACGATCAAGACTGACTGGTGAGCATCTGAGAGCAAACTTGCGGCTTGCCACTACACGCGACTTCATGGCCTAAAGTCGATGGTCTGGTCTCTGCCAAATGCTCTCAGCTGAGTGGACAGAAACATGAGTGACAAGCCATCTGCAGTAGGCCTAGTAATTATAGTGGTTTTTTTTGGGGGGGAACTACAGTTTCTGCTTTTTTTTTATTAGTGACAGAGGCAACTTCGACTTATTTTAGTAAACTAAACTGCCTGTGCATGTATAAACTACAATAAATATAATTAATAATTATATAAAAACTTTATTTTAGCATTTAACTGCAGTGACAGTAATGTTTGTAAAATTTAATGAAAAAACATTCTCTATTCGTGGTGTGGCCCGCTGACTGATTGTTACTTTCCACTGTGGCCCACATGCTGATATGAGTTTGAGACCCCTGATTTACACCATCGCTTCCCTTCAGATCGCAAGATCTTAGAAGGAACTACTTTTTTTTAAAGACAAATTATTGACTTGTAATAGGAACTTTTAGAAAACGGATTGAACAGACCGGGAAGTGTCAAGTTCCGCAATAGATTTGATTCCATTAGGGAGCATGTTAGTCCCGAAGGCCAAACACGAGATCTCGGTAATTAGATTTATTGCAACGCGAGAGCTACTTCCCGTAGCAAGGAGAAACGAATCACTTACATGATACACACACATCCACGTATAAATACACACATACACACACACAGATACAAACATGCACATTTTTTGTTTTCGTTCGGTCTTGCTACTTCAAGTTCTTTCTTTTCTCCTAGAGTCTGGTCAGTGTATGTCGTTGTGTGGCTAAAGCAATAAAATGACCACACAAGCAATAAGTGCGGAGCTAAACTACACATTTCAGTTATGTCAATATAAACTAGTGAATACCATATTAACATTATCTCCCCTTGCTTTCCTCGCTCCATATAGATTAATGGTGGTGTGTAGTTTGTAGAGTAGTGTGTGGTCTTTACTTCAAACGTATGTGGTCTCTACTTCTAAAATACCACCACTTTAGTCAAGTATAATTTCTTTCCCTAAGTAAAGATGCATTTAGTCATTTAGTCCATTCAGTCATTTCCCTAAGTTAAGATGCATGACTAAATGCATGACGCGTAGGACGTAATCATCTTCTTTTTTGAAGTAACGTTTTTATTTTATAAGAAAAGATACCAAACGAAATAATAATTTTTTCTACCTTTACCTATCCCTATACCTATGTCTGTTGGACCGTTGGGCACCAAGCAAGATTTGTCGACCGTCTTTCTCCATTCCTCCCTGTCTTTTGCCTTGTTTAAGGCCTCTATCAATGGTAGCCCCGTCCATTCTTTTATGTTGTCCTCCCATCGCTTTCTCTGTCTGCCTCTTCTTCTTTTTCCTGGTACTGTTCCCTGATGGAAGGTCTTACCAGTAGGTAATTAACTAATTGGTAAATTTTTTATTGATATTTTTTTTTGTCAGGTAAAAGAAATAATTCTTGATTGGTTGTGGGAGAAATAACGTGTACAAACTTTTAACCAGACAGACAGCTTTGACAAATGTTTCTAATCACATTTTTATTAGTGATCTCTACCCCTAAAATGTGTGTTCACTAATAGACTGTTGTCTCTGTTACAGTCAAACGTGGCCACTACTTCAGTAGTTTGTGGTCTCTGAAAGTTTCGTTACATATTATGATATCGAAGGTATCGTAGCGTATCTTTAAGTCTCGTATCGTATCTTTATGTCTCGTATCGTATCTTTAAGTCTCGTATCGTATCTTTAAGTCTCGTATCGTATCTTTAAGTCTCGTATCGTATCTTTAAGTCTCGTATCGTATCTTTAAGTCTCATATCGTCTCTTTAAGTCTCGTATCGCATCTGTAAGTCTCGTATCGTTTACACCATTAGGTAAACCTATATATGAATTAATGCCATTAATTCATATATAGGTTTACCTAAGGATCCTGATCGTTTTGTATGAGGACCTACCAAAATTGGCACTTAAGCCAGTCGTCTGCTGAACACCTTCAGCCTAAACTCTGCAGTCAGCACACGATTTTTGTCTAGAAAATTAGAGAATTCAAAATGTGTATTATTTGTAAAGTAATGACAGTATATATTGAAAGCCTGTCATGATTTAATGTACAGCCGCCTTTCAAGGGAAAAAAAGAGTTTAACAAACTGATTGAGAGTGTGCTGATATATGTTCCTTTTTGAACCTGTCTGTTGTCACTACAACAATTTAAAGCATCAATTATGGTTTCACTTAAATGAATGGATTTGGAAAGAGTAGAGAAAATGACGCACGTGAAATGAAGTAAAAGAGAAGAAGAAGAATAGAGAAATAGAGTATGTGTGTATGAGAGAGTGAGAGAGAGAGAGAGAGGGAGAGTGTGTACAGAGATGAATGTATCAAAACAAGAAATCAGGCTAGGGAGTACGAGAGAACTAAAACAAGGGAGACAATTGAACGAGAAAGTTTTTAAAAAAGTCTTTTGTAACGTGATTTGTGCATTCCATTAATCCAATTTGTACAATTGTCGGACTTAATGTTGCGATTTTTTTCTTCAAATCTCGAATTTCATGTACTTATTTATTGACTTTAATAAAAAGTTGATATTAAAATTTTAGATACACCGAAAACGTAGTATCGTAACACAAATAGATCATGAATGGTATATATATATATATATATTTATATATATATATATAGCAATATAGTTATTGCTACCGGCACACTAAACACAGTTGGCATGACTATATTTCAATGGGTATATGGACACTTGACCTCGAGCAGAACATGTTTACTGAGCGCCTAGACAGCACGGAACCCCCTCCCCCCCCCCCCCCCCCCCCCCCCAAAAAAAAAAAAGAGATTGGACCATAGAGTATGCTATAAGTAAACGCGAAAGTTGCACTATATAACACCTATTAAGGAAAAAAAAACATGTTCTGGGCCCTGAAATTGCCAAGCCGACACAAGAATGTAAAAGCCTAGTTAAATTCATTTTTGTAAATATATTAAGATGAACTAGCCAGGCAGAAATGTTCAAACTTTTTCAAGATCATTTGAATTAAAAACGAGACCAATACGCGTGTTGAATTAGGTCAAGTAGAGTCAGAACTAGCTAATAAAATGTTATACATTGCAGGTATATTATCTAAATACAGCTCACGTACGTCTATAATGGGCGTGACGTGACGAGATCATCTTCGTGATAAATAAGACGTCTTAATGAGGCCTTTAGTTTTTTTTACAAAACTTATATCAACTCACTTCGTCTGTCTGTCCGTCTGTCTGTCCGTCTGGGACAAATTTTGTACACGTTATTTCTTTGACTTCCCTATCTCGGATCAAGTTGAAACTTTCCACAATTATTCATTGTCCCTAACAAATTATGGCTCTGAGTTGATTGTATGTAAGTTGATATTGTGGATGTGAGTTGATGCGTGGCTCTGAGTTGATAGTATGATCATAGGGAATGAAAGGGGGGACACCTATTGATAGTAGGATTCAAGGATACAAGGATAACTATTGATAGTAGGATACAAGGATACAAGGACAAATATTGATAGTAGGATACAAGGAAAACTACTGATAGTAGGATACAAGGACAACTACTGATGGTAGGATACAAGGACAACTATTGATAGTAGGATACAAGGACAACTACTGATAATAGGATACAAGGACAACTACTGATGGTAGGATACAAGGACAACCATTGATAGTAGGATACAAGGACAACTATTGATAGTATGATACAAGGTTATAAGGTTGTCGTGAGATTACTGTGAGGTTGATATCAGGATCATATGATGTTGTAAAATTGTTGTAAGAGGGTTGTGAGGTTGTTGGTAGTTACGTTGTGAGCTGTTGTGTTTAAACTGGTGGATTCTTTAAGAAACACAGTGACATACAAACTGTTCGACGAATGCGTTTTAATTATGTTTTGAATTGTTTATTGTACATTCATGCGTTCATGTATTCACCAACTTTACATCTGTGATAATTTTTTTTTATTATACAGTGACTCATATTCTTCTAATTTGCACATATGAAAAAAAATGTACACACATATGCAAATATAAAAAATTATTTGAGATCAAAGGTTTTAATTTGAATTGGATCAAGACCTTGAGTTGTCCTGAAATGACCACTGTCCAGCGTTGCGATGCTGTAGTCACGTGATGTCCTGTTCCTTGTTATTTAAAGCAGGCGTTGCATGTTTTGGCGCAACTGATCTGATAGAAAACTGCCGTGCAATCGCCATCCATGCTGAGTTTGTCGCAGTCTGTGCGGATATCTACACTACAGTCTATGAATTTGCCTAACAATGTGGCTGGGGACAAGATGTTAAAACAATCAGCATTGCTGGAGTTAACTAGGTGTTAAGTATTTACATATATATCATTCATTCAATAAAATCTTAATTCTATCCTTTTTTACCTTTTACCTTTTTTCACCTTTTTTTGGTGTTCACGTTTCAAAGGATACAAGGACATGCGAGGTACCAGGTACGATGTTAGTTTGGTACCTCGTCGCCTTCATGCGATAGCATCGGGTCGGGATCAGTGGTTCGAATCCTAGTCTGGGGCTGTCTATTTTTTGCCGTATTTTCTTCACTTTCTTCTCTAAATAACCTTGGTACCTTAGTGCTGCTTGTCACGTGTTTATTATGTTTGTAAGACTTGATGAGATAAACTTGTGACATGTGCGGATTCGGAAATGCCTTAATTATAGTTCAAACACTTTAATAATCAATAAAGTAACAAGTGCTGATATGTTTTTTTTTAGTTTAAGTCTTTTAAACTCAAACTTGAAATAATAAATGTATGTATAAAAGATATAAAAAGCAGATACAGGATACAGTAACAACGATAAAAAAATGAGTAACTAATTACCTTTAAACTAGCGACTTCTAGGTCTAACTTTCTAGCTCTCTCTCTCTCCCTGTCTCTCTCTCCCTCTCTCTTTCTCTCCCTCTCTCTTTTTTCTCTCTCTTTCTCTCTCCCTCTCTCTCTCTCTTTCTCTCTCCCTCTCTCTCTTTCTCTCTCACTCTCCCTCTCTCTCTGTGTCTCTCTGTCTCTCTCTCCCTCTGTCCCCCTCACTCTCTCCATCTCTCTCTCTCTCCTCCCCTCTCTCTCTCTCCTCCCCTCTCTCTCTCCCTCTATCTCTCTCTCTCCCTCTTTTTCTCCCTCTCTCTCGTCCCAAGCTACTACTCCTCCATTTATATCTTTCCTTAGAATAATCTACAATCTAGAACCATGGCATCTCGATACCCTTGACCTTTTACATTAAATTTTCTTCGTCTGTTTTTTTTTTTTTTAATTTAACCTATGTTAATTATATTTCCCTGGTGTAGCCTTGAACTAAGTTTTGATCGGCGTCTTTCTGGCATCTAAGTGTGATAACGCGTGACATAATTTGAGCTAGGTAAACTGTCCTCATTTTGTGAACAATGAGGTGTAACCAGGGACGTGACACTGCTAATATCGTATGTCACATGTCATGTTTATTTATAGCTTGTCTCAGCACTAAAAGTTTTAAACTCCTTGTATGTTTTTAAAAACATATAACAGATGGTTTTAGTTTCTATTTTGTTAGATTCTAGAATTCCATTTAGAAACAGAATTAACTCTTTCTCTCCGTAATTATTTACCACATTCTGGTGGGATCAACGTTGGTATCGTCAGTTAGGAGAGAAAGAGTTAAAAGAAAAAAAAACCTTTTCCCAAATGTAGAATTAGTTGTAAAATGAAATGTGTTGATGATGAAGTCTGTGGGGACAACCTTAACACATCAAAACAAACATCTGTCTGTTAACTCTTTCTCTCCTAACTGACGATACCAGCGTTGATTCCACCAGAATGTGTTAAATAATTACGGAGAGAAAGAGTTAAGCATATGTTGGACGTAACGGAAAAACGTCTTCACTAGAGCAAAAAGAGAGCTCGTTTGTATAGCCTTGGTCTCATCTGTCTTACGATCAATAGACAAACATAGCACGCAGTCAGTTTTGCCCCAAGGGTCTAGTCTAGTTTGTAAAATGGTTAAATTGTCAGCGCTATCAAATGAGCAGGTTCTTTCATATTTTAGCATCAAGGCTTTAGATTCTATGGTCCTCAGGGCTCGAAAAGACTTTCCGTCAGGGAACAGTACCAGGAAAAAAGAAGAAGAGGCAGACAGAGAAAGCGATGGGAAGACAACATAAAAGAATGGACAGACCTGTCATTAAATGAAATTCTGTCCAAGGCAAAGGACAGAGAGGAATGGAGAAAGACGATAACGGATTTTATGTGGTGCCCCAACGGTTCAACAGACTAAGGCACAGGTTTAGGTGAAGATTCAGAGTATAGTTGATTCCAGCTAGCTTGGTCTTGTGACATTTCTGGAGAGTTTGCAGCAGTCTCTACAAGTATAGTCAACTACTGCAATTAGCTGGACAATTAGTGTCACAGGACTGTTCCAAAAGTGTAGGAATGTACTAAATCATAATGAGTCTAAAACCAGACCACAAGCTGTAGCTATATTTATAGTTACAACAGATGAATAGTCACATTTGATTACAGCAGCACCATTATTAAAATCACTAAACTTAGAGACACTTCAGGACAGAAGACTTAAGATTAAAGTAGCAATAATATTATACATATACACTAATTTATGCAGGGTTATGACAAGGAAGAGTAAATGACGTACGTAAGGCATTTTTTTTAAAAAGTAGACTTAGGGAAAAATTATGTGGGATAACTTTGTCACAAGACGCTAGCAGTGTGCTGGCGCCTGCTTTAACTGGTCGTGGTCTAGGGTGATTCTGGAGGCCCGACTGTTGACGCTGGAACTGTGTAGTGGTCTTTTGTGGCTTTAGCCATGTCGCGATTTAGGTGTTTGTTTATCCAATTAACATAATAAACTCAACACCAGTATAATAGTTGTAGCGTCTCACTTTATTAATATAGAATATAGAATAATATTATGAAAACAAGAAGAAGCGGGAAATACGACCGTCCGCTCTACAAAACCCACGCCAACTGCCCCTTTGTCCCCAAATTCCCCAGGTCACCCCGCCCTCGTTGTAGACTAGGTCACATAGGTCACGTGACAACAAAATAAACATTAAAAGCACAAACAAATACCCATTTCCCCTTCCAATACCAAAACAAATCTAATTCAACTAATTAATATATATTAAAAACATAAATAATTGCATTAGATTTAAAATAGAAATAATAGAAAAAAATAAATAAAACATTCCACAATAACTAAGGCCATGTTGGCGGGTAAGGGGTCAGCTAGGTCAACATTCCTTAGCCAGGCCCGTAGTGGACTGCTGTTGTTCTGCTACACACACACAAACGGGTGTGGGCTCACAGCGGTTTGTGACAAACTTTTGCCCGACTTACGGAAATAAAAGAGTTATCTTTCGATGATGCTTGTCTCGCATGATCGGACGAATCATATATATTTTTATATTTTATATAATTATACATTTATATGTTTCAGTTAATGAGTTCTCAAATCAAGCCCTAAACTTTATACCATTAAATGTGACTTAAGGGATTCTCACTATATATTATATCTTTCAGTGCAATCCGACTGAGCCTAGATATACACAGTATCTAATAACAGATTAAAGTTTTGGTAAAGGCGGTTGTTTGTTATGCTGGCCACATGACACCCTCGTTAACCGTGGGCCACAGAAACAGATGACCTTTACATCATTTGCCCCCATACATCGCAAGGTCTGAAAGGGGAAACTTTACTTTTTGTTTTTACCCATTAGAGTTGGGTGGACTCAAGGACAAACTAAAAATACTCAAATTCAAAATCTCAGTCTTCAATGAGATTCGAAATAACAGGTTGGGAAGCAAAGCGCTTAATCACTCAGCCACTGTGTTATGTACTGTAAAAAAATTTATAGTAGGCTTTTAATCGCACTTAATGTTACTTTATAGTAGCAATCAAAAGAGACTTGTTTATATTGCTTTTACAACAATCCCGAAATTCTAAATCCCAGTCTTCATTGATATTCGAACCTAGGACACCAGATTTGGAAGCCGACAGCCACCCACCCCATATATGAAGTACTTGACAGGTAAAACCTGTCACAGTTCAATGCCCGATAGATGAAATACTTCACAGCTAATAGTTTACAGTTAAACACAGTTAAACACACGATAGATGAAGCAGTTGACAGGTAAACACATGAGTGACTCACAGTGAAGCATCTGTTTAATACATTAAACAAGTTTCTTTACCGCACGAACGCAAAACTTGGGTTTGAACCGTAACTCTATGAGTTCTTCTACCAACGACTGTTGTAAGAAAATTTACATTGTTAAGCTTTTAATTAGTGCATTACTCACGGAAAGCAATAGTGCAGGCTGCCAAACACACAAGTAAACAGATAAGCTTCAGCATGGTGCCAGGTACGGGTACTTCACTTTATAATCAAACTTCTGTCTGTCTGGTTTCTCTCTGTTTCAATGGCATTGATTGCGGCTGTACTTTGAGCAACGGATTCTTTTTCATAAGTGTTGCTGCAATGGGGGAAACTAAAAAAGAATGTAAGATAATTCTGACACTAATGTAATTTCATATATATCTCCTTGATTACCAGACATAACCCTAATACCATTTACATTATTTTTCATCGTTCAACATTTCACTTGAAAACAACTGTTTATCTCAACTAAATCAAAACTTTCAGTTTTGGTCCCCCGAATTCTAAAAATAAAGCATAAAACAATTGACAGTATGATAAGGAACAGTATGTTACAATGGACAGTATGTTACAATGGACAGTATGTTACAATGGACAGTATGTTACAATGGACAGCATGTTACATTGGACAGTATGTTTGTATTGGCCAGTAGTGGGTATTTTCACGATAAACTGTGTCATACAATAATAAGGCTTGTCTTCGAGTCGGAAGATTTATGAAGAATGCAGTATTTTCCGTGGCTACGCAGCCCCAGTTTTGACCTACATATTTTGCCACATCCAGGTCAAGCATAATAATTGTCCGCCTGTGGACAAATTAAGATTTTCTTTTCGCCGTCTGCGTCTGTCCGTGGTAGTGGATTTTTATTTGGTCTCAAATAGTGTCAGGTAGGCCCTACCATTGATAGAGGTTCTAGGGCTAAAGACAGAGAGGAATGGAGAAAGACGATCATCGAATCTTGCATGGTGCCCCAACGGTCCAACAGACTAAAAAGTTTTGTTTGTCTGTATCCACCTCTATTTTGAGACCCATTGCTCCAGATTAGGATTTGGGAACTTACAGATGCTGTTATTCTTAGATTAGATTTCACCTGTACTTGTGGCTGTGTTTGTAGTACTTTGTATGAGTGTTTGATTCGTTGTGTGTGAGTGTTTGTTTCAATGTGAGTGTGTATGTTGTTTGCAAAGGTATGTGTGATTGTGTCAGTGTGTGTGCGTTTTTCTATCGATGTATGTTTGCTTTCAATTGCAAAATTGCTTTTTTTCCTGTTCGTAATTTTATAATAGTCAAAACTGCTTGAAATTCCTGTACAAGGCTCTAGCCTTCTGTTCAAAGGTCCTTGGTTCAGATCCAGGTTGATGAAGAAGTAAATTATTCAGCAAAGTCAGTTCACGAATCAACAGATCTGGTATCGCCTGGAAAGGAGGGGGGGGGGGGGAAGTGTTCCCACAATAGTCAAGTTTACCGTTGAGCCTCGAAAATCTTTTGTTAAGGCTTGATTTGAACAATCTTAATGAATGTTTCTTCACTACAATACGGTAATACAAAGTTTGTGTAACTCAATCGTTTAGTTCCCAGGCCTTGGAGATTGTTGACCAACGTACTAACACATTCAAAGGCGGCCCAACTATTCTAGTTCACCTCACCACCTTCTTCTATCCCTTGTAAGGCTTGTAAATAAAGAATACGTAGAGGAATGGAGAAAGACGGTCAAAAGATCTTGTGTGGTGCCCCAATGGTTCAACAGACTATGGAATAGGTGAAGATGAATGTTTCGAGCCGTTTAAAAGAGTTTTCTTCATTTTAGTTTTCACACCAACAGAGGCGTAGGGAAAGAGGGGAATAATTTGAAAATCCCCTGGGCCTCCACTTGAGGGCTCCCAAATTAGTGTTTACAGGAGCCCCCAATGAGGTCAAGCCCCCCCCCCTGGACCCCCAAATGATGGCAAATTCCTATCTACGCCCCTGCAAGGTTTGTGATTAATAAATTTAGAAAATACTTTCATTTAGCAGACTAAAACTCAAAATATCAAATGAAACAAATTTATTGTTCATTAATATTCAACTCGTATTGACAAAGAAACATAATTGTACGAGTCTTCAACACAAAGAAAGTATTGTCAGAATTATTGAGAGCGACAGCCCCTTGATGTGACTTGAATGCTGTGATGTGTCTGGGTCAGAGCCTCTATCTGAAGCAAGCCTGACAGGTCTTAGCACAACCGATCTGGTAGAAGACACTGTCGCAGTCGCCGTCCATGTTCAGGTCCGCGCAGTCTTGACGGATGTCGTTTGTGCAATCGAAAAACTTCTGGATGAGGGAGGCTGTGGAGGAAATGAACATTTAGAGTTAGTCTCTTTAGTTCAAACACAGACTAAACATTACTTTTAATTACTGTGTTTGTTTAAAAGTCATATATATATATATATATATATATATATATATATATATATATATATATATATATATATAAATCAGAAAGTAATGCCAGTGGCGTCACTAGGGTGGGTGTCGCCCGGTGCGGTCCGTTCAGAGTGACCCCCCCCCCACCCCTCCCCCCTAAATTAACTACAATAATTGGTTGTTAAACATCTATAAATGACAATTTATCTACTGTTCAATTTTGCAACATTAAGTAAAATTACAATGTTTTTTTGTTTTTTTTTCTGGATTTCAAACTTGAAAACGAATCAATCACTTAAAATTAACGATTTCATTTTTAATCAATTTGACCGTTGTAAAAGTGTCGCCTGTTCATTGTCAGACGTGTTATGCTTATGGTAAAGGAAAAGTTTAATTAGCCACCACTTTGACAATAGTTTAAAGGTAGGCCTTCTCTTATGTATCTTTGCTTTTCTAGTATACCTTCCCCGCAAAAAAAAAATAAAGCAAAAAGATAGGTAAAATAAAAGACATCTGGCTACAGATCTTAAGCTGCACCTCTAAAGGCTGTAATTTTAGAACCAAAAAAAATATCTACATTGTGCCAAGAATCATTTTCTGAATAGAATGTTGACCACATAGATTAAGTGAATATTATACACGATCTATTTAAGAGCTTTTCTGTTGGTTCTTACAATTTCCTGTATCCTTATGACTCCAAACACCGAAGCTCCTTTTTTTTTAAATCCCTGAGCTCGACAAATCATAAATTCAAACAAACCCTCCTTCTACATATTCTAACTAATTTAACTAAGTAAATATCACCAGCTTTTTTCTCACCTAAAATCAGTGGCGTAGCAAAGTACCCGTGGGCCCGGGTTCAAGAACATCTTGATGCCCCACCCCCTCTCCAATCAATAAGACAAATTTAGTGTTTGACAAAAAATTAGTAATCTAAATATAAAGACATTCCAATGTAAAGATCGTACCTTTTTCTTAAAAAAATAAGTAATTATGTCATAACGTTTGATTCAGTTAGGACTGCATAAAAGTAATAGTGTCTTAAAAGTCAATGTTTTTACAACTTCTTAACAGGGTTAAACGACTTAAAGGTGTTTCAAATGAACAAACAAATGTTCTTCCTAAGTTGTGGGCCCCAACTGACCATGAGTCATGGGCCCAAGCGTAATGAACTCATTCGCTTCACGCTACGCCACAGCTGTGGGCTCCTATTGGTCGTGAGCCCGGGCTCATTGAACCGCTTCGCGCCATGGATGCTACGCCACTGCCTAAAATCTTATAACTTATGAATCTGATCAGTGCACTATGTCAGGTGTGCTGTCAAACAAAATACAAATGTGCTTACGGTAATTTTAACTCTTTTAATCTTAACTCTTATAAATATATGTTTTACGTGGTGTGTCAGGTGTGCTGTCAAACAAAATACAAATGTGCTTACGGTAATTTTAACTCTTTTAATCTTAACTCTTATAAATATATGTTTTACGAGGTTTTCTAAAACATTTATACACCTTTCAAGATACACTTTAAGTGATGGGTTTTATTCACACAACATTCCCATCATCTTATGGAAATTCTATTTTCAATAAAGACTAATTAAATGAGACTCGGACCAGCTCACATTCCAATTACAAGAAAAAGGACGCCAATCTCATCATGAACAATGCATAATTTTTCGACTCACAGCCGGACACAACAGAATGAGACAACATGTGTTCCCGAAACTAAAAGCCGGGACTATCGAAAGCTGCCCCTGTGGAGCATCACCAGAGAATGCTGACCATACTCTTTAAAGCTGCATACTATGTTAAGACGCCCGAACAAGACTATGGCTCCAAAGCCCTCCGATAGAACAAAAACTATACGGAGAACTACTTGATCTGGAAACCACTGCGCGGTTCATCTCAAATATAGGATTAGCGAGCTGAACTTTCCGACATGTAAAATGAGAACGAAGAAGAAGAAATAAAGACCCGTCGTTAATATGGTCACGAAATGTCAAATATTCTGATTTTATAGAAACAATCTGTGCAATTCATCCTTCCATTGTTTTTCTTCTTGACATCAAAATAATGTTGTGGGCTAATCTAATCTGACTTCGACTATGTATCCATTATTACTAAACAGTATCCACAGAACATTACAAGTTGATATAGTTGATAACAACATTCAGTTCTATAAAATGATACTTTATTAACCACTGGGAAATTCGTCCAGTCTTCCTAAAACGTCGCTATTACTATTACTATTCAACTGCTATTCAAAACACAACCTACTCCTAACATAACCCCATGTTGGTCTCTTGTTCGCATAAGTCTACTACGTCATTAGTCTGTCTTACTACGTAATTACTTTTACCGTCGCTAAAACTATACACAATATATTTGTCTAACAAAACTAACCTACTCTCTAAACAAGTACATTACAAGTCATAGCAACGACTTCATTGTCAATTGTATTAGTAGCCGGATGCCTTTGTTTTCCAATTTTCCAATCCTGATGTGACTAGTCTTCATGCGTCTTGTGATGTTCCTATTTTGGACTTTATTTCCACCAGAAAGCTGACAACAAAAGACATACAATAACTTGCTATTAAGTGACAAAATCAGTCCCAATAGGAAGCATCCGAATCATTATTTTAACAACTGTCGCACTTTTCCTCTTAGAGAGATTAATTCACTAGTTAATTATTCCAGTAGCTCGCGGAACACCTATTCAGGCCACGCTGGACACTAGGGTTCCGCGGAACAGTTTGGGAAACATTGCTTTGAAGAATCACTTGAAATTAGAGGAAAAAAAGACATACTATAAAGACGAACACATGATCTTGAGATAGTATGTTTGGTATTTCATTTCTTTTCAATTATCTTATATTTTATGTTTGAATATTTTTCTAGATAAGACATTTCCTTCTTTGCCTGACCTAGATTTAGTTCTAGATGTTGACATTCTAGAGATTGCCGAGGTAACGTAGTTAGGCTCGTATGGAGATGTTATTTCTTCGCAAAACGCAAAACAAAAAGTCATTCTGTAGAATACCCAGATTCTGCTTTTTTCCTGTAACAAAACTCACACATATATACATAAACACATACCGACACACACACAGATATATATATATATATATATTCTCAAGCTTGCATCCAACGTAACATGGCAAGCCCTAACCTGGAACCCACAAGGGAAGAGGAAAAGGGGACTGTCCAGGAATACATGGCGCTGTGATTTGGAAGCAGATGCCAAGCAGATGGGCATGACGTCGCGACAGTTGGAGAGACTCGCCCAGAAGCGAGATGTCTGGAGGAAGCTGGTTGGTGGCCTATGCCCCAGACGTGACCTCAGGCAGAGATGAGATGATATATATTTATAAAGATTGAAACGGAATGGCTTAGAATATTGGATTTTGCTAAAAATGCAAAAGAAAAAAAATTAACATTAATTAAAAAAAAAACATAGTTTACTAACACTTCCTTTATTCTGTACACCGGATACACCAAAAAGCTATTTACAGTCATCTGCCATAGATAAAAATCTGCGGTAGTCGAATCCTTGTTCAAGAATGCAGTACTCTCTCTATTCTGTGGTTGCTAAACCCTAACAGTTAGGAGAAAGGGACACGGGATGGGTTCACTTGGAGAGCTAGCATAAAGAAAAGATCCTAGATTGCAGACGGCGTACACACCAAAAGGAGAATGTGTTGTTGTTTTTTTAGACTGAAGACTTTCTGAGAGCTAAGAGATATCATTCAATTTGTCTTCTCGTCTGGGAAAAAAACAAAGCTTGTTAATAAGAAGCTGTTGTTTAAATCTCCTCATTGCCACGGATAGGCATAAAAAAAAAAATGCAAATACGCAAAACTATATTAAACGTGTTCATAATGAGATATATTTCTTCCGGAAAACTATGGTTGTTATATGGCCACATAAGCATTTAAAATTTAAATTTGGAACCTATGGGCTTCCATAGGTAATAAGGACAGATTCTTCCGAACCAAATCCAGTATCTTCGTATGTCTACAACAGTGATGCCCAAAGTACGGCCCGCGGGCCAGATCCGGCCCTTGAAGTGGTTCTATCCGGCTCGCCGAAACGTCTCTTCAAAGTTTAGAAAATCCCCCCTTTCCCACCCCCTCATAAAAAGGTTGAAAAATGTAGCTTTACCTACGTTAGGGCCCTCATTTTTTTCTAATGCATTGGTACCACATCATTGAACACTTTAATGGGAAATGTACCAGGAAAAGTAAACGGATCTTCACCTTTTGTGGAACATGATAATATGCCAACATATTTGTTTTATAAAGAACGTGTGGCTGTTTAAACACAAAAACACATATGAACAGCATTATGAAACAAATATGGCGGCATTGGTGAGCATATTTAACAAAAAGAGACAAGAAAATGAGTCGGTGGTAAAACTTGCTAAAATGTTGCTCACATTTGACGTAGAGAAAAGAACCTATTTTCCGAAGCCTGAAAAAAAAAAAAACATTCCAATATCCCATTAATTAATGTAAGTACTACATCCATGGGTTTCTTATAAAATTAGTTTAAAGTCAATTTCATTTTGTTTAGTTCATTTTTTTTTTTACCTTTTCGGTCATGTGGCCCGCGACACGAGTATCGGAAATTAAAATGGCCCGCTGGTCGAATTAGGTTGGGCATCACTGGTCTACAACACAAGACAATGGACAACCTAGTGATGGACAAGTTTGGACAGTTTATGAACAATTTTAACGTGAACTGTTGTGTAAACCGTGAACTAACGTTAGTGTCTTATGTGTTGCTGGCAATGTAATCTCTTCAGTACTGAATAAAAAAAAAAGAATAAATTCTCTTTACATTCGAAAGAAGAAAATATATATTCACAAAATACTGCCTTAAGGTCACATCAGACCATACAATGTTCTGGTCAAAAATGAACTTGCAGAGGTTTGGTTGCATTGGATTAAATTTGGTGAAGTAATGTAGCTTATGTCGGAAATGTTTAATATTATTTGATTCTGCGGTGAAACTGTTAAAAAGGGTATTATATGGCTAGCAAACCAATGCCGATATTTAGCAAGATAAATAAACTCGCAACGCCCTTCAAAGTTAAGCTAATTCCCCAAGATTTAAAACTCTCGGCTGAGGAGCTGAGCTCTTTAGCTCTTTAAAACAAGAATACAATGAAAGTTTCTTTTATCTCACAGGACATCGAAAGTCCTAGAGCCGGCCTTTGCTGTTGGCTTCCATAGAACGTACAATTGAACTCTGAATGTATCCACACGAAAAATAAATAGGACGTTAATGAAAGTTTGATATAAAAACAAGAAACATCTATAGAGTATGTTGTGAGTGAGTACTAAACTATATTTTGTACTCACGGAACGCTAGTGTACAAGTCATCAAACACACAAGCAGACACAGGAACTTGAGCATGGTGGCGAGGTGTTGGGTCTTTAGACCGTCAAAGTCAATAGAGCTAGTCTATAATCTGTTGTGCACCCTGGTTCTGTAACATTTTGTGTTGCTGGGTTTTAAACCTAGCTTTAGTTTGTTTTTTTAAATCACAGAGGTGTAGTCCAAGTGGAAGGTCAGCGAGTTGACAGCTCATTCGATCTAGGTATAATAAATGTTTCTTTTAAACTCTTTTTTTTAAATATATATCTTCTTATAGGTAAAGATGTTTCTTTCTTAACAGAATATAATTACGTCCTACGCCTATCCATGTGTTAATCTAGTCGTGCGTGTTAATAAGAGACTTTAGTAAAGTAGGTCTTTAGTTTTCATGGGTTATTCAGAGTACCCGTTTCTGAATATTGCATTATTTTTGTTATTAGTAAGTTATGTTTCATTGTCTTATTTTTATAAAGTCCTGGACATTAAAATCAGACTGATGCGCTCCCTGGTCACGGTCACATTTTTATATGCTTGCAAATCTTGGACGCTGACTGCAGATCTCGAGAAGAGGAATCTAGCAATGAAACAAATATGCTACAGAAAAATCCTTTGTATTACTTACAGAGACCACATCACAAGTGAAGAGATTAGAAACAGGATTAATACAGATATTGAATTTCACGATGATTTGCTGACCTCTGTCGAAAAACGTAAATTCTATAGCCACATGACAAGGCTCCTTCAGGGAACAGTAACAGGAAAAAGAAGAAGAGGCAGACAGAGAAAGCGATGAAAGAACGACATAAAAGAATGGAAAGGCCTATCATTCAAAGAAATTCTATCCAAGGTAAAAGACCGAGAGGAATGGAGAAAGAGGGTCAAGAGATCTTGTGTGGTGCCCCAACAGTTTATCAGACAAAAGAGGTGAAGTTGGTGGTATTTTAAAACAAATATGATTCAACTTATCAAGAAGATGAAATAGCTTCTTTCATTACATGTACGTTCAAACATGAGATGATGTTTGGAAAACTGGATGCCTTACGAAGCGATGACTTCCTGATAGACATTTGCTAACTTCAATAATAGAGTTACTTAGATAACTTATATATCACATACTTGGAAATATGAGACGGATGTAGCTGACCATGAATATAAGCATTTCGCGCTTCAGGTACGAGTAATCAAACAACCGTGATGAGAAACTTTGACTTTGCGTTTTTTAAAGACCACTAAATTGAACTTAGAATCTTTTGAAAGTCTGAAAGACATATTTGTAGTACTAAATATGTAGGTCACACCTGGGTTAGTCATGTGGAAAATTGTACTCATCCTTAAACTTCCGAATCAAAGGCATTGCCATCAAGTCTAAAACTAGGATTGCTGCTGGTCTTGCGTTTTGCGCACTGGACTTTCGTTCGTCTCGAGGATCCCGGGTTCAAACCCTGCCTGCTGCCACCCCCCGTCGTCCTGCGAGAAGGACAAGAAGTAGATTATCTTCAACTCTAAAGAAACATCCAAACATAGTAAACATTTTACTAACAAAACAAACATATAAAATTCGAAATATTACCAATTATTGTTATTTAGTAGAAGCAATTGACAGGGATATTAAATAGAGGCATTGGATATAAATATTGAGATGTTTATGGATATTGAGATGTTTATGGATATTGAGATGTTTATGGATATTGAGATGTTTATGGATATTCAGATGTTTATGGATATTCAGATGTTTATGGATATTCAGATGTTTATGGATATTTATTAACAGAAATATTAGACAGGGGTTATTGGTAAAAATTTGATAGGGATATTTAATAGAAGCATTTGAAGGATATATTTAATAGAGATATTGATAGAAATATGTAATGGAGAAATTGATAGAAATATTTAATAGAGATATTGATAGAAATATGTAATGGAGAAATTGATAGAAATATTTAATAGAGATATTGATAGAAATATGTAATGGAGAAATTGATAGAAATATTTAATGGAGATATTGAAAGAATAATTTAATGAGGATATTTAATAATTAAATCTCTAAATTTAGAGACGACTCAGGGCAAAAGATTACAATGTAAAGTTGCCATAATGCATAAAACATGTACAAATACAAAAACAAAATCTAATAAAATAATCCGACACAAAGATAAAGGCACATTTTTTATTCCATATGCTAGGACAAAGGGCTACAACGGCATGCAGGATTGCCCGAATCAGCGAGGAAAACCAACACTTTGAAAAGTTTAGGTCCCTGATTACCATGCAGATTGTCACGTGATATGCCCAGGACGTAATTATTTTCTCTCTTGAAGTAACGTCTGTAATTTATAAGATAAGTTTGATGTGAATATCTAATGGAGATATTTGATAGGAATATTTCCTTGACTTTGATAGGGATCTGTAATAGAAATTGAGATAATTAAGATATTTTTTTAGGTATATCTAAAAATTATTTGAAAGGTATATTTTATTGTGATGTTGGATAGCAATAGTTGATTGAAAGATTTGATAAGAATATATATGATAATCTCTTGATAGGTGTATGTATGAAAGTGATACTTTTTAGGGATGTTTAATAGAGATCTTAGGGATGTGTATTGTGGGATATTGCTGTGCAGATTTCCTAGGGATGGTTAATAAGGCTAAGATGAAAATCAAAAGCTGTCCAGATCTAGCAAGAGAACAAATGAGTTGGCTACAAGACGTTGGAAAGTCAAAAGCTGTCCAGATTTAGCAAGAGAATAAAAGAGTTGCCTATAAGACGTTGGAAAGTCAAAAGCTGTCCAGATTTAGCCAGAGAATAAAAGAGTTAGGCTACTGAGGCTACATGACATTAGAATGATCACTCATCAAGCTGATTTCAGAATGTAATATTAGTTTGTGTGTGACTTAGTTGCTGTCAATACAAAAACTTAATGAGGACCACTACATCATTGTTTTTCATCGATCTTCATCTCCGGGTCGATCGAATCAGGTTTATAGAAACACAAATGATATGAGCAGAATGGTTCATATGTGTCAGGGTGACCTGCGCTGTTTGGCCTGACTTTGAAAGCAATGTTTAAGTGACTTAAGAGCAAGTGTTTCTGACGTCTGCTTTGATGAAGCAGGCCACTATGACTACTGATTGGATACGCCGGCGGTGTTTAGTGACTGGTTTGGTTCGACCCTGGAACAAGGGCAACAACTGCAGATAAAGTTTGGGAACATTCAGCTGTTGGAGTTTGTTATCAACATGTCAACACGTCTGTCTCTGCGTATGTAGCCAGGTTTCTAGATCTTATAGGATATTGATACAAACTTGACTGATTGGTTTGACTTTATAACAGTTTGCTTTTAAAAGAGAAATAAAATACTTCTAATAAATACCAGAATTCTTGCCAGTCTGTTGTGATGTTAAAGGCTGACCTGATGCAAGATTTTAGTTCTTAACTTGTCTTGACTTTTATCTCGTCTCAGGTCTCCAACTGTCACTTTTGATTTGGTTAGATCACACCGAGAGGTCACCACACGAGAATAAGGAATCCGTAATAATGTCTAGGACTTATTATCAGCGGCGTATCCGGTCGAAGAGTGGGGGATTTCAATATGAAAGAAATCTGATGAGTTTTCCGAAGGGAGATGGGCGGAACATTTTCATGGTGGTAGGGGATAGGTTTTAAAAGGGTAGTCTTTTTTACTATAAAGAGCGAATTTTCCTAAACTGTTATCCTTCTCCCACATTAAAAAGAAATGTTGCCTACGCCACTGCTTGTCTACTATGACCTATATTTTCGGTGTTGTTGTAAGGCGCTGCCGGATAAGTTGTAGGCCTAATAATTGTTGCAATGTTAAGAGACTGAAAGAAATGTTGTCAGCTTAAGTATGAACATAATTTATAGTAGCTGACTTTGTAGACTATTGAAAATAGGTTCCTATGCAGGCCCTTGCCAGGTGTGAATGGACAGAAAGAACTCATTGAACCCAAAATACTTTTTTAAAATTCTTCTTGTATACATATACATATTTTTAAAAATCAATTTAATTACACGACTTGATTGACAGAACTACACTTCGTATGAACTTTGTTTTTAAAGTATTTTTTGACATGTAAAAGTACTATTCTTTTTGTTTTTATTGTTCAGACTTTGAACTTTTCATTTATCACCTCATCTACGTATGTGTATTTTGTGCTAATTGCTTGTCTTTTTGTTTGTTTGTAGCTGACGAAGGCCTCGTGGCCCGAGTTTCTGTTGGTTTTTTTGTACGTTGGCCCAACAGGGTTTCCCAGATGTATGTTTAGTGTATTTTTCTAAGAAAACTTTATAATATTCTCATGTTCATTTCCAATACAAACTCCTAAGACACTTGCTACGCCATTCAAATTGCGTGAAATAGAATCAACAGGGGCGTAGCTAGGAATTTCGCTATCATTTGGGGGCCCTGGGGGGGGGGCTTGACCTGTTTGCTGGCCCCTGCATTTTGCGTAATATTAAATATTTAATTTAAAAAACACTCTTTTGGGGGCCCCCTCAAGTAGGGGCCCTGGGAATTTTCTCATTCTCTCCCTTCCCCCCCCCCCCCCCACCGTAGCTACGCCTCTGATAGTCAAGTGTAAAGTCTGCTTCGTGTAAGCTGTGACTTTAGTTGATCATAAAGTTTGGGTTGTAACAAAAGTTAATGTTTGTTATTTATTTGCATCAAAAGTCAATGTTTGTATTGACTTGTAACAAAATTTAATTATTGTTATTGACTTGTAACAAAATTTAATTATTGTTATTGACTTGTAACAAAAGTTAATGTTTGTTATTTATTTGCATCAAAAGTCAATGTTTGTATTGACTTGTAACAAAATTTAATTATTGTTATTGACTTGTAACAAAATTTAATGTTTGTTATTGACTTGTAACAAAAGTTAATGTTTGTTATTGACTTGTAACAAAGAATGCTGTAAAATAATGTAACTAAATTACACAATTATTGACATTTCTTTCTCGTAGACTGTTTGACCCCGGAGGCTGACCCTTCAACTCAATTGGTGGATATAAATAGAACATTTGCTCAGTACACTTGTCGGGCAGGCTACAGAATAGAGTCAGGCGACCTCCAGAGATCATGTGACGCTAATGGTACTTGGTCAGGGAGCCCACCTGTCTGTGTAGTAGATAGTAAGTCAACCATAAAGTGTGTTTTTGTAAAATGTATGTCCAATACTTAACGTTGCAAACTAGGTCAATCTCCGTCAAACTTTCTCGTGGCTGTGAAGTATTGAAGTAAACACACAAACAGGGCCGGCCCTAACAATTGCGGGGCTATATGCGAAACGGATTGCGCGGAACCCAGTTTGGGTAGGGATATGGATAATAAGTGGACATTAAGATGTTGTATTTGAATATAAATTCGTCTTTGCATTTTATTCATTCTTTACTAAGTACACAATCACGATCAAATTAAATATTGTACCTTGCGTGTAGCGAGGTCATGCAGTATATCATCAAAATTCTGCTTCCTAAATAGGTCATGCTCAATAGCAAGAATTGGCCAATTGTTTAATCTATCTTCGTGAATTGTTGACCTCTTGATTAGACTGAGGCCCGAGAAGCTTCTTTCATCAATTCGCCACAGTTACGGGTATTGTATAATGCCGTTTTGTTTAATTTGCGTGTAGCATTAACGTTTTCCATATAGAATGACAATCCAAATTGACAATTTTGTGTTTATTTCAGTAGATTTTTATGAGTTTTCTGGAGATTTTTATGAGTTTTCTGGAGATTTTAATAATTTTTGGAGATTTCCAGGACTTTCTCGAACATTTTGTTATATCAGTAGATTTCCACGAACTCCTGGAAAATCAGGAGACCGCTGGAACCCTTATTATATAAGTTAAAATTATAATGGTTTAATTTTAAAATTTACACCTAAAATTAGTACCCACTGCGATCGCATTGGTTTCAGTGGTTTATAGCCGGCCCTGCACGCAAACGCATTTGCAATCTGCATATTTTGCCACATCTAACGCAGCCCAAGCCGTAGTCTTCAGGAAGTCCACTGTTGTCTTTTCTTCCTCTGCTTATCTGCAAGGGCCCTTCTATGAGCCCCAAATGTTCATCATAATATCTACGTAATAGAACAGCCCCATATGGTAACATGGTTTATCACTAACTAGTCTCATCGGCAACGGGCTATGGTCATTATTTTCTTGTATTACTTTTTTTTAAAAATCTGGCTCATCTAAAAATGATCACGTGATGGCATGTTGTGTGGATAAAACTGGGGTTTAATATCTCTTGCAGTTCACACTGGAACATGTTGTTTTATTTCGTTTTATTTGAGACCTTTTTTTTTTTTATATTTACACAGGTGTCATGCCAAAGGCGTATCTTGTGATTCTCATTGTGGGCGCTACTGTTGCTGTCTTCCTTGCCTGTATACCATATGATTTTTACCGATTTAGAAAACGGAAGAAGAAAGTCAGGGACCACCAAGAGAGGCTCTCACTGGTGACCAGAATCGCCCCTGGTCACGCCAAGGTCATCATCGAAACAGTGGCCATAGAGCCAGAGCTGGCAACGAACGCTCATCAGAGGCGGTTTGGGTTGAAGTCTTTGTTTAGCGTGTTTCGCTTTGTGGGCGGGAAAATGAAGGCGGGTCAGGGCGCTCCAGACTCTTCGCATCCCCTGTGCCCTGAAGGTCACGCCGAGCCGTTGTCTGGGTCAGACCAGGGACCGGAGTCGGATGGGTTGACAGCGTCTTCGTTCGTCTTCCCGCCAGACCAATCGTCTGCTGGGCCTAGCGCACACGACGGGCTGGAGTCTTGTGATGAGGACATGGATCTAGCAGAAAAACGGCCAGGAGGATTGATGGACGACACCTCAGGGCCGAGATCACCTCCCCAGGCCACATCCCCGTCATGTCTAGTGCCCTGCACTATATCCCCCTCCACGAGCACGGGCGCCGTGTCAAAAAAATCATTCTCCATGTTCCACAAAGCCAATGAGATGTTCGGCCACCAGTTGACTGCTATGCGCCAGGAGTCCGACACCCGGGGCGCGCCCCAGTCAACACCGATCTCCAACGAGCCCGCGGTGGTTCAAGTGACTTGTCTTAATGACGTTTCGCTAGTCAGAAACGCATTTGAAGAAATTCCACCGTCGACGTCATCGCCGGAAATCGCGTCACTCCCAGCATCCACCAATCAGACGTTGGAGAGGAGATCGTTGCCAGGCAACGTGACATCGATAACTTACCATTCCATGCCTAGCATTCAAGACAATAGTCCTTAGCAAAAATACATCATTAAGTTTCAACACCAACGATGACAACCAGGCGACACGAGTTCAAGTCTTTAGGGGAAGGCACACTATGCTTGTGTGGTAGACCCATCAAACGCAAAATAAACATTTTAACTAAAAAAAAAAAGTTCGCGCTTCAAACTGGAGCTTCCTACTGGGAATAATTGGAAAGCTGGAGGATATTGTGTACATTTGCTTTATGGTACTGACCTTTGACTCGGGTTACATTAGCGTCAGTGTACTGACCTTTGACCTGCTGTTTTGCATAATTTGAGTTCATTGGGCTTTTGTTGTTGTCAACATAGAACATAATAATTTTACATTTCGCAATTTTTGTATTGTAGCAATTTTGAACATTGTCTTTATCGGCAGTGGCGTCACTAGGGTGGGTGTCACCCGGTGCGTCCAACACCCCCCCCCCCCACGTATCCGTAGGGACGTGACGTCACTGTTTAGTGGTACTGCGGATTAAATGTATCTATTGACTAACTAGTTTGATTTTATTTTTTTGTGTCATTGCTATTAAACCCTTTCAGACCAATAATGTTATATCTGTAAATGTGAACTGTCAGACAGTCACATTGCTCAGACGGATATTTTATTTGAGGGTTAAACGATATGATTTGTATTAGTGTACTATATGTTGTTAAATATTTCCAGTCTTTAGGATATTTTGAGTCATGGTTATAACTACTCTGCTCAGTCCTGTGTGCACATCTCTGAACAGTCCTTTGTGCACATCTCTGTTTGTGTGCACATCTCTGAACAGCCTTCTGTGCACATTGGTGAATGTGTACATCTAGCTTTTTTAGGACTCTGGAATGTTGCCCCATTTGAACCTGACACTGTAAGACATCATATCCACTTTTTGCTCATGTTTACAACCTTATGGCTCACTTTTCAATGACGTCATTGCTAATTTTTTGTGTTCATGCGTACTAGCATCTACCTCACTCTCTAGGGTTGACTGCTGGCCTCAGCTACATCATTTTTCAATATCTGTACATTTGAATGATGAATTTTTTTATGAATGGTTTTGAATTTTTTTGTTTGGAGCTCACACAATGCAAATATTATTTTTTAAGATGCAGTGCTCACAATTTATAATTCAAAGGAATCGTTTGTCGCTTTAGCTGTATTATTATTATTATTATTATTATAGTTTTTATATAACTCTACTTTCATGCTTGTAGTAACTTATAGCATGCTCAGAGCGCTTTTGGTCCAATCTCATTTGTGAACCAGTGGGGGGGAGGGGGTATCTAGGAGTTGGTTTTCCATGCTGCCTTTAGGCGCTCAGTAAACACAACTCTGCCCGTGTTGAACCTCGAGCCCCCATCATTTAAACCTATTCAGGAGGAGTTGCAACATTTTTTTTTGTATTCCATATAAAAATTATTTATGTTTTTTTTTTTCATTATACAATTAATCATTTTTTCATGTGCTTGCCAAATGTACAGAATTGACATCAAACTGAATGGAAATATTTGTTAACCCTTTGTTGTCACATTAGTATTGTAGAATATTTTCTGGCCTTTTCGCGTATTTTCTTCCAAATCATTTAATAGTAAACCCGCAGACCTGCATAAATTATATTTCGACAGGACAGAGACTATTCGTCATAGAGGGTTTCAGCGTCGTACAGACCCGTGACGTTGTAACCAGCTATTGGTCTACATTACCAATGCCCATAGGTTGTGACGTTGCAGGTTAGTGTTAAGGCCTTCTATAATGACAGGACGCGCAAATATCTTGACACTACACAACAATGTCCTGAAACGGGGTGTTGGTCTGTAAAGTAGTAATAAGAAGTATTTTTTTTTACTTCAAACCTAACCTGTATAACATACAAAATGCATACGTTATGCTAGAACTATAGGGCCGTTCAATATTTAGATTCAGAATCTAGATATAGCTTTAGAAAAATTTTTCTAAATGTACAATTTAAAATCATAAAATGATTAAAATCAACAGGCTTGAAATATTCACATCTAGGATTCACAACACGTGACATATTTTGTCAACAACAATGAAAAACTATAAGGGAATAAACTTTATATCATTAATTTGCGTGAATATATAGTTCTGTGATCAATGACCTCTAATATTTAAAATCCGCGCAATGGGATATTTCTAAACTTTGAAAACTAGAATACTTACTTTTCTGGGACAGAAAAGCGATTTCCTAGATTCATGCTAAATTCCAATACAGCTTGAAAAAGAGTTAGGCTACGTAATTAACGACAAGATACGAAAATGTTACCGTTTTTATAGTCTATATATGCATAAATGTATATAAGTAGTAAACCTATTGGTGTGATGGTTTTCCAAATGTGTACACAACCAATACAATCCTCAAAAGAATATATGCATCACAAATGTGGTTGTAAAAGAGGTGAATTGCTAAGTAAATTTAATTATGCTGCTTGAACTGAAATATTCATTGTGACTTTACATTGCTTGTTATTATCTGCACATTCACCAGAAGACCAAGCTCAACACATTTTGTGTTAAGAATACTTAAAGCCGGAGACAGCGGCTTTACTTGAGATCAATATTTCAAAATTCGTACAGCGCATTGATATATGCTATGGTTTTAAACTCAGATCTGTGTTTAAAATGCTTATAGCCAATAGATGATAGTTATTGCTTTAACTCAGATCTGTGTTTTTAATACCTTCTACCGATTGTCTCTTTGATAGACTTTGGATGTTAACAAGTTATTTTTAAATATTTGTTATTGTATTATATATATGTCATGGATAATATGTCCGAATATTTATTTTCCCAACGGGTGATCAATGTCTCACAGATAGTTAAAACAATGTGTTGTTGAATCATTGGCATGACGTTCTATTCTACCTGAATCGATTGAAATCACTTTGTTTGTCGCCTTGTTTTGAACGAAAGAATCATTGGTGTCAGAATTCAAAGACGAGGATATTTAAAAGTATGGTAAAGTAGTCCTTTCAGACCTTGCAATCTACAGGGCAGATTATGTTAAGGTCAAGGTCATCTTATGCTATGACAGTTAACGAGGATGTCATCTGGCCAGCACAATTACCAACCGCCTTTACTCCCCCCCCCCCCCCAACTAATGTCAGGTACCTATTACAGCTATAAGAACTCAGGGTCGACGTAAAAATCCAGAAATTCAAAATTCCAGTCTTCACCGAGTTTTAAACCGGAGATCCCTCGGTTAGGGAGCCAAGCGCTTTACCCCCTCAGGCAAAACACCCCTTTTGATGGTTATTACAACATAGCAAATGTGTCAGTGTAATGTAAAAATTTATGTTAATTTTATTGCTTTTATTTATAATTCTGACTTCTGGCAGAGATTTTGCGGTTGTTAGGTAACTTTGGTATCTGTGTTTGGTAGCTTTATTTGGTAGCTTTGTTTGGAAGCTTTATTTTGGTAGCTTTGTTTGGTAGCTTTGTATGGTAGCTTTGTTTGGAAGCGTTCTTAATACTTGATTTCTTGTACCTAGCAATGTTTTCAAAGACTTTATTTCTTCTACCTAGCAATGTTTTCAAAGACTTTATTTCTTCTACATAGCAATGTTTTCAAAGACTTTATTTCTTGTACCTAGCAATGTTTTCAAAGACTTGATTTCTTCTGCCTAGCAATGTTTTCAAAGACTTGATTTCTTCTGCCTAGCAATGTTTTCAAAGACTTGATTTCTTCTACATAGCAATGTTTTCAAAGACTTCTTCTACCCAATATTGTTTTCAAAGACTTGATTTATTCTACCTAGCAATGTTTTCAAAGACTTCTTCTACCCAATATTGTTTTCAAAGACTTGATTTATTCTACCTAGCAATGTTTTCAAAGACTTCTTCTACCCAATATTGTTTTCAAAGACTTGATTTATTCTACCTAGCAATGTTTTCAAAGACTTCTTCTACCCAATACTGTTTTCAAAGACTTGATTTATTCTAGTATTGTTTTTAAAGACACGATCTCTTCGTTCAGTAACAGCGTCCAACTTATTATCTTGTTTGTACTTGATGCCCATATACATAATACATTCCCAACTTCTTCCCCCTCCCCTGTTAATTTACCCCTCCCCCACTCCATTCTTTGTTTCCCTAGAACACACGTCCAGATTTTTTTGTTCCACTTCTAAAAGCTCTTCATTATCGGAAGATTCTTTCAAGTGCATTTAAAAATCTGTCTATTACACCTCCTCCCGTTTTTATTTATATACGCGAGGGGAAAAAAAACTTGATACAGGATATATCAAACAAAACAAAAAAGTTTATCAGAAAATTGAAATCAATATCTGTGTGAATTGCAAACACTTTGAGGGCCCATTAACTTGTGTCTACGCTGGAGTTCTATGTAATACATAATCAACATTGGACGGAGGGTCTGAGAGGCGAATGCATAAAGGTTACTTGACCCCCCCCCCCCCCCCCTTCGATTCTGGGAGGTTCCAGATAGGGGGTAAAAAAATTCACGAGGGGAAAATATATTTAGATTTGTAGCCAACGATGGAGGATTAAAGTGTTGACAGTGGCGCTCGGCGCCCAGTGCTCCCCGAGGGCCTGCCAACAACACAGGCAAATACAGCTTGATGGGACTGTGAATTTGTTTGTTATGCGTCTGTGCGTCATTGCTTTATGTGTGAGTGTGTGTTTGTTTCGTGTCAGTGCGTTATTAATGTATGTGTGAGTGTGTGTGTGTTTCGTATCTGTGTGCTATTAATTTATGTGTGTGTGTGTGTGTGATTCGTGAGTGTAGCTGTACGTTCTCCTGTCATGAGTGGAGGGGAAGCTACCACGTTTCTTGGAGGGGGGGGGGGGGGGGCAAAGCTGAGTTTCGGAAGTGGTTATAGGACGTGGCAAAGCGCATAGCTTTCGAACATAGGGATATCGGGTTCGAATTTCGGTAATGACTGGGATTTTTAGCCTCGGGATTTATTTATTTTTTTATATCGTGAGTTCTCTCCCTTTGATAGCGCAAATAAGAACATAAAACTAAAATGTTTTTAAACCTTGGTTTGGCCAATACTAGAATATGCATCCCCTGTTTGGGACCCCTCAACTCAAAAAAAAAATAAATTAAGAAACTGGAACAGACACAAAATAGAGCAGTGAGATTCATAACAAACGAATATTCACAGTTGACTAGAGTAACACCTTTAGTTAAATTAATTTAGAAAGCCTTCAGGATAGAAGACTCAAGGCACATTACTAGTCCCATATGCTAGGACAAATTTGTACAAATGCTCCTTCTTTCCTAGTGCTATTAGAGCATGGAATGGGTGGCCTGAGCTAGCCAGGAAAACCAGTGACTTAGCAGAATTTAGGCCATTCGTTAATATGCATGACTAAATGCATGACGCTCAGGACGTAATCATCTATTTTGAAGTAACGTCTGTATTTTATAAGATAAGATAGGGAAAGTAAAGCGGTTGGTCGTTGTGCTGGCAAGATGACAGCCTCGTAAATCCTAGACCATAGAAACAGATGAATTAACATCATCTGTCCTAAAGATCGCAGTCTGAAAGAGTTAATTTATCTTACTTTATTAGCAGTGTAAAAGCCGATGATTTGTGTGTATTATTTTTGTATTATTGTTTGTATTGCCCTGGCGATATTTTGTATTAAAACACAAACTAAAAATCTTGTGCTATTTGCATTGACCTTGCTGAATATGAGAAAAAAATGGATCAACATTTTATTTTGATGTCAAGCTCACTTTTGGTCAACGAAGTCTCAGTACAAGTGACTTGAACCGGAAATCACCGTTTGGAGCTGAAAAAAAAAACTGCCTACGAGGTCATTGGGAAGTAAAAAAAAAAAACATCCTGTATTTGTTTGTAAAATGTTTGTAAAATGTTTGACATGTTTCGGATGTTCTTTCAGAGTTGAAGATAATTACTTCCTAGTCCAAACTTCCCGCAGGACGACGGGGGATGGGAGCGGGCAGGGTTTGAACCGGGACCATCGATAAATCTGAACGACAGTCCAGCGTGCAAACCGCACGACCAGGCAGCCATCCAGGTTGATAAGATTGAAGTACGTTTGTCGCTAAAAGCCTCGATGTAATATAATCATTGTCACTAATAAAGCAAATTTATGAAAGAGTGAACTATGTCCAATAGGAAGTCGCTTTGAAGTCAATGAAATATTGAAGCAGATGGACTATTTGATTGAGACTTGAGGCAAAGACTCGGGTGTGCATCGATCACTGTCATTCAATACGTACACACGTCACCACTATGCTGTTTAGGTAGTGAGTGCAGACTAGACAGAAGCCTAAGTACTAAGCAAAACTAAAAATCTGAAATATTAAGACAGCCAAAATAGAAGTTTAGATACTAAGGACAGAATAGATAGAAGGCTATGTACTAAGTGCACACTAGGTACAAGTTTATGTACTAAGTACAGGCTAAATAAAAGTGGTAGACCAGGTGAAGCCCCCAGTCTATAATTTACTACGCGGTGATGATTGCATGCTTCAAGAATACTGTCTGAATACTGAGTGCTGAAGAATGATTTTAGTTACTGCCCCTGACTCGTGTGTCACGCACGACCATCTTTTGTTACACGTCATAAAACTGGGAGGAAGCTAAAAGATGCCATTGATTTGATAATTAATTTATGTACATAATTATAATCCATTAGTGTACGAAAATCGATACTAAATCAATATGTTTACCACTGTGTAAAAAAAATGCTTATTTTTGTTTAGAATAATTGTTGACTCAGCATGTTTAGCATCTTCTAAGAACGAAATATAAACTTTTAAATGTTTAGCTTCGTTAAGAAATTAGTTTCCAATATAAGCGTGAATGTAGACTGAAACAATAGACTAGCGATATTTACCGAAACCAATCTTTACAGAAGGCCACAACACTGACCTGTGATGTCGCAACCTGTGGGCAATTTAGACTAATACCTCGTTGCCTCGTCTCTGATAGTGAAGTAGTAATTTGGGATTCATTTTAAGATTTTATCATACACACATTTTTGTGTGTATTTAATTATACCAATTTTTTTTTTTCACCTTTTAGCACAATTTCTTAGTTCATTCGCTTGTAGCGCACAGTAATTTATATTTCTTAGTTGGCAGCTGTGAACTTTAAAATTAGCTTCCTTGACACTGTTTAGAAGCGAAAAATTAATCATAATTTTATTGGAAACATTCAAACATGGCGAAAAAACTAAATAATTAGTTTTGTTGATGTATCCGGTGTACAAAATAAAGAAAGTGTTGATAAGCTAGGCTTTTTAAAAGTTATTTTTAGCACTGCAGAATCAAATGTTCTAAGCGCGTCTTTTTGTAGACGAAAAATAAATTTAATATGCAAGAAGAATTAGAACTGTTCTATGACTTAAAACGTAAGGTATTTAAATACAAATTAGGCTACAATTTTCCTGTACATAAGGATAAACATATAGTGATCGACTTCCACGCTTTGAGGCATTGTTAAAATTACAGATCCATTCTTTTTTTTTAATTTAGTTGGCAACCATGACATACAATTTAGCGTCCTTGACTTTGTTTACCTTATCGTAAACATTTCAATTGTGATTGCTTTTAAATTATTTAATATGGCTTGAAAATTTCCTGGTTCATGGGTGAATTCGACGGGGGGCCTCCTCTGGGTTAGTGTGGTAACACAAACTCTCTTTGTAATCTTGCCTAATGATACATTTTTTTTTGGACAACAACACTAGAGAAAGAAGAGAAAGAAAATAAACACTTAGGAGACATAGAGTTAATGTCGAAATGTCATGCTCATTTCTTTGTGTACATAACCCAGTGCCTCTTTCACAATGTCATCATTAACCCTGTCTCTGCTGGTTTTCTCATGTCCTATCATAATGTCAATTTGATAACTGTCATCCCTAGCTGTTGAGTATCACGTGACATCTCACAAACAAATGTAAACATTTAGTCACTAATTTTAATAGTTGTTTCTTTTTTTTTTTTAAACAATGAAAGTTTTGCCGACTTTGTTGCTTGTATATGGACCAATTGTTTAGTTGTTTAAACATGTACGGACCAATTGTTTAGTTGTTTAGACATGTATGGACCAATTGTTTAGTTGTTTAAACATGTACGGACCAATTGTTTAGTTGTTTAGACATGTATGGACCAATTGTTTAGTTGTTTAAACATGTACGGACCAATTATTTAGTTGTTTAAACATGTACGGACCAATTGTTTAGTTGTTTAAACATGTACGGACCAATTATTTAGTTGTTTAGACATGTATGGACCAATTGTTTAGTTGTTTAAACATGTACGGACCAATTGTTTAGTTGTTGTTTCTATGTATGGACCAAATGTTTGATCATTGTAATATTTTTAGTTGGAATCAATATTTGCATCTTGTGTGTATTGCCGCTCATGTCAAATGACATCTGTGATATTCCTGACATTTATTGTGACATAAGCCCCAAACTATTTTCATGTTTATAAATAGATAAATTATAATACTAATGATTTGTTTCAGTTTTATTTATTTCTACTTTTCGTAGAGTTTTTTTTCTTGGGTTTTATTTTGTCGACGTTCTGTGTATTTATTTCACTGCAGCATTGGTGTATTTTTTTTGTTTTAATAACCAAAGCAAATACCACTTTATCTGAGGTGTTTTAGGACGGGAGTATCTCTCCTGAATAGGGCTCTACAATCAGACAAAAACTACCACAGATGAACCATAGTCGTTGTACGAGTAAAGAGGGCCTACACAGTCACTTTGCTGTTAAGCTGAAATGTATTTCTGTTATTTTAACTGATGTGTTCATCGGGTGTTTTAGATTTATACTTTGAAGTATAGATGTACACATTTGAAACACAGTGAAATAGAAAAAAAAGTACATCTTAAAACTCCACATCCAACCTGTTGAACCTGTGATGTGAATGGATGATATGTGTAATGTAAACGATGATGTGTGACGTAAACTGATGATGTGTGTGACGTGAATGGATGATGTGTGATGTAAACTAATGATGTGTGTGGCGTAAACGGATGATGTGTGATGGCCGCAAGTGTGTTCATCCGGTGTTTTAGATTCTGATTTATACTTTGGAGTATATATGTACAGATTTGAAACACATTGAAACATGTAAAGGGAAATAGAAAAAAAAAGTACATCTTAAAACTCCGCATCCAACTTGTTGAACCATTTTGTAGAACTTTTCAAATATTTCAAGCAGTTCATTACGATCCGAAACTTTGTGTCACGTTAAAGGATGGTGGGGTTGCTGTAAACTGATGATGTGTATGTTGTGAATGGATGATGTATTTGGAGTAAACGATGATGTGTGACGTAAACTGGTGATGTGTGTGACGTAAACGGATTATATGTAAGACGTAAACGGATTATATGTAAGACGTAAACGGATTATATGTAAGACGTAAACTGATGATGTGTGTGATGTAAACAACGATGTGTGACGTAAACTGATGATGTGTGCCGTAAACTAATGATGTGTGTGACGTAATCGGATGATGTTTGATGTTAGCGGATGATGTTTGACGTAATCGGATGATGTGTGTGACGTAAACTTATGATATGAGATGTACACTGATGATGTGTAACGTAAATGGATGATGTGTGTGACGTAAACGGATGATGTGTATGACGTAAACTGATGATGTGTGTGACGTAAACGGATGATGTAAGTGACGTGAAAGGATAATATGTGATGAGACTGATGATGTGTGTGACGTAAACAATAGGTGCTTACTTCGGACGAATGAATCGTGACACTCGGTGTGTCGCCACTGCATCGAGGATGACGAGACAATAAACCACTTTCTTTATGAATGTATCGTTCTGCGTGCAGGTCGATCGCGACAAGGATTTGAAAGAGCTGGTTCGTGTGCGGTATTAGGGGCTGTCCTTGTACGGGGAACAAGGTGACCTTAAAACTCACTGCCCGCTTCCTTTCACGTGCTCTAAGGGAGTAATTCTCAGCATGGTTCGTTACTTAAGGGGTTTCGGATTTGGAGTCTGGATTGGCGCAGCACAGACGAAGAGATAGATACAGAGTTCAAGGACGAACATCAAGAGGTTATTCCACTGAGACACGTTTGGTAGGACAGGAAGTGACACCAGAAACCTTACGCATAGTGTGACCTGTCAGTGAATGTAAGATCATCATGACACGAAGCTAGACACTGAACTCAACAGACGTGAACACAGCGGGAAAACCAGTCATGGCAGAGAGCTGTAGTAAAGCAGTGGTTTGGTAAAGGGGAGGGGGGGGGAGAAATGGGAGCGTAATGACCACACATTACCTAGACGAGATTTCCTGATTGTTTGTTTAGAATAGATATTTCAACAGAAAATGTATTTATTTATATATTTGTTATTTTATCACAATGCGTTCAGTTAAAAGAAGTTTATAAGATTTTTACATTTCTGTTTTCCAAATAAAAAAGTCGAAATCTTTTCTTCTAAGGTCGAGTGGTAGGCGCTCTAGTGGTCACGATGGACCCTGGCCGCCTTCCCCCGACGTCCTGCGGGAGATTTGGGCCAGAATACAATTTTTTTCAAATTCGAGGGAAACATCCGAAACATGTAAAATAAAAAATCTCATGACCGAACTAGCCAAATTTAATTTTAAGACCATTATATTTTGATAAAAAAAAAGTTGTTTTTTTTACTATTAGGCCAATTAGGTAACTTTCCCACGTATATACATAAGCTGTCAAATTTGTACGTCAATCGTTTTAAGGTGTTATTGTAGGACTTATAAAAAAACAACTTTAAAGTCCTGGTCGTGCGGTTTGCGCGCTGGTCTGTCGTTCGGATTTATCGATGGTCGAGGGTTCAAACCCTGCCCGCACCCATTCCCCGTCGTCCTGCGGGAAGTTTGGACTAGGAAGTAAACTATCTTCAACTCTGAAGGAACATCCGAAACATGTCCAACATTTTACAAAATTTTTTACAAACATACAATCAACTTAGCATCAATTTATTGGTTGGTAAAATAAAAAAGGAAACGCTTTCATGACGATTACTTTTTCCATTCATTAAACATACATTTATTGGCGTGTGTGACGACACAGTTTCGTACTGTGTAGACCTACTTTCAAGAGGTTTTCAGCACACGTTTAGAACAGAAACCAACACTCAATGTCGTGAAACTGTTCAAGAGAAGATAACGACGTTTTGAAAGGACTGTGTTTACCTCCCTTGACTCTTTCACATTTGCTAAAATTTCTACGATGCATGAATTTAAACAATGACAAAATCCGTTTTTTTTTTGTTGGTATTTTCGGTAAATCTGTAAAGTCGCTTGCACACTCAACGGTTTGGAACCGTATAAAAAAAAACGTAGGTTTGTTGATGTGAATAAGAACCATGGTACCGTGAGTAATTTTAAGTCAAACAAACAAACAAGAAAAGAGAAATACTTAAAAAAAAATATTATGCCAAGCTTATATTAAGTGTAACTGTATCAATTACTTTGGATTGGTTATGCAGTTGCATATGTAATAGACTTTGACATATAAATCCATGCGACAGAAATATTTTTTTACCAATTGTATTTTGTTGAAACTTTCAGCTTTCTCAAAGCGCTATGATCCTATCGGTTGTCTAGACCAGTTGTGAACGGGGAAAGGAGGGGGTATCTTGGTGAATGTTTACATGATCGTTTATTTTAAACGCAAAAAAAAAAAAAACCTCTCAAGATTCCTCAAGGGAAGGGGACTAATTCAACTTTAACCAACACATTTGTCAAGTACGATATCTTTCCCCTGTTCAAGATACCAAACAAAATAATTAATTACCAATAGTTAATAAGTTAATAGATTTTTATCTATTGATTCTTACATTCTCAGGTAAAAGAAATAATTTTACAAAAGAAAGTCAGACAGACAGACAGATTTGAGTTGATATAAGCTTTTTTTTAAAATAAAATTTAGCCGTCGGCTACAACGACACAGGAAAAGCATTTTTTTCTTTGCCAAATGCCATAACCGTGTAGTGTGCAAGCGGTCTAATATTACGTTCTTATCCCATTCCACTAGCCAATGATAGAGTGACTGGGAGGACAGACAGTGAGACCACTGAGCAGTTGCGATCGGTTGTTGGTAAACACGTAGGTCAACATGTTGTACAGGAGCGTGTCCATCTGGTACAGGTGTTGCCTGCTAGCAATCTCCCCCGAGCAGAGGGCGGCGGGGCTGCACATGTTCATCCCCCCAGCGTTGTCTTGGATGTTATTGACGCCCAAGTAGACGGTGGCCGCCATGGCGAAGTACTCCTGCTCGTTGGACATGGCGTAAGAGTTGAGCGCCCAGGTCTGATGATTCTTGGCTGCCAGATAAGCTAGGTACACGTCTGATTGGTCCATGGCGGATATGCCGTGGATGTGGATCGTATGCGTGAACTCGTGAGCCAGGATGTTCTCAGAACCGCCGTAAGGGTCACTGGGAGTACAGAGGATATTGTCCTCTAAGACAACTGCCCTTTGACCTCCAACCCCTGCAATGTCTTCATACTTGCGACCATCAAATGTACACGTTATGTCACACTGACCTAAGGAATAAAAATTAATATTATCGAATCCCCAAGAAATAAATATCTTAGTTTTTTTTACAATTATTATTTCTAAACTTTTTTTTTTTTTTTAGTTTCAAATTTTTCCATTTCCTTTGTCTATTTCATTTTCTTTAAAAAATATTAATGCTATCAGTAATTAAATGATTTGCCTCTTGTAATGGTATTTTTAAAAAAATTACTTAATACTTGGGAACGAAAAATTCTTTGGAAAATCTATGGTGCTATACAAGATTAAACAGGGTTGAGGACACGTACTAACCATGAAATATATCAATTGTTTGGAGACCCACTGCGTTGGGCAGGCCACCTTGAAAGAATGTCAGATAACAGAGGAGCGAAAATTGTATACAGGCAAATACCAAAAGGCAGGCAACCCAAAGGCAGACAGCGAATGCGATGGATTGATGATGTGGAGGTAGATCTACAACAGCTTGGGGTTAGGGCGTGGAGACGAAAGGCCCAGGAGAAATCTGAATGGAGGGATGTGTTGAAACAGGCCAGAGCCCTCCATGGGCTGTAGCGCCACTAGGATGGATGAAAGGGTATTTTTTTTTTAAGTGGCTCTTACGCACCAGATGAGTCTATTTCATAAGCGCGGTATCCAATTTATCACTAACTTTTTTTTTTATTTGACAGAAATGAATTGTCATACTTTATTTCAGGAATGAGTGTATTACGTCCTAGACCAGACCTACTGCAAGTTCACAGGATGGATGGCGGGCAGGGTTAAATTTCACAATTTTTTTTTTGAAATTATATGTTCAAATGTCTGGACCGTTATGGTGATAGTCCAGAGCGCATACCGCAGGACTACGCAGCGGGAACTAAATGATAGTATAAATGGTAAATAAATAGTAACTCAGAAGCTTACACATGCACAGACCTGGTGCCATTTTTTTACAAATCTACATTATTTCACTCAGTCTGTCTGTCTTTCTAAATCCAAATTTACGTACGATTCAGTAGAACTATTTGTCTTTGTTTTAGACGCAAGCTGTGTTAAGCTTCTGACATCAAAACATCCTCTGCCCCACGGATTTCCAGACGGATCATCCTTAGGACTGCCCCACGGATCGTCCCTAGGACTGCCCCACGGATCGCCCCTAGGAATGCCCCACGGATCGCCCCTAGGAATGCCCTGCCGCATGCTCTGCTACTTGGACTGTCTTATATTATATAATAAAGACGTTACTTAAAAAAAAAAGAATATCAGAAAGAAGATGATTACGTCCTACGCTTCATGCATTCAGTCACGCATGTTAACCAATGACCTAAATTCTGCCAAGTCACTTGTTTTTCTTTCTAGCTCAGGCAACCCATTCCATGCTCTAATAGCGCTAGGGAAGAAGAAACATTTATACAAATTTGTCCTAGCATATGGAACGAGGAATATGTCCTTATCTTTGTGTCTTTCTGCGTATTTTATTAAATTTTGTTTTTATATTTGAAATCTATGTCCCACGGATTGCCCCACGTACTGCCCCAAAGAACTGCCCCATGAATTGCCCTACATACTGCCCCAAAGGACTGTCCCATGAATAGCCCCACGTACTACCCATAGACTGTAAGGTCTGAAAAAGAAAATGTTTACTTCAGAATTTTTTCAGAATTCGTCGTGAAATTTTAAGATTTGTCAGAATTGGGTATTTTGTTAGAATTGTGAACCTTGCTAAATTATTGTATTTCGTTAAAAGTTGGTATTTTGTAAGAACTGAATCCTATACTCTTAAGCGAGCAATTCTTGAATGTATGTATGTAACCCTAACTATATATATAAATACATACATACATACATTTATATATAATATATATAAATATATATATATATATAAATTTATAAATTATATATATATATAAATTTTATTTCGAAAACGGCTCTAACGATTTTATTTAAAATTTCACGGTATGTGCATAATAGTGAGAAAAAAAATCTCAACTCATTGGCCACATCGGGAAAACTCGAAGTCGACCGTTATATCAGTTTGAAAATGGCTCATTATCTAAAAATTAATTTTGGCTAGAATGTTTTATGAATGATATTTACTATATGACGTCAATGGGAAAAAAAACTTGACACCGCTTACGTCACTAGGCTCACAGCAGTACACTAAGACATTTCTTCGCAAACAAGAAAAAGTTTTAATGATTCAATTGGCGTAATTAAACATTTGCGCACCATCTTATTGTACATTGATCCATTATGAAACTATGGAAGAAAAATAATGATTAGTTATTGTGTTTTAAAGGTATTATAAATAGTTTACACTTTAAATGCGTACACCTGTAGTTAGCTTTTACTTTATTATTATTTTGCTTTATTATTATATTGCAATGTGTTTAAGCTTCGAAGTCTACTGTCCCATACCAAAACATAGGAAATGGTCATAACATAACTTATCTATGCCTTACTTGCACAACCAGGGACGGCCCTAACATTTGCGGGGCCCTATGTCAAATGGATTGCGCGCGGACCAGTAAGGTTACGGATAAGGATTAATAAGTGAAAATAAAGATTTTGTATTAGAAAATAAATTCGTATTTGCATTACAATTTTATTAAATGAAAGCTGACGATGCCGTTTTTTTTTATATCATGCGTAGGCCTGGCGTTTACCATATTGATTAACACCCCAAAATGGCAATTTTGTCTTTTTAAGGACATTTTTATGAGTTTCAGGAAATTTCCAGGAGCTCCTTGAAAACAAGGAGACCAAGGGAACCCTATTATAAATTTTAATGGTTTAATTTAATAGTTTACACCTAGAATTAGAGCGGGGCTTTTGAACCTTCGGTGTCCACTGCGGCAGCATAGGCCTAAGGCTGGCCCTGATGATATCCAGCTCGCGGTCAACGAATTTTCATCACGCAGCTGCTTTTTTTTGGTTAGCCTATAAACCTCGGTAAAACAGAAGTCATGTTCCAGAAGTCACCCAATAAAATCTACTCAGCCCCAAAGATCACGGCGCATAGACATCTCTTAAAGTGGTAGATAACTTCACATTATCTGGGAAGCATAGTATCAAATGACGCATTGCTTTAAAGAGAGGTTGATATGTGATCAGGGATAGTCGTGCATTTGGACGCCTCCAAGCGAGAGTGTGGCGAAATAAATCGCTCCGCCTGTCTACAAAAATCAGTGTCAACCAGTGATTCTCTCAACCCCTCTATGTGGATCTGAGACATGAGAACTTTATAGAAAGCAACTAAGACTAATTGAACGACTTCACGAAAGACAACAATACAAACAGCGATATTCTTGCAAAATGGTATGAACTTCTTATAATCCGACAGTCACGCTTTGCTGGGCACTTATTCCGTATTGGGAAGAACATATTTTTTGCAATCTTTTTTTTTTATTAAGCTGAAAGGTTGTCGGAGTAACAGAGTTGCATCACAATAACACTTCTTTAGAATACTAACGCGATGTTTTTAAGTCTCTTAGGAAAAAATGGCGATTTTACTTTGTTACTAGGTGCACGTTTTACACTATAACGTAGAGATTTTGCCACATCCAGGGCAAGCATAACCATTGTCCGCAGATGGTCGATTAAGATTTTCTTTTCGCAGTCTGCGTTTGTCCTCGACAGCAGATTTTCTTTTGGTCTCAAATGTATATCCCGCGGCCTTCGTGAGTGACCTCCAGCTGTCTCGTTCGGAGGCCGCATACAACCAGGTGCTCTCTTCTATGTCAGCCAAGGAAAGCTGGTCTTTGAAGCGTTTCCGTGGGGCACCTCTGTTACGTTGACCACCTTTAAGCTCACCAAAAAAAGACTGCCATTTGCATACGTTCGTCTCCCATACGGGATACGTGCCCTACCCAGTGCAACTGTCGGACCATAAGAAGTCCATCTATACTGTCCATACCGGCGTTGGCAAGGACATCGTTGTTTGTAGTGCGGTCCTGCCACCGTATGTCCATGATGGAGCTCAAGCATCTTTGGTGAAAGCACTCAAGAAGTCTTAGTTGTTTTCTGTAAAGTCTCCATGTCTCAGAGCCATAATGAATATATTAATTGCAATATTAAATGTCAGAAAGTAACCATTTTAGAAGTTACACTGTGAAGACTTTCTTCCAAGACTATAATAGCCCAATAGTTTTACGCGAAAGAAGCAATGTAAAACGTTAAGACGTGAGCTGTGGTTTTCTATAGATCTACTGTTGGGGGGACTTTCTATTCTAATCGCCATGTACAATTACATTTAGAACTGACAGAACGAAAAATCAACTCTTCGAATTGATAGTCTTTACCCGATCGTTCATTTTCGTAATTACAACAATATTCCCAAAATGACATAGTTTAAAAAGTTATTCATCCGAGCGAGGCTCGGTCACCTGATTATTTTGTATTTAACCTAGTTTCTTAATTCAACACGCACACACAAAAACACACAGTACAATACATACACACACATAGCTTTTAGCTTTCTTTACGCCTTCTTCCCTGGGGCCATTAGAGAATGAAATGGGTTGCCAGGAAAACCAACGACTTGGCAGAGTTAAGTCATTGATTAACATGCATGACTAGATTGACACATGAAATGCGTAGGACGTAATTATCTTCTTTTTTTGAAGTCACATCTGTAAAATATGAGATAAGATAAAAAAAAAAAATAGTCAGGAGGTTAAATTTACGCAATAATTTTTAAAGCGTATTGTCAAACAAAGATTGTGTAAATAGCAACAAAAAATATACATTTGACATCCAAGTAAACATTTCACTCTGGAGTAGCCGTTAGTTGTGAATAGTGAAGTGAATGTTTTTTTTAAGTGTATGGCTGATAAAGGAGGAAAAGACTAACCTGCACAGGAGGAGCCACAGTGAGTGTTGGCCAAGTTGTAGTACTCCGGGTAGATTGTCAGTTTCTCCGCCGCTGTAAATACCCCAACAGATGTTTTTAGAACCAAGTTGTCAAAGATCGGTGACGGCATGTACCGGGTCATCTTGACAATTATATCAGCGGCGGCGTTGACTCCTTCCCAGGAGGTGCGGGGGGAGCCAGCGATCTGAATCTGTTGCTTAGAAGGGTCATAGTTGTGAGACTTGGTTCCACTGGCATCCACGTAAATGTATTTAAAACCTGGCAGATTGCCAGCTCCTCTGGGCTTGGGGAGGTTATTGATAAAGGCGTAGTCTTCAGGCAAGAGTCTCCAGGTTGAGAACCTTTGGCTGACGTTATCTCCAGATGAATTTGTCGCTCCTAAAATATAATCCAACTCAAAATCTAAGTATTTACTATAGTAAGTTTTATATACTTTTTTTTCCAATCAACGATCAAAACAAAATTTATGAAGAATTTAAATATTCACTTAAATAATGACCAAATTATTAAATTAATGTTTTTTTTATTTAATTGAAAGAATTTAACCCTTCATAGTTAGAGGAGTTCTGCACTTTCATATGGTTTCTTTACTACTAAAACGTCTGACAAGAAATACTATGCCTACCTTTAAATGAGGAAAAACATTAAACATGAAAATACAACAAAGCGTTATATTAAGCATAGTTGTATCAATTAGTTTGAATCGGCCATGTAATTAAATTTGGGAAAGATCCAGACTAACTATTTATATGTAAAAAAAAAGCATTTCTAAAAATAAAAAAGTGGTGGAACCACCTGAATTCGAACTCACGGCTTTAGCCATCTAAGGGTTCTCAAGACAACACGCTAACCACTCTGCTAATGGAGAGCTAATTAACACGGAAGATTATAAAGTTTTCTATTGCTGCTATAGTCTCATCCTATTTTTCATGACGTGTTCACTAAGACTCAGTCGACGACGTATAGAGGGGACTAATTCAGCTTATACCACTATTTCAGTCAAGTACAATTTCTTTCTCTCTTTCGAGATACTAAACAAAATAATTAATTAAAAATAGTTAATTAACAAATTTTTTTAAAATTGATTCTAGTGTTGTCAGGTAAAAGAAATAATTGTGCAAAACTTCAGCCTGATCCGAGATTGGATGTAGGAGAAATAACGTGTAAAAACATTTAACGAGACAGACAGACAGATGGAGTTGATATAAAATACTTGTTCAAAAGACAATACCTCCTTTATACCACGTGTAGAGTGATTATTTTTTCTCTTAATAACTAATGAATGGTAGATTTTTAAAAAAGGAAAAAATTTTGTTACCCCGCCCCATCCCGCATTTCAGAGTTAATCAGTTAATCCTGGTTAAGTGAGTGAACAGATCTACTAAACTTTATAATATTCCATTGATAGGCATTAAGATCTAGACTTAGAAGATAATGCGCAAAATGTCCCTGAACATTAATTTATTAAGAACGCGAATAATTTCGGAAATACCCGAAGACGTAGAGTCCATAAATATTTTCTAGTTCTCTAGACAAACTGGAATTTATTTCTTGTATACTTTGAAAAATTCTAACGGTCAAACTAGAGTTTTCCCAGTTGTAAAATGTTTTACATGTTTCGGATGTTCCTTCAGAATTGAAGATAATTACTTCCTAGTCCAAACCTCCCGCAGGACGACGGGGGATGGGAGCGGGCAGGGTTTGAACCCGGGACCAACGATAAATCTGAACGACAGTCCAGCGCGCAAACCGCACGACCAGGCAGCCATCCAGTGTGGCCAACGAGCTAGTAATTCTTTTCCAACGAAAATACATCAACTATCAAATTTCTAGGAAAATTGTTGGATCCGTTTTCGAGATCGTTGTCCACCGAGAAGGTAAATGTTAAAGCGAAATTTTGTAACAAGACAGTTTGTGTGGAAGCACAAACTCAAAATCGGCCCCCTGAAGTGGTCCACCCAGGCAGGTAAAAAGGCAGGTTAAAAATGTAGCCGTTGAATCTGAACTTTGAATGGTCTAAAATATTATGATGTCGGATTTTCACTATCTTTTCTAGTTAACGAGATCTAAACGTGATGGACGGACGGACGGACGGACAGACACTCCACACAAAACTAATAGAGGCTTTTCCCTTTTCGGGGGCCGCTAATAAAAATCAATTTAAAACAGAACTATACTCACCTACTAGCACCACAGAAGCGAACATTAAAAACAACATCATAGACCAAGCTACACAACTCTTGAAATTATTGACACAAAACCCCTTGGTGAATAGAAGTTATGTTCCTTACTTCCCTTGTGCCATTCGTAAGATAAAAGATACAATGATTAAAAAAAAAAAATTAACTTATCTGAAATGACACCAAAACTCACAAAGTCACAAAGTAGGTTAGACAAACTACTTATAAAAATAAAAAAAATATTTCTAATCAAAATCCGTAATCCTAATATTCATGAACATTTGATCAATAAATTACAGTCAACTAATAATATTATATTAGTTCATGCTATTAACTCATCATCACGAGACTCGTTGATGCCAGAGAAGCTTAACGCAGCTTGCGTCTAATAATATTAAATTTATTAATAATAATAATAATGATAATAATTGTATTTATAAAGCGCTTTTAACTTTTGAGTCTTCTGTCCTGAAGGCTTTCTAAATTTAGTGATTTTACTAATGGCGTTACTCTAGTCAAATGTGAATATTCGTTTGTTATGAATCTCACTGCTATATTTTGTGTTTGTTCCAGTTTCTTAATGTTTTCTTGAGTTGAGGGGTCCCAAACGGTGGATGCATATTCTATTATTGGCCTAACCAAGGTTAAATAACATTTTAGTTTTATGTTTGATTTATAGAAATTTCTTTTAATAAACCCTAATGCTTTGTTGGATTTTTTTGTAGTTTCATCAATATGTGGATTCCATGACAGTTTTTCATTTATTATAACACCTAGGTATTTTGCGTTTTTAGTCTGTGTTACTGGTTTGCCATGAATAAGATAAGTGGAATTAATTTGTTTTAGTTTTGTTGTTACTCTTAACAACTGACATTTTTCTGGGTGGAAAGACATGCTCCAATTTGATTCCCATTTCTGTAATTCATCTGATTCTCTTTGTAAAATATCTATGTCTTGTGTTGTTTTTATTGTTCTATATATTATGCAATCATCTGCAAATAATCTGACTTTTGTTCCTGAACTAATGCAATTTGGTAAATCATTTATGTAAATTAAAAATAGTAGTGGACCCAAGACTGTTCCTTGAGGTACACCTGAGTTTACTGTTATTGGTGTTGATTTAGAGACATTTATTATTACAGTTTGTTCTCTCCCTATCAGAAAATCTTTAATCCACTGATGCAGTGGACCATTAATGCCGAAATATTTTAATTTTTTAAGCAAACTATGGTGGTGAACTTTGTCAAAAGCCTTGGAAAATCTAGTAAAATAGCATCTATTTGTTCACTATTATCTAAACCTTTTGAAAAATCATCAATTAGTCCTATTAGTTGTGTTTCACATGATCTATATTTCCTAAAGCCATGTTGGTTTGGGGTGATAACATTATGTTTGTCTAAGTGGTTTATGATGTTGCTACATATTATGTGTTCTAGGATTTTACATGTGATGCTGGTAAGTGATACTGGTCTGTAGTTTCCTGGATCAGATTTTTCTCCTTTTTTAAATAGATTTTCTAAGGACTATTCGTGCGGCGTATTTCTGAATGCGCTGTATCAAACAAAATAATTAATTACAAGTAATTATTTGACTGATTGGTTAATTTTTTTTTTAGTGATTCATGTTTTGTCTATGCCAATAAATAATTGTGCAAAGTTTCCACCTGATTTGAGAGTGGGTTTCGGAGAAATACAGTGTACAAACGTTTTACCTGACAGACAGACAGACAGAGTGAGTTGATATAAGCTTTTTTACAAAAATAAAGACTTATATGAGCGTAAGAACTGCACATCTAGAAACATTTATCTCAATACTATAATATTTGGTTTCCTTTCTCTATATTAAACAAATAAATTAATTAATTGGTTAATTTTTAAACTGGTTCATGTTTTGTTAAGGACAATGAATAATTGAGCAAAGTTTTAACTTGACGAGAATGGATAGAAGGAGAAATAACGTATAAAAAATGTGTACCAGACAGACAGACAGACACACGGAGTGAGCTTTGTAATGCGCTTTGTTAAAATAAACAAGTTTCTCATAAATGTGTTTCATTTTTTTGAATCGATTGAAATTAACTAGCAAATAGGAAGCTTTTTTCTACGCCTCATACAAACCCTACCCGACGACAGAGTGACCTGATGGACAAACAGTTAGACCACTGGCCAGCTGTGACCGGTTGTTGGTAAACACGTAGGTAAGCATATTGTACAGGGGCGTGTCTGTCTGGTACAGGTGTTGCCTGTCAGCCATCTCCCCCGAGCAGAAGGCGCTGGGGTGGCACGTGTTCATGCCCCCGGAGTTATCATTGCTGAAGTTAATGCCAAAGTAGACTGTAGCCGCCTCGGCGAAGTACTCCTGTTCGTTGGTCATGGCGTAGGAACTCGGTGTCCAGATCTGATGGTTCTTGGCTGCCAGATAGGCTGCGTAGACGTTTGATTGGTCCATAGCAGAAATGCCGTGGACGTGTACGGTGTGTGTAAACTCGTGTGCCAGTATGTTCTCCGTTCCATGAAATGGGTCACTGGGGGTACACAGGACGTTGTCCTCTAGTATGACTGCCCTTTGACCCCCGACTCCGACAAGATCTTCATACTTGCGGCCATCAAATGTACACGTTATGTCACACTGACCTGAGGATTTCATCAGTTTTTTATTATTATCACGTGCATTGTTAACTCTAGCATTCTGTGCTATCTTAATAATAATAATAATTTTCATTGTCTGTACGGAAATTTGTCTTACAATTTGTGCATTACACCAAACAAGAAACATTATAACTATACGAAACCAAAGTGTACATTCACACCAGACTCACTCATAATCTTAGTTTTACATCTATCTATCTATCTATCTATCTATATCTATCTATCTCTCTCTCTCTCTCTCTCTCTCTCTCTCTCTCTATATATATATATATATATATATATATATATAATATGGAAAGATAAAAGGTTTAGCCCTCGGCACCAGAATCAGACTGTCGCGCTCCCAGGTCATGGCCACATTTTTATATGCTTGTGAGTCTTGGACGCTGACTGCAGAGCTAGAGAGGAGGATCCTAGCAATGGAACTGAGATGTTACAGAAAGATCCTAGGCATCACTTTCAAAGACAGCACCACAACCCAAGAGATTAGAGACACGGTTTCTGCATCGATTGGACCCTAAGATGACCTACTAACTATCGTAAAAAAAACGCAAGCTGAAAATCTATGGCCATATTCGGGGCTCGCAAAGAGCTTCCTTCAGGTAACAGTACCAGGAAAAAGAAGAGGCAGACAGAGAAAGCGATTGTAAGATAATGGAAGGGCCTGCCACTGAAGGAGGTTCTAACTACGGCAAAAGACAGAGAGGAATGGAGAAGGACGGTGGACGAATCTTGCATGGTGCCCCAACAAACTAAGGGATAGTTAAAGGTAAAGGTAAAAACATATATGAATATATATAGCACCTTATTGATAAACTAGCTAATAAAACATTAGCTTTCACTAGCCAGATAGACCAGGCCTTACTAAATAATGTTTGCCCTCCTACATTGACCAGGTATTGGCTCAATCTCATTATGTGCCAGATACGAAATGCATTTCTAGACTTTTTGTCGCTAAGCTTTTTATAAGAATACGAATGATCAGTTGGTAAGCTTTGGTTTTAAATTACTGCATCCAAGGGGAGCGGTGGCTGAGTGGTTAAGCGCTTTGCTTCCGAACGGATGGTCATGAATTGGAATCTTGATGAAGACTGGGATTTTGCATTTCGGAATACTTAGGGCCTCCTGAGTACCCAAATCTGATTTGTACCTGACTTTAAGTTGGGGTAAGTAAATGCGGTTGGTCGTTGTGCTGGCCACATGACTTTTTTTTAACCGTGGCCAAAGAAACATCATCTGCCGTATAGATCTCATGGTAGGACACAGGAACTATCCAAAGTTACAAAACATTACAGAAGTGCAAATGAATAGAACAAACCACAGTTTCAATTCAGTATCATATTATAAATTTAAATTATTCAAATATATCCAACCTTTTTGGATTCAAGCTTAAAACATTCATCATTCCCTCTCTTCTAACTCGCTTAATTTTAGAAGTCTCAATATATTCCTTTAATTAATTTGCAAGTTAAATGCAAACGAAATCAAATCCCTCACTTTAGGTTTGTGCAGCCTTCAAGTTTAAAAGACAGGTTTTGTTGTCTTATCTTATAAGCTTCAGACGGTCATTCGAAAAAATAAGATAATTCTATCAGACTCGTGTTAATCTAGTCATACAGGCTAATCGAAGACTTAACTCTTTCTCTCCGTAATTTTTTACCACATTCTGGTGGAATCAACTCTGGTATCGTCAGTTAGGAGAGAAAGAGTTAAACCCTGAAAAGTCATTGGTTTTCCTGGCTGATTCAAGCTACCCGTTCCATGCTTTAATTACGAACTGTGTTAGTATTGATCATATTTAGCAATTAATATATACCACAAATAGAAGTAAAGTTCCCCTTTCAGACCTTGCGATCTATAAAGCAGAAAAAAATCATTTATTTCTTTGGTGGCCAACGGCTAACGAGCAGGATGTCATGTGACTTGCACAACGACCAAACGCCTTTACTTTTCCCAACTAAAGACAGGTACCCATTGGAGCTGGGTGGACTCATGAGAGCCCTAAAAATCCTGATACAAACAAAATCCCAGTCTTTAGCGAAGTTCGAACCAAGGACCCCAGGTTCAGAAGCCAAGCGTTTAACCACTCAGCCACCGCGCCCCTATACCATAAATACAAATAATATGCATGCAGGCTGTATAAAGAAGAAAGAAAGATTCATAGAATAGTTTGTAATGTGCTTTGCCTCTTTATGATATAAGTAAGTAATATACTAAAATAAGAAGTAATAATAATATTTCAAAATGAAATTAGAGTTAATTGTGTAAAAAAGGGCGCCTAAACGAGGTGAAGACTAACCAGCACAAGAGGAGCCGCAGTGAGTGTTGGCCAAGTTGTAGTACTCCGGGTAGATTGTCAGTTTCTCCGCCGCTGTAAATACCCCAACAGATGTTTTTAGAACCAAGTTGTCAAAGATCGGTGAAGGCATGTACCGGGTCATCTTGACAATTATATCAGCGGCGGCGTTGACTCCTTCCCAGGAGGTGCGGGGGGAGCCAGCGATCTGAATCTGTTGCTTGGAAGGGTCATAGTTGTGGGACTTGGTTCCACTGGCATCTACGTAAATGTACTTAAAACCTGGCAGATTGCCAGCTCCTCTGGGCTTGGGGAGGTTATTAAGAAAGGCGTAGTCTTCAGGCGAGAGTCTCCAGGTTGAGAATCTTTGGCTAACATTATTGGCAGGGATGGTCGTCACCCCTGAAAAATAACTTAATATATCAGTTTATATCGCACATTCAAAAATCTAGGAAGTCGCTGGCAAAGTCATTACTTTTTTTGTTCAAGCAACGGACCTCATTCACCAATCGTAAACAAACAACATTTAGTCGCGTGATAATATTGATAAAACAAGGATAAAAAAAATATTACGAGACAGCCTGTGTGTATTACGTAATTTGTATAGAAGAGATAGAGAATCATGTGACTAAATGTTGTTTGTTTACGATTGGTGAATGAGGTCCATTACTGTATTTACAAAGAAAGAGATGCGAAGAAACACAAGAGTGTGATTCATCGTAGTTATCTGTATAAAGCGAAGCGTTTATATGAAGACACTACAGAATGAATTGTGCAATTTAATGACCGTAGCCAAAGTGGACACGTTAATGGGGGTGATTAGTGCCTCTGATTCCATAATTGTGATGGCTACAAGACTTTATTGTAAACTGCTAGACACAGCAACAGTCGGACTTCACCTTCTGTGAACCGATGCTTATGGGAAGGAGTTGAACTTTTTACTAAAGACTAAAGCAACAAGACTTTGAGTGCGTCGGTATAAAATGTTAGTTTTTTTTTTTATGCTTAGAGTTAATAAATTTACTTAAGATGGCTGCCTGGTCGTGCGGTAAGCGCTGAACTATCGTTCGGACTTCTCGATAGTCCCCGGTTCAAATCCAGCCCGGGAGGTTTGGAGAAGGAAGAAGATTATCTTCAACTCGGGAGGAACATCTAAAACATTTTACAAACATTTAATCGGATGCCTACTTAAAATTGAACTTACCTAAAAGTAAACTTACCCAACATTACTTTTAACATAACTCTACAATTAAAAACCAACACTACACTTAGGCCTAAAATTAAACTCAACTAAAACTTACCTACCACGACCAAAGCTAAAATAAAATGTACCATTTTACAGTAAGTTCTACAACTCTTTAAAAGATCCACAACTCTGTGTATTATCTCTCCTGAAGATATTAACTAAAATACATTTTCACTGTATATGCATTTGGCTTAAACAACTGAATAAAATGATTAAAATAAAACAATTTTAAAAAATGACAAAGAAATCTTATCTAAAATGACACGAGAAAATCAGAATGGTGAAGTCAGAAAGGCGAAAGTTCGCTAAACACAAACTTGTATTGATTGGGTAAAAGAAATGTTTTAATCTTCAAATTTAGGTTAATGTTTCCAGCACTCTAGCGGAAGTGTTTATTGGAGATTTTTCATAAACGCCTGAAAAGCTAAAGACAGCTAGATTTTTTGGTTTATCCAGTGTACAGAGTAAAGGAAGAACTAATAAGCTATAGCTTTTTAATGGTATATATAAGCAGGTGGCTGAGCGGTAAAGCGCTTGACTCCCGAACCGAAGGTCCCGGGTTCGAAGCCGGTTAAGACTGGGATTTTCATTTCGGGATCTTTGGGCGCTTCTGAGTCCACCTAGCTCTAAATGGGTACCTGACATTAGTTGGGGAAAAGTAAAGGCTGGTCGTTGTGCTGGCCACATGACACCCTCGTTAACCGTAGGCCACAGAAACAGATGACCATTATATCATCTGCCCTACCCTATAGACCACAGGGTCTGAAAGGGGAACTTTACTTTTTTTTTTATAAGCAAACGCGACCTGAAGCTCTTCAAAATCGACACTAGCAGATGGGAAAAAGTGGTACTGGATAGATCCACATGGAGAGGGAGCATAAAGGAAGGGTCTCGAATCGGAGATGCCGCCATACACAACAGTAGTAGAAAGAAGGGTGAAAGTGCAGCGGCTCCTGGAGATTACCGATGTCCAACCTGTGACTGCAGCTGTGTATCAATGATTGACCTCTGTTGTGAAACGGTTACTATGTGTGGTCAACAGTGACACACGGTCAAGTGTTGGGTATCGGAGAGTTAGGGGACTTGCGGGAAGTGACGAGTGTGTAAACAAGAAGAGAGGAAGTCATCTAGTGGACTTGGTTATCTATAGATAATGTTAGCCTTGTAAATATGTTATGTTTGAATGCTGCAGAATAAAAGACAGTTTATACTAAATAGGACTTGTTTCTTCACAGCCTCTTTTAGTCACACAAGAAGTTGCAAAGGGAAAAGATCATCTATCGAGACGCAAAATGTGAATCTGCAGAATCAAATTTACTCAGCTCTTCTGCATAACGCATAGGACGTAATCATCTTCTTTTTTTTTTTTTGAAGTAACGTCTGTATTGTATAAGATAAGACGAACTAAATAATTTCAATAGAAAGAAGTTATTACTTTCACTCTAAAACTTTAAACTGATTTTTTTTAAAAAAAGGAAACACTAGCGGTAATAAATGACAGTTAATACAAAGTTCAACTACCACGCATCGAGATGTTGATAAAATTATAGCACCATTCTTTTTTTGATAAATCATATATCAATTCACTCTGTCTGTCTGGTAAAAAGTTTGTACACGTTATTTCTCCCAAACCCACTCTCGGATCAAGATGAAATTTTGCGCTATTTCTTTTAGCTGCCAACTCCAGAATCAATTAAAAAAAATTAACCAACGAGTTAATTAACTAATAGTTGTTAATTATTGTGTTTGGTATCTCGAACAAGGGAACGAAATTTTACTTGACTGAGAAGGTTGGATATGTGTAAGGCGTTTCCACAGAGTCTAATGCAAATAAACCAAACGAAGGTAACACCCAACGTAATACGTAATCCAATAACACAGGCGAAAGGCCGAACAATTCATAAAAGTTAGTCGACGCTGATACTGAATGTCGAACAAGTTTAATAGCAATGAAGGGAACCATCGAATGTCAGCTAGCTCTAGACGTTTATAAAATGTTTCCTATCTCTACGTTGTCCTGGAAGTACTCTGTTTTCGTCGACTGATATTTCGTTCCGTCTCTAAAAACCTATCCTCGTTTTTACTAGTTACGTCATCGTCACTAAGTAAAAACTTCCTATATTTCCGAAACAAATATTTCATTCCTAATCAGTCCCTATTTGGAAAGAAAAAGTTTGTAAATAACTATGAAAAATATTTTCATAAGCAGCTCCCTGGCACAGTGGTTAGCGTGATAGCTGAGGAGACCTTAGCAATTGAGTTCGAATTCGGGTTACTCACCTTTTTTTTTGTGTATAATTGAAAAACGATGGCCCAGATATTCCCTTCTTGTATCCCCCCACCCCTTTCCAGTTGGTCCAGGCAAGTGATAGGACCATAGCGTCTTGAGAAAGCTAAAAGCGTGAAATAAATCTAAACAAAAACAATTGGTAAAAATATTTCTAATAGCACAGATGTATTATTGTTAGTCTTCAATCTAGAGCTATTACAAATTAAATCACATGACTGATACAAACTAATTGATACACGTACACTTAACATAAGCTTTTTTTTTGTTTATTGTTTTTTTTTTGTTAATTTTTTTTCATTAATTAATTAATTTTATTTTATTTTTTTTTTTGCTAGTTATTGGAGGGAAACAGTTTTGGAGATTTTACTGATAAACTAAACAATGTCAAGGACGTTAAATTGGACTTCAGAATTGCCAACTATTAAAAGCTACAGACAGTAAAACTTACAATATTAATTCTGCAGTACATAAACAAAGTCATATCACTTTTTTAATAAAACCTATCTTATCAACACTGCCGTTATTTTGTACACCGGATACACCAAAAAAGCATGCTATTTATAGGTTTTCCGCCATGTTTGAAAATCTCCAATATTACTTTCTTGTAGTTTTCTTAATATAAATACGAGTGAACTTATCGAGAATTCATAGACTTCATATCTTTATATGAGACTTGATTTAATGACTCCTAGAGTCATTGACTCCTTCAGTTTTCTACTTTTCAAAGAGACCACAGACAAATGACTCCATGAAACTAGGTTCCTCTGTTCAAAGTAACAAAAGATGTCCAGCACAGATATGCGTCTTCCCCTTTTCGCGCTCGAGAGATACCTAATAGATTCAGATTTATTTTGGGCAGTGACCAGGCTGACCTACATTTAATGGTGTGTGAGTGTGTTGTGCGTGTAGTGTGTATGGGATTGAGTGACGTAAAATTACTCTTCCAATCAACACTTTTAAATTAACTCATTTACGCTTACGGGTTTTCAATTCTGTATATAAGTCTATGTTGTATTCATTAGAGAGTCTTAATAAAACAAGGTTCAGGAACTTTTTGCGCACTGCCAACTATGTCTAGATAACAAGGTTATAATTACAATATTATAAAGTCTTGTAGATTTATACATTCGCTTAACCAGGATTTTTTTCACTGGGGAAAGTGAAATGGGGCTGGTTATAGTCCTTTTTTTTAAATCTAACATTAATTAGTCATTAAGAGCAAATAATCGCTCTATAAGTTGTATAAAGGAGCTTTGGTCTTTTTAACGATACCTCTATTCAAGTCACTCCTTATCTTCTTATCTTATATAATACAGACGTTACTTCAAAAAAGAAGATGATTACGTCCTACGCGTCATGCATTTAGTCATGCATATTAACCAATGACTTAAATTATGCCAAGTCACTGGTTTTTCTGGCTAGCTCAGGCAACCCATTCCATGCTCTAATAGCACTAGGGAAGAAGGAGTATTTGTACAAATTTGTCCTAGCATATGGGACGAGGAATGTGCCTTCATGGAGCCTGGACCCAGCAGGAACCCTGGAAAGCTGATCTCAAAAACAGCTCTAACGATTCTCCCTATAAATTTAACAGTTAGCCACACGGGGAAAAGTCTAGTTTGACCGTTACAATTTTTCAAAGTAAAAAATATATAAATGCAACCGAGGCTTGATTAGACTTAGAGAAAAAGAAACATGGCGTAATCAGCCATAGTGTTCCGAAATTATACGATAGCAGGGTAAATTGATAGTTGCTTCAATTGTATTGTAAGAATATCTAATCTAATACAGAGTACATCTAGATTCTAGATATAGAAGAATATCTAGGCTAGAGAGATCTAAATCAGAAGTCTAGGTCTATTGTATTATTTAGATGTCAATAAAATGATTCTATCTATTTATAATCGATAAAGTACATCTGACGGTGTCAAAATCATGGGTTCGATACCTGGTTTGAACCAAATAATGTTTTTAAATTTATTTTATTTTATAGGCCTTTTTATTTATTTTATTTAAGTTGTATTATAATTAATGTATTTTAAAAATTCTGTACATATTAACATTATTTTTGTATTTTTTTAAATTTTTTTTTTGTGTGGACAGTTTACATACACTGATATTTTCAATAACAACATAATAAAGTCTTAGTACAAGCCCACAAACAATTTATTTAAAAAGCATTTAACTCCAACCTTCAAAAAACTCTACCCGACAACTGAGTGTCCTGCCGGACATACAGTCAGACCACTGGCCAGTTGTGGACGGTTGTTGGTAAACACGTAGGTCAGAATGTTGTACAGGGCTGTGTCCGTCTGATACAGGTGGTACCTATCAGCCATCTCCCCGGAGCAGAAGGCGCCTGGGGCGCAAATGTTCATTCCGCCGGAGTTAATGTTGCTGTAGTTGATGCCGAAGTAGACGGTGGCCGCCTCGGCGAAGTACTCCTGTTCGTTCTGCATGGCGTAGGAGCTGAGCGTCCAGGTCTGGCGGGCTCTGGCTGCAGTGTACGCCGCGTGGACGGCGGCCTTGTCCGCGCCAGACAGACCCTGCTCGTGAATGGTGTGTGTAAACTCGTGGGCCAGGATGTTCTCAGAGCCGCGGTATGGGTCATTGACTGTGCAGAGGACGTTGTCGTCCAAAATAACTGCCCTTTGACCTCCGACCCCAGCAATGTCTTCATACTTGCGGCCATCAAATGTACATGTCTGTTGACACTGACCTGGAAAGTAGATCGAGATTAATCTCTTTGGTTCTAGATTATTTTTAGATCTAGATCTAAGTTAAGACAAAGCTAAACCAATGACATGAAATATTAACGTTCAGTCCGTATCAACTTTCAGATATCAGTCACCATCAATACCACTGGAACAGTGTTTCCCAAACTGTGTTGCGCTGAATCCTAGTGTTCCGCGAGGCCTGAATATGTGTTCCAAGAACAACTGGAATAATTAACTAGTAGGCCAAAAAGTTAACTAATCTCTCTAAAAACAAGGTTACAAAGACAGTTTGTGTGGAAACACTAACTCAAAATCGGCCCCCAAGTGGTCCACCCAGGCAGGCTTCAATATTTTCAGAAAGAACATCCGAATGAAATTATATCAAAAACAAATGAGAGATAAGAATGGAGAAAGAAGGACAGACGTACAGACATTTCACACAAAACTAATAGCGTCTTTTCCCCTTTCGGGGGCCGCTAAAAATAAGCAGTGTTTGTTAAATATTCAGAATGTGCAAAGTGTTCGTGGTACACACTGCACTAGACCAAATCACAAGAATATAAACATCAATGATAAAACTATATTAAAGAATTCGGGAACAATTAGATTGTTTTAGAGTATTACCATATCACGTGGTCCTCAGAGCTCGCAATAAAGGGAACAGTACCAGGGGGGGGGGGGGGAAGAAGCAGAAAGAAAAAGTGAAGGGAAAACAATATCAAAGAATGGACGAACCTGTCATTGAAAGAGATTATAGTCAAGGAAAAAGACAGAGAGTTGTGGAAAGAGATGGTTGACAGATTATCTGTGGTGCCAACAGGTTAGGGGATATATGGAGTTGAAGGATTGAAGAGAATTGAGTAAGCACATGTTGATAAGGTTAGATAGATAGGGACACTTATTTTCGTATGTACATATTGCAGGGCTAAGACATAGCCCTAGACCGCACTAGATGGAGAGAGACGGTGACCAAGAAAGCTATGGACAGTGAAAAAACATGGGCCTCAGCTCTGGAAGAAAAGCGTGTCATACAAAAAAAATGGCCAGCTCCTCTACCACCAAAGCGAAAGCCACTTTAATCTTGCGATATACGTGGACGAGAGTGTCTCTCCAAAATAGGGCCCCACAGTCACATAAAAAAGTGTTCGGGATGAACCATAGTCGTTCTACGACTGAAGGAGGTAAACACATATATTGCAGTAGCTTAGTACGAGATGCCCAGTGTGATGCGCTTTAGGCAAGAACAATGATTATGTTGTTTAGCACCTGCCTTTTGTTAATTGAATGTTATTAACTTGTACACTTAAATGTACTTAACGTCTTGTATCTTAGTTACGACAACATTCTTACATGCTCTGCGAATCTTGGACGTTGACTGCAGATCTCGAGAAGAGGACCATAGCAATAAAACTAAGATGCTACAGAAAGATCCTAGGCGTCCCATTACAATGACAGCATCACAACTGAAGAGATTAGAAAGAGAATTAATACAGCAATTGGACACCACGATGACCTGCTAACCACTGTCAAAAAAAAAACGCACGCTTTATTTATACTCAATGGCCTTATGACAAGATCCTCAGTGCTCGCAAAGACTTTCCTTCAAGGAACAGTACCAGGAGAAAGTACCAGAGAAAGCGAGGAGAGACAATATAAGGCAAAAGAAAGAGAGGAACGGAGAGAGACGGTTCGACAGACTAAGGGATAGGCGAAGAGGATTAAGAGTGTAAGAGTTAATAAGAGACTCAGAACGACAGTTAAAGACTATTATATTAAATGCTTATATGAATATTCTGGTCAATACATTTTTAGATCTCGATCATAGCACCTCTGTATTGGAAGCTTACAATTTTTTCTTGGCTTGTTAATTGTTTATAAAGTAAAGGTCCCCTTTCAGACCTTATGGTCTATAGGGCAGATGATGTAAAGGTCATCTGTTTCTGTGGCCTACGGTTAACAAGGGTGTCATGTGGCCAGCACAACGACCAACCGTCTTTACTTGTCCCTAACTAATGTCAGGTACCCATAAGAGCTGGGTGGACTCAGAGGCGCCCGAAAATCCCGAAATTAAAAATCCCAGTCTTCACCAGGATTCGAACCCCGGTCCCCGGTTCGGAAGCCAAGCGCTTTACCGCTCAGCCACCGCGCCTCCTAGTTAGTTGTTTATACTCAAACGAAATAGTGCACTTTTAAACTGTGGACGGTTTAACTAAGTATAGACTAACCTGAGCAGGAGGAGCCGCAGAAAGTGTTGGCCATGTGAGCGTACTCCGGGTACACGATCAGCTTCTCTGCCGCTGTGAACACGCCCACAGACGCTTTCGCCGCCACGTTGTTGAAAATCTGCGGCGGCATGTAGCGGGTCATCAAGATGACGACATCAGCGGCGGCATTCAGCCCTTCCCATGAGGTGAGTGGGGAGCCAGCGATCTGGAGCTGGTACCTGGAGGGGTCAAAGTTGTAGGACTTGGATCCGCTCCCGTCCACGTAAATGTACTTAAAGCCGGGGAGGTTGCCAGCCGCCCTAGACTTGGGGAGGGTGCGGATAAAGGTGTAGTCTTCAAGGGCGAGTCTTCCAGTAGAGAACTCATGGCTGGTGTTGTGGGCTGGTAAAGTCGCCGCCCCTGAAACAGAAACAAATGTTTTACTTTGTTTTTCAATGTCTTTGACAACTCGAGGGAAATAACCATGTAATTTGTGCATATGTGTGTTCAACCTTAATTAAAGGAAACAAAATACTATAATTTTTAGCGGCCCCCGAAAGGGGAAAAGACGCTATTAGTTTTGTGTGAAATGTCTGTCCGTCTGTCCCGTCGTAAACTAGAAAAGATATTGAAAATCGGACATCACAATATTTTAGACCATTCAAAATTCTGATGCAACGGGTTTTTTTTTTTTTTCTGAAATCGAAAAATCTAATTTTTGAAATCAGTTATGCAAGTATTTTTTTAAAGAGAAAAAGCTAATTAGTATGCTTTATAAGTTAAACCTAATTTTAAACAAATAGTAATTTTATAAACTTCATTTTTCTGAACATTATATTTTAATGCGGAATTTATTTTTTTTTTTTTTTTTTTTGAGGATTCGAATAAGAGATTGATTCTGTGGATTACTTGTGTTTCTGTGTTGTTGTTTTTTGTGATTCTGTGGATTTTTGTGTGTTACTGTTTAGAGTGGACGGCACGAGGGTTGTGTAGTAAAGTACTGTGTAGTTATCGTCTCTTTTCTGTCTCTACTTGTGATAAACCCTTGTACAAATGTCAGTTAAGACATTTTTTTTAAAAAAAAAGGACCTGGATGGTGGACTTGTCCACGCCCCAGGTACCTTGCTTCTAAAGCTGTCAGGCCAAGGGACTGTTAAGGCCACTATGGCGAGCCTAATAGAGTGCCTGAAACTAACACCGGACGAAGTGAGCTCTTTCTATCGCTTCGAGAACCCCTTTGTCTGGTTCATGGTCCCAACATCCGCCTGAGAACCCGTATACTATGGAAATCATTCGGGAATGAGAAGGACTTCAAGGTAGATGTCTGTAAGTTAGAAGACGAAAAAATCAGGGTTACCCTTCACTGGGTAGCACCAACCATAAACAAATCAAAGATAGGAGAAATCTTTGGAGCCTTTGCAGAAGAAGGCTCCAAGATAGAGCCAATCAAGCTAGGCAACTCAGATAAATGGGCGGCTTGGATAAAACTCCGCAAACAGACTGAACTCCCCCATTATATTCAGTTACGATACGAGGACGATTCGAGGACTAGGTCCTCGTGACCATCCCGGAACGTAGACAACAGTGCTGGCATTGCGGACAGGATCAGCATTGGTCAAACCAGTGTCCAAATAGGGCGAACCCCAGACGGGACCAATACCCCACAGAAGGTGCAAAGGAGGTAGGAGGGAAAATCTCATATGCCATGGCCCTTAAAGGGGAGGGAGAGAAAAAGCAATCCGAGATTGATCAACAGCTAAAAAAAGATGGCTTCACAATGGTTGAAAGCAGCAAAGGAGGGGGGAAAAACAAATAGAAGCTATGGGAGCTACTCCAAGTTGTCTCCCCCCACCTAACAGCCCTGAGAACAAATCTAAGCAAAGCAAAAAAATTAAAACATCCGGAGGGGCAAGTTCAGCATCCACCACCCCAACCAAAATAACAAGAAAGAGGGCCCTCTCTCTCTCTTCCTCATCAGAGGATCTAAACGAGGATCCCCGGGTAGAGGAGGAGAAAAGAGAGGATGAACAGTTCAAGCTCGAGCTGAACTTTCCAGACTCCCCGTCAGTGCTAGTCATAGATGATGGCGAGGACCCTAACACACATTCAAACACATAAACAACAAAGCTACTCTTAAAGATACAATGCATACACACACAATAGAATAACAAACACGCAAACCAATCTCACACACTCATGGCAGACATCAAAATTTTGACACTCAACATCAGAGGGCGTAACAATAAACACACATTCATAGCACACCTCACAAGGAAATACAAGCCAGATTTTATCTTTCTGCAAGAGACCAACACACAGTTAGAGTACAAGGCCAAAAAAGCAGTCTCTCTTATGGGCCTCGCAGGGTTATTTTAGTTTAGGTAGAAAGCCACGAGGGACAGCCATTTTACAAACATCCAATAGGTTTTCAATCACACACTCATATCAAGACAATAGCGGGAGGATAGTTATAATTAGGACAAGCTCACAAAAACACACATACACGTTAGTCAACATTTATGCACCCGCTCAAAAAAAAAAGAGAAACACAAGTTTTTTGGAATGCTAAGTGACATTCTACACACTCAGTACGCAGGAGAAAATTTGATAGTAGGGGGTGATTTAAATTACATTGATTCCCAATTAGACAAGCAAAACACAAACACTGAGGGTCCTGCTCCTCATGTAACAATTTAAACGCATGACTATTTGGGGGGAGTCATCAAGGCTTTCCGGTTAGTAGATGCCTATAGAGAAGTAGAGGTCACGGGCCGGGTCACCACGTTCAGGGACAAGGCACACCAAATAGAAACACGGATAGAGTGTATGTGCCAAGGGCGTGCAAAACAAAAAGTGTAACACATCTCGTAGAGACGTTACAATATACAGACCACAAAGGAGTCTTAGTGGAACTGCTGAACCCAGAACTAAAAAAGAAAAAACAAAAAACACCAATCTGGAAACTTAACGACCTCCTAAATGACCCGCTCTATTTAAAAACAATCGCAAACCTCCTCAAAAATTTAATACATGACTCAAACACACCCCATTTCAAAGTCACACAAATATGGACGCTAATTAAAAGCTCCATTAAGCAGCAAAGCCAAATACTGGCCACACTAGTCAACTCAAAAAGGAAAAAAGAAGAGGAAAGACTTAAAAATTTACTAACACACGAAGAAGACGAAGCAGCCAAAACACATATACTAACACAACTAGAAGAACTATTTAACTATCAATACAAAGGAGCGGAATTGAGGTGCAAAAGTAAAAAAATAACCGAAGGGCCTAACAAACTTTTTTTATCAGCAGAACAAAACATTCAAATTGACAGAACTATTGACAACATTATTGATAGTAAAGGAGAAACTATACACGACCTGGACAAAATAACAGACACATTTACGAAACACTTGACTAATTTGTATGACAAGGAACAGACGGACGACAACGCACAAAAAGTATTTTTACAGAACTGCAAACAAATACCAATGACAGAACAGATAGAGACAGACGCTCCCTTTACGCTAGACGAACTGAGGGCTGCTTTAGATACAACACAAAACAACAAATCCCCTGGCCCAGACGGTCTGACGTTTGAATTTTACAAAGCCTTTTTTCCCCAAATAGGACCTCTACTATTAAATCTATACAGCGACATGTTAGTGACAGAACAGTTACCTAGAGATTTCAACTTAGCATACATCACACTTCTACCAAAAAAAACAACAAGAAAACACCTCACCTAGCGACCGATCTCACTTCTAAACACTGACTACAAACTCCTGACGAAAATGATTTTTCTAAGACTAAAACCCCTCATACCACACTTAATAGGACAGGACCGATACTGTAGCAACCCAGACAAAAACATCAACGAACTTAACCATTTTTTCAGAGACATTATATATTACTGTAAAGACAAAGACTTGAAAGCAGCCCTCTTTTCTATTGACCAGGAAAAAGCCTTTGACAGAATAGACCATGACTACCTTTTCAAAATACTAGACAAGACGAAGACAGATGGAAGAATGAAGAAATACATAAAGCTAGTTTACACTGATGCCACAAAAAAACTCATAATAAACCAAACCCTTAGTGGCAGTATCCCTATTAGAAGATCTGTTAGACAAGGGTGTCCCCTTTCTCCCTTTTTATACACCCTTTGCCTAGAACCCCTTTTAGAAACCATCAGGCTAGATAGTGGAATCACGTGGACAAACAACCCAACATATTACTACACACAGCAGTGGGAAAATATTTTAAAGAAAACCAAAAACACACTTAAAATATTTCATTATGCAGCAACTACTATATTTGGTAGAGCAATACTAGTAAACAACCTGGTCATCCCGAAGATAGTTTATTTAGCAAACATCACAGAACCTCCACCAACTTTTATACCAAGCATAAACACAATCATTCGGAATTTTATATTTAAAAGCACTATCAGAAACACACAACACTTATACAAAACAAAGAGGATGGGGGGATAAACTTACAGGACATCAGAACCAAAATACAAGCACTTAGATTAAAATACATAGGACAAGTAGCCAAGAACCCAAACAATTTTCCATTAACAATATACTACTACGGCTTAAGGTTAAATAAAATAATTCCAATAAAAAATGGCACCCCACACCACTTTGGTACAAACACACATCCATTTTACAGATCCATATCAAGAATACTCCCGGGAATGAACATCTAATACACAGTAAATTAAAAGACACATACACAACACTTAAGAAACAGTTACAAGAAAGATTATTCAATAGGATCAAATGGAGTAGAGTTAGGTGTAATAGATTTCAGAGACACTTTTATAAATCTACACAGCAAACACATTACACCCAAAGCCAGAGAAATAACATACAGACTAATCTTCGGGATGACCCTGTAGGAAGTAAGAAAAGAAATGTACACACATGTGTTTTATGTCACACAGATAATGGTAACAATGAAAGCCATATGTTTTTAAAATGTAAAATATTTGATAATGTTAGATGCACTATGAAAGATCTACTAGAGGCAAACTATAACACCAATGTTAATCTTAACCTAGCTATTGTTGTAAATAAATTGCCTAAAATCAAAAGTAAGATGATTCATAAATTTAATCTAATAATAGTGAGTGAATACAGAGTCTTGTGTGGCACAGTAGAATTAAAGTTGTTAATAACAATGTATCTTTAAATCCTTATAATCTAGAGTTAATATTTAGAAAAATAATTGAACATAGAATTGATAACTATACTGGTTAGATAGAAATTGTAATTATTGTATAATTTATTGTCCCTGACTAAATTGTCAGACCTCAGAGATAAAAATCTAAATACTGTAATCAATCTGTAAAGTTACTCTATTGGTATTATGTCAATTAGTTTAAGTGGTTATGCGAGTGTGTGAGAGTGTGTATGTACCTGGGTTAAAGAGAATTTGGGCTGAGAGGTGCGGGATAGGAATCAAATTGAACTTTATATATTTATGGAAAACTACTAAAGAACTGTCTTTTAAAGGGAAGTCAACAATTTTGAAGAATTATTTCTCCCTCCCGGTTACGTCCTCTTTGATCACATGATCGGAGACCATGTCACAAGTCAACATCAAGTGTGTCTGTACTACACTCACAGAACACTGCAAACCCGTGGGAACGTAACAAGAACACTATGACAATGTCTATATCTTAGCGGCAGCCTCATCCTAGACACACTGGGAAACAAAGGAATAAGAAAACAAGACGCAACTGAATGGAGCCTGCGAAGAGACTAGAAACAAAAATAACCAAAACCAATAATCCTAAAGAATATAAACAAGGCCAGACAATTGAAAGTGAAGAATCTTTTATGAATAATGTAATATTTTAAGACAAATTAACTATTTTTTATTTATTTATTAATTTTTTTTAAACCCCTCGTAATGAGAGAAAAAAGAATCTTTAATCGACACCCCTATCCTGAAATAATTTACACATGACCCTTACAGAACACTGAACAATTGTGATACAGCAGTACCTTTGCTTGGTTAACTATCCCAAAATGACTCTAACAGACTCAAGGGCCACCCTGATGATGCTGGTATAGCCCTCTTACATCTCAAGGAGACCTTTAAAAAATTGTCGTGAGAGGGATTAACCTGTTCTCTGATCAGTCTTTTTTAAATACATAAGGCATACAGGGCAGCTGTATAAAACCCTATATTGGCTTGCCTTGTCTAATTACTTGCTACTACCTGGGAACATAGCATTGCATCAAAGTCAATTTCCTAAAAGATTGTTAATGTTGCTGGGCAACTTTGTTAATGAACTGATTTATGTTGAAGATTGTTACTGTTAAAGCAATAATACTGAGTCTACTTATCAAGGAAGTCCCTTTTCTCTTTATTACTTCATAGAAAAGATGTGGTTCTGTTGTGTAAAATTAAATATTATTATATGTCTAAAATACTATTTGATGAGACAGAATGGAGGCTTAGGATGAAATCAGTCACTTTTCCTCTTCGCACTACCACCAAGTTCAATACATTATGTCCCCTTTAGCCCTAAAGTGACAACGACAAATGCCAAGTGCTTGAAAGGAAACATAAACTAATTGGATACAATTACACTACCGAGTTCTTTTTGCTTCGTTTAATTTTTTTGAAAATGTCTACAAGATAAGATAACTTAAATTCAGGTTGACTACAATTGACAACCTTCGCGTTGTCAAATTAGTGGATATTAAATGAATTGTAATTTCTTGACCACTCATGTTTTATTTTTTATTTTTTGAAAATGTCTACAAATTAGTAGATAGTAAATGAATTGTAATTTCTTGACCACTCATGTTTTATTTTTATAATTTTGAAAATCACTACAAATTAGTAGATAGTAAATGAATTGTAATTTCTTGACCACTCATGTTTTATTTTTATAATTTTGAAAATCACTACAAATTAGTAGATATTAAATGAATTGTAATTTCTTGACCACTCATGTTTTATTTTTTTATTTTTTTATAATGACTGCAAATTAGTAGATAGTAAATGAATTGTAATTTCTTGACCACTCATGTTTTTTTGTTTTTTTTAAATGACTACAAATTAGTGGATATTAAATGAATTGTAATTTCTTGACCACTCATGTTTTATTTTATTTTTTTTATAATGACTACATATTAGTAGATAGTAAATGAATTGTAATTTCTTGACCACTCAATTTTTTTTTTAAATGACTACAAATAAGTGGATATTAAAGGAATTGTAATTTCTTGACCACTCATGTTTTTTTTGTTTTTTTTAAATGACTACAAATTAGTGGATATTAAATGAATAGTAATTTCTTGACCACTCATGTTTTATTTTATTTTTTTTTATAATGACTACATATTAGTAGATAGTAAATGAATTGTAATTTCTTGACCACTCATGTTTTATTTTTATAATTTTGAAAATAACTACAAATTAGTAGATATTAAATGAATTGTAATTTTTTGACCACTCATGTTTTTTTTTTTTTTAAATGACTACAAAATTAGTGGATATTAAATGAACTGTAATTTCTTGACCACTCATGTTTTATTTTTATAATTTTGAAAATCACTACAAATTAGTAGATATTAAATGAATTGTAATTTCTTGACCAATCATGTTTTATTTTTATTTTTTTGAAAATGACTACAAATTAGTAAATAGTAAATAAATTGTAATTTCGTGAAAAAAAAAAAAAAAGATTGAGCCTGTTCAAAAAAATTAGATCAATTATAAGGCATCAGTTAGGCCAGGGGAGGCGCGGTGGCTGAGCAGTAAAGTGCTTGGCTTCCGAACGGGGGGTCCCGGGTTCAAATCCTGGTAAAGACTGGGATTTTTAACTTTGGAATCTTTGGGCGCCTCTGAGTCCACTCAGTTCTAATGGGTACCTGACATTAGTTGGAGAAAAGTAAAGGCGGTTGGTCGTTGTGCTGGCAACATGACACCCTCGTTAACCGTAGGTCACAAAAACGGATGAACTTTACATCATCTGCCCTATAGACCACAAGGTCTGAAAGGGGAACTAGTTAGGCCAGGTTCACATCTAACTTTACATTTACTTTCACATATCCTTTGATCTGCTGGACCGTTGGGGCACTACACAAGATCTGTTAACCTTCTTTCTACATTCTTATCTCTCATTTGTCTTTAATATAATTTGATTCGGATGTTCTTTCTGAAAATATTGAAGCCTGCCTGGGTGGACCACTTCGGGGGCCGATTTTGAGTTTGTTTCCACACAAACTGTCTTTTGTAACCTTGTTAATATTTAAACCTTAACACGAAATATCACAAAACCTACTAGAGGAATTTATTAACAGACTATGCAGACAATCGATCCGAAAAACATGATAATTGGCAGAAATTATTATACACAAAGGTACCTTTGTTAGTCGGTCTTTGGATAATAGCTCCAGATGACCACCACAACTAAACCGATATACACTTATTATATGTTTAATGGGATAAACTTAAAATAATACTATGCATAATGCAGCTGAGTACCACTACTAACTATGCCTCTTATTGACAATATATACAGATTGAACTTGAGATGAGATATAGATCTCATAGTATTGAATTGAAATAATAATATTTATAAACAATATATAAAATACTACAAATACACGTCTTTACGGTTTTGCGTTACTGAGTCGTCTGTCCTTAACTATCATCCAAGTGGTTTCCTAACCAATTATGGCAGACCCTGTCTTGTTTCACCACTCTACAGTCTACACCAGCAATAACTAGTGATTCTCTTCCCTTATTGTTACCATGGAAACGTACAAACACTCCATAACAGATACTAAGTAATATTTTTCTTTTTGCCTCATTTATACTCCGACCTCCTCTGTGTGTGTCTCTTCTATATTTCCATGCTCTCTTTTTATCTTTCTTTCTACCTCTTTCCTCTTTTATTCTCCCTTCCCACTCTCTCTTTCGTTCACTTTCTCTCTCTATCTCTCCGACTGCTAACTTTGTGTTTCTGTTCCAGGGGTGACCCGACAAAATAGCGCGGTCAAAAAAGCGCCGACAAAATAGCGCGAAATTTCCAGACAAAAAAGCGCAAGACAAAATAGTGCGGACTTATATATGATGTGTATAAAAGTACCAGATTATTAGTAAATTAATGTCCTGGGCATCATTTTTGTTGATGTCTCTATCTTTTTCATTATTAATAGATCTGAAAGTATGCCATGTTTGCAGAGAACGAGAATACTTTAAATTTCAAATCATTTCCCTTTTTCACCAATGTTTAATTTAAAATGCATAACTTGCTAAAAATAGGATTTTGAAAGTGGTGACCCCGTTCAAGCAGTGATGGAATTTCTACTTGACATTTCCTACTATTTAACTTTGTGAAAGTTTGTGTGTGTATATATATAAATCTGACCTGACAAGTATGTTTGCCTGTTTTCAAAGTACACTTTTGGAATGTAAATAAATGATATGTTTTGAAATTATTCATTTTTACTTATTATAATTTTTCCTTAATGATTGCATATTTATGTTTTAAGATATCCAAAGTATTGCATGCAAAATGACTTAGAAACAATGGTAACATTTAAAAAAAAAAATTGGCTCTATTCATTTTGTACGATATCTAAAGTACTTCTTTCAAAATGACTGAAATATTTTTTTTTCTGCGCTATTTAGTCGGGCTATTTTGTTCGCGCTATTTTGTCGGCGCTATTTTGACGGGGTACTATTCCAGGACCAACAAGTTTTGAATGGAACTAGAATATCACATTGGTTAATGAGTACATATACAAGTTTTAATTAAGTTGATCAATGTTTGATGTATCTAGCGAGACTTGTCGTTACAAAAGGCCTGAACACTGGCCAGCGACGTCACCACCTGTGGGCAGTTTAGGCCTATAGCTCGTTGCCACGTATTACAGACCTGTGACGTGGCAACGAGCTATTGGTCTAAACTGCCCACTGGTTGTGACGCTGTAAGTCAATGTTGACGAATGCTGATAAAATCATTGGCAAAAAACAAACCCCATTTGGGCAGTTGTTTGAGACAAACATCTATGAAAAAGCTAACACGAATCCTAGAAATAAAGAATCACCCTTTGTGTCAGGATTTTGTGATTTTACCATCACAAAAGAGATACAAGACACCGATAGCAAAGACAAACAGACACAAGACTCTTTTGTTCCCCTGGCAATCAAATCATTAAATAAAAACAATCTGGTATAAACTTTGTCACATGTAAATTATGAGTGAGTCTGGTGTGAATGTACACTTTGGTTTCTTATAGTTATAATGTTTTTTGTTTGGTGTAATGCACAAATTGTATAACAAATTTCCATACGGACAATAAAGATTATTATTATTATTATTATCATTATTATTATTATTATCTAGTCACATGTATCAATATAAAACGTTTAATATGTCAGGTCTAGTCATTTCTATCAACACGATTTATTTGATAACTGATGTGACTAGTCGAGACACTTGTCTCAACACTAGTTGTTTGATGTCTGATTGTCTTGTCACGTATTGATGTCTTACAAACTTACGCGCCACGAAGAGGGTCAAAGCAAGAAGTAACATTCTCAGCCAAGTTCCACAACTCGATAAATTAACTACACCAATGCAAAGGTCTACAACTCTTTAAATAATTTTGCTAATATAAACGTGACAGTTTATTCTATTTTATTTTTTTTTAATATTTTTTTGTATTTCAAGAGCTATGTGATTTAAAAGGTTAAACTTTAAAAAAATAGTTAAAAGCTTATCTGAAAATGATTACATATTACATTTTTTTTTGCCTAAAGCATGTATTTAGGCTCCAAGTGTTCTACTAGTGTTATATATAACTTTTTCATTACTACTCTAAACATAAAGGCACACGAGCGCACGCATGCACACACACACACATACATACATTTATACACGCATATATATATACATACATACACACACACATACATATATACACACATATATACATATCTAAGACTAAAATTGCTTTATTGATCCTTATAAAAAATTTGTTGTGATTTCAAGGACGCATTTTTTTTTTTTTTTTTTCTTAATTAATCATTAGTTATTGGGATATCACTAACCGCTCATACTGGTCACAAAGTTCCCCAGATGGGCTATTTTTCTCAAGTGAGAACCTCTGACCTAGATATAAACTCCTCTGGTTCCACTCTAGTCAAACCTTGGGCTACTAGAAACAAACAGAACTGATAACGAATGTCCGATGTAGATAAAAAAAAAATTCACAAGTTTAACATTAACATGCGCACTCATTGTCCGAATTCGGGTTAAAAACACTTATTTATGTTTATATAAAATAAATAAAGTAGTCCTTTGAAACTTTAGGATAGATGATATAAAGGTCATCTGTTTCTATGGCCGACTGTCAACAAGGATGTCATGTGGCCAGCACAACTATCAATCCGCTAAACTTTCCTCAACTGATGTCAGGTATCCATTAGAGTTAGGTTGAGTCTAAAAATTTTCCTTTCAGGCCTTGTGGTCTATGGGGCAGATGATGTTAAGGTCGTCTGTTTCTTTGGCCAACGGTCTACGAGCAGGGTGTCATGTGGCCAGCACACTGACCACCGCCTTTACTTTCCCCAACTAAAGTCAGGTACTCATTAGAGTTAGGTGGACTCAGGGGCTCCCTAACAATCCCGAAATTGCAAATACCACGCTTTACCGAGATTCGAACCCATGACACCTGAGATGAATTCCTATTGAAAAAAACGATGCAACCCAGGACACCAGGTACAGGAGCTAAGCGCTTAACCACTCAATCACCACGACCCCTAATCTGACGATGAGTTATATATGTATATTGTATATATATATATATATATATATATATATATATATATATTGATATAAACTAGGGAAGTAATACCATCAACTGTGATTTGCTAAGAAATATCTGAATTGTCTTTCTTTGGTCAATACTTTGATGGTTGTCTCAACAATTAATGATTGACCCTGGTAATGTCGTAACATAATGTCGTACATTTCTTGCTGAGCAATGACAGAATCGTTGGTATTCTGGGTCTAAGTAAGCTTATGTTCTTTAGTCATTCTCGCCTCAGTGAATTTTTTAAAATTATTGTAGGCATAGGTCCATAGTCAGACAAAGACACCAAGATGAGGCTACTGGGATGAACATTCAAATGATGTTACAAATCGAATTGAGCTCCACTAGTTATATAGAAGTACACTTATTTAATCAGATCAGTGCTTCCAAAACTGTGTTCCGAGGAACCCTAGTAATCCGCGAGGCCTGAATAGGTGTTCCACGAACAAATGGAAGAATTAGCCATCACCACGTGAATTTATCTATCTTACAAAAAAAAAAAAAAAAAAAAGCGAAGTGTAAAATCCTCTAAATACTGATAAAAAAAAAAAGAGAGCCTTGACATCATCTTCCCCCATAGAAAGCAAAGTCTGTAAAGTCTTTATTGCATAAGCGTTGAGGTAATGAGGAGGGAGAAGTATTTGTTTAGTGACAAGTGTAGTGATGGTTAATTGACTCTGTTCCAACTACTTGCTGTTTAGGTCATTACTTTGGTAGAACAGCAATGTATAGAGGGTGAGGTTAGTGTTCAGCTTGTTGGTATGCAGACTGGTCAGTCTTGGACGTTGACCGTTTAGATACCAATCACAAAGCCACTAGAGCAGCCACATTTTTATGACAATTTTTTGTGACAAATTTAGTCACCAGAATGCTCTGTGCACATTCTAACAAGAATGACTTCCCATGTATTGAAGTGTAGATAGTGTACACCAGTGGTTCTCAACCTGTGGGTAGCGACCCCCTTAGGGGTCGATTGACGATTTGCCAGGGGTCGCCTAAGACCATCGAAACTATGGATGGTATTTGTCTATTCTTCTATTGCTGTGTGTGTGGGGGGGGGGGAGGGGGTCGCGGTAGAGTGGGGGATTGTAAAAGGGGTCGCCGAGCTTAAAAGGTTGAGAACCGCTGGAGTACATAGTTCCATTGAATTGTACTGGTGGTAGGTGGGAGCTATATCCCTCCATAATCACTTAATGGATGAAACTGCATGGACACGACCAGCTTGTTGCACTGAATGGTGCTAACAAAAGGAGTTACCTGTCTGTAACCTGTCAAACTACTATATTGGTTTTAGCCTCAAAACATAAAAACGTAACAAAGCATAGCATAGCATAATTAACATAACATAACATAACATAACATAGAATAGCATAGCATAGCATAGTATAACATAACATAACATAGCATAGCATAGCATAACATAACATAACATAGCATAACATAACATAACATAGCATAACATAACATAACATAGCATAGCATAGCATAGCATAGCATAGCATGTTACAACAGTTTAGCTCAAAATAGACTCATATATAGAATACGTATAAAGCATATTTTCTCTGTAAAACTGAGATGGGGGTCAAGTCCAATCTCTTTTGAATGAAAGAAGGGAGGTCATGAAATTATGGCAAATTGCCGCTAAATAGTAGTGTTAAATCCAATTAGGACTGGAAACATTAATTTTAGTTATTAGCCTAGAAGAACCAAATATCACATGAACATTTTTTTTTTAAATTTTTTGGCCATTTTTCTCAAATTGACTAAATTGTGACTTGACCACATTTTTGATCTAGGCCCTTTAATATCAATTTTGAATAAATGGCTTTTAGTTTCATTTCATTTTTTTTTTTACTCTCTCTCTCTCTGGAGATTTTAATCTTATTTTCTCTTGCCGCTAACCTCCTACAAAGAAAAAAAAAAGCTACTCTTTTCAGACCTCGCGATCTAATGGGGCAGATAATGTAAAGTAGTGTGTCATGTGGCCAGCACAACAAACAACCGTTTTTGCTTCCTCCTTTATTTCAGGTACCCATTACAACTGGGTGGACTCAGTGATGTCCTAAGAATCATGACGTTCAGAATACCAGTCTTTGCCGAGATTCAAACTCAAGATCACTCGTTTAGGAAGGCAAGCGCGATACCACTCAGCCACCACACTCACAGGGATCAAATTAGCCAAACAACAAAATTTATTTTAAAAAAACATTACAAACATAAAAAATCTTGACACATATAGTAAGACTATTTTTAGTGCCACAGACTTTGGCATCATCTACCTCAGTGGTGCGCAAAGTACGGCCCGCGGGCCAAATCCGGCCCGCGACGTTGTTCTATTCGGCCCGCGGGCCAAATCCGGCCCGCGACGTTGTTCTATCCGGCCCGCTGAGGCGTCAGCACAAATTGTAGACAATCCTCTCTTTATAAAAAAAAAGGTTGAAAAATGTATTTTTACAAATGTTAGGGCTCTCACTTTTCTCTGATAGGTTTGTAACATGACCTTTATCATTTTTCGTTTACGAAATGGGACTCTAAATGTAGAATTTACCAGGAAAGGTGAACGGATCTTTGCTATTGAAACATGATAATATGCCAACATATTTGATTTGTAAATAAAATGTGGCTGTTTAAAAAACAACCACATGTATAACAGTATTATGAACAAATATGACGGCACTCTTGGTATGATCCGCAAATAAAAGATTGTTTAACTACTTCTAGAGATTGGATGATTGGTGGGTAAAGTTATGAAAAAGAGAAAAGAAAATGAGTTGGTGGTAAAACTAGCTAAAATGAAGCCACTTTCCGACGCGTAAAAAAAGAAAAACTTCCAATGTCTAATCATTAATGTAAGTTTCTAATCAAATAGTTTCAAGTCTATTTCATTTCGTTTTTTGTACCTTTTCGGTGATGTGGCCCGCGACACGAGTGTCGGAAATATAAATGGCCCGCAGGATGAATAAGGATGGGCAGCTCTGATCTACCCTATAGAACGCAAGATCTGAAACGAGAATATTACTATACGGTACATAACAACAAACAAGAAAGATATAATTTAAGAAATATTTATTGTAATTTTCCACACTCAAGTCTACAGAGAAGCAGCGGCTGCCTAGAACAATGTCTCTAGTTTTGAAGTCCAGTTCGAGTTAATTTATCTTCCTGTTTTTTGTAACACTGGGCGCAAGATGGGAAACCCAGTGAGTCAAACTTCGGTCAATGTGACCCGTGGACCATGGAGTAGACTATGTTCTCATAGTTTTCATAGAGTGGCCGAATTAACGAAGTCATGAAGAGGTCAACGGTGCTGTCAATTTGATGAGACAATAGAGGCAGGGTCACAAGGCTGACCAGCAAAGGAAGCCACTTGCGGATCATTGAGTCTCTTTCTTCTTCCATGAAGACATTTAAGATACAGTCTGTCGCCCTGTAAGGGAACAAAGAGGAAACAAAGAGGAAACATAGGGGTCCTGGGTGGGTAATACCTAAATATCAAAAGAATATCTTTAATAAATTTTTACTATGCGACATATGCAATATGCAAAGTGTTATCCGAACTGTAGCGTCGCTTAGACGCTTAGCTTAGAAAAAGCATCAAATACTAAAGGCACAACCCTATAATATTTGAATGAAATTTTCAATGAAGATGTCTCAGCAAAGTCGGAAAGATCTTTGAAGACAACCGCCACCCCAGTGGCGTAGCTAGAAATTTGCTACCATTTGGGGGCCCAAGGGGCTCGACCTCTTTGGGGGCTCTCCATCATCACTGCGACTTTGTCCATTAAGGCTTAAACCGAACACATTTGTTCTTATTCTGTCAGGCTGTATCAGTGCTACTTGCTGGCTTAGGCAGTGTCTCTAAAACTGTGGTCCGCGAACCCCCAGGGGTCCACCAGACTACCGAAGAGAGTCAGCAGAAAGATAAAAAAAATATGTGTAATTAAAATAACTTCTTCGCTAAAAGCATTTTCTTTTTTTTTACCGTGGGCAAGGTTTTGACTAAAGGAGTCCCCGGGTCTAGAAAGTTTGATAACCTCAGGACAAGGAAATATTTTTTAAAAAAATCAAGACGTCTGTGTCTCGATTTTGTGTCTTGTGTCTATTCTCTTTTATTGTATTTAGTTGAAAAAGGTCTTGCTAATTACAGCACATTTCCAATAGGGACTAATACAGCGGTCTTAGTATTTGTCTTAAATTAATAGCGGTCACGTGAAACTGTCAGTCGACTTATGAGCCTGTCTGGATATCTAGATCTATGCACTATATCTACATCTATCATCTAAGTACTATATCTACATCTATCATCTATGTACTATATCTACATCTATCATCTATGTACTTTATGGAGAATTCTAGATCTATGTACTATATCTAGATTTATGTAAACTATCTAGATCTATGTAGGCCTACCATTGAAAAATAATTTAATATGACAAGATTTTACAACATAAGGTCACTTAGTTAACTGATAATTTATGTGGTGCAAGCTTATTTCTGCCAATGAGATGAGTGGATTTAGGGCAGTTAATGAGGTTATGGCCTATGACTGCCAATGAGATGTGTGGGCCAATGAGGTTATGGGCTTTTGGCAGCAAATGACATTATGGGCTTACGGCTGCCAACGATATGCGTGGGCCAATGAGGTTATGGGTTTTTGGCAGCCAAAGGCATTATGGGCTTATGACTGCAAATGAAAATGTAGGCTTTTAGACGTCAACTCCACGTTTAGGATTGTGGCAGCCAATAAAATGGTCAGATACGTTAATTGTGTAGTAATGAAATGAATACCAGCAAAGCCAGTAAGCGATGGCTGTAGGTGCTAGAAATGAGGCCAAAAAGTCCCATATGAGGGTATCGTAGAGCACAACGTTACAGTAACGAGATTCAGGTCTAGGCACAACGCCAAGTTCATCTTCCAAGAAGGGCTGAAAACAACAACAACAAAAAAAACGAACTCGGTTAAAAGATCTAGATCTAATACATCTTTCCGTTCAATACATAAGGATGTAGCTAGCATCAAGGTAAGTAGGCGCGGTGGCTGAGCGGTAAAGCGCTTGGCTTCTGAGCCGTCCGAGTTCGAATCCTGGTGAAAACTTTTAATTTTTTGGATCTTTGAGCGCCTCTCAGTCCACCCAGCTCTAATGGGTACATGACATTAGTTGGGGAAAAAGCAAAGGCGGTTGATCGTTGTGCTGGCCACATGACACCCTTGTTAACTGTAGGCCACAGAAACAGGTGACAGGTCTGAAAGGGGAGCTAGCATCAAGGTTGAAGTTGAAGCAGATCATTGCAAAACAAATCATTATATTAGGGCAATTAATCCATTCCAAGGTTGATCATTCTTTTTTTCAACTTCAGAATAGGAAAATAAACAGGATGGCTACCAGGTCGAGTGCTACCAGATCTAGTGCTACTTGAGCCAGGATTCAAATTTTATTTTTGAAGGAGCGTTCGAATTCCAGAGAACAAAGGAACAAGCTTCTACAAGTGCTAAAGACAACAGTAATATAATAAAGGATAGACTTCTCCAATGGGCTCGCTTGATTTATTCTCCATATCTTTGTAGGAAAGTAAAGGCGGTTGGTCGTTGTGCTGGTCACATGACACTCATATTAACCGTGGGCCACAGTAACAGATCTGCCCTATAGATAACAATGTCTGAAAGAGGAACAAAAAGAGATATAGTTTAAGGAATATTTAATTTTCCACAATCAAGTCTACAGAGTAGCAGAGGATACCCACTTTTGACAGAATCTATACATAGAATGTCGTAATTTATCCCCAATATCTTGATTCATTTTTTTACTAAGATTGTCATTACCTAGCACAACATACCCCCCCCCCCCCCCATGACTTGGTTAGAGTTTATACAAAGAATCACTTACCACTTTGATTGATAGGGTTTATATTAAGCATGTCATCACTTACCCCCATAACTTGATAGGGTTTATATTAAGCATGTCATCACTTACCCCCATAACTTGATAGAATTTATACAGTGAGTGCCCTATGAAGTAAGTCCAACCCATGATGTAGAAAGGTTCTGATTCTTTGCACCAGTTTTGGTAATTGAGAGCGTGCCCGACGGCGAAACCGTACCCTGTAGGATCGAATTACAAGAACCATTAGCGTTCAAGACTTTCTTTAAACTATCACACTTGTTGACCGTGTCACAATAACCTTTCTTCAATAGTTACTTGATGATCTATCTTTTTTTTTTCTATGCCAGTGAAACCAAACTACGACCTGCGGCTCTTGTGACGTGTGTTATGGAGTGTGTGTGTGTGTGTGTCTATGGTGACGGTGGGAAGAAGTTAGGGATTGTGAATGATGCAACATAGGTGGCAATGTCGTCACTTGGTCTTAGTTAGGGCAGACGACTCCAGAACGCGAGACTGAAGGGTTGTGTTATTCTAGTGAGTTAGATTTTGTTAAAGAACTATTATTACTAAAATCTGTGCCTAAGTGTGTTATTTAATTAGTAGCGTCTGCAATACATAAGATAAGAAGAATTTCAATTTGCGTTAGTACGAACATAGAAGAATCCTAATAAATTACTTAACACAATTAAACTGACGGCTGTACGTAGCGAATGAGGTTGTAGATCTAGCTAAAAATAACTTAACATAAGAAGACAGATCTATATTTAAACTAGAAACTAAATTAGATAACATATTTATTAAACTTACCCAAAAAACGAAATGGCAAAGTACGGAAATAATCAGGAGGTAATCTCAAAATAAAGCTTCTAAGATCATTCTTAAATGGCACTGCTAGTGCGGGCACAGGAAAAATCAATGTTTTTTTCATAACGAAATGAAATCTTAAAATGACAAATTCTTAAATCTTTAAATAAATGTGGCGGGAAAGTTACTACTGTTACTAGCAAACAAATGCCAGACGTGGAATCTTATTGATGGCATCAGTTGTTTCCATTCACTTCCGGCGAAGAAAGGAATGGGAGGCTAATCTAAATGAAAAATGTTGATTGGCTTTTTTTGTTCACTAACCTATAAATATAAACAACAAGGTTTTCTTTCAGCGGAGAGATGAAGATAAAACCCATGTAAGCCAGTGCCAGATTTTATTAAGTTGAGACAATGGGCAGAAGTTTTATGGAGGGCTCTTCAAGCTTCAAAATTTTTACCTTTACCTTTACCTATCCCTTTGTCTATTGCACCGTTGGGGCATAATGCAAGATTCGTCGATCATCTTTCTCCATTCTTCTCTGTCTTTTGTTTAGTTAGAACTTCTTTCAATGGCAGGCCCGTCCATTCTTCAATATAGCTGCATTTATCTATGAATACGTGGCGCGGTGGCTGAGTGGTTAAGCGCTCGGCTTCCGAACCTGGGGTCATGGGTTCGAATCTCGGTGAAGACTGGGATTTTGAATTTCGGTAATTTTTATAGGAAAATTTTAGGGTGCCCCTGAGTCCGCCCAACTCAAATGGGTATTTTTACTATAGTTGGGGAAAGTAAAGACCGGTTGGTCGTTGTGTTGGCCACATGACACCCTTCTCGTTAATCGCTGGCCACAGAAACAGATGACCTTAACATCATCTGCCCAATGGGTCTGAAAGGGGGATCTTTACAACTCCTTTATGAATACATCTATAGGCATATCATATTTGTGAAGAAAGAAATAGAATAGCGCATACTTGCACATTCGTGGCGGCGAGTGGTTAAGCGTTTGGCTCCCAAACCGAGAAGTCTCGGGTTCAAATCCTGGTAAAACCTGGGATTTTTAATTTCTGGAACCTTATGGCACCTCTGAGTCCACCCAGACATTAGTTGGGGAAACGTTAAGGCGTTTGGTCGTTGTGCTGGCCACATGAGACCCTCGTTAACCGTGGACCACAGAAACAGATGACCTTTACATCATCTGACCCATAGATCGCAAAGTCTGAAATGGGAACTTCATTTATAAATTTAGTCTCATTTACTTTCTTTTATTTAATATGCGAATCTTGTTTCAGGTTGAGACTCTGTGCAGCTGCAGTCTTGCAGTGTAGTAAATCCGCAATGAAACTACTTATTTCCGGATTAAAGGTCGGCAGTTCATGACCTTGTCCGAGTTTATCCGAGACCATTCGTTATGGGAGGCCTCAACACTGACCTGCAACGTCACAGCCTGTGGGCATTTTAGACCAATAGCTCTTTGCCAAATCGTACAAACATGTGATTTTATTTCATGTTCATGAAAAAAAAAACAGAATTAAGCCGAATATTCAAACACAGACACATCTCTTAGGACATTACTTCTTTTCAACGTAGTTAACATTTATTGACATTAGAACTGTTAGGTAAATAAATAAAACCCAGCTTCTAAGTTGTTGGGGGTACATTTCTGATGTATTTAGTACATGGGAGACACGATAAAACTACTGGACAGTTGACCTCTGGACAACTTCAAGTTGGGCTTCCAGTCGCTTCAATAAAGCCTTCTGACCGATTCGTTCATGAGAGTTGATACCTCCCAGTCAATCCTGTTGTATGAAATCAGCAAAGCGCCCAAACCAATTACTGTAGGGCCCCAAGTTCTGATCATGTCCGGCACGGCAGTGATTTCATTCAGTACGATGGCCGTAACCCTAAAATAAATTGCAATGGCAGAGCATTTGTTAATGCGACATTGAAACTCACTGACAAAATATTGCAGAAGTTTTGTTATGCTAAGAGTCAAGTACTATAATAAAAACTTGCTTGAAAAGACATAAATAGTCCCCTTCTCCAAGGTAATCTGTGCACGTGCACAGGAGAGAACTAGCTTTAATTCATGACATCAGAGGTTGTATGCAGTTAAGATCTAGAGGAAGTTGACGGAGGGAGTGCATCCACCAAAACGAATGAGTTAGTTTCTATGTTGACAACGTATTCTAGGACCAAGTGGACGGAGGGAGAGGCGTCCACCAAAATGAATGAGTCAGTTTCTATGTTGACAACGTATTCTAGGACCAAGTGGACGGAGGGAGGGTGTCCACCAAAACGAATGAATTAGTTTCTATGTTGACAACGTATTCTAGCATGGTAAATAATCCCGCCGCCGGAAGAAGAGGGGAGCACCAGTCTAGTCTCGGGCTTCAACAGAAGGGGACCTGAAACAGGGGGCGGGGATGGGAATAGTCAACTATCCGGGGCTCTAATCTGACCAATGCCAATGCTTGACCACTCCTTTCCATCAGGACTAAAACAGAAAGATTTAAAAACTCCTTTATCCCACTATCGGTCAGAGTATTACAAGATCAGCTGTCGTCATCGAGAAGTACATAGACGTCCAATCCATAAAGCGCTGGTTGTGAATGTGTTTGTGTTTCGTGAGTGAATGTTGTTCGAATTTTTTCATCCATATTGTTTTTGTAAAGTAGTTAGGCTGAGGTTGTCAATTGTAGTCAAACTGAATTTCCATTTGATTGAATCAATAAAATTATCTTAACTTATCTTTTTAGAGGAGGCGTTTCTACTATTCTTTATGTCAAATTGGTTCTATTTTAAAGCCAAATTATTCATCTAGTTTGGCTTGGCAACAGCCTTACCAATTAATGTAAAGTGCTGCAGTGACATCAAAAGTTACAGTAGACTGGGTTCTTGTAAACGTAAATGTTACAGTGAATTGTCCCTTTGTAAAAGTAAATGTTACAGTAGACCGGCGCTTGTAAAATGAAATGTTACAGTAGACTGGGTTCTTGTAAAATTAAATGTTACAGTAGACCGGCGCTTGTAAAATGAAATGTTACAGTAGACTGGGTTCTTGTAAAATTAAATGTTACAGTAGACCGGCGCTTGTAAAATTAAATGCTACAATAGACTGGTTCTTGTAAAAGTAAATGTTACAGTGCACTGACCATTGTAAAATTTAATTTTAAGTAGACCGGAACTTTTAAATTGAACTGACTGGCTGGCGCGTGTTAAAGTCAACTATAGGAGTATTGAGAATAGACTGCAATCTTGTGAAATTGAATATTGATTGGTAGAGAAGGTACTAGAGACCTTGCCATCTACGCTTGGCCTGCCAGGTCCTTGACCTCCATGTGGAGATACCTGAACGATCGTGATTTTGTTCCACTGTTGCTAGTAAATATCAAATATCACGAAAGATCGAATAACTGCTGGATGAGGACACCCTTAAGGGCGTATTTGGGGACATATTTTCATATCGGCTTGATGCTGACCGTGCCGCCGGTGGTGGTCAAATTGACCACTTATAAAACACGAAATAAAAGCTTATAGTTGTTTCCAACAGTATCTTCCCACTGGGCTGTACCATCAGATCCAAACATTTTAGCGGGGTTCGACCTACGGTCAAGACTGGCAGGGAGGTGGAGCTTGGTTTGAGAAGTCATGGCCCCACAATACATGGACAAGATTAGCCAATCTCTTTGATTCTCAGTAATTGTTATCCTGTGGTCAGGGGCGGACTGGGTGTCAAAATCGGCCCGGGCATTTCTATAAAATTCGGCCCACAAATTCTCTATCATATGAAGGGCATCCATTTCTAGGTGTATCGGTCCTTAAAAATCATTGTTAAGTTTGATAATGTATCGATATGCATGCATACAGTGAACTCTATATCTTAATATAGAGTCTTTTTAAATCAGCAATTATGTAGGCCCTAAAAAGATGAAGCCTACTAGTAGCACTGTCTACATTCTACATTTTATTTTCGGAAAATGTGTTCGATTAAAACAGTATTACACTGCAATGTCTGTGAAAGATTTTTTTTTTAAAACACGACGCTCAAAGGGCCTTTTACAAAAATAATGATAATACCATAATCAGAATATTATAAAACCTTTATATGTGTCATAGTGACTTCGATCAGGCCATTTCGGTAGCCCCACCGGCCCATTTGGGTACAGGCCCATCGGGCATTTGCCCAAATGCCCATATAGCCAGTCCGCCCCTGCCTGTGGTCTAGAGTCATAATGGTGCCCAGGACCAAATATTTTTGATGCTCCAAAGGTGAGTTGGTATAGAGACACGAAGACAAGAAGTAAACAAGGTTACAAAGACAGTTTGTGTGGAAACACAAACTCAAAATCGGCCCCCGAATTTGTCCTCTCAGGCAGGTAAAAAGGCAGATTTCAATATCATCAGAATGAAATTCTATCAAAGACAAATGACAGAGAAGAATGGAGAAAAAAGGTTAACGGATCTTGCGTTGTGCCCAGCGGTCCAGCAGACCAAAGGATAGGTGAAAGTGAATGTGAAGTTAGATGTTAACCTGGCCTAACTGATGAATTATAATGAATATCTAATTGGTCTAATTGTTTTGTAAAGGGTCAATGTCTTATTCCTCAGGAAAAAAAAACAATTCCGATAAATAAAATAAATTTTCTTGGTTTAGGGGTCTACGGTGTTTCATTGCAGGTGTCGTCAGCACACAGGTTAACACGATAATATGAATAACTACTTATTAATTGTTGTTTTAAATTATGTCCAACTTATATGCTTACTAAATAGATTTTTTCTTTTTAAAAAAAAAAATTAAAAATTGTTTTGCGTAAATATAGCACTTAGTATAGCACAACTTACATAACTTAACAATACAAAATGTAAAACAAAATTTTTTTGACAAAAAATCTACAACCGTTTACATAAATGTGTTAAAAATATGTCTAGTGTTTGATTATTTCTAATTAAGAACTACCAGTGTTCGTTACTATTAATAGTGAATAGTTGTAAAAGTGGTGTATTTTTATGAAAAAACTGCTTGCATAAGTGATTTAAAAAATTAGATTTTTTACTTTCAGAAAAAAAAAAGTGGCCGTTGCATCTGAACTTTGAATGGTCTAAAATATTATGATGTCGGATTTTCCCTATCTTTACTAGTTTACGAGATCTAAACGGGACGTACGGACAGACATTCCACACAAAACTAATAGCGTCTTTTCCCCTTTCGGGGTCGCTTAAAACATACAATGAACCAAGTAAGTCATATATACAGACACAATGGACTAACAGACCTACTAGTAAGCCATACCTACAGACACAATGAACTAACAGACCTACTGATAAGTCATGCCTACAGACAAAATGGACTAACAGACCTACTAGTAAGCCATACCTATAGACACAATGGACTAACAGACCTACTAGTAAGCCATACCTACAGACACAATGGACTAACAGACCTACTAGTAAGCCATACTTACAGACACAATGGACTAACAGACCTACTAGTAAGCCATACTTACAGACACAATGGACTAACAAGACCTACTGATAAGCCATACTTACAGATACAATGGACTAACAAGACCTACTGATAAGTCATACCTACAGACACAATGGACTAACAGATCTACTGATAAGTCATACCTACAGACACAATGGACTAAGATCCTGGGTATCAGTGCAGAGGCCAGACCATCAAACATAAGTGTGTCAAACACAGTACTCATCACAATATTCCCACGTCTCTAGAAATAGACACAAAAATACGCATAATGCACAGTTGCCTTCACATATTCAGTAAACTATTTTATATATATATATATATATATATGAGATTTTTGGTTTCCCAGACCTATCGAGTCGAAGATTAGCAGGTCTGGGGCAGACAAGCAGAATATGAGGCACGGTTTCCTCTTCTTCCCCGCAGCGGGGGCACCGTGAATCGAAATTTGGCCATAGTCGTGAGAAATATGAGCCAACAGGACGGTAGCCTGTCCTGCACTGCGCTATAATAGCTTGCTAAGGCCTGGATAGCTTCCACCACGGGGAAGTGCGGTCAGGGCGCCTCATGCGCTCCCAGACTCCACGGGGTTTTTAGGACTTGTCCCAGCACTCAAACCACTTTCCATTTCTGTTTTTTCGAATAGATTTGTTTTGCTAATAGCCTGTTTGGGGATGCGCAACGAGATATTTGAAATAAACATTTTTGTTTCTGGCCAGTAGTATAAAATGTACATTGGCAAAATAAATTATTCATAGTCGACGACCAAACATTATTCAATAAAAAAAAATACGAATTAGCTCATCAATTAGAGGTAATTAATTATTATTATAAGAAAAAAGGAGCTTAATCATGCAGTATTGATATATGACATTTATTTTGCAGTTCTTCCCTTTCTATTAGACCCTTTAATTTTTTTTTAAATTTTGTTAGTAGCTTGTTTTGGATAGGCTCAATCACCTCCATATAGTCATAGTTTTACATAACGACGGCGCTACATCAAACTCCTTACCGTTTTATATCCCTTGTAAGCTGCGTGGCAGAGTATGTACGAGCAGGCCAGACTGTTTAGCATCGATGTTGTGTCCTCTGTTATGTCTGAGAATCCCAGAGCCTCGGATATAGCGAATGAGTGTCCTGTGGATGAGAAATAGAGAATAAAAGACCTGGGAATGATAAGTATGGAATGAATGATCTAGGGATAATGTGTAGAGAATTAATAAATTAGGGATTACAGGTTAGCGAATAAGTAGCCAGGGGCTAAATGGAATGAGTGACATGGGAGAAATAAGTGACTTGTGAATTACATGTAGGTAGCATTACATGTGGCTAATAAGTGCCGATGGGGATGTGTGTAGTAAATAAGTACCCATGGTAAACTTGTGCAGCTAATAAGGGCCCATGGTAAACATGTGCAACAAATGAGTGCCCATGGTAAACATATACAGCAAATAAGTGCCCATGGTAAACATGTGCAGCAAATAAGTGCCCATGGTAAACATGTGCAGCAAATAAGTACCCATGGTAAACATGTGCAGCAAATAAGTGCCCATGGTAAACGTGTGCAGCAAATAAGTGCCCATGGTAAACATGTGCATTAAATAAGTGCCCATGGTAAACATGCGCAGCAAATAAGTGCCCTAGGGGATTGTATGTAGTTTATAAGAAACTTGTTCAAAACAATTGCCCCAGCTGAGATGTCACGTGTCTAGTTACGTTGCCTCCTCCTCTACAACGTGGACGCCACTATTTCTTCGACTTATAACTATGGATTTCAGAGAAAGCTTATCAGCTCTGATCTTATAAGATATTTATCTTCGTTATACCAGTTAGGCGATCTTGGCTTATCTTAACTAGCTTATCTGGCTTCCACTTTCTTTTCATCACAAAAGTATTTCTTTATATCTTTCAGGCGCGAATCGAGGCTTAGAGCTGGTCGATGGTCGCTTTATCCAAGCAACAGGTTTATCGGCCTATCATCGACGACCTGTTCAAACCTAAATCGTCATTTCCTGTCCAAGGTGTCTGCCTGCTAACACGTTTAACAGTGAATGTCTTCTTTGACCTCCTAATAACCTTTCAACTTGATGAATCGCTTGTCTCGGACAAGGGACTTCTAGCTTCTGCCCAAATAAACCAAGACACGTGGTTTAATTTAAACCTAGTCGAAAACATTGGAGATATAGTTATACAAGAAAAAAGGGATCCAAAAACTAATAACTAGCATAAAAACAAAATAAATCTTGCGGGCCTGATGGTATTCCAGATAGATAGCTCGAAAAAATAAATAGCAAACTAACAACAGTGTTCAAAATACTTTTTTCAGGCATCACTTAATCAGGGTAGATTGGAAAGAAGTGTAGTTGACTCCCCTATTTAAAAAAAGGAGATAAATCTGATCCACGAAACTACAGACAAGTATCGCTCACCAACATCACATCTAAAATACTAGAACAAATAATCTATAATATGAAATCATAAGAGTCCTAGACATACATAATATCCTTACGCCATATTATCCATACTGTGATGGATTTACATATAAACAGCAAAAGAAATACTATAGCTTAGGGCCCCCAAAATACTTACAGGGATATTTTCAATCATTTTGAAATAAGAGCGAAGGAAAAATTGACCAAAGAGGGGCCCCGAAATCTCTGATAGTTTGATAGCCTTAGGTATCAACTGCTCCAGTCAAGATAGCCAATGATACGTACATTTTGGTCATGTAAAACTCAACTCGTAATAGGTGACTGCACAGCCGAATATTTAGACTTAGATCTAGAATCTAGATGTACACATCTAGCACTGGACGCATCACAAACACGCACATACCTATGATACGGACGAACTCATAGTCCCTGAAGATGTCCGACATGCTTTGACCGATGCCTGTCAGTTCTGTCCATCAGGGTGTGGACCTGCTTTCTGCAAGTCTGCTCCAAGAACTTCCATGATCAGTGTCGTCCATAGAAGCTCTGCCATACTTGTTCCTGTGAAGCTGTCTGTGTTACTGTGGTGTTGAACGGTGCCTAACCCAAACTAAAAGAGAAGCGCTGTGTTTCTGTTTGATAGGAATCTTATCTTATCTTACAGACGTCTTACACGAATCAATGTGTTAATCTACTCGTACATGCTACTCATTGGTTTCCCTGGCTGATTCAGGCAACCCGTTCCATGCTAGTATAGCACTAGGAAAGGAAGACTTGTACTATTGTCTTTGCATATGAAACTAGCGGAATAAAATAAAAATACTTTAATATTAAACAAAAAAAGAGCCTAGCTCTTAATACTGTAAGATTTACTTCCTTTTTAGAGATAAAAAAATAATTTATTGATTACCACAATTTAATTAACTAATTGGTTAAATTTTTTATTGATTCAGGTTTCGCTTGAAACAATGAATAATTGTGCAAAGTTTCAACTTCATCCGAGAATAAGAAGTGGGAGACATAACGTGTTCAAAATTTGTACCAGACAGACAGAATTGATATAAGCTTTGTAATAAGAAATGTGCCTTTATTGGGTTATATTTTTGTATTTGCAAGTTTTTGTTCAGTTATGGTTTAAGGGAGAGAATTGATGTGATCTTACTGTAAGTAATTAGCATAATGTTACCTCAGTTACGCTGAGTGGGGCACGTATCCCGTATGGGAGACGAACGTATGTCAAAGGCAGTCTTTTTTGGTGAGCTAAAAGGTAGTCGAAGTAACAGAGGCGTCCCACGGAAACGATTCAAAGACCAGCTTAGGCGTCAACTTTCCTTGGCTGACATAGAAGAGAGCGCCTGGTTGAATGCGGCCTCAGAACGAGACAGCTGGAGGCCGCGGGATACACATTTGAGACCAAAGGAAAATCCTCTACCGAGGACAAACGCAGACGGCGAAAAGAAAATCTAAATCGACCACCTACGGACAATGGTTATGTTTGCCCTGGATGTGGCAAAATATTGTTATGACCCTACTGGCGGCGCGAAAGGGTTAACTTTAGGTTCACCTGACACACGTGAACTCAGGCAATGAACAAGGGACAGTACTACGATTACACGCAAATATGACCAATGTTATGGTCATGTGATCGAAAGCCTGCGTGGACCAGAGACACAATGTGTAACAAAGCGGCAGTTCAAGACAGGACACGGAGGAGACCTGGACTGTTAGTCTGGCTATGAAGTCGGTCCTGGTTAAGTCCTCAAGTGTTAAGCACGAGTCCAGGAAGAAAGAGCAACAGTTGAGTTTTGTACCGTGATGTACAGAGTAACATTTTAGTTGTTGATGTGTTTGTTGCCAATTGTCTAGTATTGGCTGTTATCTACTTGACCATTATTAAAGTACCAGATTATTGTGGAGCTCTAGTTGTCAGGTTTTTGATGTGTTGTGTGTTTAGCAGTGTTTACAGAAGGCCTGATTGGGAGAGAGAATCGTAACAATATGTAGGTCACAGCTGGGGCTGCGCAGCCACGGGAAATACTGCATTCCTCACTAATCTTTGGACCCGAAGACAAGCTTTTTTTTTACCCCCCCCCCCCCTTCTCTCTCTCTCTCTTCCTTTACTCGTGATTCTCAGATTTCTCATTTCTGCTACCTATTACAGGATACTTATTCGCTACATTTAATCCCCAGGCCATAATCCTATTACCTGTTTTAAATCGATTCATTTGTATACTTTAGAAATAAAGCGATTCCAGTTATTTATCGGCGTTCATTGTTATTCTGACGTTCAACGACTATGGTTCATCTCGAACACTTTTTAAGCGAGACGAGTAAATAACCCAGATAATTCTTCAGTGGCCACGAATAAAAGGACTACATTGAAATTTTTTTCCCTTTAACGAAACTCGACCTTGGCAGCGCCAGAGAATAAATACTCGTTCATTTCTAACATAATAATACTAATCTTTGTTATCTATAAGGAAATTTGTCTCACAATTTGTGCATCACACCAAACAAAGCATTATAACTATAGAAAGCCAAAATATACATTCACTTCATTGGCTAAACGTGACCAGCAATGAGCACTTATTAGCTACATGCGATCCCCAATGGGCACTTATTCGCTACATGCGATCCCCCCGTGGGCACTTATTCGCTACACGCGATCCCCCCCGTGGGCACTTATTTGCTACACGGGTTCCCCAATGAGCTCTTATTAGCTGCACGGGTTCCCCAATGAGCTCTTATTAGCTACACGGGTTCCCCAATGAGCTCTTATTAGCTGCACGCGATCCCCAATGAGCACTTATTCGTTATACGCGATCCCCAATGAGCACTTATTCGCTACACGCTATCCCCCCGTGGGCAATTATTCGCTACACGCTATCCCCAATGAGCACTTATTCGCTACACGCGATCCCACCCACCCCCGCGGACATTTATTTGCTACACGGGATCCCCATAGGCACAAAATAAAATACAATCCAAATTTCGGATGCAAATCTTCAAATTACAGACGTCCCACCAATGAAGCCGTATCATGCTTCAATGGCACTAGTTAAGAAGTATGGGAGATTTTCAACTAACCAAAGCCAAGGACGCTAAACTGAACTTTAACCTGCCAACTAAACAAAGAGCCACAAACAGAAGAGCTTCAAAAATTTCATTCTGTAGTGCTAAACTGTGCACAGAGACTATCGTGTAACTTTTTAAAAACCTAGCTAATCAACGTATTCTTGATTTTGTACACCGGATACACCAAAAAGCTGGCTATTTTTAGGTTTTCCGCCATGTATGAAATTCTCTTCCAGTCCTGAACTTAACGAGGTGTGAAATTTCCCGTGACTACGCACTGCTAGCTTCCTAGAAATGCACCATACTGCACCAATGTCAAACTCGCATACGTAGCAACCAAAAACAGGAAGTCTCGTGAGGCCCTAATGTTTGTAACCGTTTCGAATAGCAGAGAATCAGCTTTCTGGAACAATCTAAAGGTAATTTCTTAAATAATTCTAACAATTAAAGTAGTAATAAACTTTATTAGACAAGCTTATTCGCCGAGCGGGGCACCTACGCTCTTATTTTAAAATAGATCTAGATCTTAAACTAGACTTACACATTGAACATTAGTAAATTGCTTTAAATTGCCTGAAGTGCAAAAGAGAGGTCACTCTAAAGATAAAACTTTTGAGGAGAGGTAGACGGTTATTCCTTCCTGAATGATGAAGTCTCGTGCACCGGGACCCTTTGACCTTATTCAGAAAGAAAATGAGCAAGAAATAATAAATTTTAGAACTTCCTCATTCAAGATACGGGTCTATTTCAAATATTGTTTTTTGTTTAAATATAGTAATGCTAATAGATCATGGAATGGGTCGGCTGCCTGAGCCAGCCAGGAAAACCAGTGACTTGGCAGAATTTAAGTCACTGGTTAACATGAATGACTAAAGACATGACTCGTAGGACGTAATCATCTTCTTTTTTGAAGTAACGTCTGTAATGTATTATATAAGATACGATTTGGATCTAGACTTTAGGTCGATTAATCTAATGTGGCCTAGATCTAGACTAAATATCTAGAAGAAAAAACGAAACCTAATAAAATACTCAGAAAAACCCAAACATAAATATACCTATCTTATTCCACACTAATGATGCCATATATGCTAGCATAATTGAAACTCCATGGCATAGATAAACTGTATGCATAAACACTACTGATAAGAACGGATTTGGGGCAGGGCAGGTGGGGGCTACTGCCCTGGTGACACCACAAGAAAGGAGCCTTCGCATTTTAATAGTCCCAAAATTTTTACGGTTCAGCAACGCATACGTTGTTGTTGTTTTTTTTCCTCCACCTCCTTCCCCCCTTTGTTTACTGACACTACTGCTTTAAATTTTACCATTGACAGCCATTGTTCCAAAAGCTTTTTCCAACTCTAATGGTCCCCTTGATTTCTAAATGTAATCTGCTAACAATAGTTGACTCTAGGGAGGTAAATTCCTGCACCACCGTAAGGGTGTAATTTCCAATATTTACCACGGGTTCTCCTGTGACATCATGTACCAGAAATTCAATCTTGAGGAGGCTTATTGTAAGACTATACTTATGACATACAGCTGCCAAAGTATTTGCTTCCCTATGTCATCCTTCTTGTGAATGGCAGTGCTGCATCGTCGGCGAAAAACAGGTCATTATATTTTGGCTTTAGACGTGCCATGTCAAAAAGGATTTTTAGTCTCGAGATGATCGTCATTTGACAGTACTTGTGTTGTCTTGAGGTGATCGTCATTTGACAGTACTTGTGTTGTCATGAGGTGATCGTCATTTGACAGAACTTGTGTTGTCTTGAGGTGATCGTCATTTGACAGTACTTGTCATGAGGTGACTGTAATTTGACAGTACTTGTGTTGTCATGAGGTGACTGTAATTTGACAGAACTTGTGTTGTCTTGAGGTGACTGTAATTTGACAGAACTTGTGTTGTCTTGAGGTGATCGTCATTTGACAGTACTTGTGTTGTCATGAGGTGACTGTAATTTGACAGTACTTGTGTTGTCATGAGGTGATCGTCATTTGACAGAACTTGTGTTGTCTTGAGGTGATCGTCATTTGACAGTACTTGTGTTGTCATGAGGTGACTGTAATTTGACAGTACTTGTGTTGTCATGAGGTGACTGTAATTTGACAGTACTTGTGTTGTCTTGAGATGACCATTTCACAGTCACTGTCTTGTCTCACGATGACAGTCAATCGTTAGTAGTTGTAATGTCTTTTGTGATAACGGTCAGTTGGGCTTTTACAGGTCGCAAGACGCAACTGACCAGCTTTCAACATGCCTGACGTGTTCGCCACTGTTCCTCTGCGATTTTGTGGTACGTAGAAATTATCTGTGATTATGAATCTCATAAATGTGATAAAAAGGCTTTATATTTTGAAATCTTGACTGTGCTCTATAGGGGAATGTTTTATTATTAATTTGCATATTCTAATACTGTTCAAAATAAATTTCTTTATTATAAAGACTGTACTAAGGGACCAAAAAATAACCAAAAAAAAAAAAAAACAAAGCTTTATTATTTCATTTTTAAAACATGATCTAATGGTCATCCTCTTGCTTTGCTTGGATCGCGATTATTTCAATAAACAAAATTAATTCTATTCTCCACTTTTTAAAGGAGGCTGTTGAAAAATGTAAGTATGATGTGGCAAGTCAGCAACAGTACCACACTCTTAATGGTGGGAAGCGTGGCCGAGAAGGCCAAGTGCGCTTGAACTTGGCTTGGCTTGGCTACCTAGAAGGGGGCTCGAGGTTCGACACCCGACTCGGGCAGAGTTGTGTTTACTGAGCGCCTAAAGGCAGCACGGAAAACCAACTCCTAGATACCCCCTCCCCCCCCCCCCAACTGGTTCACAAATGAGGTTGGACCAAAGCGCTCTGAGCATGCTATAAGCACGAAAGTAGCACTATATAAAAAAAGCTATAATAAAATTTAAAAAAAGCTATAATAATGCTAAGAATTTTCTTACTATTCATAGCCTCAAAAGTTAAAAAAAAATATATATATATTGACTTTGCCAGGTTGCAGCAAGCTGTCTGAGGCCCCGAATTTCGTTTACCCAGGGTTGACTGCCTAAACTTTTCCCATTTATCATCACTCTAAATCAATCATCGAAACTAAACAGTGACAAATAAACATTGACAACTAAACACTGACAACTAATTACTTGACAACTTAAAATTGACAACTAAACAGTGACAACTAAACATTGACAACTAAACATTGACAACTAAACATTGACAACTAAACATTGACAACTAAACATTGACAACTAAACATTAACAACTAATTACTTTTTACAACTAAACATTAACAACTAAACATTGACAACTTAACACTGACAACTAAACATTAACAACTAATTACTTGACAACTAAACATTGACAACTAAACATTGACAACTAAACATAGACAAGTAAACATTGACAACTAATTACTTGACAACTAAACATTGACTTCAGTCAGTTGCACTTAACATTCTATTTCAACAGGTTACGGCTTCGCCTTTGGGGAATGTGCTAAGTACAACTTCACTTTCCGAACCGTGGACCTGTTGAACTGTATGGGAGGTGTTTACATCGTCTGTCACGCTGCCAAGAATGGCTGGGATGCTGTAAGTTATGGATGTCTTGTGCACTGTTGGTTGCAATAGCTGGGATGATGTCATTTATACATTTCTCGGTCGCTCTAATTTATGAATTTATGAATGTCTAGGATGCTTCACTTTTAGAAAGTCTGGGCTGCTTTTAGTTGCAAATGTCTGAGATGCTTTTAGCTAATAAGTTTCCTAAGTCATGACTCTATAAGTTTAAAAAAAAGATGACGAATATGTAATTAATTATTGCGCAAACAGATATATTTGACAACAAAGCCTTCTCATCTCACTCTGTCTGTCTATCTGGTTAAAAGTTTGTACACGTTACAAGTTAAAATTTGGTACAATTATTTTTTTTTTACCTGAAAAGAAAAATCAATTTTAAAAAAAATAGTTTTAAAATTGGTATATACTTTTTTTGTTTGGTAACGAACAAGGGAAAGAAATCCTACTTGACAGATGTGGCGGTATAAGTGGAATTAGTTCCCTTGAAGAGACTTGAGCCCGAGTGTCCTGAGTGCGTCAGTTACCCCCTTCTCAATGCTAATCCTTCATGCGTTTGACAAATTCACCGAAGGCATATATCTTCATTTCAGATTTGATGGCAAACTTCTAAACATTGCTAGACTGAGGGCCAAAAGTAAAATCAGAACCACTCTCGTAAGAGATATGCTCTTTGCGGACGACGCAGCTGTACACTAACAAGAGAAGCTTCAGTCACTAATGTCCCGCTTCTCTGAGGCTTGAAAAGAGTATGGCCTAACCATTAGCGCAAAGAAAACAAATGTTATGGGACCACCTGCTACAGCACCGCCATCCATCCTCATTGATGATAACAAGCTAGATGCAGTAAACGAATTCTGCTAACTTGGATCTACAATTCAAGATGACCTGTCGCTAGAAGAAAACAAAAGTACTCATAGGGAAGGCCGCATCAACTCCAAACTTGGCTTAGACAAGCAACATAAACATACTTCTCTCAATAATTCAAAGAGACGCCAGAGATAAATTAACAACAAATATAACTTTAATAAAAGTAATCAGGAGAACTGGAGCTGCAGGCAACGCATCAAATGTTAACTATTAAATATGCATAATTATGAAAATTGACTTCTATATTACTTATACTACACGACTAGGCTCCAAAACTCAGGCCTCCGACAACAATAAGAAAACAGCGCTGTCACTCTGTCCCAACCAATGGACCAATCACATAAAAATAAATAAACATAGAATTCCTTAAATCTTACACCCAAGATTCTATCAAGTGTTGTTTACAATACTATATACAAATACAATCACCACATCCCCCCTTACCAAAATAAGCTATTAATATAACCTATTACTAGCGTAAAGAAAGAGTGAAAAAAATACACAGATCCACACAACAATCAATGGCATGGAACTTAAAACTAAATTAGAAAAAATGACAGAATCACTCCGACTCCGACTTTTTTTTTTACTTCAATAACCTGTTAGTACAGCGTGTAACACAGGACTATCTAACTCAGCGGTTCTCAACCTTTTAAGCTCGGCGACCCCTTTTTACAACCCCCCACTCTGCCGCGACCTCCCCCCCACCACACACACACATACAGCAATAGAGAAGTAGGCAATAACAATCCATATTTTCGATGGTCTTAAGCGACCCCTGGCAAATGCTCAATCGACCCTTAAGGGGGTCGCGACCCGCAGGTTGAGAACCCCTGAATTCTAACTGATAATAAGATAAGAAAATATATAAGAGGTGGTTCAAGCCTTAAGACGTTTTAAAATGCATTTTTGTTTCTAGCGAAATGACAACCCACTTCTGAAAATTCTGGACACCTTGATCTTTGATGGCATCGCCTCCTGTATCATTCCGTGTTTTATGTGCTACCATGCCTGCAGGTAGGTGCTCCCCCGGGTTCGCTGTTCTGCCTCATCGTGGCATCCGGGTGGAAACGGCTATTTGAGGAGATAGCTAGGCAAAACGAATGGCAAAACATAACTCCCGTGGGGATGCCCATGGGTAGACGAGAGTCCACCCCTTACACGGGCGGGGTTGTAAAAAAGTCCTCACAAAATTGTCACACATCCATGCGCCGTTCCTCAAAGGACCGTTCCATAAATGGCGGTTCCCCCACGGTTAGCTTGGTACAAAGAAGGAAGATGACGGAGGCTCCCAGTGCTCCTAGGCCTTCGGCCATGTGTCGGAGGCCGAAGACATTGGATACAGCAATGTTTTATATAGGCATTGACTCGGGTCGCTCTCAAACAGAACTGTGTTCCCACAGGTTTGTTTTTCTTTTTTTACTGTTACGGCTGGACGACCTAACAGGTTTTTTTCTTTTCAAACTTTGAGCTCGAAGAGCCTTCGGCTCAGCTCAGACGACAATCAAACGGTAGGTGCTCCCAAGTTGATTTCTTCTCGTTGAAGAGGTTTAGCCTGACAAATTGATTTCTACCAAAATGAAGAGGTTTAGCCTGACAGGTTTAGCCTGACAAATTGATGTGTGAGATTTGATTTCTACCAAAATGAAGAGGTTTAGCCTGACACATTGATGTGTGAGATTTGATTTCTACCAAAATGAAGAGGTTTAGCCTGACACATTGATGTGTGAGATTTGATTTCTACCAAAATGAAGAGGTTTAGCCTGACACATTGATGTGTGAGATTTGATTTCTACCAAATGAAGAGGTTTAGCCTGACATATTGATGTGTGAGATTTGATTTCTACCAAATGAAGAGGTTTAGCCTGACAAATTGATGAGTGAGATTTGATTTCTACCAAAATGAAGAGGTTTAGCCTGACACATTGATGTGTGAGATTTGATTTCTACCAAATGAAGAGGTTTAGCCTGACAAATTGATGTGTGAGATTTGATTTCTACCAAAATGAAGAGATTTAGCCTGACACATTGATGTGTGAGATTTGATTTCTACCAAAATGAAGAGGTTTAGCCTGACACATTGATGTGTGAGATTTGATTTCTACCAAAATGAAGAGGTTTAGCCTGACAAATTGATATGTGAGATTTGATTTCTACCAAATGAAGAGGTTTAGACTGACATATTGATGTGTGAGATTTGATTTCTACCAAATGAAGAGGTTTAGCCTGATAAATTGATGAGTGAGATTTGATTTCTACCAAAATGAAGAGGTTTAGCCTGACATATTGATGTGTGAGATTTGATTTCTACCAAATGAAGAGGTTTAGCCTGTCAACTCATATACAAGATTTGATGTCTTCTTATGCAGTGGCGTAGCATCCATGGCGCGAAGGGGGGTTCAATTAACCCGGGCCCCTGACCATTAAGGGGCCCACAGCCCGTGGTGTAGCAACAATGGCGCAAAGGGGTTGATTGCACTTGGGCCCATAACTCCTCACCAGTTGGGGCCCACGAGAGAACTTAGGGATGACACTAAAGAAAAAAATTGCACTTTTGTAAAAAGTAATGACATATAGAATCTGAAAAGCTCCCTCGAAATATCCAAAACGTGTCAAGAAACTTTAAATTACTTTCAAAACATTAACCATGTGTTTCAAGCTAGAGTCAATATACCAGCAGCTTGTATAATTTAAATTGTAAGGAACTGTTCTCCATCAGGTTTATTGTCATGGTGGTTAGCACTTAGTGTACGAGGGGACTATTGTTGCCAGACCGTCCCCTTGACTTCTATGTTTGTTCATATATCATTGTTAGTATTAATAGGCTGTTATTATAATGAATGGAGAGGGAGGAAGAAAGAGAGAGAGAGAGAGAGAGAGTTTGATGTAGATAATATTAAAGTGTTGTGCAGAAAATTAAGGAAAGGGGTGAGAAACAATGACAATTAGCTCTAGTGAGATAGTCCTTATGATTAAGAATTAATATTTCGACACAACTACTAATTATTCAATTTTTTTTAAAAGCTTAATCTGTTGTTTTTTTTAGTTTTTTTATTTAATATACGTGAATATGAGATTTTTAATTTAGTGATTTGTACTTAACTTAAGTCATGAGTTCTTGACAGATTTAAGAAATGTTTTAAACATTGTATCCGATCCGACAAAGTTTATACTGTAAAGGCCCAGCAGTATAAGTCTTCATCATATTGTTTTGGTGTCTTCTGTATAATGTAAATACAACAGAATAAAAGTATCATTAAATATTAAGCAAGCAAAAGAAACATCATTGGTATCGTGCTTGTGCTTTTACAATGAATTGCGAAACCCAATTGGAGAGCAGGTTTATAACAAAGATCTAGAAGATTGAGAGATGTCCAAATTGATCATGGAAAAGTATTAATCCTTAACCAATGCTTTGTGTTTATTTGGTTCATAGTTCTTAAAGAAAGTTGTTACCATTATATTTTTACAAAGACCTCTAATTAGGCTGTATTTAAAATTGCTATGAATATTGAAATCTGACAGTAAAAAATATTTTAATAATTTCTATGACACAGAGCTTCAAATTCTAGCATTGGAGACCATTAATACCTTCAAGCCCAGTGCTATTTTTGCATACACTGGTGGCTCGGCATCGATTCTGGAAGAGCAGGCTATGGAGCCTACATGGACTTTTTTGGCTCACACTCAGTCAAAATCTGTGGACCATGTGCCTTGTGGTAATGTTTGCAGTTTCGATGCGGAGACCATGGCAGTCTGTGAAACCTTAAAAGTCATTGACTCTCAACTCGGCGAGGGACATTTGAGGGCAACACAGACTGTTGTAGTCACTTACTCAAAATCTGTACTACAGGCTTTGCAAAGCCCCGGACCATGGCCCCCCAATATCGACACTGTCATCATGGCTTCACAGAACATAAAACAACGCAATGGCACCCCTGTAATAATGCAGTGGGTACCGAGTCACATAGGTGTGACTGGCAACACTATTGCAGACTCCTTAGCCCACCAGGGAGGGCAAATTCCACCCACTGAACAGGCTGTAAGTTTTCATCATGCTCTGGTTATAATTAAAAAAACAGAAATGGAAAAGTGGTTTGAGTGCTGGGACAAGTGCCAAAAAGCCCGTGGAGTCTGGCAGTGCATGAGGCGCCCTGACAGCACTTCCCCGTGGTGGAGGATGCCCAGGCCTGAGCAAGCTATTATAGCACAGTGCAGGACAGACCATTGTCCAGTTGGCTCGTATTTCTCACGACAGGTCTGGGAAACCAAAAATTCTCGACCTGTATGGCGACATTTAGGCACTACGCAAGACAGCAGGGTTTCTGTCCAGGGCATTTCCATGATCAATTTGGACATCTATCTATCTTCTAGATCTTTGTTTTGAACCTGCTCTCCAATACATTCAAATTACTCAATTGTTCTGTCTCACTTAACATTCATCTTATTGGGGAAGAGAGCCCACCTACCTAATCTTGCACACAAGTACCTTGCTACGCCACAGTTCTTATGAAGAGGTTTAGGCTGTCAACTAGATGTATATTTGATTTCCACTAAATGAAGCGGTTTTAGCCTGTCAATTTCATGTGTAAGATTTTATTTCTACTCCATGAAAGGCTAAGCCTGTCAACTAGAAGTATATTTGATTTCTTGTATGTAAGATTGTCTACTTAAAAATAGGTTTCAATTTGGTGTGTGCGTCGCAATGAGATATCTCTTTCTTGATGTGTGCGTAGTAATGAGATATCTCTTTCTTGATGTGTGCGTAGTAATGAGATATCTCTTTCTTGATGTGTGCGTAGTAATGAGATATCTCTTTCTTGATGTGTGTGTAATAATGAGATATCTCTTTCTTGATGTGTGCGTAGTAATGAAATATCTCTTTCTTGATGTGTGCGTAGTAATGAGATATCTCTTTCTTGATGTGTGCGTAGTAATGAGATATCTCTTTCTTGATGTGTGCGTAGTAATGAGATATCTCTTTCTTGATGTGTGCGTAGTAATGAGATATCTCTTTCTTGATGTGTGCGTAGTAATGAGATATCTCTTTCTTGATGTGTGCGGAGTAATGAGATATTTTTCTTGAAGTGTTTTTTTTTCTTCCTGTGCAATTTAAAAATGTCATTTCCTATCACTGTATATCCCTAACAAGGCTCGGGTTGTATTAGTAAATGGGATGTGTGGCTGAGGGCAATTAAACGATTGACTGCCGAACTTAGAGGTTCGAGTTTGAATCCCAATATTGGCCTGGAATTTTTTATTTGGGTTTCAATTCAAGATGAGTTTTTTTGTTTGTTTGTTGTTTTTTTTTGCCATAATGCATTATTAGGTCACACTTTTCAAATTAATATTTTTACTGACGATGACAATTCTGAATGACTGAGTGACCTATTTAGGAAGATGTGACCCATATATAAATTAGGGATGCACCGGATCGTAGCTCAGGGTCTGGCCAAATATCCGGCCATTTGGCCCTATTCGCGATTGCTAATAGGATAGTAAAAAGTACACAGTAGTACCTACATTTCTACTAATATGTATAAAGTAGGTTCAATTGATGTTTATTATGGAATATATTAATGTTTATATTTAAAACAAGACAATGAGCTTAAAAATATATGAATAACCAAACATCTTTTATTACAAGACATGGCGTGTTAATATAATTTGAAATGAAACATGACATTATAAATGGGCCCTACATACAGAAATGGGCCCTACATTTAGAGCAGCAATGGCTGGCCCATTGTTTTTCTTTGTTTGTCTTGACCTTTGGGTTAGTTAACATGTTAAGATATTCCTTGACTATGTCACGCTGACCAGACGTCTGTCTAGCTGTGCGGGTATATCTCCAGATGAACAACTACCACCCCGTTTTCTTTGTTTAGTCCATCACATAGAGTTCATTGATTGACAGGTGACCAGTCAGTACGGACGTAATGTCAGCATGTTGACACTGTTTAGTTGTTACACCTTAAGAGGGAACCTATTTTTGCCACATCCAGCGCAGACATAACCTTTGTGTCTGATGGTGGTCGGTTTAGCTTATCCTTTCTCCCTAAACCTGTCTTCGGCAGTTTATTTTCTTTTGGTCTCAAATATATATTGTTACATTCTCTCCTACTATCCAGACTCTCTGCTAATTGCACCACACGACACAACGAACTTAAATCAGGGCTCCAAAGTATCAGTCAGTTTAATTTCAAATACATCGCAATTGGCAACAACATAAACACTGTCTTTACAAAAACCTGGTCTCTGCTCCGCACTGACTTCACACACCGTGCTGGTTCTCGCCTCGTTCTGGTCACATTGCGAGGTAACGTCAAGTGAAGTGATTCTGACACACTCGCTCTTATATAGTGTCTCTACTGGCCAACTCGAACCTTCTTGACCACTCCAGTCGATCACTTTCGCCGTGACTTGCGTGCTTAATATTTACGACATTGGTCCTTGCCGAACTGGCGTGTACTGTCACTGGTCACAGTTGACCGCACGTCCTGCGCTGGACTGTGGCGATTCGGGTAGGCTAAAAACACACAGCACTACCCTCATCTGTGTCACCACCAGGATTACAACAATAACCTTTCTAAGAAATAATAATAATATCCTTATTATCCTTGGTACATTCGTCTTACAATGTGCGCACAAACCATGCAACGAAAGCAATATATCTTTTTTTTTTTAGATCAGTTATACTCAGACGTTACTGTGTTTTAAAAATAACACTTTAAAATCTATATCTTTCTATTCAGGCTGACGGCCAATCTGCTGTCGGAGCTCGACACCTTGCCACGCGTCATTTACAAGTGGGGACCCTTTGTTGTTGGCGTGACGCTCCTCTTGATCCTGTCCAAGAACATTGATGAGCTGGTGAACAAAGTTCTGGATGAGACACTGCGCACTCTGTACTAAGTTCAGCTCGCAGAGGCACTGTCTGCAGTGCCAAGGGTCTGCATTGGTCGACTCTTTCATCACATCTGTTAGTGCTATGAGCATCTAAATGTTTTACACACATTGAACTGATTCTATCAACAAAAATATAATAACATGTGGCAATAAAATAACAGACCACAATCCTTGCGTCTCGTATTCATATTTAAATAAGATTTTTACCGTATATTAATTTTTTACTACCTTTACTATTTTAACTGTGAATAGACCTTGTTTTTTTTAATGATTTAACTGTATAGAATTTAGCCCTTGTTATATAAAGGGAAGAGTGATCGTTAAAGGATTACGGGCACGACATGGCCTAAATTGTGCCGATGTGCCTAAACTCAAAACTCAAACTCGTATTCATTTCATTTGCTTTTGTTGTCTTGGATGAGTAGTCTCGGGTTCAAATCTCAATGAAGACTGGGATTTTGAATTATAGGATTTTTTTTGGGGGGGAGGCGCCTCTGAGTCCACCCAATGTTATAGGTACCTAGCGTTAATGGGGGAACAGTAAAGGCGATGGGTCGTTATGCTGAAGGTCTGAAAGGGGAGCTTACTTGTTGCTAAATTGATTTCTATTAGAATCCTCCGTGTTAAAGACCGAATCTGATCGACCATTTGATTACAACCTAAAATAGATAAACAGCATAAAATAGATAAACAGTCTAAAATAGATAAACAGCATAAAATAGGCTTTAAATAGAAATAGATGTCTGCATGTTGACGACACTAATTATCTTTAGAAATGAAATTTCAAAAAACCTACCCACGTCCTGAGATCTTGAAGAACCTACAATGGGTTCACCCACCTTATCACAAGATTTTCGCTTCAGACTTCGAGCGCTAGCCGCACCAGTATTTCAGGTCTTTCGGAAGCAAAAAAAAAAAGTATTAGATTAGATAGAATGCGGTATATCACTATTGTTCAATTCAAACATTTAAACCAGGCACCATTTCTCTGTGTCCGCAGAGGCCTAGACAAATACAAGGCTCGGCCAACAAGGCATTTGGTCTAAAAGAAACATAACATAAAAATAACATCGATGCCAGGCCCTGGGGCTAAAAATAACATCGATACCAGACCCTTGGTCTCGAAAAATAACATCGATGCCAGGCCCTGGGTCTCAAAATAACATCGATGACAGGCCCTGGGTCTAAAAATAACATCGATACCAGACCCTGGGTCTCAAAAAAACATCGATGACAGACCCTGGGCCTAAAGATAACATCGATACCAGACCCTGGGTCTCAAAATAACATCGATGCTGTCACTTCTTATTGTGACAAAAATGTATGTATATTAGAATAATTAAAGATGCCTTGGTTCATTTGAGTAGCTCTACCCTTTTTTGTCTCGTACATCCTCTCTAATAATCACAGCACAACAATTACTAATATTAATCAATCAAGTCTCTGATCAGCAGACAGAATATTTACTTGACCTTAAAATTAATAGGCCTACATCTTAAACTGGCAAATCTTGCCATAAAAAAATGCATATAATGTTTCACAAATTGACTTATATCCAATGAAATATTCTAAGTACACAACTGGTAATAACAACTACGTTAGACATCCATACAGTTTAAGAACATGGCGATTACTGACTCTCTAACCATATGGTCAACTCCCCAAAACGAGATTTCTTGCCCACAATTCAACTGTGGGCGCTTGTTTTCGCTATTCCATGTCACAATACAACTAAAAAAGGATGTGGCAGTTGCCAGGCCCTGGGTCTAAAAATAACATCAATGCCAGCCAGGACCTGGGTCTAAAAATAACATCGATGCCAGCCAGGCCCTGGGTCTAAAAATAACATCGATGCCAGGCCCTGGGTCTAAAAATAACATCGATGCCAGCCAGCCCTGGGTCTAAAAATTACATCGATGCCAGCCAGGCTCTGGGTCTAAAAATTACATCGATGCCAGGCCCTGGGTCTAAAAATTACATCAAGTTCAGTTAAAAGACGTAGACCAAAAGGTTACCTATGAGCACGAAACCTGTCTTGAACTGTCTTGTGTGTCTGCCAAGTGTCTTAAGACAACATGAACGCTTTCTTCCAGCTATACCTCTCTCGATCCTTCCACTGGCTCACAAAAGACAATGGACCATAACTCAGTGAGCATGATGTAAGCATGAAAGACGCGCTCTTTTACAAAAGCGATTCAAAAATAACACAAAAGAAAAATGCGTTTTTAAAAACGTAAGCGTAAAAACATAAGCTTATCTAAGGGAAAGAACTACACCATTACTGTTGTATATTTCGAAACCGCAAGATTTATTTCCCCTATGTTATATCGAATAAAATTAATTAACTAAATAAATTAAATTTTTTTTTGGTTCATGTGTTGTCTCGTCAAAGTTTCAACTTGATCTAAGAATGGGAAGTGGTAGAAATAACGTGTATTAGATTTGTATCTGACAGACAGATGGATTAGGCTTTGCTATATATCATTTTGCCGTGTTACGTGCGTTTGTTGTTGTTTTTTTTAACTTAAGGTTGAAAAAGTGAGGAGCTAATAAAGTATTCAAGCATTTGCATAACATAATTTAAATTTTGTCCGCACCAAAAGCTGGTCATGAGCTTATTAGCATCAATTCTGAACAGCCTCGCAATGTCTAGGAGTGGAAATATGTCTCTGGCAATAGCATAGGGTACGTAAGCCTCCTTGGTGTTTCATTTCAAACTTTTGAGCCTTTTTTCGGATGCTTCCTCTGCGTCTATTTCTAACTATATTTACTCTACACTCACCTACAGTCTTGATTTAAATGAAGCTAAGACCACCAATTAGAGATTTAGAACTACATTTCAGAAAAGAAATGAATTTATTATGTTAATCAAGTTAATGGGTTCTTACTTACTTAGACTTAGTCTTAGGTCCTCCCGCGCTGTTTGGCGCATTGGGCGGCAAGCTGTCTTCACAAAGATCTGTCACTGGCAATCAGAAGCGGACTGGATGGATGTCGAAAAAGGCTAAGGCATTTCTATATAGTACAGCCCATAAATTGTATATCATATGATGGGCATCCAATTATAGTCCTATCTGTTCTCAAAATCATTATGTTATTTTTTTATAATGTATCGATAACTGTATTCATGCTTTATATCTTTATAAGAAATATAGGCCTAATGTTGCTTTTTAATCGCTATGTTTGTAGGCCCTAAAAAGATGAAGCCAACTAATAGCACTGTCAACGGATGTGGGCTATACATTATTTTTTAAAAATGTGTTATGATTAAATTACACTGGGCAACAGCCAAAAAATCGTCGGGGGTTTCTCAGCTGATTTAGACTAATTTTGGTGTCCTGAGTCCGAATATCACATTGGTTTTGCTCAATCAGGTCAAATTTTTGAGCTATCTGACAATCTACACAATGGTAATAAACGCACAACAAAACACCATCGATATCCACCATCGATATCTTACCAACATAGAAATTAATTTAGATCAATAGAACCGATATTAAAATAACATAAAATGATACAAAGACTACTGATTTACAAATATGTATATATAGGGCTTACTCTGCTGCTATTTCATTTACTAAAAAATAACTATCTAACTAATATCTAAAATGGCTTCAGCACGACGTTCAAGCACGAATAACCCTGACGTTTTCTGCTACATTTGCGGAGAGTACACACTGTCAGCTGATAGGATGAACATCACAAAATTTGTGAAACATGCCTACCAGGCTTACTTCGAAATCAAGCTGGGCACCGCACACGGTGTGCAAAACATGCGTGGAATACCTCCGGCGGTGGACGAAAGGCGAGAAAACATCACTAAAGTTTGGAATTCCGATGGTATGGAGGGAGCCATTTGACCACGCATCGGATTGTTATTTCTGTGCCATCAATACTGCAGGCATCAACCGAAAAAATCGGCGCAGCCTCCAGTACCCCGACCTTCCATCTGCTCGTCGTCCAGTTCCTCATTGCGAAGAAATACCCGTGCCAACGTTCCGAGAGATTCCAGGCAGCGACGACGAGGCCACCACTTCAGACGAGAAATGTGGTACAGAAGAGGAGTATGAAGCACAATATGGTCCGCAGCCCTTCACACAATGTGAGCTCAATGATCTAGTTCGGGACCTAAGCCTGTCGAAGAATTCCTCCGAGCTGTTGGCTTCCAGGCTCAAAGAGAAAAACCTGCTTCACAAGGACGCGCGTATTACCTTCTTTCGTAGAAGGCATGAGGAGTACATGGACTACTTCTGCCAGGAGGAAAACCTTGTGTACTGCCGAGATGTTGCCGATCTTCTTGATAAACTGGGCGGTCCTCAATACGATGCGAGAAATTGGCGACTCTTTATTGACAGTTGCAAGCGTTCTTTGAAGTGTGTGCTCCTCCACAATGGGAACCAGTTTGCCTCAATCCCGCTTGCGCACTCCACGACTCTCAAAGAGAAATATGAAGCAGTGAAGTATGTGCTCGAAAAAATCCAATATCAGCAACACCAATGGATCATCTGCGTCGACTTGAAAATGGTGAACTTTTTACTTGGTCAGCAGTCTGGGTTCACGAAGTACCCATGCTTTATGTGTATGTGGGACAGTCGAGACAGAGCCCAGCACTATGTAAAGAAAGAGTGGCCGGCGCGAGAGCAGTAAGTACCTGGGGCGAGAAACATCATAAACGAACCTCTTGTTGACCGGGAGAAGATATTGATCCCACCACTACACTTGAAGTTGGGTTTAATGAAACAGTTCACGCGCGCTCTGGACAAGGATGGGAGGTGCTTCAACTACATGTGCCGAGCATTTCCTCAACTAACTATTGAGAAGCTGAAGGCCGGCATTTTCGACGGCCCACAGATACGGCAGCTCATAAACGATGCAGAGTTCTGTAGCTCCATGAACTCACTTGAGTGCGCCGCCTGGGAATCCTTTGTGCAGGTGATGAACAACTTCCTGGGGAACACTAAGGCAGCAAACCACGCAAGGCTCATCAGCACCATGATTGAGGATTTTCAAGAACTCGGGTGTTTGATGAGCATAAAGATGCATTTCTTGTTTTCGCACATGGATAAGTTTCCGGAAAACCTTGGGGCGATGAGCGATGAGCAGGGAGAAAGATTCCATCAGGACATGCACCAAATGGAGGAAAGGTACCAGGGGAGGTGGGATGCAGTCATGCTGGCGGACTACTGCTGGTCGCTGAAGAGAGACAACCCAGCAGCCGCTCACACACGGGAATCTAAGAAACGCAGATTTATGCCCTCAACTTTTTCTTCATATTATGTCAATTATGCTAATAAAATTTGATAAACTAAACAAAAACTGAATTAATTGAATTGTGTTGACTTTAATTATTGAGGAATACCGAAAAAATCGGCAGGGGTTTATCGACTGGTGAGCCGCAAAAATTTTGTTTTTTTACAAAAAACGATTTTTTAAAACTTTCTGTAGCAAAACATTCTGACCTGATTGAGCGAAACCAAGCTCATTTTCGGACTCAGGGCATCAACATTAGTCTAATTCAGCTGAAAAACCCTGGACGATTTTCCAAAAAAATTTTTTTGTTGCCCAGTGTTAGTATTACACAGTAGTCTGTAAAAGATGTTTTTAACATGACGCCCATATAGCCCCTTATATTTGAGAATATTATAAAACCTTTAACAATTTAATGCGTGCCCATTTAAGTACCAGCCCACCGGGCATTTGCCCAAATGCCCATATAGCCAGTCCGCCCCTGCTGGAAATGGGTTCTATGACATACATAAGTATCGTGTCATTTGTAATTTTGAGGCTATGAAGTCTTATATGACGCGACAAGCCGACATGTTGCAGGTTTCAAACCATGCAAACAATGCTAACCACTAAAAGGTACTTCAAATTCGTCTTATCTTATCTTATATAATACAGACGTTACTTCAAGAAAGACGATGATTACGTCCTACGCGTCATGCATATTAACCAATAATCTAAATTCTGCCAAGTCACTGGTTTTCCTGGCTAGCTCAGGCAACCCATTCCATGCTCTAATAGCACTAGGGAAGAAAGAATATTTGTACAAATTTGTCCTAGCTGATGGAACAAGGAATATGCCTTTATCTTTGTGTCTTTCAGAGTATTTTATTCAATTTTGTTTTTGTATTTGAAGATTATGGTTCAGTGTTTTATGTATAATTGCTACTTTACTTTTGAGTCTGTTTTTAGATCCAGAAAATTTTGTTTATTCCATTATGGTCCGAGCATCCATGTGAAGGCTACACTAATGTGTAGATCAGGGAACTATCTATATCATGGAACCCATTATTGTATACAATTTTAAAAGTCTAAATGAGAAATAATCCAGAATAGACAATGATTTCAGGAGTAGGACTTTCGAGTCTAGAATATCGGATGGATGGCTAGTGGTGTGTGCTTATCTTCTTTCTTATCTTATAAAGTACAGACGTTACTTCAATGAATAAGATGATTACGTCCTAAGCGTATCCCTAGATCAATCTAGCCATGCGTGTTTATTAATGACGCTATGTGTTGGCTGTATTAAGATTGTTGGTGAAGGCAGCTATTGTGACCTTTGACCTCTGACCGAATACTACCGATAAGAAGATTTTTTTAGACTTAGAGGGGTCTGTATGGTCTAGTGGTTTGTAGGCCCGCTATTGTGTTGCTGCGAGGCAGAGTTGTCGAATCGCAGGGTACAGGGTTCGTACTCTTGTCAAGACTGAATTTAATTCTCTATTTTCTCTAATTAAAACAAGGGTGGTCCCTAGTACTGTCATTCCATATGTAATCTATACAAAAGTACATATATATGTATTATTGTATATGACGCTGATAAACCTTAAGTATACATGTTGTCCAGCAGACTTAAAAAGCTACCCAATGTCAAGATCACTGCCTGATCTACGCACCTTGTAATGAAAGTGATTCATCCCATCCGATGGATGGGTTTCGGATATTTCCGGTGCGCCATATAGGTAAGTGCGTAATACTATGGTCTGTATTTTCAGGGCCGGCTTTAAGTAATTGTTTTGAGTTTTGACGGATTTTATTCGGAGCACATCGGTACTTTAAACAAAGGGTGTGCTTGTTTTATTCTAGCTCTACAGCAAACCAAATAATGTATTAAGTATTGTTGACGGCCGTTAACTTGTAGCACGAAACTGCTGGTAGACAACTAAACTAAATTATTATGTGGTATAAAACTGAAAAAAAAAATTATGTTGTTTTAAAAACCATAGTTTATCAACACTTTACACCGGATACACCGAAAAGCTTGTTATTTGTATGCATATCTCCAACAGGTCACACCTGGGCGATAAATGAGGCTTTAATAGAGATTATATTACCTGAGCACATCAACTTCTGCTATGTCGTCACAGGAGTTTATATCGTCAGCCATGCAGTCTGGAACGGCTTTGTAAGTAGTGACCGATTGCGTTTTTTTTTTCAGGATTAAGACATTGCGAACTATGGGGCAGATGATGTAAAGATCATCTGTATTTATGGGTCCCAGTTTACGAGTTTGTAATGTGGCCAGCACAATGATCCATCCGCCTTTTCTCGAAGTCAGGTACCCCTTTGAATTGAGTGGACTCTTCCCTTGTTGTCATTGGGTTAAAATTATCTTTCCCTTGTTGTTTTGTGTTAAAATTATCTTCCCTTGCTGTCTTTTGTGTTAAAATTATCTTTCCCTTGTTGTTTTGTGTTAAAGTTATCTTCGTTTGTTGTCTTTTGTGTTAAAATTATCTTCCCTTGTTGTCTTTTTATTTAACAAATGATACACGAACTGCAGATAAAGACTTAACCTATCTTCTTATCTTATGTTATACAGACGTTGCTTTAAAAAAAAAGATTACGTCTTACGCGTCATGCATCTAGTCATGCATTGATACATCGATACAACAAGATAAGTCGTATAAACATCTAGGCGCCATCATTGATAACAAGCTTTCGTTGGAAGACCACCTTGGAACTCTGACAAAGAAAACAGCCCAGCTGTTATTTTTTCCCATACAAAATCAATAGCTTTAAACTAAATAAGAAGATAATTTTTACTGCGCGACTTTGCAAAATCTGCTAACATATGGAATAATTTGGCAAGGCAATGCTTCATCTAAACTGTCACACGCACAAAACAAGCATATTTAAATGAACTATTTGAACAAAAATCTCTCAGAAAAAATCGGAAAAATCTTGGAAGACAACAGCCACCCGCTCCATCATAACAACGTCAAGTCGTTGCGAAGTGGGTGACTTTTATCTATCAAGACTAGAACCGAGCGTTACAAAAACTCGTTCGTACCTTACTCAGTCAGACTATATCAACGCCAGCCGTTGATCAGGAAACATGAAAAGGACCAAGATGCCTGTGTGCAATCGCTGAATGAACTCTTTATGTTGTGTCTGTTGTATTTATGTGAATGTTCCTGTGGTGTTGTCTTTAGAGAGAAAAGGGTCCTTGCAATAACAATAAATTTCCATAAGGATCAATAAAGCATTCTTGGTCTTAGTCAAAGTCTTAATTTTAGTCTTAAGGTAGGCTGGATGTCTTGTGTTATATGGCATGTGATTTTAATGTGATCCATTTGTCTCCCTTCTTTAGAGAGCTCCTCAAAACGGTATCATCCGTATTGCCGACACCTTTCTATTCGATGGATTCGCTTCAGTGATCTTACCCACCCTTCTGACATCTTCAGTCTACAGGTAAGAAGGGGCGATGCTACAGGTAACGAGACGCTCCCTAAAGTGTTACAGGACAGAAGGGCCGTGAAACAAGGGACGGTTCTACTTTGAGAAAAATGATCCCGATTGATAGGTGGAAAGGATTTTACCTGGGGAACTGGTTGTAGGTAACAAAAGGGAAATGGCAATGCTATTGGACAGGAGAGAAAGACGTGTATGTATGTGTGGCCTCAAAATTCGATTAAAAATTCAAGTGCCTGTATTGTCTTACATCTCTATTCCAGTGCATTATGTGTTTGTATTTATGTGATTGTATTGATGTGCTTGTATTTATGTGTTTGTATGTATGTGCTTGTATTTATGTGCGTGTATTTATGTGTTTGTATGTATATGCTTGTATTTATGTGATTGTTTTTATGTGCTTGTTTTGGTGTGTTTGTATTTATGTGCGTGTATTTATGTGTTTGTATGTATATGCTTGTATTTATGTGATTGTATTTATGTGCTTGTATTGGTGTGTTTGTATTTATGTGCTTGTATTTATGTGCGTGTATTTATGTGTTTGTATTTATGTGCGTGTATTTATCTGTTTGTTGTCACGTATTACAAATTGAATTCTACTTTTAAATGGCTTGCCTAGGGGAACGTGACAATAGAAAAAGGTAGTTGTGTCACTTATCTTAAGTCTGAATTTAATCAGAGACTTACAATGAATAACAAACAAAAAAATGACACAAGAAATCGGAAGGTAAAATATCAACTTAATGTTTAATAAAATATAACTCGAATAGTACTTTTAACTGAATCACATAAAGCAAAAAAAAAAAAACATTTACTCAATACAAAATGGAAGGGTTGACCAAAACCCTTTTACAAAAATGGCATGTAAAAATATTACAATACAAGAGTTTGAAAATATAATTACAAATACAAGCAAGGCCTTGAAAAAAAGAAAAATCTTAACTTACACGATCAATTGGTATACCACGCACGGGTCACGCAATGTCTCCGCTATTCTGTCTCACGGCTGTCTCCGTATGTCTGTCCGTCAACGTTACACGGGCGGTCTTTATATAATATACCGCGCGTCGATATCAAGACAAATCTAGTAATTTCTAGAACAGAATAAGTCATCAACACCCAGATCTAGAACGCTCTTCAAAGAGACAGAAGAAAAAAAAAACCACCCTCCTTTCAACCAGAGGTACACACATAGGTCAAGGACCGGTCACTGTCTGTGTGGCTTGACTCACCGCGAAAAATAAAATAAAAAAAAACGTATTACACAAGGGGCAGACAACCTACAGGTCAAGAAAAAAAATAGTATCTAGGTAACAATGCCTATATATGTAACACCTCCCTCCTAAAAATAAAAAGTTTACATTTCCACAAAATGGAAATCTTTTTAGAATAATTACAAAAATGATATTTACATTACAGAATGTATTTATCATGATATATATAAAAAAAATATACATCAAAATACTTTTTACAATCTAGATAAGGCATCGGCGATAACATTTTCGCTGCCTTTTATGTGTTTAAGATCTAGGTTGTACTCTTGTAAAAATAAACTCCACCTGAGAAGTCGTTGATTCTTGCCAGACATTTTGTGGATAAATGTAAGGGGATTGTGGTCAGTAAATACAACCAGTGGCCATCTGGACCCACTGATATAAAAATCAAAGTGTTGTATAGAAAGAATCAACCCAAGACATTCTTTTTCCACAGTAGAATAATTTCTTTGATGTCTATTAAATTTCTTGGAAAAGAAACAAAAATGGTGCTCTACTTGGAAATTATCTTCTTGGGAAAGGACTGACCCAACACCTGTGTCACTGGCGTCAATAGCTAACCTAAAAGGTTTTCCGAAGTCAGGAGCCATCAAAATGGGGGAGCTAGATAATATCTGCTTAATTTGGTTAAAGGCTTTCTGACATTCATCCGTCCAAGTAAATCGGACGTTCTTTCTCAGGAGGTTTGTTAAAGGACTGGCAATGACAGAAAAATTTTCGCAAAACTTTCTATAATATCCAGACATTCCCAAAAATCTTCGGAGTTGTTTCCGATCAGCAGGAATAGGGAAAGCTTGGATAGCTTCTACTTTGGCCATTACAGGTTTCACCTGGCCTTGTCCTACAATATGGCCTAAGTATTGGATGGAAGCCTGGCAAAAATCACTCTTACTCAGGTTTACAGTAATTTTTGCATGTAAAAGTTTAGTAAAAAGACACTGCAGTTGTTTACAATGGCTAGAAAAATCTTGGCTAAAAATTACTACATCGTCTATGTATGCGTGGCAATTCTCCATGTCAGCAAGCAGGGCATTTATCATTCTCTGGAAAGTGGCAGGAGCATTCTTCATGCCAAATGGCATCACTTTGTATTGGTACAGACCATCAGGGGTGACAAAGGCGGAGATTTCCTTTGCCCTATCAGTCAGGGGAACCTGCCAATAACCTGAAAGTAGGTCTATTTTGGTGATGTACTTAGCTTCACCAATACGATCTATGAGATCGTCTATCCTAGGGATAGGAAACGAATCGGTCTTTGTTACAGCATTTACCTTACGGTAGTCTGTACAAAAACGATAAGTCTTGTCCTGTTTAGGTATCAAGACACATGGGGAGCTCCAGCTACTGGAACTTGGTTCAATTAGGTCATTTTCAAGCATATACTTGATTTCTGACCTAAGTATGGCAAGTTTTTCAGGGTTAACCCTGTAAGGATGCTGCTTGACTGGAGTAGCCTCGCCAACATCTACATCATGCATTATAACATTAGTCTGTTTTGGTACATCAGAAAAAATGTCATTAAATTCATTAATGAGTTTCATGATAACTGGCCTTTCTGTCGAAGACAGATGAGACAGTTTTACATCCAAATTCTGTAATACAAAAGAATTAGGTATTTTGTATTGTCCAAATTTCTCCTTTACAATATCATCATCAATAGGAGAAACATGGCTATTTGAACAACTTTTGACTGTATTTAAAACACAATTACTCTTCTCTGAGTGATCTGGCCGAGATACATAAGGCTTCAGCATGTTTATATGACATAGCTGAGTCTTTTTCCTACGGTCAGGGGTTTTGATTGTGTAATTGAGGTCACTAATTTTGGTCTCAATTTCATAGGGACCAAAATATCTGGCTTGCAAGGGTTGACCTGGTATGGGCAAAAATACAAGCACCTTATCCCCGGGAGAAAATTCTCTAACACGGGCCTTTCTATCATACCAGCGTTTCATGCTGGATTGGGTGTTTTGTAAGTTATTTTTGGCCAGAACACAAGCATCATAAAGTCTAGTTTTAAACTTACTTACATAGTCTAAAAGTCCTTCAGTGGCTGTTGGTGACAACAAAGTCTCTTTTATACATTTCAAGGGACCGCGCACCGAATGGCCAAAGACTAAGTCAAAAGGGCTGAATCCCAACGATTCCTGGACGGATTCACGGGTTGCAAACAGCAGCATGTGGATTCCTTCGTCCCAGTCTTTTTCGTGCTCAAAGCAATAGGTTCGGATCATGTTCTTGAGAGTCTGATGGAATCGCTCAAGAGCGCCTTGCGACTCGGCATGATACGCACTCGACATGCAGTGTTTGATGCCCAACTGAGTCATGACTTGCTTGAAAAGATTGGCCGTGAAATTCGTTCCTTGGTCCGATTGGATGGACTTTGGTAGACCAAATAGAGTAAAGAACTTGATTAAGGCCTTTACAATGTTTGATGCTTTTATGTTCCTTAGAGGAATAGCCTCAGGAAAACGAGTTGAAGCACACATAATGGTCAACAGGTATTGGTTGCCAGCTTTTGTCCTTGGGAGAGGACCAACACAGTCAATAAGTACTCTGCTGAAAGGTTCTTCAAAGGCTGGAATCGGCTTCAGAGGAGCAACAGGGATCTTTTGATTTGGCTTGCCAACCATCTGACAGACATGACAGGATCGGCAGTACTGGATGACATCTTTCTTCAAACGTGGCCAGAAGAAGTGTGACATAATCTTGTGGTATGTCTTGTGGATGCCGAGATGACCTGACATTGGTGTGTCATGAGCCAGATTCATGATGTACGCTGGGTATCTTTCTGGTAACACGATTTGATGGCATATTCTCCATTCTTCTTCGTTGGATGCGTCTGGAGGTTTCCATTTCCTGAAGAGCATATCATCTTGGATGTAGTAGCACGTTGATGCTAGCTCTGCCTCTTGTGATGTCATTGCGGTTTCTCGGAGTTTGGCGAGCTCTGGATCCTTCTTTTGGTCCTCAATCAACTGTTTTCGAGTTGATGCCGGCTTTTCAGAATTTGGCGTTGGTTCTTCTTCAAGAGAAGCAAAGAATGTGGTGCTCAAGTCCACATCATCGTGGTTACTGTTGGCTTTGATGACGTTCTCTTCTTGAGATGCTTTCAACCTCATTGCCCTTGTTACTGCACACGCTGGATATAACTCTAGGTCTTCCTCGGGTGTGGCAGATAAGTCGGGTGTTTGAGTGACGATGGGTTCGGCTATCACCTTTCCACCTGCTAAGTCATTGCCTAACAGCAACGAGATGCCTTCCAATGGTAATGTTGGTCGGACACCTACAACAACCGGTCCAGTAATGAGATTTGACTTTATGTCGATTAGATGTAGAGGCACATCTATACATCCAAGCTCTACGCCTCGTAACAGGATGCTCTTCCCAGTCGATGATGATTTTGACAAGGGCAAGATACCCTCTAAAAGTAGCGATTGTGAGGCACCTGTGTCTCTCAAAATGGTGATAGGTCGTAGACTTGTAGAATCACCGGGTAGTGATACGAATCCTTCCGAAATGAAAGGCTTAAAATCCTCTAATAAAACATCAATTTTGGTTGATGCAGACTGGACTTGGGTCGAACTCTCGCTGGAGTCATTGACATCTCTAGGAGACGCAGTGGAAAAACTCTTTCTTGAGTCAGTAGAACATCTTTTGGATGTATTTGGAGAACTCTTGATGGAGTCATTGGAACATCGGGGTGATGTCTTATGGGAACTCTTGATAGAGTCATTGGAACATCGGGGTGATGTATTATGGGAACTCTGGATAGAGTCATTGGAACATCGGGGTGATGTATTATGGGAACTCTGGATAGAGTCATTGGAACATCGGGGTGATGTACTAGGTAAACTCTTGTTTGAGTCATTGGAACATCGGCTTGATGTATTTGAAAAACTCTTGTTTGAGTCATTGGAACATCGGCTTGATGTATTTGAAAAACTCTTGTTTGAGTCATTGGAACATCGGCTTGATGTATTTGAAAAACTCTTGTTTGAGTCATAGGAACATCGGCTTGATGTATTTGAAAAACTCTTGTTTGAGTCATAGGAACATCGGCTTGATGTATTTGAAAAACTCTTGTTTGAGTCATTGGAACATCGTGGAGACATTTTCGGAGAGTCTTGTACAGTCAATACATTTGAAACAGGTGGTGTCGAGGTATTCTTGATATGACTTGATGATGAGGGAGTAAACCTCGACGACCACTGTACTGTGCAAGCGCTGACTTTTGAAGGAGCTTTTTCGTTTCTCTTCCTCAATTTCCAGCAATCGTCAATTTTATGGCCTTCTCGTTTGCAGTAGGAACAAGTAGCTTTACTTGTAGTAGTAGGTTTTCTGTCATTTGTACTGCTGTTCTTGATGGAGTTGCTAGCAGTGGACTCAGGCTGTTTGACTTGTTTTGGCTTGACATCCGTCGTATACTTGGCAAATTGATGTGATATTATATAATCGTCTGCCAACACTGCAGCCTTGTGCACATCTTCCTCGCCACGATCAGCTATATGCGTACGGACGTCCAGCCGCACACAACTCTTGAACTCTTCCATCAGCATTAGGTTCTTGAATTTTTCAAAGTCGGTGCCGATTTCCCTGGAAGTGAGCCATTTCTCAAAGCGTCGCTCCTTTTCCCGCAGGAATTCTACATGGGTTTGGCCATCCGATTTGCGACAATCCCTGAACTGCTTTCGGTAAGCTTCCGGAACAAGTTCATATGCCTTAAGAATTAAGGCCTTAACAACATTATAATCTTTTTGTTGTTCAATGGTCAAAGAACAAAATACCTCTGCAGCTCTACCAGTCAAAACTGTTTGCAGCAAAGTGGGCCACAAAGTTTCAGGTACATTAAAATTTTTCACAGCAAGTTCAAATTGTGGAAAATAATTGTCAATTGTGGCTTCATTAAAGCGTGGAATTATTTTCAAAAATTTTGTTGCTTCAGCAGTATGACTGGCAGGGGAAGAATCTGGTCTTACATTAGCAGCTAACTCTAATTTTTTAAACTCTATTTGTAATTTCATTTCCATTTCTTTCTGCTCTCTAGCCGCTGCAAGCTCTAATTCTTTTTGTTTAATTTCTTTCTGGGCTTCTATTTCCATTTGTTTTAATTTTATCTGAAGTTCTAAATCTGATTTACCCTCATCGGGTCTAAGGGTCTCTATTACAAATTGAATTCTACTTTTAAATGGCTTGCCTAGGGGAACGTGACAATAGAAAAAGGTAGTTGTGTCACTTATCTTAAGTCTGAACTTAATCAGAGACTTACAATGAATAACAAACAAAAAAATGACACAAGAAATCGGAAGGTAAAATATCAACTTAATGTTTAATAAAATATAACTCGAATAGTACTTTTAACTGAATCACATAAAGCAAAAAAAAACAAACTTTTACTCAATACAAAATGGAAGGGTTGACCAAAACCCTTTTACAAAAATGGCATGTAAAAATATTACAATACAAGAGTTTGAAAATATAATTACAAATACAAGCAAGGCCTTGAAAAAAAGAAAAATCTTAACTTACACGATCAATTGGTATACCACGCACGGGTCACGCAATGTCTCCGCTATTCTGTCTCACGGCTGTCTCCGTATGTCTGTCCGTCAACGTTACACGGGCGGTCTTTATATAATATACCGCGCGTCGATATCAAGACAAATCTAGTAATTTCTAGAACAGAATAAGTCATCAACACCCAGATCTAGAACGCTCTTCAAAGAGACAGAAGAAAAAAAAAACCACCCTCCTTTCAACCAGAGGTACACACATAGGTCAAGGACCGGTCACTGTCTGTGTGGCTTGACTCACCGCGAAAAATAAAATTAAAAAAAACGTATTACACAAGGGGCAGACAACCTACAGGTCAAGAAAAAAAAAATAGTATCTAGGTAACAATGCCTAGATATGTAACATTGTATATATGTGCTTGTATTTGTGTGCGTGTATTTATGTGTTTGTATTTATGTGCGTGTATTTATCTGTTTGTATTTATGTGCTTGTATTTGTGTGTTTGTATTTATGTTTTTGTATTTATGTGTTTGTATTTATGTGTTTGTATTTATGTTTTTGTATTTATGTTTTTGTATTTATGTGTTTGTATTTATGTGTTTGTATTTATGTTTTTGTATTTATGTTTTTGTATTTATGTGTTTGTATTTATGTGTTTGTATTTATGTATTTGTATTTATGTGTTGCCTCAAAACTCTGTTAAAAATTCAAGTGCCTATATGCATCTGTTGATTCACATTTATCTCCCAGCACTTTATATGACTGTATTTATAAACAAGAAATTTTTTAAAATAGTTTTGTAAAAAAAAAACAACAGAGCTTACATTATGCATAGTTGTATCAATTAGGTTGGATCAGTCATGTAATTTAATTTGTAATAGATCTAGGCTATCAATAAAAAAGCATTTATAAAAAAAAGGGGGGGGGGGCAAGACCTGAATTAGAAGTCATGGTTGAAGCCTTCTCAAACTTCTCAAGCCTACATGGTAACCACTCTGCTGTGGAGAGGCAATGAAATATGAAAGTTTGTAGAGTTATATATCGTGTCTATAGTCTCGACCCATTTTTCATGTTGTCACTAAGACTCAGACGACGACCTATAAAGGAGAATATAACAGCTTATAACCAACACTTAAGTCAAGTACAATTTCTTTCCATTGTTCGAGATACCACACAAAATAATTAATTACCAATATTTAATTAACTAATTGGTTAATTTTTTTAAATTGATTCTTGTGTTGTCATGTAAAAGAATAACATTTAAGTTACTAATACTGGCAAGCGAAATGGAGAAAGATGGACGACTGATCATGTGTGGTGCCCCAACGGTTCAACAGACTGAGAATAGGGAGAAGATGAAGATAGTAAACCAAACATATTTAATTTCTCATTGAAAAAAAAAAGAGAAATAACCTGTACAAACTTTTTTACCAGACAGTTTCAGCTTTGTAAACATGTTGCCTCAAATCTCTATTCCAGGTTGAGCCGCAGGGCATTCGAAGGGATTGCCCCACGCACCTTCTCGGTGTACTTCTCCACAGGCCTCACGATGCTTGCCCTCTTCTCCCTGTGTGACTACATTGACGAGTTTGTGGATTCCATCCTGGACGTAACTGTCCGAACTGGTGTGGCAGTAGCCGAAACGGTTGTGTAGTCTTATGTCCGTCCATCTAGCCAAATCAACGTCTTCAGCGTTCAACGTTAAGAGTTGCAAAAAGGGAAAAAAATGAATAAAAAGTGAAGCGGAATTAATCCTGTAGTGCAATGAGTTGTTGGTTGATTTCTTTACATTTCTTCTCTTAGCTCAGGGCCGGCGAACCTTTTTCAGTCCGAGTGCCAATTAATTTCAATTTAAAAACAATGAAGATTGTTGCGTGCCAAGTAGGTCTACTAGTGACGCCGCTATATAAAAGAAGTGCTACAGCCAGTAAGTGAAATGCATGTATAAAAACAGCTTAGTAACAATATTACTTGCTTATTCAATTTTTATTATCCTGACCTACAGATTTGAAGTCTTAGGGCAGGTCAATCAGTGTGACTTCTGCTGTTGTGTGGTAGACGATAACAGTTTGATATCTGGTGTATACCGTGTATACTTCAAAGTTACACACGCCGCACTTAGTTCATCGGTCAAGCAACTTCTGGCATCTGATTTAATATTATTCATTGTAGCAAATAAAGATTTGCATGAGTAAGTAGACGAGAAAATTGACAGAATGGATGTTGCTACTTTTATCAGAGAATTGAAAGTTTTAGGCAGGTCATTCCAAACTTGAAGAATCTCATTTTCTGCTAATATCTGAGGTTCTAATGATCCATTTAACCGTTCACGTTCAATTAATTCAAGTCGTATTCGTAAGTCAATAAATTTCCGTCTCCAAATTGCGCTGGACTGAAACTCAACAAGTTGCATTTCAAAGTCGTGTAATCCCATCCAAGAAAACATGGTAAATTCAGAGTTTCAAAATCTATTGTATCTGGATATTTTATAAATTTGGAGGTGTGCTCGAATTTTCGAAATTGTTCAAAACGCAGTGAAAATTGATCAGCAGTTGTGTCAATTATCTCTAAAAACAATCTTTTCTGATAATCTTTGCCTGTAGTATTATGAACTTTTAAATCATCATAAAATTTCTTCAGTTTGTTAAAATATTTTAATTCTTCCTTCTCTATGTCACGTTTGTAAATCTTCAACTTTTTCTCAAATGCTGTCAAGATGTCAAATGCCTGATAGACAGATTTTCCGAAACCTTGCAACTTCGTATTAAGTTCATTTAAATGGGATGAAAAATCGTTTAAAAAAAACATTAGTCTGATAAGCCAGTCAACATTTGTCAATTCTGAGCAATTTTGTTTGTTATCATCCATAAAGATTCGAATTTCATCAAGACATTCCACAAACCGTTCCAGAACGTAACCTCGGCTTAGCCAACGTACGTTGTTGTACATTAGTAACCCAGAGTAACTGAACTGGGCTTCATTTAGAAGCTGTTCAAATTTTCTCTTATTCAAAGCACGAGCAGTAATGAAGTTTACGATTTTGGTTACACATTTCATAATGTCTTCAAGTTCCTTTAAGCCGTTTTTTGAACATAGGGCTTGTTGGTGCACAATGCAGTGAAAAATGATCAGTGGGTGTGTCCAACATGTCCTGTGAACAAAGTAACGAAACTTGCATCTTTTCCGGTCATACTTGGAGCACCATCAGTTGTAACAGAAACTATTTTTTTGAGATCTACACCTGCATTTCTGAGCTCAGTCACAACAGTTTGACATATATCTGCACCTGTTGTTGTCGTTGGTAAAGTTGCTAATGTTATTAGTTCTTCGTGTATTTCATTTCCCTTGCTATATTTGGCAATGATGGTCAGTCTAGAGGACGATGTCACATTAGTACTTTCATCAAGGCAAATAGACTAGGCTTGACATGCATTAATATCCTTCTTTACTTGTTCTTGAATATTAAAGTGCAATTTCATAACTATCGCTTTAACCGTGTTTCGGCTTATTAGCAAATCCTTTATTCTCTGAATGACTTTATCCTTGTTTTGAAAGTCTTCAAACAAATAAGACGCACATATAACATTGCTTCCTTGATATAATCACCGTCACTTAAAGATTTTCCATGCTTAGCTATAATTTTTGAAACTTCAAAACTTGTAGCCACTAAGTTAGAAGAACTTTTAACAAAGTTTACAAAAGAACTGGATGGTGAAATCGTTTTTTTTTAACTCACGTGATACATGTTCTTTTTGCTCCTCCTCGCTTTTGCCTAAAAGCCAGCTGTGATTGGACTCATAATGACGTTTTACTGATGATGTCCGACAAACAACACTTTCCAAACACATGGCACATAAGGCCTTGTTTTCTCTGTGAATCATTCCATATCTTTGTCCACCTCTCTTGAAAAGGTCTGCCACTTCCTGCTTCTTCAAGTTTTCTTTTTTTTTATTTTTGAGAATGACTTGTTATGGTAATTATTCTGATAAAAGTTTATTGATGGCAATGCTAACAATCGATGTAAGACCGACACGTTTTCAGTATCAACAAAATGGCGGAAGCTAAAGAGATCTCGTTCAAATACGAGATTTGTCTGGAAAAAAATTTATTATGCCCTATGCTCCCGAAATGAAACAGTCATATGAAAAAATTATATGGAATATAATCCACTAGCGCTTCTTCCATAATATTTACAGTTGTCAGAAATAATTGAACATTATTACTTATGGTAATTTGAGATATCCGTGATTTTTCCAAAAAAACACATTTCTTAATATCATCGTCGTCGCGTGCCACACAAAATCGTTTCGCATTCGCGTGCCACCTTGGGTACGCGTGTCATAGGTTCGCCAGCCCTATCTTAGCTCATACTTTTGTCTTAGTGAAAACCACAAATCAAGTAAAAAATTCAAAACCATATTAAGAACCTAAATATTAATTATGTATTAAAGGCCAAAATTGCGCATAACAGCTGCTTAGGGGTCATAATTGAAAGCCAAAGTGCGGCTTGGCTTGGCTTGGCTTGGCTACCTAGAAGGGTGCTCGAGGTTCGACACCCGACTCGGGCAGACTTGTGATTACTGAGCGCCCAAAGGCAGCACGGAAAACCAACTCCTAGATACCTTCTCCCCCCCCCCCCCCCCCCCAACTGGTCATCAAATGCTATAAACATGAAAGTAGCGCTATATAAAAGCTATAAATATATATAATATATAAATATGGTTAGATTGTCGTACTAAAAACGCGATTGTTTTGGATTACATCGAGACCATTATATAGAAGGCCTCAACACTGACCCGAAACGTCGCAACCTGTCGACAGCTTAAACCAACCAATACCTTGTTGCCACGTCACAGGTTTGTACAAAGTGGCAACGCGCTGGTGGCTTAAGCTGCTCACAGGTTGCGATGTTGCAAGTCAGTGTTCAGTTCCACTATCACGATTGGTTTCGAGTTCGATCAACATATTTTTTTCTCTTTATTTTTCAATGAGAACTTAAATATGTTTGGTTTACTATCTTCACCTTCTCCTTATTCTCAGTCTGTTGAACCATTGGGGCACCACACATGATCAGTCGTTAATCTTTCTCCATTTCGCTTGCCAGTATTAGTAACTTAAATGTTATTTTCCATGACTGGTTTAAAGTACGTTTAAGCCGATTATAAATTATCTGCCACCCGATGCACATACCATTGCCACGGTGTGACATCCTGGTGCCCCAAAGACCCTCGGAGCTATACCAGAAGGAGCTCGTCACTACTGGCAGGCAGCCCTACTAGCAAACAGGACACGTCTGTTAGGAAGGTGGCCAGACAAAAAAAATCGTTATACCCGGGACATACTTTTTGTACGATAAGCTAAATACAAATCCATAGAAAAAAATACTGTTACAGAAACCAAAGCAGGAACTCAGCCACTAAACATAGTGAGAGGCCAGAGTAGAGCTCCACAAAGGAGACCCATGATGCTGTGCAGGTCGAATGGATCATGTAAGGCCGACCACACTACTTGAATCGATGTGTCATGTGGAACTGAGCCAGGAAACCAGTGATTTGGCAGAATTTAAGTCATTGGTTAATATACATGACCAAATGCATGACGCGTAGGACGTAATCATCTTTTTTTTTTGAAGTAACGTCTGTATTATATAAGATAAGATAAGATGAAAAAAGCTATCGTCGAATAAATTTTGCGTGACCTAAAACCAATCCACTAAAATAAGAATCTTTAACTCCTATGTCAAGGCTACCCCTATATACAATTTATGCAATAAGAGAAAAAAAAATACGGACTTTCAGCCAAAAAATATTTTGTCCTCACTGGCTTAGAAGATAGAAGCCGGCAAAAGATGGCCTCTGAAAGAGACAGATGAAGACTCACACGAAGGTCACGAGACACACATTTGAGACCCAGAGAAAAGCCCTTGCCGAAGACAGGCGCTGAAGACGACAGGAAAACTTAAATAGACCCAGTCGGGCAAGGGCATTGTCTGCATAAGATATTACATAAAATGTAGGTCACGTACAGTGGCGTAGCTAGGGTTTCCAAAATTTGAAATCCCCCCCCCCCCGCGACCCCGCTTGAGGGGAACTCCCAAAGGAGTGTCCGAAATTTGTTTCTTCATTAAATATTGTGCCATTATTTTATGTCATGATGTCGAATGTCAAAGTGCAGGGGTTCCTAAAGAGGTCAAGCCCCCCCCCCGGGCCCCCCAAAGTCCTAGCGAATCCACAGGTCACGAAAGATACTGCTATCATCCTTAATCTTCGGCATCGAAGACTATGCCTTATATTACATAATACAATGTACAGAATCATCCAACAAAACACAATCATTTCTTTCGTTTATTTTTTCTTGTCTTCCAAACCACTCTACCAAGATCCGATTTTTTAAAAAGATCTTATCCTTTCTGCTGAAACCTATCACGTAACCACCACAGCTAATGAATATTTAGACATTTATTGAGAGCGTCCGTGTCCTAGGAGACACTCTCTGGTGCACAGCAAGGTGGACATCTCTCTTTTAGTTCAGTATTTTCCTTAGCGTGACGTCCATGACTTTATTGACCGCATCGTCCAAAGGTCTTGAAGCAAGTATCAAGAAAGCCACCACTATTATAACTGGAATCCACCTTTGTAGCCTCGGACTGACTTGACACTTGTCCATTATGTCGTCTGCAACACTAATAAAACAAAAACAAAGTCCTAATTTTAATAATAATTTTAATACATGTAGTCTTCCGATTTAAAGAAAAACATTTTTATTTGACTTGCAAATATTTTAAGCAGTTTTTTTTTTTTTTTTTTGGGGGGGGGGGGAGGGTAGTTTGGGTGTACAGACGCCATTATTACAATGCAAAACTAGAGCAAAAAAAAAAGCAAAAAAAAAAGTTTTTTTATACCAGTTCTCCTTCTGGAAACTGATGACGTTCTATTAGTTTCATTACTTCGCTATCAATAAATAACGCATAGTAGACTTGTAGTACACACCGGCTAACCCCGTTGATTTGTTCGTAGGGTTTTTATTGTTAAATTATGACCGGAACACCCCACCCTCTTTTTCTCTTTTTTTCTAAATTTTAATTAACGGGCCACATTTTAGAGATCAACAGCATGACTAGATGCATGACGCGTAGGATTTAATCATCTGTTACGTCTGTATTATATAAGATAAGATGTAGATTAACGAGTAGATCTTAACATTCGCGAATAAACCTTGAATCATAGTAGAGACTTAGTGCTAGGATAGTTGACCCACAGCCAAAGGGTTCTCGTATGTCTGAGATTTATCTTCTTATCTTATATAATACAGACGTTACTTAAAAAAAAAAAGAAGATGATTACGTCCTACGCGTCATGCATTTACTCATGCATGTAAACCAATGACTTAAATTCTGCCAAGTCACTGGTTTTCCTGGCTAGCTCAGGCAACCCATTCCATGCTCTAATAGCACTAGGGAAGAAGGAGCATTTGTACAAATTTGTCCTAGCATATGGGACGAGGAATGTGCCTTTATCTTTGTGTCTTTCAAAGTATTTTATTTACTTTTGTTTTTGTATTTGAAGATTATGGTTCAGTGTCTTATGTATAATTGCTACTTTACTTTTTAGTCTTCTGTCCTGAAGGCTTTCTAAATTTAGTGATTTTACTAAAGGTGTTACTCTAGTCAAATGTAAATATTCGTTAGTTATGAATCTCACTGCTCTTTTTTTGTGTCTGTTCTAGTTTCTTAATGTTTTCTTGAGTTTAAGGGGTCCCAAACAGAGGATGCATATTCTATTTTTTTCTCTAGAAAAAGTCTCTGAGTCCTGTGCAAGGTCCCCACCAATCGGAGGACCTAGGCGGGTGCCTAGTTTGCTAGTTTGCCTATGGCCGGCCCAGGTAGACCTAAGTGAAACTAATCTATAATTTCTAGGACCAGACTCTTTTTTCTTCCGTTCTAAAAAAAAACACAAAAAAACTTTAATATATTTTCTGTATTTGTCAGTACAAAGTAATCTATAAAAACATTAAAACACAACAGCTCTTTTTTGTTTCGTTTCGTTTATTTCTGCTCAGTTTCCTTTACCAATAAGCCAAAGCCAGTTTCGTAAAAAGCTTAACCTACGTAGCACGTGATTAACCACAACCAATCAATTTTTAGACCGTTGTTGATGACATCATCTCCCAATGTGACTCCAGAGCGGGCATCTTTTCTATTTTTTTAATACTTTCCTCAGTGTGGCATCCATGATTTTATTCACCACGTTGTCCAAAGGTCTGGAAATAATTATCAAAACAGCCACCACTATTATAACTGGGGCCCAACGATGTAACCTCGGGCTTGCTCGAATATTTTGCATCAGCTCGTGGACAAGACTGAAGAATTAAGCAGAGTGACGAGAATGAGAGATTATAAAACTGCCTAGGTGAATTCTGTTCTCTTCGGAAGCTGCGAATTCCTAGATTTTTCAAGCTTCCCTTAGCGCAAACTTCTAACAAGGTCCTATTTCGTCCAACTTTATGAATGCCTCGTTGTTGATTTTTGATATATTCGCGCCCTGACGTCCACGTCTTAACTTCCGAGGAGAAAGTAACCCACCTTAGTACATCAATAAGTAACTTAGTACAGCTATAAGTAACTTTGTACAGCTATAAGTAACTTAGTACATCTGTAAGTAACTTAGTACAGCTATAAGTAACTTTGTACAGCTATAAGTAACTTAGAACAGCTGTAAGTAACTTAGTACAGCTATAAGTAACTTAGAACAGCTGTAAGAAACTTAGCACAGCTATAAGTAACTTAGTACAGCTATAAGTAATTAAAATATATTTAAATGCGTTATATAAGTTTTGAGTAGCTATTATGATTAGCGATATTACTGTGTGTATACTTTAATTATAGTTTTTGGTTCAACTAATCCTAGACCTAGAACTATGTAAATTTGGTATTGGAGATTTGCATTCATGGCGAATAACTATGAATAAGAAACTATTAGGAGCATATCTGGTGTACTGGGTATAGAAAGTGTTGATAATCTAGACTTCCAAAATTTATATTAAATTATTTTAACTTTTTTTAGCACTGTAAAATCAAATTTCTAATCTCTTTCGCTTGTGATACAAAGTATTATTTATTATATAGTTGGCTGTAAAGAGCTTTCAAAATAGCGTTCTTTGTATTGTGTAGCTTATGTATTTATTTACAAATCTTTACAAAAGAAAAAAATTCCGTTTTTTAAAATAAGTTCCTACCCTACATTTCTCCTAATCCCTTTCTCTTCTTTTCATGTGACTGTATTTTTATTGCTAACTGAATGCTAACCGGATCTTACAATTCAAAACGAAACAAAGGGCGGGGGGATAACTGTGTTTAGATTTTATCGTGAAATTTATCAATGAAGTTTGAAAATGACTTCGCCTTTTAAGATAAGTAAGTTCCCCTTTCAGACTTCGCGATCTATAGGGCAGATGATTGTAAGGTCATCTGTTGTTGTTGTTTTTTTGGCCAAGTGTTAACGAGCAGGGTGTCATGTGCCCAGCACAACGACCGACCGCCTTTACTTCCCCCAAATAAAGTCAGGCACCAATGGACCTCATTCACCAATCGTAAACAAACAACATTTAGTCACGTGATCTTATTGATAAAACAACGAAGAAAAAAAAACTGTCACGTGACAACCATCATGAATTAAAACATGAGATCGTAAATTATATAGAAGAGATAGAGCACCACGTGGCTAAATGTTGTTTGTTTACGATTGGTGAATGAGGTCCATTAGAGTTGGGTGGCAGCGAAAATTCATCTATTTCACGATAAAAATGTTACGCCATTTCGCTATTTGGAGCCGAAACTAAGAGGAAAACACAAAATGCTAATTAGAAAAACTCAAACTTGTATGAACAGAAGCTAAGGTAGAATTTTGCGCAAATGTTCAACTCGCATCACAAAGCGCCCTGCGACGCCAACTAGAGGCGGACAGCTTTGGTTTGATTAATGATAATAATTTTATTTATAAAGCGCTGTTAACAAACAAACTGTAGGCTCAAGGCGCTGTAATAACATTACCAAAACAAACACGGCAGCTAAAAGGACAAACTAATCTAAAAAAGTTTTAAACAGATAAGTCTTAATGTTCTTTGTGAAAGTAGTGTAGCATGTCTGTCTGAGATCAATGGGGAGTGAGTTCCATACTTTTGGTCCGTGCACTGAAAAAGCCCGCAGACCGTAGCTTTTGAGGGAGAAACGTGGCACTACTAAAAGCGTTGTCCATTGAGCGCAGGGCTCTCTGGGAGACATATGGAGTAATCAGTTCGCTAAGGTACAAGGGCATCTCGTTGTTATATATACACTGATGACAAAGTGTGGCGACCTTGTAATCGATTCTCGCTTTCACGGGAAGCCAATGGAGCGTGCGCCAGAGCGTAGTAGCAGAATCTCGTCTTGTTATTCTAAGGACTATTCGTGCGGCGTTGTTCTGAATTCGTTGCAGCTTGGCTATTTTGATTTTGATTACACCTTAAACAAGATGGAAAGGGTGGCGCAGGACAGGAGACTGGAAGTGTATTGTTAGCGGGCTGTGCTCAGTGCCATATTTAGTCTTGAAATGGCCTTAGAAGTCCGGATATTATATGTCAGTACTAAATAATTTTTTAGGGGCCCTTAGCTTTTTGAGGTTTTATATAATTTTTGAAAATGAGAAAAGAAAATGGGCGGTTCAATTCTTGATTTCATTAAAGTTAAATTACAATAAAATTAGAGCTTTTATATAGCGCTACTTTCATGCCTATAGCATGCTCAGAGCGCTATGGTCCAATCTCATTTGTGGACCAGTGCTGCCTTTAGACGCTCAGTAAAGACAACTCTCCCCTAGTCGTGTATCGAACCTCGAGCTCCCTTCATAGCCAAACCAAGCCAGGTCCAAGACTTAATTGTATTTCAAGTATAGTCCAGAGTTTGTTATTCAAATATGCATGTCCAGGACGAGGCACATCTCTTCTGAGTATGTTTTTTAAAACACGTCTCCTCTGAAGCTGTTTCTTAAAACACATCTCCTTTGAGGATGTTTCTTAAAACACATTTCCTTTGATGATGTTTCTTAAAACACATTTCCTTTGAGGATTTTTTTTAAAACACATCTCCTTTGAGGATGTTTCTAAAAACTTATCTCCTCTGAGGATGTTTCTTAAAACACATTTCCTTTGAGGATTTTTTTTAAAACACATCTCCTTTGAGGATGTTTCTAAAAACTTATCTCCTCTGAGGATGTTTCTTAAAACACATTTCCTTTGATGATGTTTCTTAAAACACATTTCCTTTGATGATGTTTCTTAAAACACATTTCCTTTGATGATGTTTCTTAAAACACATTTCCTTTGATGATGTTTCTTAAAACACATTTCCTTTGATGATGTTTCTTAAAACACATTTCCTTTGATGATGTTTCTTAAAACACATTTCCTTTGATGATGTTTCTTAAAACACATTTCCTTTGAGGATTTTTTTTAAAACACATCTCCTTTGAGGATGTTTCTAAAAACTTATCTCCTCTGAGGATGTTTCTTAAAACACATTTCCTTTGATGATGTTTCTTAAAACACATTTCCTTTGATGATGTTTCTTAAAACACATTTCCTTTGATGATGTTTCTTAAAACACATTTCCTTTGATGATGTTTCTTAAAACACATTTCCTTTAATGATGTTTCTTAAAACACGTCTCCTCTGAGGATATTTTTTAAAACACATTTCCTTTGAGGATGTTTCTTAAAACACAGTTCCTTTGATGATGTTTCTTAAAACACATTTCCTTAGATGCTGTTTCTTAAAACACGTCTCCTATGAGGATGTTTCTTATAGCACATCTTCTTTGAGGATGTTTCTTATAGCACATCTCCTTTGAGGATGTTTCTTATAGCATCTCAAAGAACTTAATTTGGAGCTTAGTGACTGAGGGCGCTAACATAACGCATTTGTATTAGAGGAATGTGTTTTCTTTAAAAAAAACAAAAAACAAAAAAAAACTGATTATTCTGACCACGTCGTGTGTGATCACCTGGTGCTTGAGCATGTGTGCCTGATCACGTGGTGTCTGATCACGTGGTGTGTGAACTTGTTTTTTGAATCAGTATTCTTACCTGCGAACAATATTGCCAGTGAATAATGGAACCACGACACTTGCGATCACGTGAAAGACAAGCGTGTCTAAGCAGATAAGGGCGGCAGAAGTAATGTCATTCTAAAGGAAATGTACCAGTAAATATTAGCTTTTGGAAGGCGTCGATGCCTCTTAAAAGTCTGAGATTAGTCAATGAATGGTGAATGGGATGCTTCCAGAGGCGTCGTGAGCAAAACGTGCGCTGGGAGCAAGAAACTTTATTGCACCCCCCTCCTCCCTTTTTCAATGAACTTCACATAGAAATATAGGCTTTTAAATAAAAAGTATTTAATACTATAATACAAATAACATTAGAATGTATTTCCTAACTAAAATATCTACAATAGTTTTTTGGTAGCTCTCTGCGTGTGGTACCCTACTAAGGGTGGCGCCCGGGGCATCGTACCCCATTGCCCCCCTCTCACTACGCCTCTGGATGTATCATGAATGGTTGGATGTATGGATGAATGAATGGATGGGCAGATGAATAGATGGATGAATGGGATGTATCATGAATGGTTGAATGTATGGATATATGGATGAATGAATGGAAGGACAGATGAATAGATGGATGAATGGGATGTATCATGAATGGTTGGATGTATTGATATATGGATGAATGAATGGATGGGCGGAAAGATAAATAGATGGATGAATATGATGAATAAAATATGGTTGAATGTATGGATGTATACATCAATTGATGGACGGATGTATAGATGATTCAATCATGAATAGGATGGATTGTTGGATGGATGAATAGAATGGATGGATAGATGGATGGCTGGGATGGGATGGGTGGATAGATGGATGGCTGGGATGGGATGGGTGGATAGATGGATGGCTGGGATGGGATGGGTGGATAGATGGATGGCTGGGATGGATGGATAGATGCAGGAATAGGACGGTGAAAAGATGGATACATAAATGTATGGAGGATAGAATGAATAGCGAATGAATGAGAGAAGGTGTAATACTTACTGCTTCAAAAGCCTTGAATCCGACATGACAAAATATATAGAGATTTGCCATGGTTATCAGCAGACGCTCATAGTCAACGGCGTACTTGGCCGCTTCGTTATAGCCGTAACCATAGCCTGTAGAGGAAATATGTCACTGACAATATAACGTATCAGTGTTGTCATGGCAACGAAACATGGCAGTACTGACAATAGAACGTATCCGTGTTGTAAAAAAAAATGTTTTACATGTTTCGGATGTTCCTTCAGAGTTGAAGATAATTACTTCCTAGTCCAAACCTCCCGCAGGACGACGGGGGATGGGAGCGGGCAGGGTTTGAACCCGGGACCATCGATAAATCTGAACGACAGTCCAGCGTGCAAACCGCACGACCAGGCAGCCATCCAATAGAACGTATCCGTGTTGTCATGGCAACGAAACATGTCAGTAAAAGCATAGCTGTCTTGATAATTGAGCAAGGTTGTATTGTTTTTTAATATTTCAACATATTTTCTGAAGATAAAAACACATTTATCACAACAAAAACATATAAATGGAACAGCCAAAATCTATTTAAAAGCAATGTTACAAAGATAGTTTGTGTGGAAACACAAACTCAAAATCGGCACCCGAAGTGGTCCATTCAGGCAGGTAAAAATGGCAGGTTTCATTATTTTCAGGAAGAATATCAGAACCAATGAACTACAAACTACCAACAACTGCAACTTTATCTCCGTCGATACAAAAAGATGAGACGTGCTCGGGTCGAAAGTGCTGCTGATACAGTTGTAGCGTTAGTTCGACTAACGACTGATACTACAGGATACGGAGATTTATTACTGTAAATATTATTACATTGTTAATATTCATATGTATTCAATGAACTGACGGTTATAAAGATATAATTAAATCCTACCAAAATATAGTACTGCATTCGAAGAGTTCTTTAAAAGACTTACAGTTAGCCTAATTGGTAGTTCTAGGAAGACTTACCAGTTAGCCTAAGTGGTAGTTCTAGGAAGACTTACCAGCTAGCCTAAGTGGTAGTTCTAGGAAGACTTACCAGCTAGCCTAAGTGGTAGTTCTAGGAAGACTTACCAGCTAGCCTAAGTGAAGTGATAGTTCTAGGAAGACTTATCAGCTAGCCAAAGTGGTAGTTCTAGGAACACTTAGAAGCTAGCCTAAGTGGTAGTTCTAGGGAGACTTGTCAGCTAGCCTAAGTGGTAGTTCTAGGAAGACTTACAAGCTAGCCTAAGTGGTAGTTCTAGGGAGACTTGTCAGCTAGCCTAAGTGGTAGTTCTAGGAAGACTTACAAGCTAGCCTTAGTGGTAGTTCTAGGAAGACTTACCAGCTAGCCTAAGTGGTAGTTCTAGGAAGACTTACCAGCTAGCCTAAGTGAAGTGATAGTTCTAGGAAGACTTATCAGCTAGCCAAAGTGGTAGTTCTAGGAACACTTAGAAGCTAGCCTAAGTGGTAGTTCTAGGGAGACTTGTCAGCTAGCCTAAGTGGTAGTTCTAGGAAGACTTACAAGCTAGCCTTAGTGGCAGTTCTACAAAGACTTACCAGCTAGCCTAAGTGGCAGTTCTACGAAGAATTACCAGCTAGCCAAAGTGGTAGTGAGTTTGAGTTTTTGAGTTTAGGCACATCGGCACAATTTAGGCCATGTCGTGCCCGTAATCCTTTGAGGATCACTCTCCCTTTATATAACAAGGGCTAAATTCTATACAGTTAAATCATTAAAAACAAGGTCTATTCACAGTTGAAATAGTAAAGGTAGTAAAAATTTAATAATTTGGTAAAAATCTTATGTAAATATTATATGTTCAAAGTTTGAAAATCAGATCTTCGCAGACAAGCCAACTCCCTGGAAAAAGCCCAGTACCTTCCCAGGGTCGACATTGTCGAATAGTGTTTTTGACTTACCAGCTAGCCTTAGTGGTAGTTCTAGGAAGACTTACCAGCTAGCCTAAGGGGTAGTTCTAGGAAGACTTACCAGCTAGCCTAAGTGGTAGTTCTAGGAAGACTTATCGGCTAGCCTAAGTGGTAGTTCTTTGAAGACTTACCAGCTAGCCTAAGTGGTAGTTCTAGGAAGACTTACCAGCTAGCCTAAGTGTTAGTTCTAGGAAGACTTACCAGCTAGTCTAAGTGGTAGTTCTAGGAAGACTTACCAGCTAGCCTAAGTGGTAGTTCTAGGAAGACTTACCAGCTAGCTTAAGTGGTAGTTCTAAGAAGACTTACCAGCTAGCCAAGTGGTAGTTCTAGGAAGACTTACCAGCTAGCCTTAGTGGTAGTTCTAGGAAGACTTACCAGCTAGTCTAAGTGGTAGTTCTAGGAAGACTTACCAGCTAGCCTAAGTGATAGTTCTAGGAAGACTTACCAGCTAGCCTAAGTGATAGTTCTAGGAAGACTTACCAGCTAGACTTACCAGCTAGCCAAAGTGGTAGTTCTAGGAAGACTTACCAGCTAGCCTAAGTGGTAGTTCTAGGAAGAATTACCAGCTAGACGTACCAGCTAGCCTAAGTGGTAGTTCTAGGAAGACTTACCAGCTAGTCTAAGTGGTAGTTCTAGGGAGACTTACCAGCTAGCCTAAGTGGTAGTTCTAAGAAGGTGTCTGTGCTCATGATGATAGAAACTCAAGATGGTAACCTGACAGTGGAGTAGAAACTGATGAACAAAATCTACCGAAACTTTCTGCTGTTACTTCAGTCTGTAGGATAGAAAGAAATTAGACCTTCTTACATGGACACGAGGACATTTTACATGAAGAAATGGACATGAAAAATGGACATGATGACATGGACATACACGAAGTATCGTAACAATATAATAGTCGTAGTGAAAATACTCCTTGCTCCTACTGATGTTTTTAATATTCAACTCAACTGTGCACTTTAGTTTTAAAATGTTGGCTTTTAAAGCCTTCAAACAAAAACCATTCTCTTCATATGAAAGCGTGGCATATTGCTAACAAAGATGAATTTATAAGTAGAGCGCTGTCAAGTAAGAGTGCAGTCAAATAAGAGTGCAGTCAAGTAAGAGTGCAGTCAAGTAAGAGTGCAGTCAAGTAAGTGTGCAGTCAAGTAAGAGTGTAGTCAAGTAAGAGTGTAGTCAAATAAGAGTGCAGTCAAGTAAAAGTGTAGTCAAGTAAGAGTGCTGTTAAGTAAGAGTGCTGTTAAGTAAGAGTGTAGTCAAGAGTACGGTCAAGTAAGAGTGCAGTCAAGTAACAGTGCAGTCAAGTAAGAGTGTGGTCAAGTAAGAGTGTGGTCAAGTAAGAGTGTAGTCAAGTAAGAGTGTAGTCAGGTAATAGTGTAGTCAGGTAAGGGTGCAGTCAAGTAAGAGTGTAGTCAAGTTAGAGTGTAGTCAAGTAAGAGTGTAGTCAAGTAAGAGTGCAGTCAAGTAAGAGTGTAGTCAAGTAAGAGTGCAGTCAAGTAAGAGTGTAGTCAAGTAAGAGTGTAGTCAAGTAAGAGTGTAGTCAAGTAAGAGTGTAGTCAAGTAAGAGTGCAGTCAAGTAAGAGTGCGGTCAAGTAAGAGTGTAGTCAAGTAAGAGTGCAGTCAAGTAAGAGTGTAGTCAAGTAAGGGTGCAGTCAAGTAAGAGTGCTGTCAAGTAACAGTGTAGTCAGTAAATGTGCATTCAAGTAACAGTGCAGTAAAAAAAAAGAGTGCAGTTGGTATTATGAGCACAGCTGATCACTATATATCCAAATCTATATTATAGTAATGATGAATGACTAATCCACAGTACATGGATACTGTATTGTAATTAATAATAACATTTATAAGGTAAAAAAAAAATGAAATCCTTTAGTGAAGATTTGAGTTTAGACTCGGGAGAGAGGGAGGGGAAATCTTTCGATCTAGAGCAGGACTGGGCAAATTACGGCCCGCGGGCCACATCCGGCCCTCGGTATAAAAGGTTGCCACCCCTGATCTAGAGTTTCTAGCATCTAAATCTATACCTGGGCCAACCTTAGATATAGGCAGACTAGGCTACCCAACCGCCAAGGACTTCGATTGGTAGGGGCCTCGCTGAAATTTTTATAGAGAAAAAAAATGAGACACGTGGATCAAATCTCAAACAAAGCAGAACTCTACGCCTTTATGTCTACTGGCCACGCTCTAAGTCTTTATTATAATTTAAGGTTTATTCATAGATCTACTTGTAAGACTACATATTTTAGAAGACTACATTGTTTGTTCCTTTTTGTAAAATGTCGAAATGTTATTTCTAGTCTGGTGATCGTGAATCTTCCATGCACAAAATCTAGCAAATCGACATGTTATGAATTTAACTTATTTATTGATTTAGATATAGATACAGGATGGGTTTTAATTCATGGCATATTTTAGGTCTTAATTTTTGTTTGTCTTTCTTCTTATCTTATATAACACAGACTTTAATTAAAGAGAAAAAAGAAGAAGATTATTGCATCATGCAACTAGTCATGCATGTTAACCAATGACTTAAATTCAGCTAAGTCATTGGTTTTCCTGGCTGGGTCAGGCAACCCATTCCATGCTCTAATAGCACTAGGAAAGAAGGAGCCTTTTACGCATTTGTCTTAGCATATGGAGTGAGGAATGTGCCTTTCTCTCTGTCTGTCTTTTTGTATTTGAAAGTATTTGAAGATATTATGGCTCAGTGTTTTATGTATAATTGCTACTTTACTTTTGAGTCTTCTATTCTGAAGGCTTTCTAAATTTAGTCTATTTCATTTGGGGCCACCCTATTCACTTCCTCTAGGGCCTCCAATTACTTATAGCTTAAGGCTATACAGCTGAGTATACATAGAATCATAGATCATCATAGTCAATCTAGAAAATTCTGGTACGCGATACTGTATTCGAACACGATATTCTTATAGATTAACTACATAATCCACAGATCTAGAATACAATTTAACTTTAACAATTTAATTTATTGTTTTATTTTGTTTTATTTAGTTCTATGGAATAGATCTAGCTCGTTTGTATTTAAAATAATTTTTTAAAAAAACAGATAAAAGACAAATACACTACCTCCTGGAACAGCTACGTATGATGGTACTGCGGCAAGCTATCATCGTGCGCATTCATGACTTCATCTGTACTTTTGATGGTGCGCAATTTACAATAGCGCATATCAAACGAAAAAAAACAACAACACTGAACTATGTGACTTCACTAACATTAAGGCATGTTGCGAACACGGGGCTTATTATCTTTAGGTGTGGTGATAGAGTAGTGAGCAGATATGTTTTATTAAACAAATTATAATTCGTACAAGTGCTCCTTCTTCCCTAGTGACATTAGAGAATGGAATAAGTTCCCAGAATCAGCCAGGAAAACCAATGACTTAGCATAATTTAAGTCATTTATTAACATGCATGACAAGATTGACCTAGGAAAAACGCATAGGACGTAATTATCTTCTTTTTTGAAGTAACGTCTGTAATATATAAGATAAGAGGATAAGATAAGATTTACTAGGCATACTTCTTCATGCGAGGTAAACTGGGACGTCTTTGTATAATTTGGCGTCGCACTTTCATTTTTTTTTTCATTTTGTTTGTTGCATATGATCTTACTAGCAACATTTTGAGAGTTTTATAAAGTTTTTGTTGTATTTTCGTATTAATTTTTACCGTTAAATGAGATATGGCTGCTCACATAACAGCAATGTCTTCGATTCCGAAGTTTAATGATCAGTGCAGTGTTTCGCATGACCACGCAAACCCCGCGTCTCTTGAGTATTTGTACAAATACTCCTTCTTCCCTAGTGCTATTAGAGCATGAAATGGGTTGCCTGAGCTAGCCATGAAAACCAGTGACTTGGCAGAATTTAAGTCATTGATTAATATGCATGACTGAATGCATGACGCGTAGGATGCAATCATCTTCTTTTTTGAAGTAACTTCTGTATTATATAAGATAAGATAATACAAAGCCGTTGTCCGCTGGCAGTCTATTTAATGTTGAATATGCATTTTCTCTCCGTCTTCTGCGCCTGTCTTCAATAATGGCTTTTCGTTGAGTGTCAAATGTTTGAGTTTTTTGCACATCGGCACAATTTAGGCCATGTCGTGCCAGTAATCCTTCCGGAATTACTCTCCCTTCATATCACCAGATCTAAATTCCGTACAGTTAAATCAATAAAAGCAAGGTCTATTCACAGTAAAAATAAGAGGTAATTTTAAATGTTTGTCCCGCAGCCTTTATGAGAGCTCAACTTTCTCTTTTATCAGGCCAGCTCCTTTCCTCTATGCCAGGGAGGGCGAAATGACGCCTGAGTTTATCTTTATCGCGCTTACTGGGGGCACTTTTGTTACGCGCGTTCTCTTTTCAGCTCGCAAAAGAATATCGCCGTGCGTGCTTCTCCCATGCTGTATAAGTGTCCGACCCAGCGCAGCTGTCGAATAGTAATTAGTGCTTCTATACTGTCCACGCCGGCCTCCAGCAGAACATAGTCTTGCCAGCATATGCCCAACAGACAGAGTGAGTTGATATAAGCTTCCTAAAAATGGACTCTCTTAACAAAGGCGAAAGGTGTTTCAAAACTATACTCGCCAGGACGAATGAATTCTTGAAGGTCTTCATGGCGTTGTTTATTGTGTTCTGTCAGGACGCATGCGTTCTCAAAGGTCTTCGTGACTTCGACTTATTAATGGATTTTTTTTAAATGATATTTTTGGAGGTAGATGATTCAGAAATTCTTATTTTACTTAACACTTTTTGTTAGATTTATATTTTGTTACTATTATTTATTTGTATTTTTTGGGGGAAAATAATCTATTCAAATGATAATAATTTAATTCTAACTTCACAAAACATATTTTAAATGACAATTTTAAAGTCAACTATTATTCACATGGCCACTTAATAAAGTTGTATTTAACCCCTTTTAATCAGTTAAACTAACTTAAAAGGTTTTTTAAAAGCATATATTTTCATAATAGGCGTTACTACTAATATAAGACAATGTATTATCTAATTTACAATAAATGAATTATCAAACAAATATTTTGAAGACTTTTGAATTAATAAATATACATTTTATTGTTTCTATTTTACCATCAGAATGTTTTGTTTCGTTTCATAGGATGACCTTTATTTCACAATTTAAAGATGATCATATTTGACTCTGTATTCACACTGGCGTATGCTTGATCTCAAAACGCCTCCTCCGAGCTTTTAAGACTGAAACAAAGACAGCCTTTATTGATGGCGTCAAAATCTTGATCCCTGACAAGCGCCCAGTGTTCTGCTAATGGACGACGGGAAGGCTGTAGAGTGTCCTGACGCTGGAGGTCATGATTCCTTCAGCGAACGCTTCCAGTGGACACGCCACGATGGGCAGCACAAGCAAGCTTGCTAAGATTGGCGCCCAGTGCATCAGGCTTTTAGAATAATGCTTGCGTTTTTTTATGTAGGATCGCACCATTCTGGTAAAGACAAAAAAATATATATCAGGCCTTCATTAAGCAAATACAGAAGCCAGAAAACTTTTCAAACAAAGAGACATAAAACACTGTACCATAATCTTCAAATACAAAAACAAAACCTAATAAAATACTCAGAAAGACACAAAGATAAAAGCACATTTCTTGTTCTATATGCTAGGGCAAATTTGTACAAATGCTCCTTCTTCCCTAGTGCTATTAGAGCATGCAATGGGTTGCCTGAGCTAGCCAGGAAAACCTTGGCAGAATTTAATTCTTTTATTAACATGCATGACAAGATAAAAAGGGGGGGGGGGGGTTAGGGCATAGTCTCGAAATGAATAGACAGTAGCGGTAAACAAGTGTCATTTTTGTTTGCATTGGGTAAGTGTGTAAGTTGTCACCAGAGGCGGCCTTAATGGGTAGCCAGTGGGGCAACCGCACCAGGACCCGCGCCTGTAGGGGGCCCGCGATAGCACAAATTATTATTTTGCAAAATGTTTTTGAATCATTAGTTACGTTGATTGAAAGCCACTAAAACCAAATATTAGAGGACTAAAGAGAAAGCCTTACAATGGAAATCCTTACTGCAGAACAATTACGATATAATAAGTAATGTAGTCAAACGGTCAATAGTATATAGTATCTACGTAGGGTACACTATTTTGTAACAATAATTAGACATTAGAGGCCAACGAGCCCGTTAGCGTGAGGTATGGTAAAAATATATAGTTTACGCTTACAGAACATAACCCTTACCCTAACCCTAACCCAAGAACATAAAACTAAAATGTTATTTAGCCTTGGTTAGGCCAATAATAGAATATGCATCCTCTGTTTGGGACCCCTCAACTCAAGAAAACATTAAAGAAACTGGAACAGACACAAAATAGAGCAGTGAGATTCATAACAAACGAATATTCACATTTAACTAGAGTAACACCTTTAATAAAAATCCCTAAATTTAGAAAGCGTTCAGGATAGAAGACTCAAAAGTAAAATAGCAATTATAAATTAAAAACTGAACCATAATCTTCAAATACAAAAACATATTTAATAAAATACTCAGACACAAAGATAAAGACACATTCCTCATCCTATATGCTAGGACAAATTTGTACAAATACTCCTTCTTCCCTAGTGCTATTAGAGCATGGAATGGGTTGCCTGAGCTAGCCAGGAAAACCAGTGACTTTAAGTCATTAGTTAATAGGCATGACTGAATGCATGACGCGTAGGACGTAATCATCTTCTTTTTTGAAGTAACGTCTGTATTATATAAGATACGGAACACGGGTCCGCGTATGATACTCGCCCCGGGTCTCGCGTACTGCTAAGGCCGCCTATGTTGTCAGTATGTAGAATTATTCCCCCGAACAAGAGGAATTAATGTTGTAATGTTGTGTGTTACTTATGTGAGTGTTGTTAGGCAGATCTACGTATTATAATGGACCTCATTCACCAATCGTAAACAAACAACATTTAGTCACGTGATTTTATTGATAAAACAACGAAACTAACGGTCACGTGACAACCATCATGAATTAAACATGAGATCGTAAATTATATAGAAGAGATAGAGAACCAAGTGGCTAAATGTTGTTTGTTTACGATTGGTGAATGAGGTCCATTAACTAATTTCTTCATCCATGTTTTCAAAGATCCCGACAGAAGACGAATTCTTTAGGAGCCTTCATTTTAACTACAGAGGCGCGGTGGCTGAGTGGTAAAGCGCTTGGTTTCCGATCCGGAGGGTCCTGGGTTCATATCCTGATGAAGACTGGGATTTTTTATTTCGAGATTTTCAGGGCGCCTCTGAGTTCACCTCTGATGGGGTACCTGATATTAGCACGGGAAAAGTAAAGACGGCTGTTCGTTGTGCTGGCCACATGACACCCTCGTAAACCGTGGCCCACAGAATCAGATGATCTCTACGGGTTCAAGTCCATCCCCTGTCATCCTGTCATACAGACGAGAGGTTAGGACTAGGATGTAGATTATCTTCAACTCTGAAGGAACATCCGACCCATAAAACATTTTGCCAACATTTTATAGACTACTTTGCTCATACACTTCGGTCTGCCATACCTGCTAACAGAATACGTTGTCAAAGTCGGGAGCAGTAAGAAAGCCAGAGTGTCAAAGGCCAGAGTGTCTGCAGCCACCACGACCATTTGTTTAGTTGTAAACATCTGACAAAAAAGGAAATTAACATTGTAGGTTACTTTGTTAAACTGGATTTTGATCAACCGTAATTCGTTTAGTTTTGCCCATGTAAACTAACATAGCAATGCTAGTAATTATGTAGATAGTGTAGACAGCCTCTGCATCGATGTAGCATTGTAAATTACAGCAATTGTGTTGGTGCAAAGTGTCTTGTTGTAGGTCTACTGGTTAGAGGACGCTGGAGCTCCTTGGATTGTTTTGACCTGTTTTGAAGGTTTTAGTTTTTCACCCTTACCTGGATAAGACCAAGTTTGATTGAATAATAAATGTGAGAAATTCTTTTCGATATTCATGTATGTAGATCTAGATCTAGTAATAGATGTCACCGTGAAGCGTGTTTTTAGGGTCTGTAGTCCAGGTATGTGTGCTAGATTTTAACAGAGTTGTTCCTGTGTCGGTATGATGACTGCAGTATTGAGCCAGCACAAGAGCTTTTTCAGCATGGTCGTGTTTGTGCTGTAACACCGCCAGATGAATTATGTTTGGTTTACATTGATTTATCTTTAATATATATGCAAAATGTAATTACGATACCGGTGCGCTATTTTCTTTACGTACATGTCATGTTCATTAGTAAATATAAATTCCGAACTTGATACATGGTGTCTACATCAGAGCGTCAGTCAATCCTTTGTTATCTTTGGCTTTATTAGAATGTAAAGAACTCTGGCACACGAGACTTGGACCTAAAAACGACTCTGACATAATAATATGAGTCTATATTAGTCTAGAACGACTATGGTTCATCTCGTACAGCTATTGTTTCGTGTGAGTGGAGACGCGAGAGCTCCATTCTGGAGAGACATTTCCGTTCATTTATAACGCAGTTAAAGGTGGCGTTTTCTTTTGTGGTACAGGGGCCAGCCATTTTTCGTTTGGTACTCATTTATTACAGAGCTGAGACCAAAGCTTTTTCAATGTCTATAGCTTTCTTTGTCACCATCTGTATCTACATAGTGCGACTAGGACTAGCTCTTACCGGTAAGATGTAGCTTCAAATGACTATGTATGGAAACAGCAGGTCCGGCCTTTGGCCAATGCAACCTATGCGGCCGCTGTGGCCCGCTCACTTTCATAGGCTAAATTCTATGTGTAAATTATTAAATTAAACCATTCGAACTTATTGTTATTATTACGAAAAAGTCATGAAAATCTAAAATTATTAAAATCTCCTGAAACCTCATAAAAATCTCCTGAAAATTGTCATTTTGGGGGTGTCATTCAATATGGATAACGCCAATCCTACTGGCGATTAAAAAAAAAAAAGGCATTGTCAGCTTTCATTTTTAAAAAAATGTAATAATAGGTCGAATTTAATCCAAAACAGGAAGTTCCAATTCTTTATTTAATTTATACTCACTGGCATATAAATATAGATATAAATCTATCTCGATTTTTTTGTTGTTAAATATCTGTAGCGATACTTTGCAAGTCGATAGTAAATCTAAAACTAAAAGGCAGATCTGAATGTTTATCGGCTTTTTCTTGGAAAACTACCATCTACTGGAGATGGCTCTTAATGTTCATTTGACAGATTTTGTACTTAGAATGAATAAAATGCAAAGACGAATTTATTTTCTAATACAAAATCTTAATTTTCACTTGTCCTTATTTCTACCCAGATAGGTCCCCGGTAGCGCCGGCCCTGGTAGTCAGGTAGGTAAAGTTTTTTTTTAAAAAAAGTAGGTTTTGGGTTATATGTGCTACCGACACGTGTCAAGAGCGCACCACTTCAAACGACGTGTTGGACGTAAGTTGGGCAGGAGGCAGGGTTCAAACCCGGGACCATCGAGTCATCAGTCTCGGTCACATGCCAATCGACCATGCAGCATAAAATAAAATAATAATTTAAAAAATTCTCCTTATAATCAGCATTGCTATAATTGAGTCGGTGACCTTGAACTTACCTCGTTTTCTACTTTGTGTAGCGTGTGGCAGACGACGAAATAAATGGCAACCGCCTTGAACGAGTCTTGGACATTCTGGCAGAAGCGAAATCTCAGACCAACACCAACTGCGTAGCCGTAACCTTGAGCAAAATAACCATGGATACAAAGTAAGAACCTATGTAAAGGCCCATAATGTATTTGCATGTTGAGAAAAAAAAAAGTCAAGCTTATTACTTCCCCTTAGACTGTTCTAACTGACAAGTTTAATCTATAAATAAGCATATAGATGAATAAAAAAATATATTTAACAAATTAAAAGATTATAGAATAAAACTCATTGGCCATATTACACTCAGGGCTCGCAGTACATGGAAAAAGAAGAAGAGGCAGACAGAGAAAGCGATGGTAAAAAAAACCTAAACGAATCGCGTGGCCTTCAATTTAAAGATATTATTTCCATTGCAAAGATAGAGAGGAATGGAAAAAGAAGTTTGACAGATCTTGTGTGGTGCCCCAACGGACTGGCCAGTATCAGCCAGGAAAACCAACGACTTGAGTTTAAGTCATTGATTAACATGCATGACTTGATGGACACATGGAATGCGTAGGACGTAATTATCTTCTTTTTTTTAAGTAACGCCTGTATCTATATTATAAAGTAGAATGTGAGGTGTATGTATGTATGTATGCATGTATGTATGTATGTATGTATGTATGTATGTATGTATGTATGTATGTATGTATGCATGTATGTATGTATGTATGTTACTTATAGACATCAAAACCGCTTGACCAATCTTGATAAAACTAGGCAGGAATGTTCCTTGGGTACTAACTTAGACCGTAGTGTATGTATTGTAGCCCTAAAACAAACTTAAGACCCTCAACAACAAAAAAGTTGTCCGACTCTATTACAGCGATAGTATTTTATGGATCTAGGCCATGGTTAACAATGTTGACATGAGAAAAGATCGAAAGGATTTAGACCTAGATCTAATTTTAAGAAATACACTTTGCGCACATAGTTTTTTACTTTGACACATGAAAATACAAAAGAAGATCCATTGATTTCATTATGTAATAAAATTAACCTTCAATTTTGTGTTTCAAAAGCATTTTTTACATAAATTAGTTCCTAATATCTGTGACTACAGATTTCCTGGCGAACATTCTTTCATTAGACATTACCAATTGGTTACACATTAACACATCTTTCTACTGAGTCTATTCCTAGGTCTAGGTTTAAAACTCTTATTGAACTCTAAGATGACAAAACTTCTTTTCGCAAAGATAGTTTTGTGCTTTAACACATAAACATACTAATTATTGTCCATTCATTTGATATTTTAATCAATTTAACATTCAAATCTGTTTTTCTAAAGCATTTGTAATACATTCGTTCGCTGTTCGCTAAATAAAGCTGCGTAGCCGTGTTGAGATAGGCCTATATTCATTCAGGAAAAAAGGTCACGCATGAGCAACACAGAATGAACTCTATAAAAGCCAATTTTTAACTCTAGATTAGTGTAGATTTAGATCTATGTCTACCTCAAGATCTACTTTATACTGTAACACACGAACATACAAAATTAAGTCTATTCATCTCAAATTTTACTCAAATATATGTAGGCCTACAAGCAAATGTTTTAATTTGAAAAAATGGATTTAAGCCTATTAGCTATTTTTATTTGATAGCTTCATTCACACTATTTTTACATTGACACATTCGCTTTACTTATTACATTATTATTTCGTTTAATTGTGACTATATCGACAGTAATGCGCAAATAAAGACCCGCGGGTCGCGGGTAACATATGTCTAGTATAAGATAAGACAGACGACTGGGGGGGGGGGGGTGAAGAATACGGTAATAATATTGTTACGATGCAAACGAGTCATAGTATATACAGAAGATAAATTATAAATCGGATGATCCAATGTTCAAAGTATACCGGAGATATTTGTAAAGAAATCCTCTTTACGAAATAAAATGCTGTAATTCTCCCACTAGAAATCACGAAAAGATTGAACTCACACTATTATGACACCATATAACTTGCACAATCTAATAAGACACCATATAACTTACACACACTATTAAGACACAATATAACTTGCACACATTATTAAGACACCATATAACTTACACACACTATTAAGACAACATATAACTTACACACACTATAAAGACACCATATAACTTGATTCTATTAATAGATTCCCATAAGTATTTAACATGAAGCTTCAAACTTATTCGCTAAAAGACCCGATATAACCTTGTCTTGCCTCTTTTTTATATGTTTTAAGAGCTCTCTGGAACAGGAAATAAAAATAGTTTCATTCTCCAACCTTCCTGTTGACACTTCTCTCGGGACCTTCAAGCGTGCACCACGTGACAAATACAAATGTAAACTCTATAAGAGCTTGGGAGAATCTTGTCTTTTAAATTACAAAATGTTCTTTCAAAGAGAAGATGATCACGCGGTATATGTTATGTTTATACATCGACCGTAGAGACAAAATAGAATCAAATGACGAAGCCTTAAGATTGAGCTTAATGAAAAAAAAAGTATAAGCACCTCACTTAACTGCACACATATGTATTCAATGGAAATAATTGTTCATACATGTATTTTGAATTTAACAGTGAATGCACTGAGTAAAGGGAAATAATTATATACGTAATTTTACAAGAGTTACCTCTCACCTAATATTTTAAGTGGGAGCATCCTGAAGAGGTCAGGGTGCACGTTCTTAGACACAAGCAGCCAATGGAAATGATCCTTTATGAAACCGCGATACGTCTGCAATACTTTGGCTTCCATTTCAACATCCGAAATGGCCTGTTGGTTTTTTTTTCTTTTTAAGCTCTGAAATGAAGATGGTATGTTTGTGTTAAGTAACTGAGCGCATAAATAGTCATGCCAAGTTTGGATCTTGGTGTATGAAAAAAAAACAGTGTACTTATTGTTTTTACCGTTCGTTGACGTGTAGCACCAAACTGCTGGTAGGCAACTAAACCGTTGTAGGCGTAATATATCTTAACTAATAAAACTTCAAAGAACTTAAAAAAGAATAACTTCCTTGTGAACAATAGCCTACTAAATATAACTTTATTTATAATATAGAGAAAACCAACTTGATAAGAAATGAAATAAATGTACTTGCCCTTATAATAATAATAATAATCATAATATTAAGTATTTATTTATAAAGCGCTGTTAACAAACAAAACGTAGGCTCAATGCGCCGTGATTACAAAACAAAAAGTTTTAAACAGGTAGGTCTTAATGTTCTTCTTCAATGTAGTGTAGCATGTTGTCTGTTTGAGATCAATGGGGAGTGAGTTCCAAACCTTTGGTCCGTGCACTGGAAAAAAAAACGCCAACCGTAGCTTTTAAGGGAGAAACGTGGCACCTCTAGAAGCGTTGAGTCCATTGAGCGCAAGGCTCTCTGTGGGCCATATAGAGTGATCAGTTCGCTAAGGTAGGCCTACAGGGCAGTCCATCTGATCTAAACTATTCTACACTTTGTGATAATCTAGATCTAACTACTGTACTATTCTAAGCCAGATTGTGGTACATTGTGCTACAGCCTGGCAGAGACTGCGGCGCTACTGATCCCAAACTGTTTTGGATATTCCGTTCCTTTGGTCACCTCAGCTGCGTGGAGATGGGGGACTTGCTGTGTTAGGGACAACGTTCCACCACAGACAATGCTCAGGCTCTCATCTCCTTCTACGAGATGAACCATCTAAAGTCAACATACGACTGAAGGAGGCCAACACTACTGATTTATACGAGGCGAACCATCTAAAGTCATCCTACGACAGAAGGAGGCCAACACTACTGATTTATACGAAACGAACCATCTAAAGTCATCCTACAACTGAAGGAGGCCAACCAAGGAGGTTATATTTAGATGGAGATGGCGGTTGCTATCAAATGTTTATTATCGGTTGAAGCCAGTGGGCGGAGCCTATTCGCCATATTGGTTTACTCAAAACATTCCATCCGTTTTCATTGCGATACCAGTTTTCTAATTCTCGTAACGACTCAAATTAGCCTCGTATTTTGTCATCATGTTTTTTTCTAAGCTCCTCTAAGGCCCAAGTTCATATCTGGTGGTCTAGATATTCTAATGGATCAATTACAAAGCGCTGTAGAGCATGTAAAGTGATTTATACGATCACCTGATCGAGGCCTACAAAACCGAAATATAATGATTACATCGAAATTAAGCACTATTGTGGGCTGAAAAAAGCACAAAAAATGATTTGCAAGAGGTTTACCCCGGCATATCACCTAAAACAAAAAATATCTAATCTTATTAGTTAATTTAATATAAATATTTACATGCTCTTATTTTATTTTATGACTTATGTTTATGTGCAACTAAAACAACAGCGTGCAGATAGGTAAATACACAAAAAAATATGCCTAAAACAAAATTTAGGTAAAAGTGCATTTTAGCGGCGTCTATTAATTTCGTAATGTGAGGGTTAGGATCAGGGTTAGGGTTAATATTAGGGTTAGAGTTAGGATTAGGGTTACAAAAATAATAGACGCCGCTAAAATGCACTTTTACCAAAATTTATATAAATAATTAAATGGCACTAACAACATTAACTAAACTCTAACTCACTAAAGTTTAGTCTTTAGTGACTAAAAACCAAACTAACCGATGAAGCGATATCCCCTTTTCTGGTCGTCGTTGCGTACAACCGTATGCCGAACAAGAAGGCATTTGTAATGTTTATTTTATTCTATACATTGTGTTTTTAACGTTTTATAAGATATTGTACAATGTACAGATATTTAAATAATGTCGTGAAATATTGTCGAACAAATTTCTCAAAAAAAACAACAGACTACACGTTTTAATTTGAGTAGACCAAGATGGCTGCGATTTGGATTCAACCTAGTGAAGTCACGCCATCTCCATCTAAATATAACCTCCTTGAGGCCAACACTACTGATTTATATATTAAACTAGCCGGATAAGACCGGCGTCCTGCGGGCCTTAGTTTGGGTATTACTGATCTCATGGATTGAATTTAGATCGATGTCAAGCATGGAGAATGTTCACATCATATTTTTTTTTATTTTGCCACGAAAATAAATGCAGAGTATAAAAATGAGCTTAGCTGTTCAGCCGACATATTCATATCTAAACAACTGTGTAAAGGGGTTTACCCGATTTGCTAAAAAGTTTTACTATTTAATAGAGATACTATTAGGTACTTTTGTCTATTTTTTTTTTTTTTTTTTGTAATTTTAGGGCCATCCAGTTGTGGGAAGGACATTAAACATACACTATGAACTAAGGAATTTGTGTACCAAGTTTTATCAAGATTGGTCAAACGGTTTTAATTTTTATTCGAGACATACTTACATACATACCTAGGCCTACGCCTTACTTTCTGCTTTATATATTACATTATTATAAGTGATTAGATCTAATCTAAGACTAGTGTCGCGAGTCTAATGTTGCACTTAGTGATAAGTGTAAAAGATATCTTAATGGCGTAATTTTTCAATTCATTTTTCATGTTTACGTTCATACCTTAAAATATTAATCTTACTTTTTGTTTCCTAGTCTATGTCCAACGTTTTATCAATCATTGCTCGATAACATTCTATGACACTAATCAAGATGTTATCAACACAAGAACTCAATAAGGCGGCACCGTAGCGTGACCTTCTACTGTTGATGTTTTGCACCATGTCGATTCCGTTTCCGGTGCGAAACAGTGCGAGTCCCTTTTTGCTTTATTCATTCAAACGAGCACACCTTCCGCATACTTATCTAGGAGTCGTATTCATTTAGATCTTATCTTTAACACAGGGGATAGTTAGTTCACTAATGTTGACTATATTCTAGGACTAATTTGTACAAATACTCCTTCTTCCCTAGTGCTATTAGAGCATGGAATAGATTGCCTGCGTTAGCTAGGAAAAAAAGTGAATTAGAAGAATTTAAGTCATTGGTTAATATGCATGACTGAATGCATGACGCTGTCATCTTCTTTTTTGAAGTAACGTCTGTATTATATAAGATAAGATCTCAAATTTACACCATGTCTCGTTCTAATACGAAGAACAGGTGTGCCTGTTACTATTTGCATCTTTTGCTAATTTTTTTCTTTCTTCTTAATTATAAAAGGAAAACCAACGACTTAGCATAGTTTAAGTCATTGATTAACACACATGACTAGATTGACACGTGTAATGGGTAGGACGTAATTATCTTCATGTTGTTTTTTTTTTAAGTAACGTCTGTAATATATAAGATAAGATAATAAGACCTTTATAGATCTCTATATTTATCATCTTTGAGGAAATCTGTCTTAAAATTGTACATTGCACGTTACAAAACGTCATAACGATTGGAAAAAAAAAATACACTTTTTGCCTCCTTTTTAGGTTCATATCCTCCATCCGGCAAGCTTTGGTGTGTGTGTGTGGCTGAGGGCTTAAATCGCTTGGCTACCTACCAAGGGGGGCTCGCAGTCAGTCAGACACACGATCTACTTTACCCACAGTAAGCCAATAGGTTAAATGAATAGGTTTGTGTGACGTTGCATGACGCGTAGGATGTAATCATCTTCTTTTTTGAAGTAACGTCTGTATTATATAAGATAAGTTGCATAAAAACCAGGTGAAAATCTGACCGCTTTGGATACGCAGAAAAATTACGTCACAAAAACATCAATAACTAAGTTATTATTAAAAATAAAATAAAAAGAATTATATATTTATTTTCTGTAAATCAAACATTTAAAAAAATTGCCAAAACCATCGGAGTTTCCTTTTAAAAATGTTGTCACCATAGACATATGTATATGTCTATGGTTGTCACCAAACGGCTTTGACATTAATTTATAACTATGTAATGGTCAAGCAAAGATTAGATATCTCATTTATCACAGATTTATCTCCTCTGATACTTTTGACAAGGTTTTTCACCTGAAGACTTCATAATGAAATCAAAATTTATAAAAGTAAACATCAACTTGTCTTTAAAAAAAAAGTTATTATAAACCATGTAACTAATCTGAAAGTGAACTTTTATTTTTGCTGCTAATACTTCTATTATTAATGATAACACAATTATAAAAACAAGAACATTGGTGCATAGATGATATATATGTTCTCTCTCTCTCTCACACACACACACATAATAATGTGCCTCTTAATACAAATGATAAAAATTGTTTAAAATATTGCAAACTGGCAGCTCAAAGTGAACCAGTTGAGATACTACTTTGAATTTAAATGGCCACTTCTATGAAAGAAAGATCTTGTTTGGTTTAATTGAACTTCTCAATAAAAGGGCTTCCAGTGGAAAAACTCCAGGAAGTATAGACTCAGAATGAAAAATATTGTGATTTATATATGTCAATATTGAGATCAATGAAGTGATTGCCATTAAAAATCAATGACAAAAACAAAAATTGTTCATCAGATTACAAAATAATATTTTTTAAAGCCTCTAGATGATTTAGATAAAACAATTTATTTTTAAGAATCAAGAGAAAAGTGTTATTCATTAATTAACAAAAATTGCTTTTGTTTTGTTTCTCCAAACCAAGGTGCGAATAAAGTTTTTGTTTTTTACTATGCCATAAGTACATTGTTTAATTTTCAGCAGTGCACAGAAGACATTGAAGAGTTTATGATATTATCACAGCTTTAATATAAACAAAAATGCAAAAATACTGAAACTAAAATCTGTTTAAAAAACATTGAAATAAAATAAAACATGCAAAAATAAAAACATATACAGAGAATGTGAATAAGACAATAAAAGACTGTCCAGATGTAGCTAGTTCTGATTTACACAACAACCAAAAAAAAAATTCAGCTCTCACCATAATACAATCTACTCCAGTAAATTTAAATAAGAAGAAAGATCTATTTTTACTTCTCTCATTAAATTTTTTGGTTTAAATCAATTTTCTTTTCTTTGCTTTATAACTTGTTTTGTTTGGTTTCCGTGGCTATGTCTGACATTAAATGTGTATCAGTTGCATTTGTCTGTATAGTAGTTTATTCATAAATAGAAACAGTTTGAGTTACGAATGTTCCTTGTAACAAACTTTATACAACAAATCATACCAAATTGATGTAATGGTACTTTTTCTTCCTGTAGAGTTACAGATGTAGGATTTAGGAAACAAGATTAGTGGATCATATAGTGACAACCTGCAGCAGTCAAACTTAAAGCAGTTTTCTTTTATTTGTTTTACATGTTTCGGATGTTCCTTCAGAGTTAAAGATAGTTTACTTCCTAGTCCAAACCTCCCGCAGGACAACGGGGGATGGGAGCGGGCAGGATTTGAACCCTCGATAAATCCAAACGACAGTCCAGCGCGCAAACCGCATGATCAGGCAGTCATCCAGTTGAGCAGGTTACTACAAGCCTCAATAATGCACTACTATATATATAATTTTAAGTTATCCCAGGTAGTAAAATACTGTAGCTCAATATAAAAAAAAATACTTTTAGTATATCAGCAGTATATGTTCTCAGATACCAAATCAACAGTTTCTAACACAGATGAATACATACACATCTATATATTAAACAATTTACAAAAACAAACAAATATTCAGTCTAATAAAGAAGGACTGGGCTAGAAAGTAAAATCTTCAACTCTAAACAAAAATATAAACAAAACAAGCATTAAAAATGTTAAGGCAGTATAATACAGCTAGTATTAACACATTGCATAACACATGTAATAAATATCCTTTTAAAATTGACACTACAAGTACCGGTATAGAAATATTCACAAATTTTAAATATTCATTAAAATGAGTTCCTTGGGTAAAACTTTAAGGCACAGATCATTAGTAAGGAGGAGTGGTGGCTGAGTGGTAAAGCGTTTGGCTTCTGAACCAGGTGTCCTGGATTTGAATCTTGGTGAAGACTGGGATTTTGAATTTTGGGATTTTTAAGGTGCCCCTGAGTCCACCCAACTCTAATGGGTACCTGACTTGAGTTGGGGAAAGTAAAGATGGTTGGTCTTGTGCTGGTCACATGACACCCTGCTCATTAACCTTTGGCCAAAGAAACATTACTTAAACATCATCTGCCTTATAGATTTCAAGGTCTGAAAGGATAACTTTACTTACTTTACAGATCATTAGTTTACAGCATAGAATAGCAAAAGACTTTATATTTCCCATCAGCTTTAGATGTTTACATGGTTGTAGCTAGTTCAAATCTGACAAACATATTCCAAGCAAACACTGAAATTCAATTCCCCAATTTTTTAAATTGGAAGTTACAGACATTATAAGTAAAAAAGTAGGGGCAGATGATGTTAAAATCCTCTGTTTCTGTTCCCATGGTTAAAATAAGAGTATCATATGGCCAGCACAACAACCATTACTTTTCCCCAACTATTGTCAGGTACCCATTAGAGCTGAGTGGACTCAGAGATACCTATAGATCACCAAATCCCAGTCTTCACTGGGATTCGAACCTGGGACCCCTTAGTTCAGAACCAAGCACATTAGCACTCAGCTACCCTGCTTCCAAGACATTTATAAGAAAGAATAATTTTTTTTTGAAGAAATACAGACACTTCTTAGAAAAAAAAATACTTTAAAGAGGTACAGACATTTTTAGGAAAGAAAATTATGCTTGAAATAGATACCTACATTTTAATGAAAGAAAATATTCTGAATACAGTTGAATAAAACAGTCATTCAATAAGGAAGAACAAAATATGAATACAAATCTGGCAATAAGCTTTTGACATAGTGGTAACAAAATATGAAGTATGCAGTAGCATATAGCTTTTGGCAAATTAACCTTAGTTATGCTATGTCATATAGAGTAATAGCTTAAGAGCAAAGGCCAGTATGCCATAAACTATAAATCCTTACACCACTTTAGTAAACAAAAAAAAAGTCAAAACTTTACAAAACAAAATGGAAAAAGAAAACTGTATGATAGAGCAACCTTGCAACAACCAATTTTTTTTTATAATACTATGTTATCTACTTATTTGTGATTGTACAATTTTCGTAGAGTGCTATCCATTAATAAATCCACAGCTCTGTCAATGGGTTTCACTATGAACGGAATGCTGCCAATGCCAACAACTACAACAGTCCATTTTTTGACAGGCTGTGGGAGTGCCGTGCGAGTCATCAGTTTGTTGGTGGCCCAGCAGATACGGTTGATGGTAAAACCTGGGATAGCTACGGAAGCAAGCCCCTGCCAAATCAGGGTGTCTATGGTAGCGATGGCTGTTTTTTCTAACCTTTTCTCTTCCTTTTGAAATGGTTTCTGTTGATGAATTTGTTTTTATGTTTTATGAATCGTGTAACTTGAAAAAGTATACAAAAAAATGGAGATATTTTGTTGATTATAATTTAAAAGTAGAATATCATAGAACAAAACATAAATGATTAGTCGATAGCATCTGTCGTTTACTATAAACAAGCAGTCAATTCAAAATTTCTCCAATTACAATACTTCCTCTGAAGCTAAATACCTACTGTTATTTTCATTTTCTTATATCCTAATTCTGTGCATCACATCACTAGTTCTACCATAGCTAACTAAAGTACACAGTTCAATATTTAAATTACTATTGTAATAAACCTGGTGGCGACACAGATGGGGGTAGTGGTTTGTGGACAGCTGATGAAAATCGCCCTAGGCCAGCGCTAGACGAGCAGTCAACCGAAACAAGCCAAAAAGGATCTGTGTTGTGAATAGAGCTCAGGAGTGTCACAAGGTATGTAGTCATGTGATCAACCAGAATGGTCGAGCAATGTTCCGTCCGCTTCTAGAAAGCCAGTAGGGACCCTATTTAAGAGCGAGTGTGTCGAGTCAAGTGACTTCACGTTACCTCGCAACTTCACAAGTTTGGGTCGAAGTCAGAATCAAGAACCAGTCTAAGTGAAGTCGGTCCAGAACAGATAATCAAGTGCTAGTCAAATAAGATACGTCGGAGCGTGTAGCTTTCGTACAGTTGGTGTCACATCGTTGCCTATTGTACAGTATTGGCTGTGATTTATTGAACATTAAAGTGTTACGTTATTTTGGAGCCCTGAGTTGTCAAGTTATTTAAGTTGGTGGTGTCGTATGGTGCAGTTTGCATAGAGCCTGGATAGTGAGATTCGTTACACTATATTCTATTTATCCTTACTTAATACAGGACACAAGTAGATCAATAACATTAAATGACTGTTACAGAAATCTCAACAATAACCAGATTTCTAACCTTCCAGACTTTATAGCCTTTGTCCAGAGCATCAGCGATGACATAGCCACTGGACACAAAGTAACTGAACCAGACAACTTTAACAGGTACCATGAAGCGAAAAGATTCACCAACCTCATTTGCGTAGCCTGAAATATTCAGGTTTAAAAATTTGAAAAGACAATGAAAAAAATTAAAATAATAAATAAAAAAATAATGAAGGATTTTGCACAGAGACATTGACAGTAGCAGAACATCTAAGTTTTACCAACATCTAGATCTAGACTACTAGACTCATTATGACTAAGCTTAAAATACCTGTACTACTATATCTAGAAAGTAGTTTTTACTATACTAAATTCTAGACTATGACATCTTGATCTAATTAGAATAGAGATAATATTAATACTTTATTAATAGAGCAACTAGAGTAACAGTATTCTAAAGCTACAGCTAACTAGTAACTTACTAACTACTAAACTTTATTTTTACTTTACTAAGGCAACTTAACTACTATTTGGAATTTTTTTAGATCTAGATCTAGAATCTAACTAGATGATAGATCTAGTTACTAGTAGTAATAGTTATAGCTTTAACTACTACTAGTACTAGTTCTAAGTTAGGCTTTGATATTGTGACAATTTTGTCATTTTTGATAGTTTGATTCTTGAAATTCTACTATTTTAATAATTTAAACTAATTTAAGATACCTAAATATCTAAGAAGGGAATCTTTGAATACATCGTATTCACGATGAACATTATCCCTGGTAGGGCTCATTGTAATTGAGTTTCTAGACTCTAGAAGGTCTACTACAAATCTTGTCTCTTTACTGTACTCTGTACTATATATGGCAAGTTGCGAAAACGACTCGGACAAAAAGCGAAAGTTAAGTTTGTCCAAGATTTAGTAATCGCGAGTGACTTCCCCTGTCCCCACAGCCTCCTTCCTTCTCTTTCCAATTATGAAAATTGCTATCCGAAAATAGCCGCAAAAGATAATAGCATTCTAATTCTCTTTCGACCCTAATTTTGGTTTTTGACGGTAATAAAGTTTATAACACCGGAAGATCTCTGTGTCAGCGGCATCCAAATCTTTGTTTACGAAGGGACGTTGCGTGAAATAATCAATCCAACATAATCATGGCTGATGAAAAAGTAATTATTATTAAGATATATATTTTCAGAAAGATAAATTTGTCATATAACTATTACGTCTCTCTTTTATAAGCTTGCATATAAGCCTGTAGTTGTGGATCTGTATTGCCACAATAACTTATAAGTTGAATAAGAATATCATTACAAAAATGACAAAACTTGAATGAATATATTAATATATAAAATAATACAGATGTATTCAGATCTAGTTCTAATATAGAATCTAGTCATTATACATATATTCATATATTGATATATCAATATATCTAATTCTAAATAGAATAGATATAATGATATATAATTTAATTTTTTAATTATAGTCTATTCTACATAGATTAGTCGATAGATAGATCTATTCTAGTCAATCTATCTAGCTACTGCTAGATTTAGAATTACTCTAGATTAATAGATACAAAAATATCTGTATCATGACACTTGAGACCAGATAAAGTTGATTGCATTTAATTATTTTGTTGGTGAAACGTATTTTAAGAGATGTAGATGACTAGATCCGAATTGATAAAAAATTTGAAGATTTTAAAATATCTTGATTTATGCTGGATATCAAGACTTCACCAGGCCCACGGACATTTTTCTGTAACTGTAACAAATACTGAAATAGGATGTCTCAGAATTTCTAGAGTTTTTGAGAGGTCATAATGAAACCACACTATCATCACTATTTTGGTGCTTGATTTTTTTTTTAACTGTGTAGACCAGGAACTAGAAAAATTCTAGACTCTATTGTCTAGGCCTATCACTGACAATGAAAGTCCATATGCCATATATGATATGAGTATTATGAGGCATATAATGTATCCAATTTTAATTTTGTTTTTTTTTTCATGATACTAAAACTATTTGAGACTTTACTTTTCCCCAGCTAATGTCAGGTACCCATTTAGAGCTGGGTGGATTCAGAGGCATCCAAAGATCCTCAGATCCTGAAATGAAAATCCCAGGATTTGAACCCGGGACCTTTGGTTTGGGAGTCAAGCACTTTACCGCTCAGCCACCGCGCCTCCTTCTTTTACATATATTACATAGATTTTTTTCCTTCTATTTTAGGATGACCATGAACCTGAATCTCCAGACATTCACTTTGAACCTTTAGTGAAACTCAGCCTGATTGAGAAAAAAACAATGGAAGAGGATGAAGATGTTTTGTTATGCTTGTAAGATGTCTTTGATGTATAATGCTTAGGATAAGTTATTTTAATCATTTGTACAGCTATGGGTATAACAGGAAAGCACTGGTTTTTCTTTTCTTTTAAATTACATTTAAGTACTAACTTTCCCTTCATTGAAGTAACTTTATCTTTGATTAATCACTAAGAGTATAAGATTGCTGGCACACTTGGTAATTACTATGTATGTAGTAATATAATTATTTCCGCTTTCTGTTCAGAAATAAATATAATTATTTCCGCTTTCTGTTCAGAAATAAATATAATTATTTCCGCTTTCTGTTCAGAAATAAAATTTAGATAGAATTACATTTCCTGGTACTAGTAGTATCAATGTGAGGTACTTAATATTTTGTTGGTATAATGACAATAACTTGTGAGACCATAGTATTTATAAATACATGACGTGAACTTTAAATTTTAATGTAAATTTATTACTGTTATTTTTAGTAAAGCCACATATCAATGTTTACTATATGATTGTCCAAAAGTCATTTTGACATCCTGGTTTCTTTGTGATCTCGAAGCTTTCTCCCAGCTAGTTTTTAGCCTGCTAGTGCTTCATAATTACTTATTTTACCCAGAGCTTTAAAAAGTCTTAAAATATTCTAATAAGATTTATACTTAAATGTGTCTTTTAGGAGAGCCAAACTGTTTCGCTATGATGTTGACGCTGAACCCAAAGAGTGGAAAGAACGTGGTACTGGAGATTGTAAAATTTTAAAGCATCGAAAAACTGGTCTGATACGTATTCTTATGAGAAGAGATAAAACCCTAAAGATTTGTGCTAATCATTACAGTAAGTAGCTTCATTCAACGGCTATTGCTTTGAGCAAGAGATGGCCAACATTAAGTAGACTGCTGAGTTTATTTTGTTCTGTCCACCAGTCTACCCCAACATGGAACTGAAACCTAATTGTGACAGTGACAGAGCCTGGGTTTGGTCCACAACCTCAGATTTTGCTGATGAAGAGATGAAAGAAGAGGTACTTGCTATAAGATTTGCTAAAGCAGAAAGTAAGCCATTTTGTATTGTTGCTCTTACATCTTATCTTCATCAAGTTAATCTATGCTGGTTTCTAAATATTATGAAATAGTTCTTTAATATTGTGCAATTTTTTTCCACATCATCAAAGTTCATTTAACTGAGTTACAATTTTATTGTAGAGGGCAAAGTATTAATTTTTAAGCAGACATAACTTGTTATAGCTTTTTTCAACTCTGATCAGGGTGTCCGCGGCGTCCTGAAATTCCTGGATGTCCTTGAATCTCCTGGAATTTCAGAAAAAAATCAAAAAGTCCTGGAAATCTCCTGGAATTTAAAAATATCTCCTTGAATGTCCTGGAATTTTGCCGATCGGAGAAAAAAAAAACGGCATAAAAAAATTCGGCACCGTTTCTGTGGATGGGCTGACGAAGCGGAAATAGATTCGAAATGAGCGTTTCCAAGTTTGCGCAAAATGTGTTTACTGCTCCTTGACAATAGATAGATCTAATCTATTTATAGATCAGTTTCGTTATCGGATCGCTTTTTCACTGAGCACGTTCTGGCTGTGTCAATAAGCTGACCAGTGACGCGTCTACACCGCCTTTCACCTACTTGTGAAGCGTGTTCTCGTGATTGAAGATGGCCTTGGCTCAAGCGAGCATTCACCTGGTTATATAATGATTATTTTTTGAAGGGCCCTCCCTCACCTAAAATCTTGTAGTAACAGAGTGTTTTTTCATAAATCATCTAGACTCTAGCTAGAAATAGTATCTACATTTAGATCTACTGAAGATAATTCACACCTAACTTGAAAACTTCGTGCATTTTAGTCAATTTAATGATCTCGATACATCTAATGTCTAGATTATTCTAGAAATAGGCCTACGCTAGATTCTTTATTTACGGTTAATCACTAGAATATAGTGAAGATAAGCCTTAAAAAGTCCGCGAATTTTAGTGACTTAAATTAGATCTAGAGTCTGGATTTACGGTATATTCGGTGAAGATAATTCTCACATAGCTGTGAAAAGTCAGCGAATTTTAGCGACTTAGATCTAGAGTCTAGATTTACGGTAGATTAAGTGAAGATATTTGTCACACATCTGTTAAAACTCCGCGAAATTTTGTGACTTAGATCTAAAGTCTTGATTTACCTCTAAAGTCTTGATTTACCGTAGATTCAGTGAAGATAATTGTCACACAGCCGCGAAAACTCAGCGAATTTAGTGACTTAGATCTAGAGTTTAGATTTATCTTCTTATCTTATATAATACAGACGTTACTTCAAAAAAGATGATGATTACGTCCTACGCGTCATGCATATTAACAACCAATAACTTAAATTCTGTCAAGTCACTGGTTTTCCTGGCTAGCTCAGGCAACCCATTCCATTCTCTAATAGCACTAGGGAAGAAGGAGTATTTGTACAAATTTGTCCTAGCATATGGGACGAGGAATGTGCCTTTATCTTTGTGTCTTTCAGAGTATTTTATTAAATTTTGTTTTTGTATTTGAAGATTATGGTTCAGTGTTTTATGTATAATTGCTACTTTACTTTTGAGTCTTCTGTCCTGCAGGCTTTCTAAATTTAGTGATTTTACTATAGGTGTTACTCTAGTCAAATGTGAATATTCATTTGTTATGAAACTCACTGCTCTATTTTGTGTCTGTTCCAGTTTCTAAATGTTTTCTTGAGTTGAGGGGTCCCAAACGGAGGATGCATATTCTATTATTGGCCTAACCAAGGTTAAATAACATTTTAGTTTTATGTTCTTATTTGATTTATGGAAATTTCTTTGAATAAATCCTAATGCTTTGTTTGATTTTTTGATAATTTCATCAATATGTGGATTCCATGACAGTTTTTCATTTATTATAACACCTAGGTATTTTGCGTTTTTAGTCTGTGTTACTGGTTTGCCATGAATAAGATAAGTGGAATTAATTTGTTTTAGTTTTTTTGTTACTCTTAACAACTGACATTTTTCTGGGTGGAAAGACATGCTCCAATTTGATTCCCATTTCTGTAATTCATCTAATTCTCTTTGTAAAATATCTGTGTCTTGTGTTGTTTTTATTGTTCTATATATTATGCAATCGTCTGCAAATAATCTAACTTTTGTTCCTGAAGTAATGCAATTTGGTAAATCATTTATGTAAATTAAAAATAGTAGTGGACCCAAGACTGTTCCTTGAGGTACACCTGAGTTTACTGTTATTGGTGTTGATTTAGAGCCATTTATTATTACAGTTTGTTCTCTCCCTATCAGAAAATCTTTAATCCACTGATGCAGTGGACCATTAATGCCGAAATATTTTAATTTTTTAAGCAAACTATGGTGGTGAACTTTATCAAAGGCTTTAGAAAAATCTAGTAAGATACCATCTATTTGTTCACTATTATCTAAACCTTTAGAAAAATCATCAATTAGTCCTATTAGTTGTATTTCACATGATCTATATTTCCTAAAGCCATGTTGGTATGGTGTGAGGACATTTTGTTTTTCAAAGTGGTTTATGATGTTGCTACATATTATGTGTTCTAGGATTTTACATGTGATGCTGGTAAATGATACTGGTCTGTAGTTTCCTGGGTCAGATTTTTCTCCTTTTTTAAATAGGGGGGGGGGTGACATTAGCTTCTTTCCAGTCCTTTGGTACTCTGCCCTGGTTAAGCGATGCCTGAAAGAGTATTTTGAACACTGGGGCTAGCTCATTGCTTAGTTCTTTGAGTAATCTAGCTGGAATACCATCAGGTCCAGACGCTTTATTTGGTTTGGTGTTGGCTAATAGTTTTTTAATTCCATTTTCTTGTACTACTTTATCTTATATGTTGTCTACTTGGTTCAAATTCAGTAATATGTCTTTGTCTCCTGGGGCTGAGAATGCTGGTGCAAAGTATTTGTTTAGGATGTTTGCTTTAGTTTCATTATGTATTATGTTATGTTCATTTTTTAATGGCGCTATGCCTGTTGTTTCCATTTTCTAAAGACTTAATGTATGACCATAGGTTTTTGTTGTTATCTTTAGATATTACATTGTTTATGTATTCACTCTGCAGCTGTCTGCTTAATTTTTGGTTAAGTGTTTAATTTTTATATACTTTTTGTAAACTCTTTCTGGCTTAGTTTCTTTAAATTTTCTATATAGGTTTTCCTTCTGTTTACAAAGCTTCTTTAGTCTATTATTAAACCAGCATTTATTTATTTTGTTTGATGTGTATTTAGTTGATATATGATTTTCTATAATGCTTTTAAGATGGTTTTTAATGAAATTCCAGAGGTCATCGACTGTTTGGTTAATGTCTTTTTCTAATAAGAATGTTTGTTGAAAGTTTAAAGCAGCTTGGTGTAGTTGTGTTAGGTTACATTTATTCCAGAGTAAGATTTTTCTTTTGGGTTTTGAATTGGCTACTGCTTTTATCTGACTGTGTATTTTTATGATCTCATGGTCTGATAGACCAGGGATAATATCATAATCAACTACTAATCCAGGTCTGTTGGTTAAGAAGAGATCTAATGTGTTTTTTAATCTAGTTGGCTTTTTAATGATTTGATCTAATGTGTTGTTTAATCTAGTTGGCTTTTTAATGATTTGATCTAAACTTAGGTTGTGTAAAGTTTCTATGAAAAGCTCATTTATGTCCTTTAGGTTTTGGTGTTTATCTATGGTTAGTGTTTTCTAATTTATATCAGGTAGGTTGAAATCACCAATAATCCAAAAAACTGCATTTTTATTTGTCTCTTTAAGTGTAGTAATCTGATTACATAGTTCCTGCATGTATTCTAAACTAGAATTTGGTGGTCTGTAAATGCTGCCTATTATTAGGGATGTTGAGGTGGTATTAATTTTACAAAATGTTGATTCTATATTTTTTGAGTTAGGTAAGGTAATTTCTTCTGCTATAAGAGTGTTTTTTATTGCTAGAAGTTTGATTTGGGATGGTGTTTAGGATATTGTATGGGTTAGAAGTGTCTGCATCAAAGGAATCAGTCCTGATGTAAACTGAGGTAACCCACAGGGTACACAGTGCCATGATGCGTCTTTGTTGCCTAAGGCATAATACACAGGTGTATTCATATGGAGACATGATGCATGGTACCATTCATCGAAGGTGTCACATTGAATGGCTTTCTGTTTCATGGTGCATACTTTTTTGCAGATGTTGTATCTATCTTTAGATCTAGGCCCTGGATTTGACTCTACATCTCCTGCTATTAATATTAACAGTGATAGGTATTTATTTCTGCTGTGTCTGATTGAGAACTTCCATTTGTGATGGGTGATCTTCTTTAATGTTATGGATGTGTATGTTAGGTTATTTTTGAAGTTGCATTGATCTAGAGTGTGATGATTGATTATGACTGTTGTTTCCTTTTTAAGTTTAGTGTTGACTAAGGTAGATCTAGTTCTATGTTCAGCAAGTGTGTATTTAGTAATTATTAGGATAAATAGCCAGAGCAATTTCATGATGACTGTTGTTGATTTTAGTTCTTAAAGGTCTAGTCTAAATCTAGTTTAAGGTTTACAATGCCTAAGTTAAGTCTAAGTCTAAAGTGAAAGCTAATTTACAATGACAATTAAATCAAATCAAATGGTTTATTAAATTCAAAATATGGACCTAGACTAGATCTAATTCTAGATCAATATATTTACGTGTATAACTAACTATGACTATATAGAATATTACTATTAGTTATTATTAGTAGTATTAGTAGATCTAAAGCCTCTATTAAAGTCTAAGTCTAACACTAGACTGAGTAGATCTAAAATCTAAGGATATAATAATAAATATAGACTAGATCTAAATAATATTAAATATATAGATTCTAGATCTATCTAATTATATTTAGATCTATATAAGGCTAATAAAAAAAGGATTAGTGAGACAAAATAGTCCTAAACTAAGAGTTGTTAATTTGAATTAATTAGTGGAAAAAAATGCTGAATGAAGTAGATAGGTGAAGATAATTCTCACACAGCGGTGAAAAGTCCTCGAATTTTAGTGTCTTTAGATCTAGACTCAAAATTTTACACTAAATCATTAGAATCTAGTGAGGATAATTCTTTCACAGCTGTGAAAAGTCCTCGAATTTTAGTGTCTTTAGATCTAGACTCAAAATTTTACACTAAATCATTAGAATCTAGTGAGAATAATTCTCTCACAGCCTTGAAAAGTCTGCAAATTTTTGTGACTTAGATCTAGACTCTAGATCTACTGTAGATTTAATGAAAATATTTCGCACACAGCTGTGAAAGCCCGTAAAAGTTATTTCGGTCGTAAAAGACAGGGAAATTACATAGTTGAAAAAGAAATTGTGCTTGAAAGAAAAAAACACTAATAGGCCTCTCCCCCCCCCCCCCCCCCCCCCCCCCCCCCAAATCAAAGTATAAAAAATCCAAAAGCCATTATTTAGTAAGCAAATGCCATCTAAACATACAAATAGGGCTTTACGTTACAGCCTCTGTTTACGAGGAGGATTTAAGCACAGTTAATAAAACAATAAAACATTACATACACATAGGAACTAAAAAATGTAGCCTACATTTCCACCACAGAAAAGGCAACTCTAAGAATGTTTCTTTTTTTTTTTTTTAAATGGAATAGTAATCATTTGTAATGTTCTTTAATAAATCTTTGAAAAGAAAAATGGTTGTTTGAGGTTTTGGGATGACAGTCAAGTTGTTACTTGATTAAAAGATGACTTACATTACATTTTCTGTGGACATACCAAGCTGATGACATTACTGTATTTAATTATTTCAAAATAGTTTTGTGTGTGTTTTACAATGTGGGACACACACACATTATATATATATATATATATTTATGTATATATATATTTGTGTATATGTATAGATTGTTATGTAATATTTTGGCACGAATTTTATGTCCTGGAATTTTAAAATTTCTCCTGGAAAACTCCTTGAATTTCATATTGACTTTGGTGCAGAAACCCTGTCTGATACATACTTATGTGCCTTGTTGACTAAAACTAGCTCAAGCAGTGTAATAGTCTTTGCTATTTATGGATTCAAAGAAAATATATTTTTTTTTTTAGCAATTGGTTTGTTTTCTACACTATTTACAGTTTTTTTGTTTTTTTCGAGTTCCATAAATTAAGATGAGTAAGAGGGAACAAAAAAATACTACATATTATGTAATTTGTTTTCCAGTATAATGGGGAAATAAAAAGAATGTTCCTAAGCCTATTCCATAACTCAAATGTTTAAAATAATATGGAAAGATAAACAATAGTAATTAAACAGTCCTAGTGCCAAATTATAGTATGAATTATTTTTATTGGCATCTGTTTAAAGATCTCTTAGTATACAATCTTTAGCAAAGATGTTCCTGCTTACTAGTTTAAAAACATACTTTTTGTCAGTAGAATAGTAAAGCATTAACTTGTAGGGTTGCGTTTTACCAAGAAGTCCTGTTAGTTTTTGAGAGTTTGAAAAGTCTGATGTGCAACCTATTGTCCGGTGTTGAAGTTTTATTTCAGCACATGAGTTGAGAGCCGTTAATCTAATGGCTACATTTTTGTTTTTTGTAAATCTATATATCATACTCCAACTATTTCAGGTGCTCAGAAATTCAAATCAGTGTTTGATGAATCAGCCGAAGAAATGAAAACAGCAATGAAAAACAAAACACTTATTGAGGGTAAGAAATAGCTGAAACTTGATGTCAGCACTTACTTAGAAGACTTTATAGTTTTACATTTACTTTATCACAACTGTGTGTTGGAATGGAGGGGTAGGGGACTAAGTGCATTAGTTACTTACTTTTATAAGTAGTCAAAATAAGTTGTAGATTTGCTCTGATGTAGTGTTTGTAGATGTATTCATTCTGCAACTATTAAATGTGGCAGTTAACGTACCGTATTAATTTTGTTCCAATACAGATAATGACCAGGGTGATGAAAAAGAAGATGATGGTGTTGTCAATACAAAGCCTGATGCTAGCGACACTGAGCTGGCTGGTCAGCTGAAAGATTTGAAAGTGGAAGATGCAGACAACTCAACATCAGAGAAATGAAGCCACATTCGATATTGCTTCAGTGACTCAATCAAAGCATCAGGATCTCAAGTGTTCAAAGTGCTGAAATCAGTTGTCAAAAATAAATCGTTGACTGCGTGTCCCACTGACTGTGTCCTATAATTTGTTTTTGAGCATTGTATGACTTTGCATTTTCTGTGCTCCTTGATGCACTGCTCTTGCTGGTTGAGTTGGTTCCAATGTTTTATTGTCGATACTTGATTTTGTCATTTTTTTTTTATGTTGTATGGTTGGTAACATTATTGGCAATGAATCGACATCATCTGAAGACGGAGCTATAAGAAAATTTTATCACTTAGTACCTCACATGATTTTAACTAGCAAATATTTTAACGTTTTTATTAGACTGTGACCTATTTTAATTGTGCATTTGATAAAATGTCTGTATGTTGTCAGTCCTGGACTACTGCCCTGTCACTGAAATGATAGCTTGACACTTTGCTGCCCAAAGAGACAGCGGTGTTGTCTTGAACTATTGAACATGTTACTACCACAAAGTGGTCTTTGTCTTATTCTGTAAATAAATGATTGTACAGTACATTGTAATTCTTGTTTTGTACTTTTTTTTTCCATAATACAAAATGTTACCAGGGTTGCCTCCTGAAATGGCATTAAGAAATTAACTAACACCTACAATGGCTTAGGTGGACTAGTTGTCCTGGAGTTACAACTCAATGACCAAGTATCAACACTGCTGAGACCACTTAGGCTTCTTTTTAACCCTTTTTTTTTTTATTTTTGGGATCACTTAGGCATAAAAATTTCAAACTCAAAAGTAACTGACAAATAATGAACTAGAAATAAGCTCTAGGTAGACAAAAAAAAATTTGTGTGTGTCACACAATTAGGTCACAGGTTGCTTTACATTGCAATATAATGCACTTTTCTTTTAATCTTTGTACCATTCTCCATGTAAAAAAAAATATGCAGGTACCGGTACCATCAAATTTATTTTAAATTGAGAAGTTAGGGCTTTCGGCACTCTCCAGAATTTTTTGTTCAAGGATGCAATGTGCAATATCGAATGTGGCTTTATGCAATGTCATTATTTACTAACGGTTTAAAAATTCAGTTATTGAAAAATTTGTAAGCATATTTATGTTGGTGTGGAATTTTTTTTTTTTTTTATAAGGTTTCAGTTATTTCTATTTCTACAGAGATGAAGATAACATTCTAGTCCAAACTTCTTGCGGGACAAAAGGGGAAGGAACTGGGTAGAGTGGACCATTGCGATGACAGTCCAAAGTGCATACCAAACAGCTATCCAGATTGGATGGATTTTCCTAGAAAGGGAAAGATAATAAATACATATGGAGAAAGATTAAATAATATTGAGAATTCTTTGTTGTAATACATGCATAATTATCTCCCCTTTTATAAAAAATATCTCAACTGAACATTTACAAGGAGGCCAAAATATGTTTTATAAATTATTCACAATTCCAATATGTACATTTTTGAATACATACTGTAAAACAAAGTATTAAAAATATTCTTTCATGTTTATTTATGGTAACTATTTACAAGCATCTAGAAGTAAATACAATAATTTCTTCTGTCCCTGTCGTGTGTATAGTGAAAACTTTTCTCTTGAACTCATGGAGCTTGTCTGTGCTAATAGTTTCTCATCTTCCTCTAGACTAGTGTAGTAGTGACTGAGATGGAGTTGTGCCATTCTGCAGACATATCAAATCAGATATTAGTTAATACTTGTACCAAATTATTGAGGAACAACTGTTGCACCAAAAATGCAAACAAGTAAAATAAGAAAATATAATGAGATGAGGAACACTACTCAGTGCAAAGTAAATTGTGATCATCTACTACTCTGTGGCAACTTCTTGTGTGACTAAAGAGGCCGATCCTTGACACACAGGTTGGGCATCTGTAACCTCCAGCCACCGATGGATTTCACCCAAATTAGGCAAATAACTAAAACCTTTTCTGAACCCTAGATGCTGTTTTTTGCACTCTGGGTTAATCTTAGCTGGGGAAAAGCATACTTTTATCTGCTATTTAAAAAACTTAAAGACCAATGATTGGTCAGTAGTAAAAAGTGAACAAAACAACGTGAGGATAGAGAAATGGATTTAATTTGAATGAAGCACCAATTAACTAGTAGTCCTAAAAATCCAAGTTAAGTGACTTAACTCTTTCTCTCCGCAATTATTTGTCACATTCTGGTGGAATCAACGTTGGCATCGTCAGGAGAGAAAGAGTTAACATCTGGATCAAGAAATTAGGCAAATAATGTTGTGTTGTCTTTGTATGAGAAAAGAGTCCTTGTAATCACAATAAATTTCCATAAGGATCAATAAAGCAAAAAGAAATATTCACATCATAATGAAATATTCCAGACAAACATACAAGCAGAGAATGCTTGCACCTAGTTGTGCAAAACCAAATGAAATTAAGTCATGCACAACAGTCGAACAAAATGACACGAGACAACTTGCAACAGCCTTTGCTGTAGAAAACTATCCCTGTTCAAAATTCTGATGACATGTAGAAATACTATTGAAACACTGCATCTTTACTATTGCCACCCAATAACTTCAGTGAATCATGGATAGACTATCAGGCAATGAATCATCATTTGAATTTTCTAATAAGTTTTAATATCACTACCTGGTATGGCAATCTGAACATTAAAAATGAAATAAACTTCATAAAATCCTAAATGCTGCTGGTAAAATCATTGGCAAAAAACATACCCCATTTAGGCAGATGTTTGAGACAAACATCCATAAAAAAACTAAAAAGATTCTAGAAATAAAAAAAATCCTTTTGGTCAGGATTTTGTGATTTTACATTTACAAAAGAAGTATAAGACACCAATAGCAAAGACAAACAGACACAAACAGTCTTTTATTCCCCTGGCAATCAAATCATTAAATAGAAACTGATATAAATTTTTCGCATGTGTGTCTGGTGTGAATGTATATTTTGGTTTTCTAAAAATTATAATGTTTTGTTTCGTGTAATGCACAAATTGTAAGACGAATTTCCGTATGGATAATAAAGATTATCATTATTATTTAAGTAAATAATTCATTTCTTCATGTTTGGATATAACTTTCTATAAACAATTAACCTATACCAACAAACTTTGCTCCTAACAATGATATTTGATGTCGACTTCAATATGCATTAAAAGTCTCTGTAGAATGGTTTGCCATTTCTACTTTACTTTCAGAATTACCAGTCAGCATCAGTTTGTTTCCATTTGAAAAATGACTTCACTGACCTTAATAAAAACTGTTTCCATTTGACCTCTACAGTAGGGAGGTTGGCTGAAAGTAAAAATATAGACACCAGAAATCAACAATGTGGTCAACAAAAAATATAGAATATAAAGTTTGTCTTCTAGTCCAAGGATTACTGAGAAGTACAGTATTTCACGTGGCTATGCAGCCCCAGCTGCGACCTACATATCAAGAAATAATACAGCTTCATGAAATCTCATTGGTAGAAATATTTTCAAACAAGACAGACATTCTTTAAAGACTAAAAGAACAAGTATCGAAAAGTTGAAAATTAAACATTCATTCAGATTGTTATATCTTTGTTGAATTGAAAATTTCACAAAACAAACTTTGAAATTCCTGAAAATAAAATGAGTAAAGGGAGAGGAAAAAAAAAGGTAAAATCAGTTAAATTAAATATTAATTACAAACTAAAAAGTAAAAAAAAATGTTTCCTACTTATAATAATCAGCAATAATTTAAAATGAGTATAAACTGATGCAGTACATCTTATCAAACTTATGAAACAATTAAATGCTTAGATATAGCTATTGACCTAAGGGTATGAAAAGTATACCAAATAAATATATAGATGAGCAGATACCCATGCTACACAATAGCAAAAGCTCCCAAATATGGATGAAAACTACTTAGGCCCATCAGCTGTAGTTTTCCTGTCTTCAAACACAATACATCTAAATGAAAGCCTACCCTCAAACATAATACACTACATCTAAATGAAAGCCTATCCTGAAACACAATACACACTACATCTAAATGAAAGCCTATCCTGAAACACAATACACACTACATCTAAATGAAAGCCTACCCTCAAACACAATACACACTACATCTAAATGAAAGCCTACCCTTAAACACAATACACACTACATCTAAATGAAAGACTACCCTCAAACACAATACACACTACACCTAAGTGAAAGCCTATCCTCAAACACAATACACAATACATCTAAATAAAAGCCTACCCTCAAACACAATGCACACATCTAAATGAAAGCCTACCCTCAAACACAATACACACTACATCTAAACGAGAGCCTATCCTCAAACACAATATATCTATATGAGAGTCTATCCTCTAACAACATATTTGAACCTTGAATATTCCACAGAACAGCCAGCATTACAATAGCATCACATAATTTTTTTGGTATTCTCCAATAGAAATCCCTAATTCCAAACCATAAACTTTAGGCTTCTCCTTCTTTTGCATCTCAAATGAAAAACTAATGTAGCACAGTTTGAGACAAATTATTCACTTCTTTAAAACCCCAATTTGCATCTTAGCATATAATAATGCACCTGCACTTCACACATTTTTACCCATAAATCACAGAATTACTGATAATAGAGCTTCTCTCTTTCCGCAGAACAGTTTGAAAGAAACACCCCTATTAGTAACTTAAACCAATTTTTACATATTTGTTTTTCATTTTGTAAGTCATAGATCTAGAGATACACCTTATATAGAATAACCCATCTCCACAAACAGATTTATACATCCCCCCTAAAAAAACACACATTCACATTTTTAATGAGCCTTTAAATTTTCAACACTGTGACAATTTTTGATTTAGAAAAGAAGCCTACTTATAGATCTAGACCTAGTCGTTCTAAAATTGTGCTATACACTATCATTAACTACAGCATTTACATTTTCAAACTGTATTATTTTCTACACACACAAACTTTTATACAGACGTTTTGTGTTTCTTTTTGGAAAAACACATTTGATAATCACACTGATCTAAGGTCTAATAGTGGACCAATGGGGAGAGGGGGCATCTGGGAGGTTTACTGTTTCCATGCTGCCTTTAGGTGCTAAGCAAACAACTAACTTGAGTTTGTAATCAAACTCAAGCCCCCTTGATCGGTAGCAAAGCAGTATTAGCTACTCAATCACACATCCCACTTTAAAAGCTAAGAAAAAAAAACTTATGTAAGGCAAACTAGCAACATAACCATTGTTTCATGAAAGCATATATCATTAGTCTTGTAGAACACAGTAAATAAAGAGTCCTATACTTTGGTATACCAGAAGATAACGTTGAGTCATCTACAACCATTGTTTCATGAAAGCATTTATCAATAGTCTTGTAGAACACAGTAAATGATATAAACAGTGACATACCAAAAGACAACGCCGAGTCATCTACAATAGACGCTTCACTCTCAGCATCACTCCAGCCTTCCCTTTCCACATAATCATCAAATTCTTGTTGACTGAACGCCAGCACCTTACAGTGAAAAAGATGATTTTGAAAGAATTTAGAATCGAATTTTATTTAAATATCTAGAAATCACATTGGTTGTTGAAATCATACCTTTAGTATCTGTAAACAAACTTCATCTGACACTAACCCATCTTTGTTTATGACTAAAACATCATCATCTAAGATAATGGCCTGCCCAGGAAGAAAAAAATAATAATTCTAGTAAATATCAACCAAACTAAATTAAAGATACCTGGCAAAAAAATTGTCATAAAGAAAAATAGAATCTAGAATGGAATATCATTACTAAGATCACAACTAATCTAAATGCAGAAATTCAAATGTCCTTTTTCTTTATTTTCTATGCAGTCTATGACTTACTTGTTCTTTGAGTAGAGCACACTTTTTACTGGTCAAAGTCTGGTCTTTACCTAATTCTTGAGCAGCTTCCAACAACCTGACCACTGGTACTTCAACCTGAACACATGTAGAAAGAGACTAGTGAAACAAATCTGCAACTTACCTCACCCTACTGCACTGTATGAAAGCTACATAGGTCAGATTTTTTTTCTTATTCAAAAAGAATAAAAGTTCTACACAAACTTAACATAAGCCACTGAAACAATAGTCTCACAAGATTCACAAAAATTTGGCATACAGATTAAATTTTCTAAAAGAGATGCTACAGTCTACACTCTACAAGGTTTGCTATACAGACTAAATCTTCTATAATCTACAAGATTTGCCATTGTGAGTCTGACTACACAATCTAAAATGACAACAACAACAAAAAACTGACTACTAGAATAAATTTCATATTACAGATATGTTAACCATACCACATCATGCCCATTAGCTGGATGCTGTTCTGCAAATCCATACATGTGCATCAGATGGAGGTTGGAAACTTCACCATATGTGTTAAAGATTTCTTCCCCCTGGTAAGGAATATTTTAGACATGGAAATAAATACTACACTGAACTAAGTTCTTTTACATTGAAATTCTTTTACACTTTTTAAATAAAAACTAAAAACATTCACATTGACAAAATGCTATTAAAGAAAATTAAAGGGAAAAGTTTAACACCAGAAAGAAGAAGCCCAAGTAACTGTTATTTTTTTCTTTTTGTTAGTCTGTTTCTTGCATAAAGGAGATTTCTTCATCCTATTGGCTCAAGCCTGTCGCATTAGATCAGGGCAGGATTTAGGCCTAGCTGCTTAAGAATTAGCTAGCTAGTGAGTTTTAATCTTTGGATTCCACTGCATTTCTCTTAAAATGTTGCAGTAATCTAATTCTGGAAATGCACGCGGCTGAGTGGTAAAGCACTTGGCTTCCAAACAGAGAGGGCCCAAATCCTGGTGAAGACTGGTATTTTTAATTCCTGAATCTTTAGGTTTCCTGAGTTCCCCCAGCTCTAATAGGTACCTTACATTAGTTGGGGAAAACGTAAAGGCAGTTGGTCACTGTCCAGGCAACATGATATCCTCATTAACCATGGGCCACAGAAACAGATGACCTTTACATCATCTGCCTTATACATCTGAAAAGGGACTTTACATTTTATCTAACTCATCAATTCTTGAATTTCTGATAATCAAGCTCTTTTCCCACATCATCAAATGTTTACTATACCACATTAACAATAATGAAATAATTACACCTGCAAAAGAAACAAAAACAAATGGATAGTACCTTTTTAATGGATTTAGCAGCAACCATTTTTAAAGCTTCTTTTCCAAAGGTAAGCTTAGCATTGTGGTCGGTGATATGGTTTAAACTATCAGCCAGGGGGACCATCATTGGTGGTGCCATCACAGGTTGGTCATCCTCATCTTCACTGTCCTCACTGCTTTCACCTTCCAGGCCATCATCAGAAACCTTGTTTGTCTTGGCCTTCGGCTCAGTGAAACTGTAGGCCATAACAAAGGCCACCATTTTCTTGAAGTCCTCTTGATTCACTTTGAGGTTACTGAAAATATTCAGACATTATTTATTATTTGAATAGAAACAAAAGTATTTATAATTTCTTTCCAAAGAATAACAGTTTTATAGAATCAAAAGTATTAAATAAAGTGTTTAAAAATTTATTTAGAATATATTATTTATGGACAGTTTCATGTTACTTTTTTTTTTTCAAGGCATTTCATTTTTTTGGATTCTCATGTAGCTAGGTTGAATTACTAGCTTACTAGAATTTTTTTTTTTTTGCTATAAAAATTGTTTTGTTATTGTTTGGGTCTAATCTAGAAGAGTTACATCAGTTTCCCAATGAAATTAAAACTGTATTCTTAGCTAGTGGTCTCTGCATTTCTATTTTGATGTGAAACTTGGACCCTGAACGTTGAGGCTGAAAGAATTCAAGCCTTTGAGAGTAAATGCTAAGGAAAAATGCTGGGTATCAGATACCAAGAAAAGAAGACAAAGGAGTTTGTACTTTAAAAGGAACCGAACAGTTAATACTGTGAAGAGACGAAAGCTGAGCTGGTTTGGTCATATTTTAAGACATGACTCACTATCAAAAGTCATCCTTTAAGGTAGCATGAAGAAAGGGTTGTCCAAAGAAAAGCTGACTGGACAAGGTAAAAGAATGGACTGGCCTCTCTCTTGATAATCAGCTAAGAACAGCTGCTTACAAGGAAAAATGAAGGTATTTGGTTATGCGAACAGTCACAGCACCTCTACGATAAAGTTAAGGGACAGATGATGATGATAATGATGAATTTAAATAAAAGTAAAAATAAGAATTGTTCAATTCTTATACATGTTCATTTTTCTGTTAGTTTTTCAGTTATTTTCATTTAATACTGAATTAATAACAACTTGAGCCTGCACTGTCTACTCATAATACTATTATTTAACAATTTACTATCTTAGGTATTGCCATGGCAACCTAACAGCTCAATATGTTTAAAATATGTGGGACACATTTATCAAACAAAGATTTCTACCTTAATAATAATGGCCTCAATAAAGAAGTAGACCAATACAGTACCTAGATAGCATGTCAAGGTGGAGGACACTTGGTCATCAACAGTTTATAAAAATGTATATTTTTTTAAAGTTTTATTTGTATCTTTCTACAAATGCCTATCAGACATATGTAGCCAACTACATTTACTAAACTCAATGTTATTACATACCTTAATTCCTTTGAATATTTTTGTACAAAAGGAACTACAAGTTTTTCAAAATCATTTTGTATCATGCCTAGGTCACGTTTGACAGCAGCATCCACACCAGTCCCTTGCAGTAATTGGTTGACTTCTGAACTGGAAAAGAACAAAAACTTCTATAACACTGACTCAAATATGATATAAGATCCAAAAAGTTGAAACACTATTACTGACATTGTTGAGTATGCAATGTATGAGTTTGTTTATGACATAATACATGAGTTTGTTTGTGATATTATTAAGTATGAGTTTGTGGACAGTATAGAATCGCTAATTAACATTTGACAACTGCATTGGGTTGGACACCTATCCTGCAAGGGAGACAACCGCATGCCAAAGGAGATCTTCTTTCTTTGGTGAGCTTACAGGAGAAAAGCATACCAAAGTGACCCCTGTCAGTTCCACTCAGGCGCCATTTCACCCTCACAGACATAGAGGAAAGTAGCTGGCAGCACATGACCTCTGAAAGAGACAGTTGGAGAGCTCTCACAAAGGCTGTGGGACACAATTTGAGATCCAAAGGAAAGCCCTTATTGAAGACAGATGCAGAAGACAGAAAGTTTTGTCTGCACAAGATGCAGAAAAATATGCAGATTGCAACTGGGTTTGTATAGTCATGTGAAAAACTGCCCTCATCCTTAATCTTTGAAATCATACTGCCATTATTAGTTTGTGATATAATGCATGAATTTCAATTTTTCACACTATTTCTTTTGGTTAAATGGTGCTGAGTAATAAATTCATAAGAATAATGAGGCAAGGAAGGATGAAATCAGAGTATATACTTTTCAATGTCAGGCAAATTTAATACCAGTTTTGTATTTTCTGCCCTTTTATAACAGCATGTTATTATTTCTTTTCTCAGTTCAATATAAACTATAAATCAATTTTGTGCTCACTGTTTGTTTGTAGCTGATGAAGGCCATGTGAACTAAACATCCTGTGTTTTAAGTTTGGTGCAGAAGAATTTCCCATATTTATATATCTATGCTTATTGTACATAATTAAAAGGTATGTTTAATTAAACAGCATCTTAAAAAAAAAAATCTATTCCAAGTAAAATTTCACATATAAAAAAGTTGTGAAAAAAAAAAAAAGTTTCACCTCTCCCAAAAGATAGGTAAGTCGATGGAGTCAGGGTTGGGAAACAGATCTAAATAAGGTTTCCATTTGGAGGACGGATTATTTGTTTCAAACAGCAAAGTGAGAAGAAGTGGGATCCACTGGTTTGTCACTGACAGACTTTGTTTCTCTGAAACAGTCAAAAAACATAATAACAGTTTGTGTCACATCATCATTAGGAAACAAAAATGCAACTTTTTTTTATGTGCTGAAAAATTGTCATTTTTATATTAGTAATTTAATAATTTTATAGCTGACGTAATAAACAAAATGTGTAACCCTTTAACATTTTCTTCAACTGCCCTTTGGGCTATTGACTCTTGACCCTCATTACTTATTATAACTGAATACAGAATACTTGTAACAATGGCTACTTGAAACAATGACCAACCACTAGAATCAACAATTGTGAACAATGACCAAAAACCAATCCCATTGTAACATTATACATATATGACATATATAATGAGAGGCGGGGTGGCTGAGCAGTAAAGCGCTGTGGCTTCCGAACCAGGGTCCGGGGTTCAAATCCTGGTGGAGGCTGGGATATTTAGTTTCGGGATCTTCAGGCCCCTCTGAGTCCACCCAGCTCTAATGGATACCTGACATTAGTTGGGGTAAAGTAAAGGCGGTTGGTCTTTGTGTTGGCCACATAACACCCTCGTTAGCTGTAGGCCACATCATCTGCCCTATAGACCACAAAGTCTGAAAGGGGAACTTTACTTTTTACTTTTACATATATAATGACCTACTTTTCCTGCAATTGACCCTGATGTACGTCGGGGAAGAGAAGGCAGGTGGTCATTGTGCTGGCCTCATTAACCATAGATTATAGAAGCAGTTAAGATTTACATCATCTTCCCCCATAGAGCACAAGGTCTGAAAGGGGTTCCTTTACTTTTTTTTTTTTACTTTATCAATCCAACTAGACAGCTATGTGCATTACATATTAAGATTTTTACTATTAATTCAATTAGTCTGTCTTTCTACAGTATAGGTTGAGATTTCTATTAATCTAGAATGCAGTGAACAGTAAGAAATTAAGACTACTATCAATTTAAGTAGATAGTCTTTTATACACTAGATGTCAATATTTTTATGAGTCTAGAAAGCTGTGTACACTAGAAAATAATATTACTGTAAATTCGATTGGACTGCCTTTGTTCAGTAGATGTTGAGATGGCTTTCAATCTAACGAGGCAGATGTGTACACTAGATTTATTATTACTACTCAATTTGATTAGGCTATCTTTGTACAGTAAATATTAAGATTTCTATAAATCTAGAAAGTTACAATAGATATAAGACTACTCCCAATTTAATTAGACTGTCTATGTACAGTACAAGTTCAGATTTCTACTAATCTAACTAGACAGCTGTATACACTAAATATTGAGATGGTTATCAATCTAACAAAAATGATGATGCCTATCAAGGCAGTGTATACAGCAGTGCAATAACAAAAAACAACTAGTCTAAAGAGAATGTCTATTTACTTTGGTTCAGAAGAGCTTCCTTTACATTAGTGGCTTCTGCAAATACAAATTAACTTAGAAATGGACACACCTTTCTCAACTAGTTCAGCAATATCACTATTTTCCGGCATAATCAAGCAATTTCGTGGTATTTGAAATAGACAGTAACCTTCGGGAATGTCATCAACAGCCACCATGCCATACTGAGCACAAGAGCCTTCAAAGCCCACTCGCACCTATAAAGACAATACCGGTATGTAAGAAAAGTTGAAAAAAATAAATGAAAATGTCAAAAGCTATGACTGAGAGAAAGAACTAGAAAATTAGCTGAAAGCATTTTGTTTCTCCCACCCAGAATTGTTCTTATTAGAAACTTAAATTTGATTAAAAAAAAAATTAATTCATGCTTTCAAAAAAAGTGATTCAGTTTGTTTAATGCAACCTAATTTTCTGCATTGTATAAAAAAAATGACAATACACAGAGACTCATGACCTTGTAAATTTTTGATACAATTCAAATATAGCTATATATAGCTCTGGATCTATGATCTAATCATTATTCATCACCTGTCCCTTGACTATCATTGTAGGGGGTGCTGTGACTATTCGTATAACCAAATTCCTCCAGGAGGACACTCTTCCTGGTCAGCAGCTGTTCATCGCAGATTATCAATGGATCAGCTGCATAAAGAGGAGAACTTCTGTGTGTACTGAGTTGTAACGATGTTTTAGTTGCAATCGCCCTTTGATTAACTCAGTCAGTAGGTTTATTAACTCTTTCTGTCCTAATTGAGATACCAATGTCAATTTCACCCCATTAAGTTAAATTAATTTTTGGTTTATGAACATTAATTTGGATTGTGTAAAAACAGCATCCAATCCTCTTTAATTCTATACCAAAAAAAAAAAACACAACATTTTCTGATAACAAACAAAAAAGTTGTTGAAGTTTTTTATCATAATAGGGTAGTGATATAATAACCAAAATGAATAATTCCATTGGAACATGAAAAATAATTACAGAGAGAAAAGAGTTAACAGGCCCAATGATACCTTTTTCTGTTGGTCAAGATTTTAATTATTAGCATGCATAGCTAAAGTACATGACTAGATGGACATATAACTGGTGTAATGTCAAGAATCACCAGGCAGATCATGTTCCTGATCATCAAATACATCAGAGAACTGTTCAAATATTTTTGTTGATATCCTTAATACAGACTTATCAACACTTTCAAATCATGTTCCTGATCATCAAATACATCAGAGAACTGTTCAAATATTTTTGTTGATATCCTTAATACAGACTTATCAACACTTTCAAAAGTATCATATTTTATTGTTATTAATTCCATTTTTTTCTAAAGTTTTCTTCTCTAACAGGGGAGTTAAGTCTACTTTCACCAGCAAGAAATCAACAAATGATCTTTTGTTAGTCCTTGGATTTGTACTCTATGAGTTGTGCCTTTACGATGGGAATGATATCATCATGCTCACACAAAAAGCTTACTTTGAGTTGGACAGACTTTTGCAGTTTTGATTAGCTTCTTAGGGATAACATTAACACTAGCTCCTGAATCAATCTGACACACAAAATAATGTGTATAACAGTCATCAATAGAAGATAATGTATAACTGTCATCACTAGAAGATAATGTATAACAGTCATCATTAGAAGATAATGTATGTATAACAGTCATCAACAGAAGATAATGTGGGTATAACAGTCATCACTAGAACTTAGAAGATAATGTATAACACTAACTGTAGTAACAGTCATCACTAGAACTTAAAGTATTACACTAATAACAGTCATCACAAGAAGATAATATTGTTGTAACTCCAGTGGCGGACTGAAAGGGTTAACGTGTGTGCGGCCTACTGATACACATGACTCAGGCCAATCACAGGTCAACGGATGTCGATAGACAAGGGACAGTACGCTAATAACCGCAAGTATGACCTGTGTTGTGGTCATGTGATCAAGAGCCTTCACGGTCGAGAGACAGTGTGTTTAAAAGGACAGTTGAGTCCAGTACAGCCAAACCAGTAAGGACTGTGTGGTACCTTTGAGCCTTCAAGAATGTAGCTGTATGAGCTAGAGAGACTTGTAATGTTAAGTTAGGCAGTTCTATTGTGTTAAAGCATTTGAATTTGATGTAGCCAATTGTGTTGAATTGGCTGTCAATGTAATTGTCATTAAACCACCACTTTGTTACTTGAAGCTCTTGTTGTCAAGTTCTTGAGTTAGATGTGCTGTGTTGTGTTGTTAAGTAGTGTTTGCAGAAGGCCTAATTGAGAAAATCGTAACACTGGTGTCAGAAGTGGGATTTCTTTTGGCTTCTGTGAAACTGCTTGCTGAACTTGATCTAAAAGAATTGAAACAGGAGCTTCAGTGTCATGGACTGAAATGCTTTGAAAGAAACAAGGAAACCCTAAGAGAACGCCTTCAACAAGACTTGCTGGACGAAGATGAAGACCCCAAATCGTATCTGTTCGAAGTACAACCAGATATCAGAGAGCTCATGAACGCCTTGAATGAACGGATGAACTCGTTCCTGGTACAGCTGGGTACGAAGCTGGAAGAGGTCAACGAGCAGGTCTGTACCATAACTAAACAGATAGGTATCAGTACCTCACTGAACAACTCTGATGAAACGTTTGGTGCCATATTGAACAAGACAGAGGAACAGATGGCCACCATGTCAAGAGGTATTAACAATCCGTTACTCAACGGAGACGCTGTTGATGGTATCGCTGTCTATGGCTGTGATAGTGAGCCTTGCAAAAAGCCTGACATTTGTTGTGACAATGTTGAGCACAGATCTGAGCATGTTAACGTGATTCCTGCCTGCACCCAGGCGTTCAACAAGAAATGTGCTGAAGGGGACGCCTCACAGGGGGAGTGCGAGCACCGGAAGACTTTCCAACAAAGTCTTGACCAAACGGACACTTATCCTGATACCAGTATCAGCAAGAGAAGCGCTGATGGTAATGTAACAGATGGATTTGTGCACCTGGAATGTTACCCACGTGCACCACAGACATGTCTTCTAGACACGCTTCAAGATTATGGAGTGTTTGACAACCTGGTCTCCTGGGGGCTTACGGCGCATCGAGAAAGCCTGCTGGAGAAACGTGTAGGACCAACAGACTTGATTACCAATGCCATGACATCAAGTGCTTCGCTACTTGTCACGAGGCTGCGATCGGTGGCGACTGAGAGAAAGGCCAGAAAACGTAAACGGCTTCCTCTCAACCAAAAGAAGACCAACTGGTGCAGGAGGAAGCAACACACACAGGTTGCAATGCAGATGGCCCCATTGAGGTGGCAATGCAAGCCCAATGCCGCTCCCACCGATAGACCAGAACCTGCGTCGATGAACCTCCAACGCCCATGTCGTGAGGTAGATTTTGTCCGGGACGGACAAATCTAAGAAGGGGGCAATGTTGTAACTCCAGTGGCGGACTGAAAGGGTTAATGTGTGTGCGGCCTACTGATACACACAACTCAGGTCAATCACACAAGTCAACGGGTCAACGGCTGTCGATAGACAATAACCGCAAGTATGACCTGTGTTGTGGTCATGTGATCAAGAGCCTTCACGGTCAAGAGACAGTGTGTTTAAAAGGACAGCTGAGCCCAGTACAGCAAAGCAGTAAGGACTGTGTGGTACCTTTGAGTCTTTGAAAATGTAGCTGTGCAAGCTAGAGAAACTTGTAATGGTAAGTTAGGCAGTTCTATTGTGTTAAAGCATTTGAATTTGATGTAGCCAATTGTGTTGAATTGGCTGTTGATGTAATTGTCATTAAACTGCCACTTTGTTACTTGAAGCTCTGGTTGTCAAGTTCTTGAGTTAGATGTGCTGTGTTGTGTTGTTAAGTAGTGTTTGCAGAAGGCCTGATTGAGAAGATCATAACAATATGCATATAACAGTCTTCACTGTCTTCCTGTTTATATTGTAGTTTTCTTAGTCACACTGAATACCAAAATATCATTTATTTTTCAACAATGGTTACAGATTTTACCCCATGCAGGACACATGTATCTCCTTCATAAATCTATGGCAGTCTATGTAATTTTTCCACAATCAATAGACAATGCTCAATAGTAAAAGAATATTTTCAATGATTTAATTTCATTGGCTAAAATGCCTTCATTCAATTATCTAAATAATTAATCATAATTAATGTAAATCTAGATTCTAGATCATGATACTGATGATGATCAATGAGACTAATTGTCTGTTCAGACTATCAAGTCACTAGGACTAGGGTAAGTCCAAGATTATTATATTCACAACATAATGATCAATCATTCAATGATCACAAACTGACATATTAGATCTAGAGTAAAGTGCGAAGTTCGAGCAGCCCCGATTTGTCAAGAGGTTCGAACAGTTCACTTTTTATTGCTAAAACTTTTTTATTTGAATGTTTACCAAATTACTACTATATTGCTACTGCGCATGGACCTTTTTTCTTTACTTCCGACACATACTATTTCCTTTTCCTTGTAAAGGCTAAGTTCATGGTGAGGTCAAACTCAGGAGGTGTGGAGTTATTCTTTTTTACTACCCGGTAGTGAAGGAAATGGGTAATGGGCTTAAGGCTATTTTTAAGTCTGATTGCTCATCAGCTTAAAGAGACTATTTGAAGTTGTGGAGGGTAGGAAATGGTGCAATGGATGGTGTTCTTGTGCTGGAGTAAAAAGAAAATGACTTTATAGTAGAAATTAAATATTAAAACATGTTTTTAGATATATTTTCTTTGATCTGTTCGAACCTTCCATCAACCCGATCGAGCTTACTAACTGGGGAAAAATCCGCTCGAGGAAAAGTACGCTTGGCGATACTTACCCTACACCTCTTTGACTTCGTATTTAATTTTAACTAAGCCTAGTGATACATTAAATCCAATCTATTTTTATAGAAAAAAGGACGAGGAATTCAGAGATACTATCAGTTTTTTCATAGGTCAGACCATTACGGTGCTATAAAAATCCAAACTTGAAAATTGCTGCCAGCGGGCTTAATGCACTCGAACTTCGCACTTTACTATAGATGTATGTAGATTATTGTAGAGTAGTAGATATCTAAAATCTAAATCTAGATGATAGATCTAGATCTGAAGTCTAGTACATCAATAAAATTATGATCTTGTCATCTTCATGAAATTCACTGAATTCAGAATAATCACAATAATCTTATTAAATCTTATAATGTCTTAATCTTATAATTTATAATGAATGAGAATAGAATTCAAATTGTCATGATCTTGATTGACTTGATTCTATTTTTTTTTTCTAGATATTCTAAGAGACCTACTTTAGGAGATATGTTGAATTCATTTTTCTCGCACCATTCGATAAATTTTAAAAATTTATCTGAAGAAGAATCAGTCGTGTTTAATTTCTTAGCATTTAAATTGCTTTTGTTTATATTGTTTTCATGCTTTCTTTTCATGGACGTCGCCATTTTTTTTAATAGAGTGGATTCCCCTGTCAATACATAATCTAGAAATGTAGCACAGACCTATATATATTTCTTTCTTGGGAGTGTAGTCAACAAATAAGAAATATGTAGGTCGTTTGTGCAAACATTTTTTAGGACTATCAGGAGGGCTGGGCAATCACTTTAAATTTATTAGCCACAAAATTTTGAAAACCTTATAGCTGGTGTCTTTTGTATCCTAGAATAGATTCTTTCTCAGACTTTCTGTTGGGTTACCAAACTTCCGGCAAAAGGAGACCATATCCTCCTTTTTTGGGTCGTGTACTCCGGCCGGACAGCATTAGGCTAAACTTCGGCTAAAGTGTCAAAATGTCCGGCTTTTCACTGCTGTCAAATGACATACAATCTAGCAATTTAATTTAATACTTAATATATTCTGGTTTAAATTCAAACACTCCATTAGCATAAAAAGATGCAGATGCTTCACTGCAGTTGCGTAGCTAGGGTGGGGGCCTCCAGATAATGGGGTTTTTTACATTAAAAATTAAATATTACTCAAAACGCAGGGGCCCACAAAGAGGTCTAACTCCTGGGCCCCCAAACAATGGATAATTTCTAGTTACGCCTTGAGCTAGCCAGGAAAACCAGTGACTTGGCAGAATTTAAGTCATTGGTTAACATGCATGACGCGTAAAACGTAATCATCTTCTTTTTTGAAGTAACGTCTGTATTATATAAGATACGCGTGTCGGTCGAAAAAAAAATTTTAAGCAGCACTGATTTATAACATTATGGTATCAGCGAAAAAGACAGAAACATGCTTCTACTGCAAAGGTCACACTTTTTTTTTTTCAACTAAAACACACTTTGAAATCCACTAAGGCTTGTGCTTCAACATTAACTTATCACACTATCACACATCATCAGTCTTATTAGTCGATACTGCTAGTCTAATAACAAAGATCTAGTCGATGGACTGTACTGCTAGTCTAATACCAAAGATCTAGTCGATGGATTGTACTGCTAGTCTAATGCCAAAGATCTGTACTGCTAGTCAAGATTCAGAAACTAAAAAACATATTGCATGTGCCAGAACAAAAACAGAGGGGAAAGTACTACTGGAGTTCTATTTTTGCATTAGCTGTTTTAGAGTCAATGCAGATGCAAGTAATCATGATGCAGAGAAACTTTTCTCAGTAGTAGTTCATTAAGCTACTTTGATTTTAAAAGCTGGTGGAACACATACAAGATCACATAGAAAATGAAACTTCTGAAGCCATATCAACTTACCTTTAAGAAACTATTGAGGAATACAGTTTGTCATTCAAGCGTGTTACGTTCGAAGGAAAGTGAGGAGACGAGGAGGAGACGATTTCAACGTGAACTTTGAAGGCATTAACAGGGAACAAGTAAAAGAATATGTTTTCACAGTTGAAAGGTGAGCTTAAGAAGCCGCTTGTTGGCGTCCTGCTCACATTCCTCACAACTGTATGCAACATGGTGCAGAGTTGCTGCCAGTAGATGTTATAACTATGGTGCTAAAAGTGTTCAACTATTTTTCTACTTCTTCTGTACGTACGAGGCTCTGAAAGATTTCTTTCAATTTGTGGGTATTGAAGAAAATAAATTGCATAGAGTTCCACGTAGTAAGAATAATGAACTACTGGTACAAGTACTTTCTTCTGATAAATTTGATATGTAATAAAGTTGCATTACAGCCCACGATTTATGTTTTATCAAATAAATATGTCCAGTTTAGTTGTTTTTTGTTATTCTCCTTAGTAAGGCTTTGTCCTCCGTGGCAACAAGCGGTCAGTTGAGATCAATACCTTGCTGTCAGGACTATTATTATAGCTTTTTTATGTAGCGCTACTTTCATGCTTATAGCATGCTCAGAGCTCTTTTGGTCCAATCTCATTTGTGGACCAGTGGGGGGATCTAGGAGTTGGTTTTCCGTGCTGCCTTTAGGCGCTCAGTAAATACAACTCTGCCCGAGTCGGGTGTCGAACCTCGAGCCCCCTTCTAGGTAGCCAAGTTCAAGCGCAAGTTCAACCCTTCTGGAAATTGGTGACAGTAATTTGCATTAGTTTTTCTCCAACTGCTGTTTGACTTTCTAGAAGATTTACTATAATTATGGAGCCCAGCAACTTTATTGGGGAGGGGGGTTAAACCTCAACCTCCCTTCTCCAACTATGATCATGGAATAAGGTAATTGTAGTAATGCTTTTGTTTTTACTGGAGGGAGTTTAAACCTCAGAACTCTTTATGACTACTTGCACTATTTGGTGAGTTATTGTAGTTTTGCTTTAGTTTTTACTGGAGGGAGTTTTAACCTCAAAACTCTATTGACTACTTTCGCTATTGGGTGGGTGATTTTACATTTAATGGTGGATAAAACAAGCCTTTTCTGTTGGTGAGATTGCCCAATGCGCACACCTCCATGATCTGCACAGCGGATAATTATATTATAGTATCAAATAATAATAATAATAATCTTTATTGTCCGTATGAAAATTTGTCTTACAATTTGTGCATTACACCAAACAAAAAACATTATAACTATAAGAATGCCTTCAACCAAAAAAAAAAATTAGCGCTATGAATTTTGAAAACTTCAGTTGTTTTTTTTTTAAGAAAAGCTAACTGTATTCTTCTCTTAAAACATATAATATATATAATATATAAAAAAATAATTTTAATATAAAACAAAATTCACAAATAAAAATACAGTTACGTATTTTATTTTATCAAAATTTACATTAATTGTAAGCAACAAATTGGAGTCTTTTATTCTCTTTCACAGCCTTTCTATTTACACACATCAATAAACAATTATTTTCAAGATTCCCACTAAATCATTTGGACACAGTTTGTCAGTACACTCAGTCCTCAAAGTCTGGCTAACCAACTGCTGCAAGGCAGCAATCAGTGCGCACACAACAATTATCACACAAATATATTAAAATATCTGCAGTCATATTCTTTACAAATAAAGCCTGTTTTAGATGGTCCTTTAGAACTGAAGATTATTTCATCCTAGTCCTAATCGCTCCGCAGAAAGACGGAGGGATGGCAGCTGGCAGGGTTTGAACCCAGGACAATCGAGACAACAGTACAGAGCCTATACCACATTGACCAGTCATGGAATGAATAATGGCATTGTCTCGATGCCGAAGATTAATCTTAAGGATGAGCGCAGTGTTTCACATGACGTTGCAGACCCAGGCCCGACCTGCATATTTTCCCTCATCTTGTGCAGACAAAGTGGAATGAATGATGATTTACAAAACAAAAACAATAAGAAATGAAATGACAACTACTAAAGTTTAGACAAATTGAGATGTAGGCATCTTAGAAGCTAAGAAAATGATCTTTCTGCAAATTGACTGAATCAAGTATTTAAATAGTTTTACTTAAATTCAAATTCCATTAACTTTTAAATGAACATTGTCAAATACTCAACCTTTTTGGAAAAAACAATCGCTATATCAAATAATAACAATTGATTTTAAAATATAATCATTTCATTTTGACAATTTTTGATAATTATCTGAAAATCATGCAAGCAACTTTGGGTCCCTTTTGTTGCAAATTTCATTTACCAAGCTGAAAGTCCTGGGTTTAAGTGAAAAAGAAGCTAAGAATTTTTTATAAAATGTGAGGACATGCCTATATAAAATGCCTGACAGATATTTTAAAGAAAACCAAGATTACATGACAGCCTGTTGATGTTTCTTTAAAAAAAAGAAATAGCTGAACTCACCATTAACATAGACTTTTAAAAAGCTTTTATCAAGGCTCTAAGTTTAAAAGGAAAATTCATTTTGTTTGTTCGTTCTATGTCATTTTAATTAGTCGTAGTATTTGCTAGTCAGATTTTAAGTTATTGAGGTATTGGTTTAAAAAAAAAAAGCAACCTAATAGACTAACATGTGGAGCTGATCTATTTAAAAAAAATTTAGACAAAGGATTATACATATCACAACAGTAAACCATTAATGTTTGTCCATTCTTCACATTAAAAAAAAATTTTTTTTTTCTTCATACTGGTAGTTGGAAACTGAAAAAAAATGAAACATGACCCTTGCTATCATATTTTTTCCACTGAAAAAAAAAAAATCAAAACTTGGAAGCATAAAAGTGTGGCCATATTAAGTTAAAGAAACAAATTTCTCCTCAGATCATCTGATGAATTAAAGCAGTAGCAAAGAGAGGATGATCTCAACTAATCTAGGCCTACAATGTCCATAAGTCCTACACAGCAAGACAAAGATCTATGTCATGCTTGGAGCAGAGTTAACCCAGTGTTGGAATTTGACGTTTCATTACTACATCTGGTTGGTGAGTTCATGCTTCAAAATGGGTTCAACTTGACAGGCTTGATAGTTTCACTAAGTGCTGTAATGAGTCGATCTCCTGTGATCATATGAGTGCTAGCTATGACATAGTCAACACCACCTGGAAATACAAGTAAATACAAATATAAGGAAACAATCCAATTTTGTAATATGTTTCTCTCTTTTCTACCCCAACATTTAAAATTCTCCACAGTTGGCAGCATATTTTATATGATTTTATCCTCCCATTACAATCAAACATGGCTGAAAGGGCTTGATAGTCAAAATAATTATATTCTCCCATTACAATCAAACATGGCTAAAAGGGCTTGATAGTCAAAATGATTATATCCTCCCATTACAATCAAACATGGCTAAAAGGGCTTGATAGTCAAAATGATTATATCCTCCCATTACAATCAAACATGGCTAAAAAGGCTTGATAGTCAAAATGATTATATCCTCCCATTACAATCAAACATGGCTAAAAGAGCTTGATAGTCACTGGACTAAATTACCTTAAAAGAGACAAGGGATTGCCTTATCTTATAAATTACAGACGCTACTTCAAAAGAGAAGATAATTATATTATTAGATGCTATTCACGCATGTTAATCAGAGACATAAAAATATGTCAAGTCGTTGGTTTTACCAAACGAGCTTAGAAAAGTCTAATAAAATGGCAGACAAAGACAAGTAAGTTGGTAAGATTACAAGAATCATATGAAGCCAGCATGTGGGTTCAAGCAACAAGGAGCCTCTCCTCTTATTATGGTACCAGTCCAGGCCTTGAACCAGTGAGGAAGTGCAGGTTATGCAAATCAGACACTGATTTATCTCACTAAGCTGCAGATTTATCCTACTCATACCCCAAAGTGAAGATAGACCATCGATGAAAATTAGATTGTGCTCATCTTCATTCACTAAGGATTTACAAAATAAGTCAAAGTTAGCTAAGACACACACATTTATCAAGTTTTCTATTACAATATTTTTCTTTCAATGTAACATAATGTAGTACTTTTTTTTTGGCATTTATCCCTTTTATCCTTGTTAACAATGTTCCTGCATGTAGTAGAATATTTATAAACATGGCCAAACAACTATGGGTCTTCTGAAATAACAGGGCATGGTCTGCTGTAAGCTGCTTTAAGGTTGCCGGCTTACTTATATCCATTACCACTTCCAGCAATAACAACCCTAACCGAAAATAGTAAAGATCAAGAGACATTAAAAAAAGCTCTTCTCTTACTCAGCAGTTATTCAATAAAATGTAAAGTTTTTTTCACTTAAAAAAGAGTTGGGGAAAAATGAAATATTTTCAACTGTTGAATTAGTAATATTTATATCTCTTGCAACACACTATCAAATAATGTCAACTGAAAATCATTCCAGTGCTAGTGTTGTCACGCTAGTCAGTTTATTTTTCATGACTGTAGTCCCCTTGAAACTGTTTTTAGATAAATAAGAAAACAATTTCTTAGTCATTAGGACAAATTATACATCAACATTAGTAAAAGAATAGTTTAAACTAGCAAGTATTTTACTTTTGTTTTAAATAGGAGAAAAATGTAACTTAAAATGAAAACCTTGATGGTAGTATGTCTTAAATGGGAAAAAAACTATTTAAAAAAATCAGTTACACATTTTTTGGGGGTTGGATTTTGCAGCAGTTTAAGACACACACAAAAGGTTTAGATGTTTTACTGTTGGGGTGTGGGAGGAAAAGTTGATTTCAAGTTGACTAGCTGGTAATATAGGCTGAACATTTTGCTGAACAGTCACGAATGTTTAAAAACTTTTGACAATTTTTTTTTATTATACTACTCATATCTAATATTAACTCTTTCTCTCCGTAATTATTTACCACATTCTGGTGGAATCAAGGCTGGTATCGCCAGTTAGGAGAAAAAGAGTTAAATTAGAAATTGTAACAATTTTTCAGATATTTAAAAACATTGATGTTGAAGTACAAAAAAGATACTGCTGCCATTTTGTAGAAAAGGTTAACATTCTAAACATTTGGAAGGAAGAGACTTTCAAAAGGTTACAGATATTGTGTACAGAGTTCAAGATATTATGTGAATAATCCAAATTATTTACTCGTCAAAGTGTCTGAAATTCTTTGAAAGCAAATACTGTTTTAGTTTTTTAAAGGCCATTCATGTGTGGTGTTTAAGTTTAAATTCAAGGCATTCAATCAAGAATGAAATTAAAACAAAAAAAATAATTTCTAGTTAGATGGTTTTTTTTTACTATTCTAACAATGGGGAAAATGTTAGCAGATGATAAAAGTTAAAATTGAAACATCAATCTGGGTTTAAATGTCACACAGAGGCTACGTCAAGGGGAGGTAATAAGTCACACTAGGTAAAAGGAAGGTACTGATAAACAAAACAAAAAAAAAAGGTGAAATGCAAATAGTCAGTCACCAATCTTGCATGCAGTTAGTAAAGAGGTACACCATCTGCTCGATATCGTTTCAGATCCACAGTCAGCTCCCCCATTAGGGAACTGCCAGTCAAGATATGTGTTGTGCCAACAATATAGTCGTGGGGAACTCCTGTGTTAGCTTCAACATATAAATAGGTTGGATGAGCAATGGAAGTGTTGACAACTCCAAAAAAATTGTTTACAGATAAAATCTTGACAACGTCATGACAGAAGACAGTCATATAATGTTAGAGTGTAAAAAAACAAAAGTGATGCTAAATAATAAAAAAAAAAAGGTCAAGGTCACAAGTGAAGTGAGATCTGTTTTCATTCTATAAGCTACAAGTTTATACTACCAAGAGTAAATTAATGGAAGGAGAATATTCTTGAACTTGTGGTTTGAAAAACTATATAGAGAGGAGACGAGTTTATTTCAGGGTCCAAAAAAGTTAGTTTACCGAGTTTATAAGTTACAAGCTTCATGTTAAGTGAATTTATGATTGAATTAAAATTATAAAATGTATTATTGACTTTGTGTGCTCAAACTTTTCATGATATCTAAATGAGAGATTCAAATATTAAAATAAAAACAACACAACAGAAACATTCACATAAATAAAACAGATACAACATAAAGAGTTCATTGAGTGACTACACACAGACGTCACTGAAGCTCAGCCAGAAGATGCAACAATCATGAAAGAGGCAGAAGTAGAATCTAAGGAAACTTTTAGTTACCGTACTCTAAAATTAATCAAAGGAATTCTATTATCAAATATGGCACTACTACAACAGACATTTGTTTCTAATTAAATATATATATATATATATATAATATATTTATATAATTTTATTTTGCATTGTTTCTATGTAAGTGAATTGCTCATTAGTAAAATAGCCAGGATAATTTTCACTAAATAGTATTATAATGATATATTAGTTGGGAAAAAGTAAAGGCCACATGACACACTTGTTAACTGTGGGCCACAGAAACAGATGACCTTTAGATCATCTGCCCTATAGATCACAAGGTTTGAAAGGGGAACTACTAAGTATTCTATTTGTTTACAAATATATATTACTACAGCTAATTAGATAGCTAGACTTGTTGAAGCTTAAGTAGGCCTCACTAAGAACATACTTTAAACTAATCAATTACATGGCCAAGCCAGCGCTTGTAATGATGCTGGGAAGACCTGTTACAGCAAGTATTTCAGTGGTACACACTTTTTCTTGCCATATGATTTTCAGGATCCTTCGGAGGCAGCACTTGAAATGAATTTAATTTTCTCTCTTGCTTTGCATAGGTAATCCATGACTCACTACCGTACATTAGTGTGCTCTATTATAAATCTTAACAGTTGGCAGCTGTGTATTAATTTTTAAATTGTCATTATTGTACTATTGTCATTGTAACAACTATCTCAGGTAAACATTGCATTTCAAATTCAAGAGGTAAATGTTCAGCCCTTACCATCATCTTGTTGAGCCAGGAAACGAAGTGCCGCCACCTCAGCCTGCGTAACACCGCCAAGAAAAAAGACTAAGGTCAATTTTTGTTCTCCCATGCTGGACTGAGATGACGTTACGGAGGCTCCTAAAGAGAATAGAACAAACTTGTTAAAAGCAAGCCTACCATTCAAATTTCTATTTACTCTGAAACCAAAATATCCATACACAGTGATGAAGTGGTTTTAGAGTGCATTAGTCAAATAGATGACTCCATACAATCATGATGGACCATGGTCTAAATCTGATAGTTTTACATGTTCTGAAGGATTTGTTTAGAACTTATGATTCTATACCCTAAAACAGGGTCCTTTGAGACAACAGTCCAGAACATATACTGCACGACCAGGCAGCCATCTTGTCCTGCTGTTGCCTCATTGGGTGTGACACTAAAAAGAATGATTACAGGAAATGGTAAGACTAAAATAGGCTTAGAGTGAAAACCCAGAAAAATATTTACTTAAAGAAGATAGGCTGGGATTTAAAATAACATTGGAGTTCTAAAAACCTGTTTTTCCAAGGAATCCTAAAAAAAATAACTGGTATGCTGAAAAAATGATTGATCAACATACTGCGTTTTCTAAGTCCCATAGGAATCTGCTGAACCTCCTCAACTTTAGGTCCTGGCAGCATGTTAAGAACTTCAGTAATACTGCGCCAACCAGGTCGTGCCAGGAATTGAGCCAGTCTAACGCTTAAAGGAGCATAGCCACTGTAGACGTAGGCAATGTCATTGGGGTTCTGAGGAAACACATTTAAAAGAATTACAGTTTTCTCAAAGAATAACTTGGGACAGAAAATATCTTTGATCGCATATTCCACCAGTCTAGTGACATTCTCCAACAATCTCCCAACATTTATGCTAGCAGTTCTAAGATTAAAGTAAAAAAAGTAAAGTACTTCTTTCAGACTTTGCGATCTGTGGGGCAGATGATGCAAAGGTCATCTATTTCTTTGGCTAATGGTTAATGAGCAGGGCGTTATGTGGCCAGCACAACAACCAACCACCTTTACTTTCCCCAACTCAAGTCAGGTACCCATTAGAGCTGGGTGGATTTATGGACATCCTTAAAATCACATAATAAAAAATCCCAGTGTTCACACAGATTCCAAACCAGGACCTCTCGGTTCAGAAGACAAGTGCTTTACCATTCAGCCACCACCCCCTCCTAGAAATCATAAGATTGTCTTGATAAGCATTAAAATAATTTAAAAGATTTTTTTTTTTAACTAAGCATAAATTTGTGCATTTAAAAGTGAGTATGTATCTTCTGAATCAAATCTTTGTTGGTCAGTGAATTATTCAACAATTCTTATTAAGGCAGGCTCATTGCAAATCACGACCTCCAGCAGTACAATATAAAATGTAACTCTTCATCTTTGCCCTTCAGTCAGAAGAAGCTATATGAACTCCAACATCATACATTTATAAGCACCAAACTTCGATTTGATTATGAATCTTTAATAAGTCGACACCCTCCCCCGATAAAAAATTTAACCATTTGTAATTAGCAGAAATTAAGGAGCAAGAAATGTTGGTGCCTACTCCTCAGCAAGAGTGTAAGAATACAAACTATTAATTAGCAATTCAGTGGATTGAAAAGAAAGAATAAAAGTCTTACTTGTTCATTGACATCCTCCACAATCAGCCGGAGTGTTTTTCTTATGGTCTGATAAGATTTAGTCGAGTGAGGACGCAGGAAGCCTCCCTTCTCGAGGTTACAAAGAGTCACCAAGTGTTCAAATCCATAAGCCTAGTCAGAGAACATAACTTAATTGTATCCAAAACATTTCATACAAAAAAATAATAATAAAATAAATACAGAGAAATGCTGTTTTTTTTCTCTCAAAAACTTTCAAGTCAAAACTAGTCTGCTTTTATCCTTACACACACATACACAAAATAAAATGTGCAAAGGAAAGACAACCATCAAAGGTTTCAACATAGATCTATTTGAATCTAGATCTACACTGGACCAACTTATAAGATTATGTGAAGTGCAAAGTCTAGGCTGATAAAGTGTTGTATTATAGAGCATTTACCAGAAGAATTAAGATAGTCATAGCCCATATATATATTATAAGCGCAATGATTAATACAATTATTAATTTTTATTATAGATTATTATTAGATTTTATTATAGATATAAGTGTTCCTATTATGTTAGGTTAACATAATGATAATTTTTTTGTTACAAAATTGTTTTAAATTTAGCTTCTTTGGACTTTTCAGTGAAAACAAATATCCATAAAAACCAACTCCAACAATTTGATGCAACGAAACATTGGCCATAGATCAGGGAAAAATAGATTTAGATTGAGTGCAAAAATTTATTTCTCAATATTGAAGATCAGCTTTATGCATAAAAAATGTGTTTTTTACCAAATGAAACTTATTTCTGACGATCAGTCTATATATTTCTATGTCTATGGATTTCAATTTGTCTGCTGAGTTTTACCTGAATGATCTCCCTTTTATAGTAATCTAAGACTTTGGGCTTGAGTCCATCATTACAAAAAGATTGTATGCAGATAAGCCTCAAGACTTTAGACAAAGGTTCCATTTTAGCGATGCAGTCTTCTATGTAGGGATTGATTTTATCTGTTTCAAGACCATGAGTCAGCTCTGAATAAAAGAAGACAAGTTGTATTATTTGAGTAAAAACCAAAACTGAGTTGACCTTTAAAAGCTATATTAAACTGAATGAATATAACTACACATTTACCAGGCGCAAATAAACAGATGATTGGCAATACAGTTCTCATAAGAATTTACAAGTATAAACAAACACTAGGGGCAACAATAAATATACAACCATATTCACTACACAAGTTTAATGTAAGTTAAATTTTTTCTATTGGAAATTTTCATTTATACCTGAAAATTGTAAACAGCTAACGTGTTTATATACCTGGCATTCAGAATACAGAAAGTGTTTATTATCAATGTCTTCTGAAACGTTTACAATGTTTTGTACTCTTTTCTTAGCAATGTACAAAAAACTTGTTTGTTCCTTACTCGGTTGAACTGTATCAGCCCCACTTATTGACTATGAAATGTAAAAAGGATCAAGATGTCTGTATGTAGTCAATGAACTCTTTATGTTGTGTCTGTTCTATTTATGTGTATGTTTCTGTTGTGTTGTTTTTATTGAGAAAAGAGTCCTTGTAATCACAACGAATTTCCATAAGGATCAATGAAGCTGTCTTAGTCTTAGTCAAATCAAATAAATTGTAGTACTAACTTTTATAATTTAATTAGCAACAGTGATCTTTCCATATGAAATCACTAACATTGTTTAATTTGTCTATTCACTGACATTGTTTAATTTGTCTATTCACTGAAATTGTTTAATTTGTCTATTCACTGAAATTGTTTAATTTGTCAGTTTACTGACATTGTTTAATTTGTCTATTCACTGACATTGTTTCATTTGTCTATTTACTGACATTGTTTACTTTGTCTATTCACTGACATTGTTTAATTTGCCTATTCACTGACATTGTTTAATTTGCCTATTCACTGACATTGTTTAATTTGCCTATTCACTGACATGCATTTTAATAAGTTACTTAAAATCTGACAAGTCATTTGTTTTCCTTGCTGATTCAGACAAGCCTTTCCCTGCTCTAAGAGAACTAGGAAATAAAGAGCACAATTTGTCCTTCCATATGGAATAAGAAATGTGCCTTTATCTTTATGTTTTTTTTTAATTAGATTTTGATTTGTATTTGTAAATAATGGTTCAGTGTTTTATGTATTATTGCTACTTTACTTTTTAGTCTTCTATCCTGAATGGAGGGATTTTATTTAAGCTGTTTTTCTAGTCAAAAAATGAATATCTTTTTCATCCTTTGTTATTGTCTTTTATTGCTAAAGAAAGTAAACCAGATCTTAAACATTGAAATAACATTGAGATAACTGTGATTTAAATTTATTATGAAAATTCCCAATAACATTTCTCACAAAAGACATGAGTAAAAAAGGTTCATCTAAAAATCATACAAAAAAAACAATTAAACATGAAACATTCATTATGTGTGGAACATCATATACAAGTTAATGGGGAAATGAGACAATGCTAATTAAAACTGTAACATTTATTATTTTTCTTTCATACCTAATAATAAATGAAACACAATGCATCATAAAAATAATAATGATAAAAGTTGATCAGGTCATCTTATCTTATATAATACAGATGTTACTTCACAAAAGAAGATGATTATGTCCTATGCGTCATGCATCTAGTCAAGTATGAACAGTATGTTAACCAATGACTTAAATTCTGCCAAGCCACTGGTTTTCCTGGCTGGCTCAGGCAACCCATTCCATGCTCTAATAGCACTAGGGAAGAAGGAGCATTTATGACACTGGGAAAGGGATTAATTAAATCTAAAAATTTGTGAAGAAGATCCAGGACATCTCAGTTTGACAAGCCTTAGATAGAGAGTTTCAAAGAAGCCTAAACTGTAATTTAGAATATCTACTGTATGCAAACTATATTTACTTTTCGAGTTTTCTGACTAAATTTATTTTAAGAGAATTATGTCAATTATAGTGTCATTAGTACATGGTATGGATTTTTTTTTTTACATTAGGTCCATTTATATGTTAAAGAATGAGTTGCATACAAATTTAAAAATGTTTAAGTTCAGTGCCTAGGTCTAGATGTCAATCGCAGTCACGTGTAGATTTATTGTTATTAAAATATATATGTGTGGGAAGCGTGGTCAAGAGGCTAAGTGCGCTTGAACTTGGCTTGTCTTGGCTACCTAGAAGGGGGCTCGAGGTTTGACACCCGACTCGGGCAGAGTTGTGTTTACTGAATGCCTAAAGGCAGCACGGAAAACCAACTCCTAGATACCCTCCTCCCCCCCACTGGTCCACAAATGAGATTGGACCAAAGCGCTCTGAGCATGCTATAAGCATGAAAGTAGCCCTATATAAAAGCTATAATAATAATGTGTTAGCATTTGCTCTGTGACAAACTGCTGCGATTATTAGTGATTTGATTCCTCAATTTAGTACAAACATGTCTAATGAAAATTTTGTAATTGACACAATGACTTACCCTGCTGACATCGTAAGGCATCCAGAAACTCATCAGAATCTGTGACTTCTTTGATCAGTTCAGCTATAGATGTATCTGTCAACAATGCAATGTTTATCTCAATAATTCCGTTCACATTTAAATTTGCATTGATTCAAAGTGTCAACTTTTGTTACTTAGTCCATTTCAGGACACTTTACATTCTTAAAGCATCACCACACTGACTGCAATGAGACTGCAAGACTTTCGTGTATATTGCATTGATTCAAACTGTCAACTTTTGTTACTTAGTCCATTTCAGGACACTTTACATTCTTAAAGCATCACCACACTGACTGCAATGAGACTGCAAGACTTTCGTGTATATTGCATTGATTCAAACTGTCAACTTTTGTTACTTAGTCCATTTCAGGACACTTTACATTCTTAAAGCATCACCACACTGACTGCAATGAGACTGCAAGACTTTCGTGTATATTGCATTGATTCAAAGTGTCAACTTTTGTTACTTAGTCCATTTCAGGACACTTTACATTCTTAAAGCATCACCACACTGACTGCAATGAGACTGCAAGACTTTCGTGTATATTGCATTGATTCAAAGTGTCAACTTTTGTTACTTAGTCCATTTCAGGACACTTTACATTCTTAAAGCATCACCACACTGACTGCAATGAGACTGCAAGACTTTCGTGTATATTGCATTGATTCAAACTGTCAACTTTTGTTACTTAGTCCATTTCAGGACACTTTACATTCTTAAAGCATCACCACACTGACTGCAATGAGGCTGCAAGACTTTCTTGTATATTGCATTGATTCAAAGTGTCAACTTTTGTTACTTAGTCCATTTCAGGACACTTTACATTCTTAAAGCATCACCACACTGACTGCAATGAGACTGCAAGACTTTCGTGTATATTGCATTGATTCAAACTGTCAACTTTTGTTACTTAGTCCATTTCAGGACGCTTTACATTCTTAAAGCATCACCACACTGACTGCAATGAGACTGCAAGACTTTCGTGTATATTGCATTGATTCAAACTGTCAACTTTTGTTACTTAGTCCATTTCAGGACACTTTACATTCTTAAAGCATCACCACACTGACTGCAATGAGACTGCAAGACTTTCGTGTATATTGCATTGATTCAAAGTGTCAACTTTTGTTACTTAGTCCATTTCAGGACACTTTACATTCTTAAAGCATCACCACACTGACTGCAATGAGACTGCAAGACTTTCGTGTATATTGCATTGATTCAAACTGTCAACTTTTGTTACTTAGTCCATTTCAGGACACTTTACATTCTTAAAGCATCACCACACTGACTGCAATGAGACTGCAAGACTTTCGTGTATATTGCATTGATTCAAACTGTCAACTTTTGTTACTTAGTCCATTTCAGGACACTTTACATTCTTAAAGCATCACCACACTGACTGCAATGAGGCTGCAAGACTTTCTTGTATATTGCATTGATTCAAACTGTCAACTTTTGTTACTTAGTCCATTTCAGGACACTTTACATTCTTAAAGCATCACCACACTGACTGCAATGAGACTGCAAGACTTTCGTGTATATTGCATTGATTCAAACTGTCAACTTTTGTTACTTAGTCCATTTCAGGACGCTTTACATTCTTAAAGCATCACCACACTGACTGCAATGAGGCTGCAAGACTTTCTTGTATATTGCATTGATTCAAACTGTCAACTTTTGTTACTTAGTCCATTTCAGGACACTTTACATTCTTAAAGCATCACCACACTGACTGCAATGAGACTGCAAGACTTTCGTGTATATTGCATTGATTCAAACTGTCAACTTTTGTTACTTAGTCCATTTCAGGACGCTTTACATTCTTAAAGCATCACCACACTGACTGCAATGAGGCTGCAAGACTTTCTTGTATATTGCATTGATTCAAACTGTCAACTTTTGTTACTTAGTCCATTTCAGGACACTTTACATTCTTAAAGCATCACCACACTGACTGCAATGAGAGTACAAGACTTTCTTGTATACTGCATTGATAGTTATGTTTCCCATGCTATTTTCTGACATTTTTTGGTTTCCAGTTAAAGGTTACATACGAATCTTTACGAAGGACAAGACTTGTTTCCCTAACCCAGTCATGTTTAAAACAAAATGAGCTTGACCCGCTAAAAAAGTGCTGCCAAAATAGCAATGACAAAAAAAGTGCCAATATTTATTATCTTTTTTTTTAATTCAATTTTTTAGTTATTACTTCACATTTATTGAAATAAAAATGCACAAACATAACAGAACACAATTCATAAAGGGCACAAATAAATTATTTAAGTATATATCACATTTATTTATATTCTAAAAATGTACTGGTACCCAAAAACACCCAAGTGTTATGACATACAGAATCCTGTATTGAGATTGAGACAATCTGGAAGTGGACCCCAAAATGGAGACTTTATCAGAAAGACATGAAATAGAGAAATGGATGTTTGAATTGGTCGTTTGCCTTCTGAGATAAGACAAACATATTGGTGAGATAAGAAATACAATAGCCAGCTAGACTCATCCTGCCTCCCTAATTCGTCATTGTTGTGGCAATGAGACGCCAGGGTTTGATCAAAGAGAGATTTTAGATCAAGATTTCAGACAACATTATAACACACATATGTAAGACAAGTAAGATTATATCCAGGTCCAGATTTATGATACTGAAAGGCTGCAGCCGCAGCTCTTATAAGATCCACATACAAAATATATGGATAAATTGTAACAAATATGTATGTGAAACTAAAAACTGAAAGGCTGCAGCCGCAGCTCTTATAAGATCCACATACAAAATATATGGATAAATCGTAACAAATATGTATGTCAAACATAAAGAAAAAAAGGAAAATAAGATAAATTTACAAATACTCTATGTCTTTCTTCATAAATATGACACACAGTTAGATTTATTAATAACAGGTAATTGGATTGAAGTGGGGTCTCCCCTTAATAAAATCCAGTAATGATTATATATCATTAATAAATCTGCGCTATTTCGTGGGAATTTCACACTATTTTGTCATTCATATATATATGGCTCCTTATGTCTCTGAAGACAATGGATGCACCCAGGTGAGTCAATGGTTTTGGTTTGTATAAACTAATATTTAAATACAATGGAGTACTTACGTATAGCAAGAGAAGCTCTAGCTGCTTGGAGGTGTGGAAGTTTGGATACAAACTGTTTCATTTCACCCACAGTTTTAGCAGCATGCCTTTCCTATTGAATACACACACAAAAATTGTCTAGCAATCTATAAATAGAGAAAAATCTGGAGATGGCCAGAAATGGCTGCTTGGTCACTATGTAAAGAGTGGAGGAAGTTCAAAATTGTAATTGATGTACAATATTTCCATTTCTTTCATTGTAATAAACTTTTATTAACATAGAAGAATTGTATACAGAGAAATGACTGTTCCTATTTGTATTATTTATTGTGTTTAGGTTAATTAAGTTCAAATTATAATTGTATCAAAAAGTGAGAAACAAATAAGGTTGTTCATTATGAGTTCAAACCCCAGTGGATTTTGAATGTCAGGATTTTAGGGCACCCATGAGTCCATCCAACTCTAATGGGTACCTGAAATTAGTTGGGGAAAGATTAAAATGTTAATCATTGTGCTGGCCACATGACACTCTCATTAACTGTCAATTAAAGAAACTAATGACCATCTGCCCCATTGATCAGATGAAAGAGTACTTAACTTTTTTACTTTTAAGTATCTAGATGACAAATGAATTTTACATTATCTGCCCCATTGATCACAAAGCCTGACAAAGGTACTTTACTTTTAAGTATCTATATGACACATGACCTTTACATTTCTGCCCCATTGATCACAAAGTTTGAAAGGGTAACTTTACTTTTTAAGTATCTAGATGACAAATGACCTTTACATCATCTGCCCCATTCATCACAAAGTCTGAAAGGGGAACTTTACTCTAGAAGACAAAATTACATCTGTTTCCACTTACATCAAACTCTGCTGTGATAGTTTTGGCTTTACGGCTAACTATCCCACCAACAGCATTGAAGTTTTTGTCACGCAGCTCTGCATAAAGCTCGTCTGCTGAGTTTAAAATAAACTTTTTAGGCTCATCCAAGGCCTCTTCTTTCACATTTTTTTTCTCCTCCACTGTTAAAAATTTCTGTGGCGGAAGCTTTACATTGGCTAAAACATAGACAAGAGATATTGGAATTATTACTAGCTAAACATAAAAAAAAAAAGTAATTGATGAACAGAAAACAGTATTCACATTATCTGTTATTTCTTAAACATCATTAAATTTAATTATGGACCACAAATTCTAAGACTGAGTTTAAAAATGGCAATGCTGTATAAAATTTAAAAAAATAAAAAATCAAGAAAATTTTTGTTTTGTTAAAAAAGGTGTACTTTAAAAAAATAATTTTTTAAATCTGTTTAATAAACATGACATAACATATAAAAGCAGTACTAAGGTGCAAAGGTTATTGAAAGAAGAAGCTAAATGCTAGACTAATGCCTGGTTCTTCTCTTTTGAAGTAGCGTCTGTATTATATACGATAAGATAAGATAAGGTTGGTGCTAGGTTATGGGGCCATATTGAAGATCAGTGGTTCGAGCCCTCCTTTGAATTTATTAATGTTGCACAATATTTTCTTCCCTTTCTTCTCCCTATAATTTAAGTGCTCGATAACCTTAGTGCTGCTGTTATATGTTTCATGTCGTGTTTATTTTATTTTAGGTTCAGGTCATTTTTTTTAGCACTAAATGCTTCAAAGCTGCATCTAATTAAAGAAAAAAAAAAAACTTTAAAAAAAAAGTTTGTTTCATAGTAATACCAACTTACTGTTTTTAATGTTAAAGATTTCATCAATCAGACCTTCGTATGTTAACTGAGTAAGTAGTGGGGTCAAAAGGTCAACATTTCTATCAATAAGGAGCAGGTTATCAATCTGCGGAGTTATCTGCGGCTCTACACCCCCAGTCTCCATCTTCATTTTCCTCAACATTTCTACAACTTGCTGAAAAGAAAGTTAGAGAATAAATAAAAAAAAAACTTACAATCTTTCATGTACATGACAGTGGCTAAAGGAACTTTGATATAATCCTGCTTAGCATACATGGTATAAATGTTCTGGAATGTGGTGGCTTGAGTGAGATAGAAAGTTATGAAATTGAAGAGTTATCTATGACTTTACACTGGCCTCCTTCTTTTTTCCTTTTCCAGGACATGGATTGGCACTGGACTACAGAAGCAAAAGTCTTGATGGACACCAAATTTCTTGTTCCGAATTTTGTAGCTTTTCAAATCCAGCTTTTAATCACAAACAAATGTTGGCCAAATCTGTTGGTGTTATGTGCTAGCTTCATAACACTTTCATAACCATTGGTCAAGTAAGCCACTACTTCAACATGTTGTATATTGCCCTATATACAATTCATCTGGCCCCTTTAACTATAAAAAGCCGAATGGAAAACTTACTCTAGATAATTTTATTTGGTTTGAACTTACTAGAGTGTGGTCACTGCTGGTTAGAGCATTTAGCTATCCATCTAAACATCTTCAAATCCTAGCCAGGTTTATGGTTTTACTAAATGAGTTTACATTTACTTGGCAATAGTTAATCGAGCTCATCTATCTCCAAATTATCAACAGACATTTGGTATAAAAATTATAAGAGGAGCTCATTTAACATGAATACTTCTGTCCTGTTCATTGATAGAAGTACTCGCATACAACTTTAACTTAACCAACCCTATTTTAAATAAGCAGTTTGAAATACAATTTCAATACAATAAAGAATGAAATTATTTTCAATACAATAAAGAATTATGTGCATAATTCGTTAACTTATGTTAGTAACTCTTCTAATAATATTTTTATGTATTCCGTTATGTTCAGATTGTATTTCTAATCAGCAACTGTTGACTTCACTACAAAAACTGAAAACTCAGCTACAAGACAATATCAAAGTGTTGAACGCTTTACCTTAGCACCATCTCCTTTCCCATAGATATAAGGTATAGTTCCATATAAAGCCTGCAAAATCATCAGTGACTGTGCAGCGTAAAACAAACAAGTGAAGTCATTCTCCAGATAACACTCCTGCCGGTACATACGAAATATTACTATTGTTCAATAAATAATAATAATATTAAAATATTTAATATAACAAAAGTTAAAACAAAACAAGATGTCTGATACTAAAAACTGAAGATATCTGGTACTAGAATAGGAAATATCTGGTACTAAAATAGAAGATGTCTAGTACCAGTGCTTGAGTCTGGGAGCGCATGAGGCGCCCTGACTGCACTTCCCCATGGTGGAGGATGTCCAGGCCTGAGCAAGCTATTATAGCACAGTGCAGGACAGGCCACTGTCCTGTTGGCTCATATTTCTAATGTCTATTGCCAAATTTTGACTCACTGTGCCCCTGCTGTGGGGAAGAAGAGGAAACCATGTCTGATATTCTTTTTGACTGTCCCAGACTTGCAGATCTCCGTCTTGACAGGTCTGGGAAACCAAAAATTATCAACCTGTACGTTGACATGATGACAGCAGGGTTTCCGTCTAGGGGCTAGGGTTACGTCCAGGGCTTTTGCAAGTGAGGATTTTAGTCTCTCAAGCCCTCACTCAAATGGAGTTTAATGATGATGAGTACTAAAAACAGATGATGTCTAGCACTTTATACAGAATATGTCTAGTACTAAAACCAGAAGATGTCTAGTATTAAAAACAGATGTCTAGGACTAAATACAAAAGATGTCTAGATGTAAAAACAGAAAATGCTTACTCTTGTATGAATGTATAACACTATCAATGATCTTGAAAGCATTCAATAGAAGATGTCATTAATTTAGATAATCTAACCCTAAGATAATTGTCAAGCACAAGACATTTTGCTCAAGAATTAAAATAACATATACGAACTCGATAGGCATCATCCATTTCCATTGACAGCAGATCTGAATCAAATGGAATAAGTCCAAGATTGAATTCATCCACATTGACAAATGATCCATAAACACCTTTCTCCTAAAATAATAAAATAAAAGCATTTAAAGAACAATGATATTAGAAGAAGAATTGGTGACACGCTAATTAACAAATGTATTCCCCAACAACAAATGAATTGATTCAACCACCTAGTAAGAAAGTCAGCCAATCCACCAGCCACTAAATTTACATCACAGGATGCTTAAGAAATAATGTAAGACAAAATATGGATTAAATGCAACATTGTACGTCACACCTAAGTATAGAACATCTGCAGTCTCTTATACTTCATTGAGCCTCATACCTAACAACATAATATCTGTAGTATCTGATACTTCATTGAGCCTCACACCTAACTACAGAACATCTGCAGTCTCTTATACTTCATTGAGCCTCATACCTAACTACAGAACATCTGATACATCTAGTAATACACTGAGCCTCATACCTAACTACAGAATATCTGTAGTATCAGATACTTCATTGAGCCTCACACCTAACTACAGCACATCTGTAGTATCAGATACTTCATTGAGCCTCACACCTAACTACAGAACATCTGTAGTATCTGTTACTTCACTGAGCCTCACACCTAACTACATAATATCTGTAGTATCTGATACTTCATTGAGCCTCACACCTAACTACAGAACATCTGAAGTATCTGATACTTCACTGAGCCTCACCCCTAACTACAGAACATCTGCAGTATCTGGTAATACATTGTGTCTCACACCTAACTACAGAGCATCTGCAGTATCTGATGCTTCATTGAGCCTCACACCTAACTACAGAACATCTGCAGTATCTGATATCTCATTGGACCTCACACCTAACTACAGAACATCTGCAGTGTCTGATACTTCATTGAGCCTCACACCTAACTACAGAACATCTGTAGTATCTGGTAATGCATTGAGCCTCCCACCTAACTACAGAACATCTCCCATTGACAAATATTTAGTAAATTTGAAAGTGAAAATTGATAGTGAATAATACCCAAGTAATGAAATATCACCAAGTTCTTTGCAATATAATAACATTTTGTACCAACTTGAGATAATTCAGAAAAAAAAAAAAAAGGCATTTGCTACATTAAAGAAAAAAAAGATTTTTTTCATAAAACAAATTTCTAAATATTTTAACTGGTGATTAGCCACATCTTTAAAGCACTTGTAAACATTATCTCTCAGCTATCAACTCTACGTCCCTTCTCCCCGTACATCTATTTACCACAGAGATTTACAAAAGTATTATCAAGTTATGAAGAAAAAAGGCTAAATTATTTCTTTATTGTTTTATTAATTTATTTCTCTAACACTTTTTTATAAAAACACAAACATAACAAAAAAGAATTTCTTCGCTTTTACTTACTTTCAATTTTTTTTCACACAACAAACTTTTTCTTGGAACAAATAAAAGATGAAACTCTTTTCGAACAGCGCCTCCTTTGATTTCTTCACTAGAGATAGAAAAATGAGAAAAAAAAAGTTTGAAACTATTAATGACATTCATGTGTGTAACAGCAGACACTTATAATTTGAATTAGCTTTTTTTTTTTAAACAAATCTCTTCTAAGGTAACATTTCCTCTGCTAATTGATGATACCAACGTTGATTTGACACCATGAAATTTAATTAACTTTTGGTTTTAGAAACTTGAATTAAATTTGTGTAAAAAGAGCATGCAATCCTATTTAATTTTATACCAAATAAAATATTTTCTGATAACAACCCAAAAAAGTTATTGAAGTTTAATCATAACAGGATAGTGAAATACTAATGAGCATAATGAATAATTTCATTGGAAAATAATTTCTGAGAGGAAGAGTTAAGCTACCAGCAAGTGCACATACAAATGTGTTTATAAATAAAAGATGTCAAGACATTCAAGACAATGTTTCTGAGATAGAACATTTATAATGAATTTTTAATTTTTATTTATTACAGTGTTTGCTAATAATACCATGTTGACCTTTTCCTTTGATTTGTTCAACAGCTCTATTTAACAAAGTGCCTTATAATAAATGGATCACAAATTTATTTCATAGCTGACTAGTAACTAGAAGACTATTACTGCTGGTGGGTGTCAATAAAGAGACTTAAAACACTTACTTGAGTAAGCATTGAGCCACAGTTTCCATGAGACAAAGTCTTGGACGCACAATAAAAATAATATTGTGTACGTTGCTTGCTGGGAGACCAGAGGAATGGAGACCGTACATTTTCTCAACTTCATGTTGGTCCTGAAATCAAAATGAAATTTCTTTCATGTTAAATACAACATTCTTAGATTTATTTAAAGCAAATCATTTACAAGCCTTTGGACACGTAGATGATAAGTTCAATCTAACTAACCTTTAGAAGAGATGCTTCAGCAATCAAACCAAATGGTCCAGTCAAACCATCATCCCACACTAGCGCCTGTGAGACACAAAAAAAATGTTTTAAAATTAAATTAATTTGACTTCCCTTCAACATCAAACTGCATTTATGTTAACATGGAAGTCACTGATTACAAGACAGGCCTTTGCATAGACCTAACACTCAACACAGATGTCTACATTGGCTTTAAGTGGTTGAAATCTATATTACTTTGCAGTCCTCAAATAAAATCCTAACACTCATCACAGATGTCTACATCCCTTTAAGTGGTTGAAATCTATATTACTTTGCAGTCCTCAAATAAAATCCTAACACTCATCATAGATGTCTACATCCCTTTAAGTGGTTGAAATCTGTATTACTTTGCAGTCCTCAAATAAAATCCTAACACTCATCACAGATGTCTACATTGGCTTTAAGTGGTTGAAATCTGTATTACTTTGCAGTCCTCAAATAAAATCCTAACACTCATCACAGATGTCTACATCCCTTTAAGTGGTTGAAATCTGTATTACTTTGCAGTCCTCAAATAAAATCCTAACACTCATCACAGATGTCTACATCCCTTTAAGTGGTTGAAATCTGTATTACTTTGCAGTCCTCAAATAAAATCCTAACACTCATCACAGATGTCTACATCCCTTTAAGTGGTTGAAATCTGTATTACTTTGCAGTCCTCAAATAAAATAAAGTTCAAGCTTTCATATGTAACTGAAACATAGACAATGTGCATTTAAATCTGATGTTTTCAGTGGGAAATCATTTCCTACTATGCCTGAAATGCCAAATTTCACACTTTGCTGGTAAAATATATGGGAGACGACCGCATGCCAAAGGCAATCGTCTTTGATGAGCTTAAAGCAGGATGACGTAATAGAGATGCCCCCAGCAGGCAATATGAAGATCAACTCAGGCGCATTTCACCCGCACTTCCATAGAGGAAAGTAGCTGGCAGCAGATGGCCACTGACAGAGACAGTTGGAGAGCTTTCAAAATGGATGCAGGACAAACATTTGAGACTCAAAGAAAAAACAATTTTGAAGACAGGTGCAGAGGACGACGAAAAGCAGACAACGACTTTGTCTGCACGAGGTGCAGGAAAATATCCAGATCGAAACTGGGTCTGCATAGACATGTGAAACACTGCACTCATCCTTAATCTTTAGAATTGAAGAATTTGCCATTATTATTATATATTCCTACAAAATATATATTATATTAAGAATTGAAAAAGTTATTGGTTCCCTATCATTTTAGACATAATAATGATTGAATTTCAGTTACGTTGATCTGGGTTTTTTAATATTGTAGGAATTAGTTTCATGTTCTAGTTTGTTTTGTTTGTTTTTGTTTTTTTTGCTGTTTCTCATAGCATTTGACATTTGATTATTAGATATACTAAAATATTTTTATTTGAATTTTATTCAGTTAATGTTAATGAAATGGTAGATTTCTAGCTTTATATCTAAATATGCAAAATCATTTAAACACTGATTTTCAAAATGGTTTATTAAGTCTCTATATACTAGTATAAGTCACTACTTCCCTACATATACTAGTATAAGTCACCACTTCTCTAATTGTACTTGTAAGTCTAGTATAAGTCACTACCTCTCAAATATATTATGTGATGATCCCAATAACTCATGAGTAAATGTGCATAAGCTCTACTAGCAGAGCTCTGGTGCCAAAGTATTTTTTGCATTCAGAGCTGTAAGAATGCATTATGATTATTTATCTGGCATATGATCTAAGGAACACTTTACTTTTTAAATAGTCATTCTTGGAACAGTAAGAGTAAGTCTATAATCATATCATTAATAAACATGTCATGTATTACGATGTAACATATAAATATAATAAAATATAATAATACTAGTAATAGTAGCACAAAGCTACCAAGGGAAGGTTATTAGGAGAAGAAGTAGAAGGTAAATAAAATTTGGCGAAACATACATAGGTAGGCCCACACTCACACACTGACACAGGGATTCGAACCACTTTATTTGCCAACTCTATTTGCCTGGCAACTACACTGATGAATGAGCCCTGAGCACTCTACACGACTACTACACTCACTCAGACTCAGTCACTGTCTTAGCCACTGTCTACACTCTACTTCTACAGTGACAGTCTACAGACACACCAGACATTCACGATGGAACTGGTTCATGGTTAGGGTTATACTAGATTAATAAATATGCGTTACCTTGGTTCCACTGCATTTATCAATGCACTCTAAAAATAATCGCCGATAATAGTCTCTTAATACACCTAAATTTAATTTTGAGGTGTTAAGATGGGAGGCACCGGATCCAGCCATTTTTGAAGCTAGTATTTATTTTTGACATACATTTCTGATTTTCTTTTAAAAAGAGCAATTTATATCACATACCTATATATTTACATGTCTATGGTTTATTTCTTTTTTCACTTGCCTATGGAGAAAGTGACATACAAAACAGCTCATGCTCAAATTTATTTTGTTTTTTTCCCCCCTCATATTTATGAATATAGATCGACTCAGATATTCATAGAAATATCCCCCATTTCGGAATCTTTACCATTCAATTATCTTAACAGAAGTTTCTTCAAAAGAGAAAGTAATCTCGTCCTATCTATACTGTTGCATTTTACGTTTTGAGAGACGATGTTTTAATCCCTTTGCTATTTCTCATGTGACTAAAGAGCAGGGGCGGACAGGATGTCAAAATCGGCCCAAGAATTTCTATATAGTACAGCCCAAAAATTGTACAGTAGAACGTCGTTTATCCGACTCAATTGGGACCGGACACCGTTCGGATACGCGATTGTTCGGATAACCGAAAACCGAAGCGATCCATGCAGTATATGCAACCGGACACTATACGAATACATGTACATGTGGTTGATAAAAAAAAAAAAAAAAAAAAAACTGGTCCGGATATTTGACGCTCCGGATAATAAACGTTCGGATAAACGACGTTCTACTGTATATCATATGATGGGCTTCTTATTATAGGCCTATCTGTTCTCAAAATAATGATGTTATTTTTTAAAAAAATTATCGATAACTGTATGCATGCTCTAGCTAGGCTAATTCTGTATAAGAAATATAGGCCTAATGTTGCTTTTTGTTCTCTATGTTTGAAGGCCCTAAAAGAATGAAGCCTACTAATAGCACTGTCTACGGATGTAGGCTACATTATTTTTGACAATGTGTTAGATGAAATTAGTATTACACTTAGTCTGTAAATGATGACGCTCATATAGCCCCTTATATATGAGAATATTATAAAACCTTTAACAATTTAATGCGTGCCATAGCGGCATTCACGAGGCCCTCTTGGCCCATTTGAGTACCGGCACACTGGGCATTTGGGCCGATATAAATCAATTAAAACACGGTTATAAAAACATATGACTTGCTTTTCAAAAGATAAATCTACAAAACATTTTCTGCTTTATTTAACAAATATTTCTTCAACTTTGATTGCATTCACTTGACCTAGGCCTACTCGACTTAATCCTTTAGACTACCAGTAAAGCACATATATATATATATATATATATATAGCCCCTAAAGTACTTTGCTTATGAACTCTGTTCAGGTCATTTTCTTTGGGTCCATATAATCCTGTCATCTTTGCTTTTTGTTTTGTTGATCTCTTCCATTTCATCTCACAGCCTTAATCTTAATCTGTGGGTTTCAGTTTAGAACCTGATTTGAAATATTTTCGCTTGATTTTTGCATTTATTGTCACACCAATCCAATCCCATTTGTCTTTTTTTTTAATTGCCTTTTTAATAGGTGTTTGCTGTGCTGTTTGTAATGGACGTTAGTTGGATTTTTTTTTTTTTTTTGGCCATCTCAAATCTATAATGTGTCGTAACCATTTCTTGGTGAGTGCCTTGACCTTGCCAGCATTGTTATTTGGTACTCTCCATATCTCTGCGCGATGCGATTGTCCACTTCGCCTTCTCCTTCTGCCGCTTCTGCGGCTTGCGAAATATGTCTAAAAGCTACAGATATGTATGACTTGGTTTGGAATCTTAACATGTTATATTCTAAAAGAATATTAAGTTATTGCTTCAGCTATTCAATAAGGCGAGGTTTATTTTTATGAAATCTCCACCTGTCTCATTTGGAAGCCGCCTGCATTCCTTTGATCTCTTCTATGTCATTTCAAGCAAGATTGCACCTAAGCTGGTCTTTATAGCATTTTTTAAGAGGGCCTTTTGTTACGACTAACAAGTTTAGCTGGCCAAACAATTTTAATATTGATGCACGGTCGCCACTCATACGGATATATGGTCTTGCTTGCGTAACCGTAAAAATGTAAGCATCTTTTCATGCAACTGACTAGGAGAGAATGATTTCTTGAAGCAGTTCTATAGATATCTTACAACAGTCTATCTAAAATTGGTTTAACTTGGATAAAGCTATTAGAACCCGGACTACTGCAAGGGTGTATAAATTAAACTATAAATCTATAATAGCTTCATTAATAGGTCATTTCTTTAAAAAAAACAACAAAAAAAACAAACTTTTAATTTTCATCTGCGCATAAATCTTCATTTTGTCAAATTAATTGCACTGAAATTACAAAATCGAGGCCTTATTTTAAAAAAGACTAAATCTTATTTATATCAGACTATTTCTCCGTGACTCATTTCTGTCATAATTAAAATTATTGTCTGTAATAAACTTTTAGGTCTAGCTGAAATTAAATATCAAAAATTTATATTTGACTCACTAAAAAAATACTGATCTAGATCTCCCAAATTGCCTGTTATGGCTAAAAAAAATATTTGCTTTATAATTTATAGTAATTTTTATGTATCTATTTTTTGAGTCAAAAAATTTCCTTTGAATTATTGCTTTGCTTAAAAGTATATAAAATTATCTAGTTTGTTGAACCTAGATCTAGCTTTTTAATTACCTATTTATTAAAGAGTTTGTATCTTTTTTAAATTTATATTCTAGTTCGACACCGATACACACTTGCATTTAGATCTATAGAATATATAGGTCTGTGGTTTATAATTCTAGAGTGTCACTGATGTCACTTCCTGTCGGTGACAAATTATCATTATATTGACAGCTAGACTAGATCTAAAACTTTTTTTTTAGATCTAGATCTAGATTCTATATCTTTATAGTATCAAGGTAAAATAATAGTTTGTAGATCTAATACTAAAGTAGAAGTTGGCAGTTCGAATATTGGAAGATCTAATAAAAAGTTGAGTCAGAAATTTGAGTGACGTGAGGCCACTGGGGGGCGTGTCGTAGAGACGAATAAATCAATAATAAACTGAGACTCTAATTTCTAAATTCTAATCTTAAAATTAAATCTAGACTACTGTTGCAGAGAATAAATAATGAAAACAACTTGAATAGCATTCAGTAGACTTTATAATATTTATTACTCTATTAAAAAGAGAAGATAATAAGATCATAATTTGTTTAACTCCTAAACTAAAGTAAATAGCTAAAATAGCAATCTAAATATTAAAGAACTAAAATACTTTGTCTTTGTAATTGTTTTATTTTGTTTTAGATCTAGTATTTTACATGTTAGTTTGGGATGTTCCTTCAGTCTTTTCCAATTCTGAAAATTAATAATTAGATCTAGATGTTCTACATTCTAGCCCAAACCACCCTACTGAGGGGCCCTTGCAAAGTAGGACAATGTAGGATGGCAGGGTTTGAACTTGGGACCTTTGAGACCACCAAAGAACAGTTATTGTGCATACCACAACACAAGAATCAGCCATCAACAACTGCCTATTTTTCATCAGAAAAATCAGATCAGAATTTTTTGTTAATAGCAAACCCTGCCCACTCCCATCCCCCGTCGTCCTGCGGGAGGTTTGGACTAGGAAGTAATTATCTTCAACTCTGAAGGAACATCCGAAACATGTAAAACATTTTACAAACAACTGATTATATGCAGAGTTTAGTCGTGGTCTTTGATTTCTGAAATAATTAAATTTATCAAGTTTGATATTATTATTGTTATGACTCTGCTGGTGACGCAGATAGGAGTAGTGGTGTGTGTGTGTGTAGTCAGCTGACACATATTAGATAAATAAACATTTATAATAAATAGATGTAATAGGTAAAGTGATCATGTCATTCTATTATTAGAATTTAAAGAAAATTTATTCTTTATTTTCATACCATTATTTTAATAGTTCACGTTTTAATAAACTATGATGCTTTTCAGAAATTAAAAAAAGTTCAAAATGACGGACTCAAAGTATTTCACAACCACCAAAAAAGGTAAGTAACTTTAAGTGATGGCGTTTTAGTTGGTAACATACAGCTCTGTAGAATAGATTGTTGCTACGCAGAGATTTAATTTATGATTTTTTAAAACAAAAAATTGAGAAAATGTTGAATTACCATAGCTTTGTTGGCAATAATTTTAACTGTAATAAAAATTTATGAAATGGATAAAATGCTTTCAATTTTTGTTTTTCAACAAAAGTATATTTGTTAATAAAAATTGCATAAATGTGCAGTATGGACCTCTAAATAATTGAGTTGAGGGATCCCAGACAATATTATTTTGACAGCTGCATGACTTACTCTTATAGATTTCAGAAATTTACTGCTACACATTTATGTAAACACGTTAATGTGTGTAATGTTTAGTAGACAACCTTTTTTTTTTTTTTTAGAAAACATACTTCCCCTTTCAGACCTTGCGATCTATAGGGCAGATGATGTAAAGGTCATCTGTTTCTGTGGTTAACTGGTTATGAGGTTGTTAAATGGCCAACACAACGACCAATCGCCATGACTTTTTCCCAACTATTGTCAGTTACCCATTAAAGCTGGGTGGACTCAGAGGTGCCCAAAGATCCTGAAATTCAAAATCCTAGTCTTCAACAGGATTCAAACCAAGGACCCCCAGTTTGGAAGCTGAGCGCTTTATGGCTCAGCCACCCTAGATCACTAGTTGCTTTTTTTAAATAGTGTTTACTGTTTCATTTTGTTTGTTTGGAACTTTCCATTGTTAAGCAACAAAAAACCAAGTTTGGTTACATGCATGTTTGTATTTTAGGTGAGATATTTGAGTTGAAAGCTGAGCTCAACAGTGATAAGAAAGAGAAAAAGAAAGAAGCTGTTAAAAAAGTCATCGCCAGCATGACAGTGGGTAAAGATGTCAGGTAAGGGATACATACTGTACTCTTCTAGTTTCTCCTGTATTTGGAAAACTAGAGATGTACTTATTGCACTACAGTGTTAATGTCCTTTTTCATTTTTTTTTTAAGGAGTTAGATTTAAATTTTAAAATTAGTCTTATTACTGTGTTTTTTCTTGTAATGTAGAATTCAATTTTTTTTGTTAAAATATTTATAATTTTCATTCCTTTGATTTTTAAATTTTAGTATCATGTTGTCTTTGTCTTTGTTTCAGTGCATTGTTTGCAGATGTTGTTAACTGTATGCAGACTGATAACCTGGAGCTGAAGAAACTTGTGTATCTATATTTGATGAACTATGCTAAGACCCAGCCAGACGTGGCCATCATATCAGTCAACACTTTTGTCAGGGTCAGTGACTCAACATTTTTTTTATCAGAGTTTTGAGTAAAATATTGTAGCAATAGTTATTTCAATTGTATAATTTAATTGTAATGATTTTGTTTGATGAAAACTGTATTCTTCATGTGTAAAGATTCCTCCAAAGCTTTGCCATTAATTCAAGTAGATTTATCCCAAAATGATTTGTTATTGTACTTAAAATTGAAAACATAATGTGGCTATCAATTAATACAACAGGATTGTGAAGATCCCAACCCTCTAATCAGGGCTCTGGCAGTCCGAACCATGGGGTGCATCCGTGTAGACAAGATCACTGAGTACTTGTGTGAGCCGCTGCGCAAGTGTTTGAAGGACGAGGATCCTTATGTCAGAAAAACTGCAGCTGTCTGTGTGGCCAAACTGCATGACATTAATGCACAGCTGGTAGAAGATCAGGGATTTCTAGATGCTCTCAAAGATTTGCTTTCAGATTCCAATCCCATGGTAAATTGATAGTTTCATTAACATGTTACAGTTCACTTCTTAAATAGTTTTTGTTTTTCATTTTTTATTCTAGAACTTATTTCAAGGTTCTTTATACATTATTAAATATCCTTTTACCTGTATAAACATTTCACCTTCACCTATCCCTTAGTCTGTTAAACTGTTGGGGGACCACACAAATCTGTTGACCATCTTTCTCCATTCATCCCTGTCTTTTAACTTGAGTAGAATTTCTTTTAACGATAGTTCTGTCCATTCTTGTACATTGTTTTCCCATCGCTTTCTCTGTCTGCCTCTACTTCTTTTTCCTAGTACTGTTCCCTGAAGGAAGGTCTTTGCAAACCCTGAGGATCTTGTGATGTAGCCAAACAACATATATAAATGCTAAAACAGTATTTTTACTTCGACTTAATAATTCTTTAACTAATTTAGTTTTTTTAAAATCCTTTTTGAAACTATTTTTTCAATCTAAAGACTAAATGTATTTAACAGTTACTGTCATATCATTGATTTAAATGTATTCAAATGTCTGCTAAAAGAAATGAAACAAACTTAATTTTCACCCAGTGGACTTAGGGCTCATGTGGGGACTTAGGGCTCATGTGGGTGGTGTCTAATAATATGAAAAGTAATTTCTTTACGCCCTCACTTGATCTTCTTTTCAGGTGGTGGCTAATGCTGTGGCAGCTATTTCTGAGATTTTGGAAACGTCTTCCAATGCTCAGCCGAGTCTTGAGATGAATTCTGGGACAATCAACAAACTGTTGACTGCTCTGAATGAATGCACAGAGTACGTTTTCCTTATTACTTCATTCAGCTTAGAGAACTCCATCTAATTTTGCACAGATTAATTAACAATAGAATTGTTTACGTACACATAATCCATTCATTCATTTACAAATTAAATTCACATAAAATCGTCATTCAGTTTAAAATATATCATTGCAGTTACCATGTACTTGAATCTTATCATGGTAGTGTTCTGGGTAGTTTGAACCTTGGCAGTTATTATTAAACATTTGTTGACTAGTTTGTTTTCCCATGTAAAAAATAAGCACCATAGATTACTTCCAATTATTTCTTATTCAGCCAAATGGCTACCACATTTATGTCCATTTTTGTTTGTTTACAATTCCACAGATGGGGCCAAGTCTTTATTTTGGACTCTATTTCCAACTACATTCCTAAAGATGAGAAAGAAGCTCAAAGGTAGGTTTTTAAAAATGAAATTTGATGTTTTACAACTATTTCTCTGACTTCTTCTAATGTTCCACTGACTTTTTACAATGTTCCACTGATTTCTTCAAATATTTTTTGACTTTTTAAAATGTTCCACTGACTGTTTTTTTTATTTTCATTTGCCCACTAGCTTTTGTAAATTTGGTCAGAAAATCATCTTTTTTTTTTTTCAATTTCATTTTCCCAAGTATCTGTGAGAGAGTGACACCAAGGTTGGCCCATGCTAATGCTGCTGTTGTACTGTCAGCTGTTAAAGTGAGTATATTATTAAAGGGATAGTCTTAACATAAATCTAGTTCTGTCAGTCAGTATATGTTCTATTTATTGTAGTCAGTAATTTGAAACTGAAAGTCAAAGTGTATATAGCTTTGGTTCTAAAATTCAAAGATGCAAGTTACACCATTTAGTTTTTTTATAAACACATTTAACTCACACATCTCTCCTAATCGACGATACCATTGTTGATTTTGACCTCATTAAATTAAATTAATTTTTAATTTTTAAAATTGACTTTGAATTATATGAAAAGAGCATGCATTTCCCTTTAATTCTATACCAAATACATTTTCTGATAACAAACAACAAAGCTATTGAAGCCCAATCATAACAAGGGTATTGAAGTAGTAATGAGCAAAAATGAAGAATTCCTTCAGAACGTGGAAAAATAATTACGTAGAGAAAGAGTTAATCCATCAATTCTACTGGCAGTTATTAAGTAGGATAGAAATAAAACTAAATCTATCTTTCTAACAACGTTTCAATTTTAAATTGTCAATGCTGTTGAACACAGTGACTTCATGGTGTACCATTAAGTAATGCTTTATTAGAGTTTGACTGTTAGTGGTCTTCTTTCTACATGCTGGTCAGGTGATAATGAAGTACATGGAGGTGCTAGACATCCACAGTGACTATGTCACCATGCTGGTCAAGAAGTTGTCTCCACCGCTGGTCACTCTTCTCTCGGCTGAACCTGAGATTCAGTATGTTGCTTTAAGAAACATCAACCTGATTGTTCAGAAGAGGTAAACTGTTCACCTGGTTTCTTTCTGTTGATTTCCTTTGATTTGGTCATCTGCTCTATAGCCAAGTCAATCAGCTATTCTAAGATTCGCTTAGCTTTATTTTTTTTTTGTACTCCTTAATATAGATAAATTATTATTATTGTCCATCGTAAATTTAATGTCCATAAAAATATTACATTTATCTTATCATTTTATAGATGTTTCATCAAAAACCATTATTGGAGCTTTCCACAGTTTTAGTCCAAACTATAAAAAAATATAATTTGCTCTGAAATATTCCACTGCCGTTCTAAAAATTAAAGTTTCCCTTTCAGACCTTGCAATCTATAGGGCGAATAATGTAAAAGTCATCTGTTTCTGTGGCCCACAGTTTATGACGGTATCATGTGGGCAGCACAACATCCAACTACCTTTACTTTTCCCTAACTAATGTCAGGTACCCATTAGAGCTGGGTAGACTCAGAGGTGCCTTAAAGATCCTGAAATAAAAAATCACAGGATTTGAACCCAGGACCCCTCCATTTGGAATCCAAGCATTTTATCACTCAGCCACTGTGCCTCCTTAGGGCACATTTTTTTAATGTTTCAAAACAAAAAGTTTGCCTTTCATGTTTGTTTTTCAGGTCAGACATCTTGAAGACTGAGATGAAAGTTTTCTTTGTGAAATACAATGACCCAATCTACGTGAAGCTTGAGAAACTGGACATCATGATTCGTCTGACCAACCAAGGCAACATTGCTCAAGTTCTGGCTGAGTTAAAAGAGTAGGTTCATCTTGGATTCTCAACAGTTTCTGGAAGGAAAAGAACTTGAAAGGGAGAGTTCAGGAATTATTTGCGCATAGCAGAATGTGTTAAAATAACATTTTATTATAATAAAGATTGAGTTGAAAAACCTGTGGTGAAGGTTAAAGCAGAAATGTCTCAACCCTAGAATACTGTTTATGCTGGGCCTAGAAATTACTATTTAATGTAGGTCAGAAAGTAGAAATTAAAATTTAATGAAGGTCAGAAAGTAAAAATTAAAATTTAATGTAGGTCTGAAAGTAGAAATTAAAATTTAATGTAGTTCTGAAAGTAGAAATTAAATTTAATGTAGGAAAGTGTTGCTTTCTCCATTTTATTTTTACTTTTCCACATTTTTTAAATAGGTATGCTACTGAAGTTGACGTCGATTTTGTCCGTAAATCTGTGCGTGCCATTGGTAGATGTGCCATCAAGGTGGAACAGGCAGCAGAGCGGTGTGTCAGCACACTCTTGGATTTGATCCAAACTAAAGTGAACTATGTAGTCCAAGAGGCTATTGTAGTCATCAAGGTATGCAACTCAGTCAGTTGGATAGTCACTCCCTTCTTTGTTTTCAGTACTGATGAAATGTACTGTTTCTTCTTATGTTTGTGTGTGTGTGCATTCTTATCTCCCTTGAGCTTGTTTAAAACTTCTGATATAAGTTGTTTACTTTAATTTTTCTTTGACCCCCAGGATATCTTCAGAAAATATCCAAACAAATATGAAAGCATCATTGCCACATTGTGTGAAAATCTGGACACTTTAGACGAGCCCGAAGCCAGGTAGTTACACTTTAAACTATTTCAACTTGATCTGTCTTCTGAAGTCTTGACGTATGTCTTGTAAAGTCTTTAAACTATTCAACTTGATGCATGTCTTCTAAGCAGCTGTTTTTTTTTTTTTTTTTTGTTGTTGTTTTAATTGCTTTATGTAGCACATCTTTCATGCTTATAGCATGCTCATCACTGCTGACACTAGTTTCTTAACTTAAATCAACAACTCATGCTGTGTTTCTAAATCCATAGAGCCTCAATGATATGGATCATCGGTGAATATGCAGAAAGAATTGACAACGCTGATGAATTGCTGGAGAGCTTTTTGGAAGGTTTTCAAGATGAGAACACACAGGTAGCTAGTGCTAGTTATTATCAAACAAAAAACACACACAACAAAACACATTTTTTATCTGTTAATAATACTATTATGGAGTGCTAATAATACTATCATGGAGCGCTAATGATAATATTATCATTATTTCTCCTTTCAGACCTTGCAATCTATGGGGCAGATGATGTTATGATCATTTGTTTCATGGAGTGCTAATTATAATACTATCATGGAGTGCTAATTATAATACTATCATGGAGCTGTAATAATAATACTATCATGGAGCTCTAATAATAATATCATTGAGTGCTAATGATAATACTATCATGGAGTGCTAATAATGTACTATCATGGAGTGCTAATTATTATTATAGCTTTTATAAAGCGCTACTTTCATGCTTATAGCATGCTCAGAGCGCTTTTAGTCCAATCTCATTTGTGCACCAGTGGGGGGTAGGGGGTATCTAGGAGTTGGTTTTCCCCGTGCTGCCTTTATGCGCTCAGTAAACACAACTCTGCCCGAGTCAGGTGTCGAACCTCGAGCCCCCTTCTAGGTAGCCAAGCCAAGTTCAAGAGCACTGTTGTGTATTTATGTTTCCTGTTGTGTGTTGTGAACTGATCTGTTCTAGTGTGTCAAAATGTCATGGTGTCTAGATCAGCTTGTGTGTGTGTGTGTACTGTGTTATTGTGAACTGTTTTGTCATTCTTGTTCAATAAAGCCTGGCTTCAAGACATGTCTTCCTGTAGTGTTTTATTAGGTCACTACAATTTATTGAACAAGAATCCTGTAGATTAATTGTGCTTCTAACCTTAAGTATGGATCGTTTTCTAAGACCTGAAAGATTGGTGGTGGATCCTAATGATCTGGACGCTCAAAGGATGTGGAAGCACTGGCTTCACACATTTGAAAAATTCGCATTAAAACTAGCTGTATCAGAAGGTGAGAAGTTTGATATACTATGTAACTTTATCTCACATGCTGTGTACGAATTGATATCTGACTGTACTGACTTTGAATCTGCGGTAAACACACTAAACGGACTCTATGTGAAACAAACCAATGAGGTTTATGCTCGCTATCTCCTATCCAATTGTAAACAGGAAACAGGACAGAATGTTGACAGGTATATTCAAAAATTGAGATTTCTAGCTAAAGACTGCCATTTCAGAGCAGTCACTGCCCTCGAAAACCAGAACGAGGCCACCAGAGACGCATTCATTAGTGGCATGTCATCACCAGAGATTAGGCAGAGACTTTTAGAGTACTCATCTCTGGATCTCGCAAAGTCATTGGAGGTAGCTAGATCTCTTGAGATGGCACAGAAACATTCTGTGACATATAACTCGCAACAAGCCACTACTTTTCAAACACCACAAGCTCAACAATCCACTACGTCGGAATCGCCACTTTGCTCTGCTCTAGAAGACACGATTGATTCGACAACCGGTACCATAGCTGCAGCTCAAGGCAAGTGCTACTTTTGTGGAGGTGCTATCCACTCTCATAGCAAATGCCCCGCTAAAGATGCAACCTGCAATAAATGCGGTAAAAAGGGACACTACAAAAAGGTATGCAAATCAAAACTTTCTACAGTTTACAGACATAACTCTGATTCAGCGGCGAATACAATAACAGCCGCCTCTTCGTTTTTTCTATCTCGTGCTGTAATGAAGATACAAGTTAACAACATTACCCTTGACGCCCTCATCGATACAGGTAGTTCTGACAGTTACATTTCTGCATCGGCTGTCAGAAAGTATAGATTCAAAACTTTTCACTCATCAAAACATATATCTATGGCCAACACGAACCTAACTGGTTATACTCGAGGCCATGTTAATGCTGACATTAAGAGTAAAGGCTCCACTTATAAAGACTTCAAGCTACACATACTTGACAACCTCTGTGAGGATGTTATTTTAGGCCATGACTTCCTTGAACAACATGAGAGTGTACAGATCACTTTTCAGGGGCCAAACCAACAATGGTGTTAAATGGAATGAAAGCTGCTAATGTCGAACCAGCTCCTCTTTTCCAAAATATGCTTAAAGAGTGTCGACCTATCGCTACAAAATCCAGACGATATTCTGCAAACGACACTCTATTCATCAATTCAGAAGTTGAGAGACTCTTAAAAGAGGGCATCATTGAGCCCTCGTCATCTCCATGGTGGGCTCAAGTCTTAATAACAACTAACGAACGACACAAACGAAGAATGGTAGAGGACTACAGCCAAACTGTTAATCGGTTCACACTTCGGGATGCTTATCCCTTACCTCGCATTGATGATATGGTCTCTCAAATAGCTAAATATGAATATTTAGCACCCTTGATCTGCGCAATGCATACCATCAGATCCCCCTAAGGAAGACTGATCGCCCCTATACTGCCTTTGAAGCTGGAGGGAAATTATACCAATTCTGTAGGATACCCTTTGGAGTAACTAACGGGGTATACCCTTTGGAGTAACTAACGGGGTAGCCTGTTTTCAACGGACAATCAACAAGATCATAGAACAAGAATCACTGGAGGGTACATATGCTTAAATTGATAATATCACCATTTGTGGTAAGGACAGAGAAGAGCATGATAAAAATCTGCATAAATTTCTTGGGGCTATAAAAAAATATGGACTAACTCTTAATGAGGAAAAGTGTGCATACGCATCCTCAAGAATAAGATTACTAGGTTATGAAGTCTCCCATAATGAGATGAAGCCAGACCTCGACAGACTACTACCCTTGCGTCAACTTCTTCCACCCGAGAACCTAAATGCACAAAGGCGAGCTGTTGGTCTATTCTCCTACTATGCCAACTGGATAGGACATTTCTCAGATAAGATCCATCCTTTGGTACACAACAGAACTTTCCCACTCCCTGAGAGAGTCAAAGATACATTTCAAGCGTTAAAAAAAGAACTAGAAATGGCTGTTGTCACTAATGTAGACCACAAAACGCCGCTGGAGGTTGAAATAGATGCATCGGATATCGCTATATCCGCTACATTATCCCAGAACAAAAGATCAGTTGCCCCCTTCTCCAGAACACTATCTCTTAGCGAGAGACGTCAATCCTCCATAGAGAAAGAAGCAATGGCTATCATGGAATCAATCAAGAAATGGAGCCATTTTCTATTAGGGTTGCATTTTAAACTCACCACGGATCAAAGGTTCGTATCATTCATGCTTAACCCTCGCCATCATGGTAAAATAGAAAACGACAAAATTCAGAGGTGGAGAATAGAACTATCAATGTACAGTTTTGATGTGTGTTACCGGCCGGGGGCTGACAACATGGCCGCCGATGCTCTTTCTCGTGGATTCTGTGCAAGTACAACCACCCCTAGGTCTTTGAAAGAACTTCACAACACTCTTTGTCATCCAGGCATAGTGCGATTGCTCCATTTCGTCCGGTCAAAGAACCTTCGGTATGCAGTTGAAGAAATAAGAACTGTAGTAAACAATTGCCCCATCTGTGCAGAGATCAAACCTCGTTTTTATCAACCCTCTGCCGGCAGCTTAGTAAAAGCCACATCACCATTTGAGAGACTTAGTGTTGACTTTAATGGACCACTCCCTTCTACCACTAAAAATAAATATTTATTGACAATTATTGATGAGTACTCAAGGTTTCCTTTTGCATATGCATGTCCTGACATGTCTACTCAAACAGTAATTAGATGCTTCACAAACTTATTCAGCATTTTCGGCACGTCCTCGTATTTACATTCTGACCAGGGATCAGCCTTCATGTCTGAAGAGCTACGATCTTTCCTCAGAGGTGAGGTAAAGGTATAGTAACAAGCAGAACCACAGCATACAATGCCAAAGGAAACGGGCAAGTTGAAAAACTGAACTCGACTCTCTGGAAGTCAATTCTTCTTGTCGTCAGGTCAAGAGGACTACCTAATACACAATGGGAGCTAGCCCTAAACGACGCACTCCATTCAATTAGATCTCTACTGTGCACTGCTACAAACATGACACCTCACGAAAGACTATTTTCCTATAAAAGAAGGTCCGCCTGTGGTGTCTCTCTGCTGACCTGGCCAGGGCCTGTCCTGATAAGACATGCAAGGCAAAGCAAATATGATCCGCTGGTAGATGAAGTGGAGCTTATTGAAGCTAATCAGAACTATGCCCACATACGTCTTCCAAATGGACGGGAAGAAACTGTCTCACTACACCATTTGGCTCCGAGAGGCGACTCATCTTCAGAGACCGTAGTACATGATTTCGCTCCAAGACACTTTGAAACATCTTCTGAGGTCTTTCAACATCAACTGGCTCCTGGTAACACTGAGACTTCTCCGGGTGTCTCCCAACACTCAGTGGCTTTTAGGGGTGACATAGAGACATCTGGAGAGAACATGGTTCCACCTGCTTTAAGAGTGGAAGAAAACATTATTGAAAATGGACAAAATTTACCTGCCAGAGATATGCCTTTACAGCACTCGTATAATCTCAGAAGTAGAGCGAAAAGAAACTAAACTGGGGGTGAATGTTGTGTATTTATGTTTCCTGTTGTGTGTTGTGAACTGATCTGTTCTAGTGTGGCAAAATGTCATGGTGTCCAGGTCAGCTTGTGTGTGTGTGTGTACTGTGTTATTGTGAACTGTTTTGTCATTCTTGTTCAATAAAGCCTGGCTTCAAGACATGTCTTCCTGTAGTGTTTTATTAGGTCACTACACGCACTTGGCCTCTCGACAACGCTTCCCATACTTAATTATAATACTATCATGGAGTGTTAATTATAGTACAATCATTGATTTCTGTCTTCAGGTTCAGCTTCAGCTGCTGACTGCTATTGTCAAATTGTTTTTAAAGAGGCCAACAGATACACAGGAACTTGTCCAACAAGTACTCTCCCTGGCTACACAGGTAGGTCCTTTGAACTTGTTTCATATGACCTAGCTGTTATCATAGTTTATTCGTTGCTTACAACACATAGACTGAAGTATGCTGTAGACCCAATGATTCAATTATGTTCTGTTGTTATATAATGTCCAGAAGACTTCAATCTTCATGTGAATCAACACAGTTACTTGATCACTTATGACGCCAAAAATTTAATATAACATTTCCCTTTTAAAATTGTACAATGACATTTCTACATTTTCTCTTCAGTATTACCTGTCTAGCTCAAGCAACTCTTGGTTCTAGACTACTGTAACAGAATAAAATAAAACTTTCCTATTTCTACAAGTTATGTACCCTGGCAGTTCTTTTATTCAATAAGTATATCTTGAGACTCAGAGACAAAGAAATGCCCTTGTACCTTAGCAAACGGATCACTCCATATGTCCCTCAGAGAGCCCTGCGCTCAATGGACTCAATGCTTCTAGTGGTGCCACGTTTCTCCCTCAAAAGCAACTGTCTGCTGGCTTTTTCAGTGCACGGACCAAAGGTTTGAAACTCACTCCCCATTGATCTCATACAGACATGCTACACTACTTTCACAAAGAACATTAAGACCTACCTGTTTAAAACTTTTTTAGATTAGTTTGTCAATTGAGCTATCAAGTTTGTGTATGTAATGTTATCACAGCGCCTTGAGCCTACATTTTGTTTGTAAACAGCGCTTTATAGATAAAAGTATTATTATTATTATTATTTTTGTTCTAGACTTTGAGACTAGTATGTCCTAGATCCTATAATTCTACTTGGTATTTTCACTAGTTGTTAAAGTATAAGAATTTAATCATATTAAGAACAAAATGAACTAGTTCTTTTCATCTACATTTTCAGGACAGCGACAACCCAGATCTCCGTGACCGTGGCTACATTTATTGGCGTCTGCTGTCCACTGACCCGGCTGCGGCCAAAGAAGTAGTTCTGGCTGACAAGCCTCTTATATCAGAGGAGACAGACTTGATAGAGCCAACATTGCTAGATGAACTGATTTGCCACATTGCAAGCTTGGCTTCAGTTTATCACAAACCACCCAATGCGTTTGTTGAAGGGCGTGGTGTTACAAGACGTTCTCTGCCTAGAAATCAATCGTATGTTAAATTTGTTCTTTGTAGACTTTCTTTTTCATACATATTTTTTTTAAAGTGAAGTATTTTTTTTTTTCCAACTTCATTTGATGCTCAGTTAGTATTCATAAACCTAAATACTTTTTAAAGTGTTTAAAACAAAAGAGAAGAAGATAATTAAAGGAAATTTGCTAATAATAATAATCCCTATGCTAATTTTGTCATTACATTAAAGAGGTTATCTACTTAGATTTGTTTAAAGACATATTTTGTATTTGCAAGAGTTAAAGAATTATTTTATTTATTATTTTTTTGCCATGAAAATGTAAGCCAATTTTAAGCCTGTCTCACTCTTAAACAAGGTGGTTAATAATCAGGAATATCATCCTTTCTCTGTGTTCCTCTTGTTACATAAGGCCTCAGAAATCCATTTTCCAGGGTCTCTTGCTAGTTTTTTAATTGTTTCCCAGCTCTTTCCTGCCCTCTCGGCTTCATCTGGTATACTGCGTCACTATGTTCTTTTTGGTCTTTCTCTGCATATTGTGCCCTGACGGATCAAATCTATGTTCAGTCTAGTTCTGTTGTAGGCGTATTTTCTTAGGGTGTGACAAATAATAAATTTCTGAATATGAAACAAGCATATGTGACCATCTCTTATTTTCGTTGTTTTTCAGTGATGCTGCAGTTGGGGAGACTTCAAGTGAACCCCACCCTGCTCCTGTACAACAGCCAACAGTCATTCCAGGGGTGGACTCCCTGATTGGAGACTTACTTGATATGGACCTTGGTGGCCCCACACCCTACCAGCAGCAACAGATGTTGAGCCAGTTACCCATCTCTGCCCCTACCCCATCTGGAGCTGTGGACTTGTTAGGGGAAGGTCTTGATAATTTGGTATGATTTTTTTATTTCTTTAGATGCACTGTCAATCTATGAACACATTTCAAAGCAGTAGCTTATTCGGAATAAAATAAAACATCTGGTTTTAGCTCCTTAAGTATGTGCATATTTTATGTAATTTAAAAAATCTCTGCAACAAATTTTCCTAAATATTTGGAGATATCCCAAATTTTGAAAAAAGTTCACCTATTACCTCCCTCTCCATTAGATTGAGTATTGTGGACCATCTATAAAACTAACACATGACTTTAATTGGCAGAGTAGCATAAACTACTTAAAGTAAAGTTTCTCATTCAGACCTTCCGCTCTATGGGGCAGATGATGTTTAGGTCATTTAAGGCCAACAGTTAATGGGCAAGGTGCCATGTGGCCATCACAGTGACCAAGTGCATTTACTTTCCTCAACTATAGACAAGTACCCATTAGAGTTTGCTGGATTCAAGAAACCCTAAAAATCCTGAAATTCAAATCCCAATCTTCACTGTGATTTGAACCCAGAACCCCAGGTTTGGAAGATGAGCATAAACCACTTAGCTACCTAATAAGGACACTTAAGTTTGAATCATGTCATAAACCAGGAATTTTGAATTGGGATTCAACTTAAGCTTCGTTTTGTGTGTGCAAAATGGCAGCATGGAAACTTCCCAGATAGCCCTTTTCCCCAAGTTTACAAAAGAAATTGGATACATGAAATGGAAACAATAGGAATGGTATTTGAACAACACAATATAAAAAAAAAAAAAGAAATTAATTTCAGTGATTGTATTTATAAACTTAATTATATTTTTTTTTAACTAACTTTGAATTTTTGTGTGTGTTGAATAGCTTGGAGGCGGCGGAGGAGGTATGGATGCTCTTGGAGGTTTGAATGATATATTTGGTATAGCAACACAGTCCTCATTTTATGTCCCACCACAAGAGGTGAGTCTTTGCTGCATTTTTATTTAGTTAGTGTCTTGGCTTTGTCTATATGTTGATTCTGTACCATTGACCTCAGTCTAACATAGGCTTATCTTACATAGTGAGTCTTTGTTCTAGTACTTTCAATGCATCAATAGTTTATTGTGAGTCTTTGTTCTTATTAGTTTCAATCTGTCATAGACTTATATACATACTTTTTGTTCCATTAGTTTCAATGCAATAAAGGTTTTAATAAATCTTTAAAATGATTCTTTGTTCTGTTTTTTTTACATCAACTCTAAATCATTCTATTTGTCAGGTTTGGTTGACAGCAGTGAAAGGTAAAGGCATGGAAGTCACAGGAACATTTGCCAGAAGAAACAAACAGATCTACATGGAACTTACCTTTACAAACAAAGCCATGCAGCCCATGATGGGTTTCGCCATACAGTTTAATAAAAATAGGTCAGTTCTTGCTTTAGAGACACAATGACAATAGTGAAAATTTTTTTTTTCTGTGTGAAACCATTTTTGAATCAAAGTTGGCTTTGTCCTTTGAGGTCTGATTAGGGTGAAAAAAAAAAATTTCAATATGACTTTGTCCTTTGAGGCTCCGATTAGGGTGACAAAAATATTTCAATATGATTTTGTCCTTTGAGGCTCTGATTGGGGTGACAAATGTTTCAGCATGAGCTTCATTTGTTTGTTATAATATTTTAGCTGTTACCACTATTTTATAAATTGTCAAACTCGTTGGTGAAATAAACTTAAAGACCAAAATACAATAAACAGCTGCATTTATGGAATGGCTTAGTATTCAATCTTGCTCACCAGAATCATGCCAAGTTTATCTCTTAAACTGGATTAGATTTGTTTTCTAAGCTGATGGGGGTTGAACACAGGCATAATTCATTGACCAGTATTATCAGGGCTCAATGGAAGAAACATTCAGTCTGGGTCACCATGGGAAAAGCTGGTTGGAAATATCTCTTGATACACTGATGCCAAAGGAGTTTATAAAACTTTGGTTTTGCATACTACCACAATGAATGTTGGGAAATAAACTAAGATTGCTTTATTGATCCTAATTAAAATGATAAATGCAATAATTATTATTGTCATGAATTTTGTTTTGTTGTTTTCTTCTAGTTTTGGTCTCCAGCCGGCCACACCCCTACAACTGCAGTCTCCCCTCCCTCCCAACCAAAGTGCAAGTACCTCCCTGGCACTCAACACGCAAGGACAGATTCAAAAGATGGAGCCACTCACAAACTTACAGGTAACTTAGCTCTGGCTACTTTTAAGATATCAGGTTTCTTCACATTAATTGCGGTGTATACTATTTCAGTTTGAATCCAGTCTAAACATGGTTGTTGTTTTTTTTTTAATCTCCACCAGGTGGCAGTCAAAAACAATATTAGCGTATTCTACTTCAGCTGTCAGATTCCCTTGCACATCCTGTTCACAGAAGAAGGTGAAATGGACAAGAAAGATTTCTTGTCCTCGTGGAAGGAGATTCCATCCCAGAATGAAGTCCAGTCTACCATCACCAATGTGCAACACAATGCAGGTAACAAAAACTCAACACCATCATCCGAACACATTTGTATGTGATGAGATTTGTTGTTGTGTACATCTTTGTATTTGATGGGATTTGTTTTTTACCTCATTGTATTTGATGGGATGTTTTTGTCTTTATACATCTTTGTATGTGATGTATTTTTCTTCTTAATAATGGAATGGAATGATGTATTGTTTTTAAGTAATTTGATTGAATGTGTAATTATGTAATGGAATGATGTATTCTTTTTAAGTGATTTAATTGAATGTGTTATGTAATCGAATGATGAAATGTGTAATGTTTCTATGCTACACTAATGACTACCTTTATGTTGTCCAGATACTGTGTCCCAGAAACTGAGGAACAACAACATTTTCACCATTGCCAAACGTAACGTCGAGGGCCAGGATATGCTGTATCAATCTCTCTCCTTGACCAACGGTATCAGAGTTCTTGCTGAGCTGAAGATACAACCTGGCATGTCTAATTTTACTGTAAGTATTTGATTTCCTAATCTTGCTAGTGTCTCAGTTCTTGTCATCAAAGTAATGACCATGCTAAACAAACTAGACATTATTAATTTCCTCCCTCGCCAAGAGCAATCTACAATCTTCCAACAAAAGAAGAGGACACACACCTCTGTTAAATTACCATCTTAACAAAAGATGTCCCACACACCTACCCCTTTGTAGACACTGCGCCCACCCTTATGAAACCATAAACTAGTCTTTTTGAATGCTCCTTCCTAATCCACCTTAGCCCAACATAACCAACACTCTGTACTGCAGTGCTGAACAACTGAAGAAAACAGCACACTATTTTTCCTTGGCACAGTCTGCAAAAGAGCTTACAGCTCAGGAGCAAAAAGCTGGCTAGAAGATGAAGTTATCAATACATATTGGATTGTTGGTGTAATACTAGTACACCCTGCTTTGCCTCTTTACAATGACCATATGAATGTTGGGTTTACTTTACTACACAGAAATAATAGGATTACAGTGGGAAGCGTGGTCGAGAGGCCAAGTGTGCTTGAACTTGGCTTGGCTACCTAGAAGGGGGCTCGAGGTTCGACACCCGACTCGGGCAGAGTTGTGTTTACTGAGCGCCTAAAGGCAGCACGGAAAACCAACTCCTAGATACCCCCTCCACCCCCCCTCCGGTCCACAAATGAGATTGGACCAAAGCGCTCTGAGCATGCTTTAAGCATGAAAGTAGCCCTATATAAAAGCTATAATAATAGGATTGGGACCTAGGTTTTGTGAAACACTGCAAGGCATCCAGCCCGTGCTAGGTGTTTTTATAGTGGAATGCGCAGACTAACCACTCTTTAAGCCAATTGTCAATCATAGTGGCTCAGTAGTCTGAGACGGGTGCTGACATCAAATTACTGTAGATTTTATTTTGGTGTTTTTATCTCTTATTCTGTCTGCCTGCCAAAACTTTGGAGTCTGCTCTGCCACTCAGCAGTGAATATAATTCTTATAACAATTTTATCAATTTTCCAATCAACAAATAAAATAAAAAGCATTGAATCATCAACTAACCTGGCACTCCTTATAATTGCTGGGAATGTGTTGTACTTTTTTTAAAGTAGAAAAAAAACTTTCTTTATGAACCACTATCAGAGTTATGACTAACAAGTTGTTGCTGTTGCCTTACTATTGCTTCAGAGTGCTACATATCTCACGAAGGTTGCTGTCACACACCCAAAGAAAAGCCTTTGTCAAAAACAGGCTTAGGAAAAGAAAAGAAAGAAATAAACCTGTGGGGGACAATGGCTTTGTCTGCATCAGATCTGGCAAAATGATGCAGGTCACAACTGGGTTTGCGTAGTCATGTGAGATACTGCACTTGTCCTTAATGCCTTATATCTACAACAAACTGTCATTTCAAAATCAAACTTGTGATTGTGACCAAGATGCATTAAAACACTAAAAGTAATTTCCATTCACATCTTTCATTGAATATTCTGAATGAACAGACAACATACAAAACTAAATAGTTCATTGTTTACATTTCTGGCAAGAAAACTTTTCAGTTTCTCCAGCACTGTAATTTGTTTATAACACTGATTTTTGGGACGATCTTACTGGCATCAGTCCTCCTCAGCATTTTTTATAACTTTTTTGAGCTGACCAACTTTTAATACAATCTAGACCTAACAAACGATATTGAGAATGTGTTGTTTTTGTTCTTCAGCTGTCCCTCAAGTCTAGAGTACTGGACATTTACCCCTTCATTCAACAAGCTTTTGACTCTATTCTGCACAACTAGAGCCTAGAACTAGAAAGGAGAGCTGCGGTCATGGTCATTTCTCTCAGCTGACCAGATATATTACTGGACAGTATAGATTTTAATGTGACGTGTTAACTAGCCCTACACAAGATTTGTACTGAATATGTTGAGAATACTTTAAATTGAAGATTTTTGGATTACCTGAATTTATTTCAAGAAGAAAAGCCAATTTTTTTTTATTGACTTGAGAATGAAATATAAACCCTAAAATTGTGTTTTTTTAGCATCTAAGGCTCTTGTTCACTTTATTTTGTGCACAACCCAGTAATACTTTGTTCTTCATTGTATAGTATTTGTGGTTCTTAGAACATATTCCAGTGTATAGAAATAAATGTATTGAATTTCACTTTCTTTTGATTGTTTCTTTATTGACCAGAACAATGTCTAGCCACTTTGGCAGTAAGATCATGTTACGGTATGCAGTCAGTTAGATCATATTAAGATATGCGAGTCCAATGATATCAGAAGTTGAAGTTAATTGGAGAAGGGGAAAAGATGCAGAATGTTTTTTTTTCATAAGTATAATTTTATAGAAATAATTAGATCATCCATGTTTATCCAGCACTGAATACCTCAAAGAAATAGCTGAGTTCTGCATCGTCTTCTTTTCAGATTCCATTTTCAACTACATTTTGAAAAATGAGGCAAAACCTTAATGGGAAAATGAAAAAAAAAAAAAAAAAATATTCGGAAAAGCTTCTGATGTGATACCAAAACTTAAGCAAGACTCAAAATGCTGAATTTATCCAGGGCAACCAAAATGTTAAGTTGGCAATGAGTAGTTTGTGTAGCCATCCAATACAGAACAAAATCAATCATAGAACAATATCCACCCACCAATTTACTGTTGTTTTTTTTTTTCATTTCTGCTCAACATGGGCATGTTCAGTTTCATGTCAAAGTCTAGATTTATACATCATGCCTTAACCCTACATACATTACATTTAATAGCCATTAATAATTGTGATGAATGCTTAATCCTGTACTGAAGTCAACTGTAGATGATTGTTAGATTTCAATCAATTACTCAGCAAGCGTTTGGGTTTCTTGATTGGGTGTATTCAATGTAGTTGAACGACAGCACATAATCAACACACATCGATTTTAACTAGTGAAAAGATGTGGTCAACACTGATGAACAATTAATAATAAGTTTAATCCAATAAAAGGCCACAGTCAGAGTCTCTGTCAAATAAAACACATCTTTACCCAAGAGAATCTGTATCGCTAACTCATTTTCCAGTCTCTAACCCAAAATATCCCAAGCATCACTAGTCCCGTCATCTATGGTGCATCTCTAACTTATAATATAAACTAAGTGCCTAACATAATGCTAAAAGAATGTGCTTCATACCCACCCCTTCAAAAAATAAAGGTTTCAAAAGTAAATATTGAAAATATACAAATTGTAATCTAATCATGAAACTATTTGGACTCGGGCTTTTATATGAGATGGAGCAAGATCAGGACTAGTGGTTAAATATGCATCCCTAATTTAGCACAAATATACTGGTATGGTGGACAAATGACAGAACTCTCCAGATTAAAAGACAAAAACTTGAGGAGCTAAAATAAATGCCAAGAAAGTACTACAGCAATTTGTTAAAACTTTTACTATGAGTACGTAGAAAAATGTTTAATGATTACTGTGTGTATTTCTAGCCCAAGACAATGGAATAGGATAAATGATGATCAAATTACATAGTTTTATGCTACTTTAAATTTATATGTTCCAATTTGTATAATAAAAAAAATAATCATCTGTATCACCACCAGGTTTATAACAACACACATAAATCTATATTCCATATCCAAACAACCCACTGCAATAATGCCAATGGCAAACATGAATTCCGTTGTCCACTCTTCATTAAAAGCATTGATAACACAGTAAATGTCCTTCAAGGAACATAATTTCTTCCTTGAGATCCTATATTCTTATCAATTCCTTTCCCATGCTAAGCCAACAGATACTACTGCAGTACTAACCATTGAAATATTTTGTTTCCAAATTTTCAAGTCCTTCTCAGAATTGCCTTAGCTCTAAGTTTAATTACTGAGATGATTATACAAGTTATATGTTTGATATTCAATGCAGATTAGCACAAACTTTCCTGTTAAGTTTATGGTTTTGATCATGTTCTTTATTATCAAACCTGTTTTTCTCAGTCAAAGCATGGGCTCCATCAGTTGTTAACACTAGCCATCTTGTTCTAAGCTAACCCAAGACTTTCAACACAGTTCTGCATTGCATTGAATAAATACTGGTTTGAGTCTTTAACTGAATGTTTCAAAAATATTGCCAATAAGAATAATCTTCATTTACTTTAAACTTTTTAGAAAGACATTTAGAGACAATGTTTCTTTAGCCCCTTCATCATAATGATAAGAATCAGAAGTTTCAATAATTTATATACATATTCTAAAAAATTATTTTAATATATTTGCAATCTGTGGGCATACCTGATTTCTGTAGGTGTCGCCCGCAGATATTAATTGCCCACCCCTGGTTTAGATCTATGCAATTACCTTTCATAAGTAATAAGAGGTATTTCTATAGCTTCAATTAAAAAAAAAGTTAAAGTATATCATTCAATACTTTTACTTAAAACCACACCTTCACCTGTTGGACTATTGGGACACTAAACATGATCTTTTAGCTTTTTTCCATTTCTCCAGTCTTTTGCCAGGATTAGAGTCTTCCATTCCTTGATGTTGTCTTCCCATCACTTCCTTTGTCTGCCACTTTTTCTTTACCCTGGTACTGTTCCCTGCAGAAAAAGTCTTTGCAAGCTGTGAAGATCTTGACATAGGCTGTACAAAGTCATCAAGTATTCTCTTTAAACCAAACTCTTATATTTTTTTCAAGTCAGTGATGATGCTAGTATGTCTTATATCTATATTAAGAGAAAACAAACACTATGTGTCACAATGTTAGGCCCCCATCTTCTACTGCCCACACACTTTTTTAAGATGGCCTATTGGTAATGATATCAAATTTTTAAAACTGTTCTCATAATTTGTAATTTTATTATTTGTTCAAATAAATCACAGTACAACATATTCAATTTATTTGAAACTAATAACTGGGACTGATTGCCATATGAGGGTTCTTCAGTACCAGCTTTTAATACAACTAACTTATTTATAAAACTTAAATGCTAGGAACAATGTCCAGAAGTCCAACATTCATAATATAACAAAGATTATACATTCAACTAGTTTCACCCACACATATGATCTTTCTAGTTTGATGGAGTGTCTGATGTGAAATGTGGCTCTAGAAATGTTTCTGGTGAATTTTTCACTTGCTTGGAGCGAGATGCAAAATATTTCTCTGCATAGCGAGCACAGGCAAACAGAACCTATTGAACAGAAAATTCAAAAGACAAAATCAGTAACACTTTGCACAATGCTAACTAATAATAATGAAATTTTTACATACCTTAACAAAATAAAATTGAAGTGGTTTTTAACATTTATTAGATCAAATGACAATGTTATTGCAAATGCCAAAGTAGACATCAGAGACTACAGTGAAAACAGTATGCCACAGATTATGTTTTTTCTTTATTTGGTAAGCTTAAAGGGTGAAATGTTTTAAACGCTAGTTCATGGGCAGCTTGCCTTTCTTTACTGGTCTAAAGGAGAATGCATGCCAGTAAATGGCTTTTGAAAGAGACAACAGGAGAACTCTTACCAAACATCTGCTATCAAAAGGAAAGGTACTGTCAAAGACAGCAAAATAAGAATATTAATCGACTCCGGAGGACAATGGCAAGAGTTTGCTTTAAATATAGCACAGCTCGGTTTATGTAGCCAAGTCAAATACTGCACTCTTCTTTTACCTTTGAACTGAAGACGAGCTTTATTAGACCTATACTAGAAAATGTTTACCAATAACTTAACTTAGTCAACTGCCATGATAGTTAGGTTTATAAAAACTCAGCACTATCATATCAGAAACAGCTTGTAGATCTTATAAAATACAGACGTTACTTCAAATAAGGATGATTACGTCCTACGCGTCATGCATCTAGTCATGCATGTTAACCAATGATTTAAATTCTGCTGGCACAGGCAACCCATTCCATGCTCTAATAGCACTAGGGAAGAAGGAGCATGTGTACAAATTTGTCCTAGCATATGGAATAGGGAATGTGCCTTTATCTTTGTGTCTCCATTCAAGAAAACTTACTCTAACTAAAGCATGTAAAAACAGTTTAATTGATACAACTAAAATCTCTGTCAGTAGTCTCAAAGACTAAAACTTACCTCCACCAAGATAAGGATGATGATCATGAGTTCAAGTCTTGTGTGGTGAGCATCATTGAGATGTGAGTTGACCAAATCTGTCAGTTCACAGCAGTGATTAATCTTTTCATTGATGACCTGAGTTCCGAGCAAATAAAACAATTAATTGCAAGAATAAAATTGCTAAAATGAGACTCCTAATGACAGCTGAAAATTTGACTTTACAAAAGTTGTAACATTTTATATCAATGATGCCAGCACTGATTTGGAGAATTGAAGTCTATAATTGTTTATATTATACAGTCAAAACCAGTTAATCTGGCCCTACTGGAGTTTGAGTTTTGAGCTTTTTGGCACATCGGCACACTTTAGGCAATACTGGAACACAACTGATTTGGTCCTAATAAGCAACTGGTTCAATTAACTGCATTTGACTGTATAGTTAGGATTTGTTTCTGAACATAAAGATTTAATCTGAATGTTTTGCTTGAAAAATGTTTTACATGTTTCAGATGTTCCTTCAGAGTTGAAGATAGTTTACTTCCTAATCCAAACCTCCCACAGGACAACAGGGGATGGGAGCGGGCAGGATTTGAAGCCTCAACCATCGAAAAATCCAAACAACAGTCCAAGCGCAAACCGCACAACCAGGCAGACATAAGAATAAGTGGTTGGTCCTATTGACTGGTGTTTGATTAAACAGATTCAACTATACATACCATAAAAAAGAAACTATGAAATAAAACAAAACACATACTCTTGTTCTCTTGGCAATATTGAGGTAAAAGTATAAAGATCTATACAGCGGCTCTAAGGATTGTCTATCCCAGTAAAAATCTGGGGTGTCCAGCAAATCAGAGCTTAGGTTTATTAAATGCCTGGAAAAAGAAATTTTAGAAATACATATTATGAAATTAAATTTTAGAGATACCAATTAGTAAATTTAAATGCTAACAAAAAACATTCACAAATAGCACATTGACAGAATTCTGAAATTACCTTAAAGAGAACAGCTCCCCAATTTTCATCAGTATTTGTCTCCGAGAGATTCCAATTTTATGACCTTTCCTCAAATCCTAAATACATAAGACAGTTCTGCTTATAAATATTATCTAAAGATAGTAAGCTCAAAGTCAAAGTTGAATACTACAGTCTAACTAAATCTTCGAACTTGAAGACAAGACTTATAAGTATCTATGGATAATACAGTACTGCACTATCTAGAGAGATTGCAAACACTTCATAAAGAAACTTAACCATGCATAGTGCATCTTTAATGGCATATTATCCAGAAATTGAATTCTTTTTCTTCAAGAGGTTTTTACCACACTATCCTTGAAGTTTCATTCAGGGTAAGACCAATCCATTCCTTGATATTGTGTTTAGACCAATTTCTTTTGCATGCCTTTTTTTTAAAAAGGAATAGGGTACCATGGATCTTCTATCACAGCTTTTAAATAACATTTTTAAAAAGTCTCTTTTACCAGTCCCATTTCACTTTTCAATCCTGTCACAAACTTTCTAATTTAAAATCATTTAACAATGGTTATGATGTCCTTATGTGACCTATTTGACTAATCCATGCTGTTTAGAAGTTTCTCATTTCAGATTTAATCTGTTACTTTACCACCTTACAGTTACGTAAAGCATCTCATCTCCATAGCTTGGCTATTTCTAGACTTATAAGAATGTAGTCTGAACCAAGGAGTGCATCCTCTTTATTGAGGTCTATAATTTTATCAGCCAAAATTACCATTAGCTTTGTGAGTACTGCTTTTGTATGTGCTATTCTCTTGCTTGCTGTTTAAGCTTGGACCTAATAGTTTCAAGGTAAATAAACTCTTGACCATTAATTGACGTTAATCTCTAATCTGCTGGTCATCAGAAGAGTTTCCCCTGGATCCAATCTCAATATGCTTTGTACACTATATTACTATTTCAAATAAAACCATTGCCTAGTTGAAACTGTTTCATTGATGATGCAGTCACAGAAGTATAAAGTTGTTCACCATGTTTAGGATGATGAAAATAATTTAATTCATAGAGTGCCGTTAACAAACAAAATGTAGGCTCAAGGCGCTGTGATAACATTACACACATAAACATGAGAGCTAAAATGACAAACTACTCTAACAAAGTTTTGAACAGATAAATGTAAATGTTCTTCTTGAATGTAGTGAAGCATGTTGTCTGTCTGAAATCAATAGGTAAATGATGCCATTTACTGAACACATTTTCTAGTATCTGGTCTTTAATAAGGATCCGATATTTATTTGATATCTTTTATATACTGTATTGGAGGCGCGACCGTCAAGTGGTAAAGTGCTTGGCTTCCAAACTGAAAGGTCCCAGGTTCAAATCCTGGTGAAGACTAGATTTTTAATTTTGGGTGCCTTTGAGTCCACCCAGCTCTAATGGGTATCTGACATCAGTAGGATAAAAGTAAAGGTGGCTAGTTGTTGTGATGGCCACAAGACATCCTAGTTGACTGTTTTGCCACAGAAACAGATGAACTTTAAATCATCTGCCATGTGGATCGCAAGACCTGAAAGGAAAACCTTACTTTCATATGATGTATAATGTAATATTTATTGCGTACCTCAATAATGTCTTCTATAGAGGATACAAACTTGTTCAAGGAACTCTCCCAGATAGCCAGTTTTACAGACTGTGCCATTGCATTAGAAAAACTGTACATTTCCAGGACTTTGTCTTTGTCTTCCTCACTCAGTTTTATATGTATTGTTTCCCCTTGTAAGTGAGACCTATCACTAAATAGTCAAATAAAAGATGTTCAAAATAAAATAGACATAAAATGATAAAATCAAATACTTAAAAAACAAAAATGCTACAGATAAAATATTACTTGACGTAAACGAAATCCATCTCCTCTCTTTCAAACAAAACAAGACTGGAGATGTACGGACCTTCAGCAAATTTTGTTAATACTTTGATGAATGCAGATCTCTGGAGAAAAACCACGAGAGGCAAAGGAGTTGTGTTATCATATCAAAACAAGCAAAATACAGAAAAATACATTTTAAAAAAAAAAGTTATATTAAGCGTAGTTGTATAGATTAGTTTGGATCAACACATCTCATGCCCAACAAGAGAGAACAGAATTCTGGACTTATGTTACTGTAACATCAAAGGAGTCTTCACATCTCGTAAAAAGCCACCCTTAGGATCATCGGACCACAAAACAGTAAAGCTGCTGCCTAATTACCGCATGAAACTTAAAGAGGGCAAAGTCATTCAAAAAACCGTACAAGAATGGACTCAAGACAACATTCTCAAACTTCAGGGTTGTCTAGACTGCACTGACTGTAATTTGTTTAAAGAGACCACTTCAAATCTGGAAGAATGGGTTGAAGCAGTGACGAATTACATCAAATTCTATGAAAACATATGTATCAGTACTAAGAATACAAGATATATCCCAACAATAAACCATGAGTCACTGCAAAAATAAAACGGGAAATTATCAAAAAGAAAAGAGCATATATGAGTGGCGATAGACAGGAAAAGAAAAGAGCTCAATGAAATCTCAATGTCGCTCTTGAGGAAGGGAGAGGAGAAACTACCGCACCAAGCTGGAAGACTCGATTAAGACAAGTGACATCACATGAGACAGACGTACAAGTCAAAAGTAAAAATAACAAGAGATGACAAAACATTATCCAACAAGTTAAATGATTTCTATTGTCGTTTCGACACTAACGATTTTAATTATCTAAGACTCAAAGCCCTCGAAGATGTCAAAGCTGTTTAGAATTAGCAAATTACTAAAGAGCAAGTCTGCAACATTTTCAAAGACGTCAACCCAACGAAAGCTGGTGGTTCTGATGGAATAAAAGGGCAAATCTTAAAAGAATGAGCTGAACAACTAGCTGAACCTTTCCTAGAGATTTTTTTCCACTTCATTACTAAACCACGAAATACCATTCATCAGGAAGCCGTCCATAATTGTACCTGTGCCAAAGGTTTCCAAACCAAAGGAAATGAATGACTTTAGACCTGTTTCACTTACTTCCGTTGTGTCTAATTGTTTAGAAAAACTGGTTAAAATGTTTCTTCTGAATGATTTTTGTAATAAGTTGGACTCTTTACAATGAGCTTACCAAAAGGGTAAAGGTGTTGACGATGCCATCCTAAATGTTTTAAATTGTGTCTACAAACATCTGGACTTACTTAACACTTATGTAAGATTGTTCTTTATCGATTTTTCATCAGCTTTTAATACCATACAACTTCATATACTTATTGAAAAAAATGAAAGTGTTGAAGATTAGTCCATATATAATACTATGGGCTAATGAATTTTTGACCCAGAGACCTCAGAGGGTTAGGGTAAACAATGTAATATCAAATGAAGGCATAGTTAACACAGAGGCGCCCCAGGGGGCTGTGACATCACCATTGTGGTTCATTTTGTACACCAATGATTTTCAATCCGATAGTCCTTTTTGCTCCTTCACAAAATTCGCTGATGATGCGGCTCCTTTTGCCCTGCTCTCAGAGCTCAGACATAAATGAGTATTTCAGAGAAATAGAACACATTGAAAAATACTGTAAAGATAATTTTTTATTATTAAATGTAAAAAAAAGCAACAAAGAAATGATAATCGATTTTCGTAGGGAAAAGAAGGAAAATGATATTGTTTCTGTAGCTGGTGAGACTATTGAAATAGTGCAAACTTTTAAATACCTTGGTACTATTCTAGACAATAAACTAAATTTTACCGCAAATACTGATTATATCAGCAAAAAGGTGCAGCAAAGATTATGACTACTGAGAAAACTGTCCTCGTTTTATGTTAGCGAAAAGGCCTTGGCTATGTTTTATCATGCTCACATCTGCAATATTTTAAGTTTCAATACCACTGCCTGGTATGGCAATCGGAACATTAAAAATAAAAGTAAACTTCATAAAATCTTAAATGCTTTTGGTAAAGTCATTGGCAAAAACAAACCCCAGCAGTTTGAGACAAACATCCTTAAAAAAGCTAAAAAAGATTCTAGTAATAAAAAATCACACTTTGGGTCCTGTCTGAATGAACATTTTGTTTTTTTATAGTTATAATGTTTTGTCTGGTGTAATGCACAAATTGTAAGACAAATTTCCTTACGGACAATAAAGATTATTATTATTATAATTATGTAATTAAATTTGCAGCAGATCTAGACTAACGATAATAAATCTATGCAATTAGAAATATTTTTTACTAACTGTTTTTGTTTAGCACAATTTCATGCTTTTAGCTTTCACATTATGCTATGATCCTATCATTTGTCTGGACCAGTTGGTAAGGGGTGGGGGGAGAAAGAAGGGGGTATCTGGGTGATTGCTTTTTAATTGTATTTATATATATTAATTAAAGTGAGTGACCTAAATTTAAACTGGAGGACTAAGGCCTATTCAATCAACACGGTAACCACTGTGCCAAAGAGCTGCTTATTAAAATAGGTTTTATTTATATTTACAAAGTTTTCTTTCTACAAACAATAAAGAGGACCAATTCAATTTATACCATCACTTTAGACAAGTACAATTTCATTCCCTTGTTTGAGATACCAAACAAAATAATTAATTACCAACAGTTAATTAACAAATTGGTTAATTTTTTTTTAGTGATTCTTGTGTTTGCAGGTAAAAAAAAAATTAATTACGCAAATTTTCAGCTTGATCAGAGATTGGGTATGGGAGAAATAATGTGTACAAACTTTTGACCAGACAGAGTGAGTTAATATAAGCTTTGTAATACTCTATATTTCTACACAGCAATCAATTTTAAAATAATCTCAGTAATTCTGTCCTTTGACTCCAGTTCCTGTGATCCTCAGTGCAAATATTTTTGGTGGAAACAACAGGACGTGAAATTGGACTGGGCCCCAATTAGGTTAACTCAGGAGCCTAAAAACCACTGCATTCAGTGCAATGGTATCTAAGTCCAGGGGTGGGAATTCAACAGAGACCCAGTAACCCGGTCAAAACAAGTTTCCCATATCCTGACTCTGCCAGTGGCACTTGTTCTTTTAAGACTGTCACTACAAAATAACAAAGTCACTGTATATTCTATGTGCAGTGAATTTAAGTGAATTAATGACAACTTAGAACTGTTTCAACTTGACTCACTTCAACTTCAGGTATACACCAGAAGACCACAGATCCATCCCTGTAAAGACCAACAAAATGTTACAAAAATGATGATTCAAGTTTTTAGAAATATTACATTACTTAGCAATGACAATAATGAGAATAATTAAATGATTATTGCCCTTTGTAACCATTGTAAATGAGCTTTTCAGGGACTCGTTCTTGATTAAATTCAAGAAAGTTAGTGCATATAAATGTCTTGTTACTGGTTACAAGATATTGTTCATATAATGTGTTCCCCTTTCAGACCATGCAGTCTATAAGGCAGAGGATGTAAAGGCCATCTGTTTTTGTGGCCCGTGGTTAACAAGGGTGTCATGTGGCTATCATAAAGACCAACCATCTTTACTTTTTCCCAACTAATGACAGGTACCCATCAGAGCTGGGTGGACTCAGGGGTGCCCTAACCAGTCTTCATCAGGATTTGAACCTTGGACCCTCCAGTTCAGAAGCCAAGAGCTTTACCACTCCACTGCTGTGCCTCTATTATTCATATTTAAAAGGCTTCCATTACTTTCAGACAAGCAGGTTTGAGATTAAACTTACAGGCACAAATAGGAAAATTTCTTTAAAAAGCTTGAATGAACAAAATTTGTCAAAATAACAACTATGTATATGTAAGAAAAAAAAAAGGCTTGAATAGTTTGATGGGATTAACACGACCAGACTGGTGGACCGGTTTTTCGATACTTGCGATAAAAAGAAATAAGTCAGAATATTTTTTAAAAATCCCAATCAATAGTAATTAAACTACATGTTTAGCTTTGTCAATGGTTGTGCGCATGTGTTTATGCTGAATTGGTGTGGCTTGACATGAAAATCTGAAATAAACATAGGCAAGTACAAGGTAGGTCTAGGCTTGTAATAAAACCTAAAGTTTGATTGATATTTTAGGGGTCAGAATTTTATTCAAAATAATGTTTTTTTACCTCCATTAAAAGATACTGTGAGAAATTGATAGGAAAAAAAACACATGATTTTCATTAGATCTAGAGCTTTAACTCTTTCTCTCCTAACTAACGATACCAACGTTGATTCCACCAGAATATGGTAAATAATTACGGAGAGAAAGAGTTACAGATAAGCAAAGGGGGGTGTGGTGCCCAGGAGCTTAGGACACAGGAGACAGTCTGTGTCAGGGGCTATGGGCTGGTAGGGTTAAGCTGATAATATACATGTGAATGAAAACAAAAACAAACAAAAAAATTTAATTTAAACTTGAAAAAAAAAAATGGGATCGGGTTTCAGTGACAATAAATTAGAAAACCAACTTACTCAAATACAAATATTTCTTTAGGCTTTTGTTCCACATTATATTTGCCTCTCACGTGTATGACATCAGTAACATCTGCAACAAAAAGTTTGTATGACATCAACCTAATCCAATTTTTAAAAATTTTATTTTATTTTTCGTTACATTTGTAACTTCTATATATGCATTTATGTAGCTTTTTCACTTAGGGGTCTGTGGCAAGTTTTGACTATTTTAAGAGGTCAAAAAAGTTTGAGAACCTTTCCTAAAGAATTTTTTTGTACAATTCTTCAAGTTAAATATACATAAAATATTAGTAAAATCAAAATAATAGCTTTTCAATTTCTTACCTAAATAGGTGTAGTTTTATTTCCCCACATTAAAATATCTTCAGTATGATAGATACTTTTTAAAATTCAAAATGTTTAGTATTTTCCTTTTAGACAGAAGAGTTCTAATTTAAATAGCAATGAACTACAAGAGTGTAGTATGGCTTTGATAATTACTGATCCTCTTAACTTGTCCCAAACAAAGATAAAAAGCTATTTGAGGAAGCTCAAACTCTCAATATTCTAAACTTTTATAAAAAAAATCCTAGTGTTAACCAGAACTCAAAAACTTGAGTCGCTCAGCCTTAAAATCTATTGCTTCAACTACTCCACCACCCCAAAAGCTAAAAGTTCTATTCTATTCAATTTCCATGCAGTAGAAAAAAAAAGTTACCTGAAGGTAATTTCTCCACCGCATAAAGACCTTGCTTGATCAAAAAAATCTCTAGAGACTTGAGATCTATTTCTTCAGCTACTGCATAGGCTACTACATTATCTTTTTGTAAAGTCTGCATGGAAACAAGTTTTTGTAAATGAAGTTAGTTTATTTTTATTACCACATAATTGGGTAAAAAATTTAAATAAAAGTTTAATTTAAACACAAGAGCGTCTGCTAGGAGATTGTGTGTATGAAACTTTCCTTTGTCATGTTTTTGTTTGGGCTTAACTTAAATACATACATACCTCATTCTCATCAGTTGTTTTAGGAATCTTTTTACGTGTCTGCCGTCGTACTTGCAGAGCAGAATGATCTTGAAGAAGTGCAGAGGATTCACTTTTTGTTGAGTAACGATGTTGTGGTGAGTTGGTATAGAAACGTTGTTGGCAACTGTGTGTTAAACAATAAATCAATGACCTCCTTTTCAGAGTGCTGCATGCACTGGACAATGGACGATGCTGTGTACAGCATGATTTCTTCAAGTGAGATGATGATGTGGACAACACTGTCGTTCTACTGAATAAACAATTTACTGCTGGCTCTTCTATTGATCTTTTAGTTATTCCCCCTGGCAGGACAGGAAGCTTCAATGATGTTACAAATGACCGTGGCAGATGAGGTTTAATAAGTTTATGTAAAAGTTTGAACATATGCCCTTCCATTCCTTCACTCTATGCTAAAAATAAAAAAAAATATTGTTGTACACCACTTATTACGAATAATATTATTATATTATAAATAAGATAAACAATTTGCCAGAATGGTTATTCCAGATATATTTTGGATGAAGATTAAGTAAAATCATCATCATCATCAAACTCCATTTGAGTGAGGGCGTAAGAAGGCTCAAATCCTCTCTTCCTAAACCCCTGGACAGAAACCCTGCTGTCTTGCATAGTGCATGCATGTCACCATACAGGTTGGGAAATTTTGGTTTCCCAGACCTGCCGAGACGGAGATCAGCGAGTCTGGGGCAGTCAAACAGAATATAGGGCACAGTTTCCTCTTCTTCTCCGCAGCGGGGGTACCACGAATTTTTTCTTGTGTGTATACTAATAGGCTTGAGTTGCCTAGTGAACAAATAACATACCTGATAGTCAAGGATACATCTAAATCTACTCATACACAGGCCAAACGTGTCTTACACCACCCTTTCATTGTTGGTTACTAAGTAAAATGGATCTAGATCTATTTCGTCTATGCATTTTTGAAAATTTTCTGTAACATTTGTATTTATAAAGTAACTCATTGATTTTCTTAAAAATGCAAGAACTTCTAGTACCAGATAGTGAAAGACATATTAAGAAACAATCACTTTTTTATATTTTAACAATTTTTTGAAAATGCCTTGATCTACTTCTACTAGACTAGACTAGGGTAGAAGTCAGTTTGTAGTAGATCTAGCCTAGGGCTAGCCCTTTCCTTATAATTATATTTAAAAAAATAACACATTTTCTAAAAAACATTGTTAAATATAGAGTCTAGACCTTAGTCTTAGTCGCCTTAGATGCATCTATTCAAGTTTCATTTTAATATGGAATGGACAAGGTGAATGAATGGTAAATGATGAATAACTGATGGTGACTGTTGCATTTGAAAGGACGAGCCTACATGTTATAAATGAAATGAGGTTGCTTGTAAGAGTACCCCATGTTACATATCAATGGGGATTGATTCTAAAAGAGCACCCCACTCAATATAACAAAAGTTTGATCAATTAATTTACCTATTAGCGGGTATAGCTAAAAATATTCAATTAGAATTATAGCTAGATTCAGGTATTTAGATCAAAAGGTCAGTGTTAAAAGTGTGCTGGCACATTTTTCCAGAGGTGTACTTCCCTTCTTGTACTGCCTAGGTTATTAAGTATAACCTCTAGGTATACAATTAACTAATGTATGCAACAAAAGACTTTACAAAGTCGCAGGTAAACATATTTACAAAGTTTATTTACATGAGAAAAATAAATGTGTAAATAAATGGCCATCAACTCACAGGCAGACACAACAAAAAGTAAACAAAAGATACTCGAAAATAATATGGCACACAGCCCTAGTCATATGTTACATTATCATCATATTCTGGAGATCACACATTTACATGAGTAAAATAAAGGTCACAGGCCTCAGGTAAACGCATGACCACTTTTAACCATTCTGGGGTTACAGGCTTCAGGCTGACACTAGCCACTTTTAGCCAAAAAAAACAAAAGGGTCATGATGAACTATAGGCTTCAGGGAAACCTATGAGCCTACAAGCTTCATAGAATCCCACCTATAGACATCCGTTTGGTAAAGCCCATCTGATGATTCAATACAGGTTGAATCCCTCAGAGACAAGGCTATAAAAATATGTAAAGCCCATCTGGTGATTCAATACAGGTTGAATCCCTCAGAGAAAGGTTACAAAAATATGTCACGTTTGGGGGTTCCCCAGGATGCGGAACATCCGGGTAAAGATATACTGCCTGGAAATCGTTTGAGGCTATATCTACAAATAAATACATTATATAAAATACAATAATACTAAAGATATACTCAGCCCAAAGATCTCCAGAGCAGGGCACACTTCTCCGAGAACCCCATGACACACGACCACTAACAGAAAAAATAGTATTCACAACACAGGTCAAGTGGTCAAGCTGGTAACTCAGGAGCAAGTGACAACTAAGCACAGTTTGCAAGGCCTTTTATAAACTACGTAAGGGGAATCACTCCTGTCTTTACAAGTTATCAAAAATAGTTATTTCCCCATTATGTCACATGACTAACTCAAAGTAGATCTACAAGTGAAAGGCAATGAATGGTGAATGAATGGATTAGAACACATTGAATGATTAAGCCTTGAAAATCAATGGACCTCATTCACCAATCATAAACAAACAGCATTTAGTCACGTGATCATATTAATAAAACAACGGAAAAAACTGTCACGTGACAGCCATCGTATATTAAAAATTAGATCGTAAATTATATAGAAGAGATAGAGCACCACGTGGCTAAATGTTGTTTGTTTACCATTGGTCACTCATTGGTGAATGAGGTCCATTAGATCTACTTAAATATAAAAGTTATTAAAAGTCTTAATTAAGTTAAAAAGTTGAATTTAAATTCATTTTAAAATTAATCATCATTAACGTAATGGTACTGGTACAATCATGACATAGACATAAGAATTATTAAGAATAATCATAATGGATCATTTAATATACTCTATAGACTCTAGTGACTAGTCTCTACTCACAGATTAATACTCACTGAACTGAGTTTACATTACTCGAGTCACTCAGCAGAGTAACTCAGACTCTACTGACTCTGTTTCTTAGCCTCTACACTCGATAAATTAATTCCTAATCATTAAATAATCGTGTTTGTCTCTTGGTGTGTTGCATCAACAGGTAGATATAGATCTAGATTATATAATTTAGATCTCTAACTATAGATGAAGATCGAGATCTCTAGTCACTCTAGACTCGAGTGTCTACATCTGACATGTTTCGTAGTTCGTTTAATAATAGTCTTATATATTTTTTAAGTAACCAAGGGGAAAAAATCAAACTCGAACACAGGCCTATATATAACACTAGAAATGTAGATTACTTACCTATAAAATAATAGTTTTAAGCGGTGGCGGCGCAAGATATAGGTCTAAATCTAAATTTGGTGTGCGCGAGTTGTATTTTGCGAGGTCCTCTTGTGAAACAACCAAATGAATATTTTAAAAAATTAAGCACTTGCAACTGTCATCATTTATTAATGAAAATGCCATTAAATAGAAACTAAATATACTTTCTGCCTCTAGCCTTACTGAACTCAAGTAGGCTATAAGATAAGATAAAAGATAATTTTTATTGGTCTTATGAAATGGAAATTCAGCTTGACTACAATTGATCACCTCAGCGTAACTAACTACTGTAACAATAACAATATAGATGCAAATACGAACAACATTCACACACGAAACACATATAGGGCCTACACACTCACAACCAGCGCTTTATGAATTTAACTTCTATGTAGGCCTACTTCTCGATGACAACAGATGACATTGTAACAATGACCTAAAGTGGGATAACGTTTTTAAATCTTTCTGGAGACGACCACTTCGTTCAGATCTGATGTAACAGTGGTTTAATGGGTGCAGATCATGTGTATTTTGGAAAGGCATCTTCCATGAAAAAGTTCTTCAAGAGATGGTCGCAGTGTTCGAGTGATATACGATGCTAAGTCTTTGTGCCAGTGGAGTATTAACATTCTAAGATAGAAGTCGTTGATGAATTTTGGTGTAAAGGTTTTGACAGTGTTCATTCCATTTCAGTGTGTTGTTGATGGTTGTATATAGGTATGTATATTCTTGCACTTGGTCTGTGGTTGTTTATCTGAATTTCTGCAAGATGGCCTTTACGTTTCCTAAAATCTATTATCATTTCTTTAGTTTTCTGAACATTTAAAATGAAAAAGTTGTCTATACACTGTTACGTATCTAGGTAACAATGCCTAGATACTATTTTTTTTTTCTTGACCTGTAGGTTGTCTGCCCCCTTGTGTAATAAGTTTTTTTTTTATTTTTCACGGTGAGTCAAGCCACACAGACAGTGACCGGTCCTTGACCTATGTGTGTACCTCTGGTTGAAAGGAGGGTGGTTTTTTTTTTCTTTTCTTCTGTCTCTTTGAAGAGCGTTCTAGATCTGGGTGTTGATGACTTTCTGTTCTGGAAGTTGCTAGATATCGACGCGCGGTAGATTATATAAAGACCGCTCGCGTAACGTTGACAGACAGACATACGGAGACAGCCTTGAGACAGAATAGCGGAGACATTGCGTGACCCGTGCGTGGTATACCAATTGATCGTGTAAGTTAAGATTTTTCTTTTTTTCAAGGCCTTGCTTGTATTTGTAATTATATTTTCAAACTCTTGTATTGTAATATTTTTACATGCCATTTTTGTAAAAGGGTTTTGGTCAACCCTTCCATTTTGTATTGAGTTATATTATGATTAAACATTAAGTTGATATTTTACCTTCCGATTTCTTGTGTCATTTTTTTTTTGTTATTCATTGTAAGTCTCTGATTAAATTCAGACTTAAGATAAGTGACACAACTACCTTTTTCTATTGTCACGTTCCCCTAGGCAAGCCATTTAAAAGTAGAATTCAATTTGTAATACGTGACAAAAGAAGTTTTGGGGCTCGTCCGGGATATTTTTCTGAACCTATTTTCGTCTTACTTGAGTAATTTTGTAAAGGCGAAGTTGACTTTAACAAAAAAATTTTTTGTGTCAAAGAGTCGGAAGTAAAGTATCAATAGTATTGACCAAACTCTCTTAAGGTTTTTTGTTGTACTGATTTTGTACTGTATATTTACATTGTATACATTTTTTTTTTTGCTTGTAATAGTTGTTAGTTAGTCATGGATATTCAGGTTTTTCTTGCAAATCCCTCTGTGAAAGAGCTTGATGCTTGTACTAGGAAGGAACTGGTCCTTATTTCTAAACAGTTAGGGTTAAAAATAAAATCAAATGCCCTTAAACAAGAAATCAGAGATAAAATTGTAATCCATTATGTAGACGAGGAAGTGTTTTCTGAAGACCTTTTAGAAACCCTTGGACCCGATGAGGGTAAATCAGATTTAGAACTTCAGATAAAATTAAAACAAATGGAAATAGAGTTAAAAAAATTAGAGTTAGCTGCTAATGTGAGACCAGATTCTTCCCCTGCCAGTCATACTGCTGAAGCAACAAAATTTTTGAAAATAATTCCACGCTTTAATGAAGCCACAATTGACAATTATTTTCCACAATTTGAACTTGCTGTGAAAAATTTTAATGTACCTGAAACTTTGTGGCCCACTTTGCTGCAAACAGTTTTGACTGGTAGAGCTGCAGAGGTATTTTGTTCTTTGACCATTGAACAACAAAAAGATTATAATGTTGTTAAGGCCTTAATTCTTAAGGCATATGAACTTGTTCCGGAAGCTTACCGAAAGCAGTTCAGGGATTGTCGCAAATCGGATGGCCAAACCCATGTAGAATTCCTGCGGGAAAAGGAGCGACGCTTTGAGAAATGGCTCACTTCCAGGGAAATCGGCACCGACTTTGCAAAATTCAAGAACCTAATGCTGATGGAAGAGTTCAAGAGTTGTGTGCGGCTGGACGTCCGTACGCATATAGCTGATCGTGGCGAGGAAGATGTGCACAAGGCTGCAGTGTTGGCAGACGATTATATAATATCACATCAATTTGCCAAGTATACGACGGATGTCAAGCCAAAACAAGTCAAACAGCCTGAGTCCACTGCTAGCAACTCCATCAAGAACAGCAGTACAAACGACAGAAAACCTACTACAAGTAAAGCTACTTGTTCCTACTGCAAACGAGAAGGCCATAAAATTGACGATTGCTGGAAATTGAGGAAGAGAAACGAAAAAGCTCCTTCAAAAGTCAGCGCTTGCACAGTACAGTGGTCGGCGAGGTTTACTCCCTCATCATCAAGTCATATCAAGAATACCTCGACACCACCTGTTTCAAATGTATTGACTGTACAAGACTCTCCGAAAATGTCTCCACGATGTTCCAATGACTCAAACAAGAGTTTTTCAAATACATCAAGCCGATGTTCCAATGACTCTATCCAGAGTTCCCATAATACATCACCCCGATGTTCCAATGACTCTATCCAGAGTTCCCATAATACATCACCCCGATGTTCCAATGACTCTATCCAGAGTTCCCATAATACATCACCCCGATGTTCCCATGACTCTATCCAGAGTTCCCATAAGACATCACCCCGATGTTCTAATGACTCCATCAAGAGTTCTCCAAATACATCCAAAAGATGTTCTACTGACTCAAGAAAGAGTTTCTCCACTGCGTCTCCTAGAGATGTCAATGACTCCAGCGAGAGTTCGACCCAAGTCCAGTCTGCATCAACCAAAATTGATGTTTTATTAGAGGATTTTAAGCCTTTCATTTCGGAAGGATTCGTATCACTACCCGGTGATTCTACAAGTCTACGACCTATCACCATTTTGAGAGACACAGGTGCCTCACAATCGCTACTTTTAGAGGGTATCTTGCCCTTGTCAAAATCATCATCGACTGGGAAGAGCATCCTGTTACGAGGCGTAGAGCTTGGATGTATAGATGTGCCTCTACATCTAATCGACATAAAGTCAAATCTTATTACTGGACCGGTTGTTGTAGGTGTCCGACCAACATTACCATTGGAAGGCATCTCGTTGCTGTTAGGCAATGACTTAGCAGGTGGAAAGGTGATAGCCGAACCCATCGTCACTCAAACACCCGACTTATCTGCCACACCCGAGGAAGACCTAGAGTTATATCCAGCGTGTGCAGTAACAAGGGCAATGAGGTTGAAAGCATCTCAAGAAGAGAACGTCATCAAAGCCAACAGTAACCACGATGATGTGGACTTGAGCACCACATTCTTTGCTTCTCTTGAAGAAGAACCAACGCCAAATTCTGAAAAGCCGGCATCAACTCGAAAACAGTTGATTGAGGACCAAAAGAAGGATCCAGAGCTCGCCAAACTCCGAGAAACCGCAATGACATCACAAGAGGCAGAGCTAGCATCAACGTGCTACTACATCCAAGATGATATGCTCTTCAGGAAATGGAAACCTCCAGACGCATCCAACGAAGAAGAATGGAGAATATGCCATCAAATCGTGTTACCAGAAAGATACCGAGCGTACATCATGAATCTGGCTCATGACACACCAATGTCAGGTCATCTCGGCATCCACAAGACATACCACCAGATTATGTCACACTTCTTCTGGCCACGTTTGAAGAAAGATGTCATCCAGTACTGCCGATCCTGTCATGCCTGTCAGATGGTTGGCAAGCCAAATCAAAAGATCCCTGTTGCTCCTCTGAAGCCGATTCCAGCCTTTGAAGAACCTTTCAGCAGAGTACTTATTGACTGTGTTGGTCCTCTCCCAAGGACAAAAGCTGGCAACCAATACCTGTTGACCATTATGTGTGCTTCAACTCGTTTTCCTGAGGCTATTCCTCTAAGGAACATAAAAGCATCGAACATTGTAAAGGCCTTAATCAAGTTCTTTACTCTATTTGGTCTACCAAAGTCCATCCAATCGGACCAAGGAACGAATTTCACGGCCAATCTTTTCAAGCAAGTCATGACTCAGTTGGGCATCAAACACTGCATGTCGAGTGCGTATCATGCCGAGTCGCAAGGCGCTCTTGAGCGATTCCATCAGACTCTCAAGAACATGATCCGAACCTATTGCTTTGAGCACGAAAAAGACTGGGACGAAGGAATCCACATGCTGCTGTTTGCAACCCGTGAATCCGTCCAGGAATCGTTGGGATTCAGCCCTTTTGACTTAGTCTTTGGCCATTCGGTGCGCGGTCCCTTGAAATGTATAAAAGAGACTTTGTTGTCACCAACAGCCACTGAAGGACTTTTAGACTATGTAAGTAAGTTTAAAACTAGACTTTATGATGCTTGTGTTCTGGCCAAAAATAACTTACAAAACACCCAATCCAGCATGAAACGCTGGTATGATAGAAAGGCCCGTGTTAGAGAATTTTCTCCCGGGGATAAGGTGCTTGTATTTTTGCCCATACCGGGTCAACCCTTGCAAGCCAGATATTTTGGTCCCTATGAAATTGAGACCAAAATTAGTGATCTCAATTACACAATCAAAACCCCTGACCGTAGGAAAAAGACTCAGCTATGTCACATAAACATGCTGAAGCCTTATGATTCTCGGCCAGATCACTCAGAGAAGAGTAATTGTGTTTTAAATACAGTCAAAAGTTGTTCAAATAGCCATGTTTCTCCTATTGATGATGATATTGTAAAGGAGAAATTTGGACAATACAAAATACCTAATTCTTTTGTATTACAGAATTTGGATGTAAAACTGTCTCATCTGTCTTCGACAGAAAGGCCAGTTATCATGAAACTCATTAATGAATTTAATGACATTTTTTCTGATGTACCAAAACAGACTAATGTTATAATGCATGATGTAGATGTTGGCGAGGCTACTCCAGTCAAGCAGCATCCTTACAGGGTCAACCCTGAAAAACTTGCCATACTTAGGTCAGAAATCAAGTATATGCTTGAAAATGACCTCATTGAACCAAGTTCCAGTAGCTGGAGCTCCCCATGTGTCTTGATACCTAAACAGGACAAGACTTATCGTTTTTGTACAGACTACCGTAAGGTAAATGCTGTAACAAAGACCGATTCGTTTCCTATCCCTAGGATAGACGATCTCATAGATCGTATTGGTGACGCTAAGTACATCACCAAAATAGACCTACTTTCAGGTTATTGGCAGGTTCCCCTGACTGATAGGGCAAAGGAAATCTCCGCCTTTGTCACCCCTGATGGTCTGTACCAATACAAAGTGATGCCATTTGGCATGAAGAATGCTCCTGCCACTTTCCAGAGAATGATAAATGCCCTGCTTGCTGACATGGAGAATTGCCACGCATACATAGACGATGTAGTAATTTTTAGCCAAGATTTTTCTAGCCATTGTAAACAACTGCATTGTCTTTTTACTAAACTTTTACATGCAAAAATTACTGTAAACCTGAGTAAGAGTGATTTTTGCCAGGCTTCCATCCAATACTTAGGCCATATTGTAGGACAAGGCCAGGTGAAACCTGTAATGGCCAAAGTAGAAGCTATCCAAGCTTTCCCTATTCCTGCTGATCGGAAACAACTCCGAAGATTTTTGGGAATGTCTGGATATTATAGAAAATTTTGCGAAAATTTTTCTGTCATTGCCAGTCCTTTAACAAACCTCCTGAGAAAGAACGTCCGATTTACTTGGACGGATGAATGTCAGAAAGCCTTTAACCAAATAAGGCAGATATTATCTAGCTCCCCCATTTTGATGGCTCCTGATTTCGGAAAACCTTTTAGGTTAGCTATTGACGCCAGTGACACAGGTGTTGGGTCAGTCCTTTACCAAGAAGATAATTTCCAAGTAGAGCACCCTATTTGTTTCTTTTCCAAGAAATTTAATAGACATCAAAGAAATTATTCTACTGTGGAAAAAGAATGTCTTGGGTTGATTCTTTCTATACAGCACTTTGATTTTTATATCAGTGGGTCCAGATGGCCACTGGTTGTATTTACTGACCACAATCCCCTTACATTTATCCACAAAATGTCTGGCAAGAATCAACGACTTCTCAGGTGGAGTTTATTTTTACAAGAGTACAACCTAGATCTTGAACACATAAAAGGCAGCGAAAATGTTATCGCCGATGCCTTATCTAGATTGTAAAAAGTATTTTGATGTATATTTTTTTATATATATATCATGATAAATACATTCTGTAATGTAAATATCATTTTTGTAATTGGTCTAAAAAGATTTCCATTTCGTGGAAATGTAAACTTTTTATTTTTAGGAGGGAGGTGTTACGTATCTAGGTAACAATGCCTAGATACTATTTTTTTTTCTTGACCTGTAGGTTGTCTGCCCCCTTGTGTAATAAGTTTTTTTTTTATTTTTCACGGTGAGTCAAGCCACACAGACAGTGACCGGTCCTTGACCTATGTGTGTACCTCTGGTTGAAAGGAGGGTGGTTTTTTTTTTCTTTTCTTCTGTCTCTTTGAAGAGCGTTCTAGATCTGGGTGTTGATGACTTTCTGTTCTGGAAGTTGCTAGATATCGACGCGCGGTAGATTATATAAAGACCGCTCGCGTAACGTTGACAGACAGACATACGGAGACAGCCGTGAGACAGAATAGCGGAGACATTGCGTGACCCGTGCGTGGTATACCAATTGATCGTGTAAGTTAAGATTTTTCTTTTTTTCAAGGCCTTGCTTGTATTTGTAATTATATTTTCAAACTCTTGTATTGTAATATTTTTACATGCCATTTTTGTAAAAGGGTTTTGGTCAACCCTTCCATTTTGTATTGAGTTATATTATGATTAAACATTAAGTTGATATTTTACCTTCCGATTTCTTGTGTCATTTTTTTTTTGTTATTCATTGTAAGTCTCTGATTAAATTCAGACTTAAGATAAGTGACACAACTACCTTTTTCTATTGTCACGTTCCCCTAGGCAAGCCATTTAAAAGTAGAATTCAATTTGTAATACGTGACAACACCATTGGTAAAAAGTGTTAATTGTTGAATGGTACAGATTTTCATCACCTGCAATAAGGCCGATGATTGCTGTGTGGTCAGCGAATTTTATGATGGGAATGTCAGCTGATTGGCTACAAATGTCATTGGTGTATATGGTATACAATACTGGTGACAGAACGCACCCCTGCGGCGCTCCAGTGCTAAGCTCTCTCGTGCCTGACACATGCCCGTTCACTTTTAGGACTATATAGAGATCACTGAAGAAATTGACATATATCTAAGTCAGTGCTTCCCAAACTGTGTTCCGAGGAACTCTAGTGTTCCGCCGCAGTTCCGCGAGGCCCGAATAGGTGTTCCACGAACTAGTAGGCTACCACGTGAATTAACTCTTTCTCTCCTAACTGACGATACCAGCGTTGATTCTACCAGAATGGGGTAAATAAGTACGGAGAGAAAGAGTTAACCTCTCTAAACACTAAGCAAGTGTTCGTTAAATAGTCCCCTACTCAAAATGTGCGAAGTGTTCCGTTAAGGAGACATTTTGGGAAACGTTGATCTAAATCAGTGATTCCCAAAGTGGTCTATATAGACCCCCAGGGGTCTACAAAGACTTCCAAGGGGTCTACGAGAGGGAAAAAAATAAATTGGGGGTCTATGAGATGTCCACGGGGGTCTGTGATAATAGATTTCATTTAAAAACAGGTTGTGGCTTAAAATAATTTTTAAAACCCATTAATGATTTGCTTTACAGAGGCTGCTGATGGACAGGCCACAACCTTCGCAAGCTTGCATCCATCATCACAAAACAAGCCAAAACACGGAACACTCCCGAGGAAAGGGAGATAGAGACGGCCTACAAATGCATTGGAATGCAGATACCAAGTAGATGGACAAGGCGTGGGGAAAATTGGAAAGACTCACCCAAGACCGAGACAGGCAGAGATGGGATGATGATGATTTATCCCAATAAAACTGAAGCAAATTATAAAAAATAAATAATAATTAAAAAGCTTGAGTAAGGGAAAAATACTTCACACAGACAGTCATATATCTCAATAATGTAATATTTATTTCCCATTTTCTATATTAAATGAAATTAATTAATTACCACTAATTAATTAATTAATTGTTTAAAAAAATATTGATTCGAGTTTTGTTAGGGACAATGAAGAAACGTTTCAACTTGATTCGAGCAAAGAAAGACACAAAGATAAAAGCACATTCCTTATCCCATATGCTAGGACAAATTTGTACAAATACTCATTCTTCCCTAGTGCTATTAGAGCATGGAATGGGTTGCCTGAGCTAGCCAGGAAAACCAGTGACTGTTAAGCTAAAAAAAAAAACGCTACACTTAATAATCATAAACAACGCCAACACTATAACGCCAGATTCACCAGTCCATTTATTTACACACCCTCATTGTACGAGGATTACACACAACACTATGATATGAACTTTCTTACCAAGGGGAATAACTCTACATACTAATAACAAACACATACATATAAACACAATGTCAACAGTGACTTGGCAGAAGTCATTGGTTATTATGCATGACTGAATGCATGACGCGTAGGACGTAATCATCTTCTTTTTTGAAGTAACGTCTGTATTATTCATTGGCCTCCTTCAGTCGTAGGACGACTATGGTTCATCTCAGAGCGACTGAGATGAAAGCCTGGGCATTGTTTACGGTCGGAACGATTTCGCCCACACAGCAGTTCCCCCCTCTCCGCGCAGCTGATGTGACCAAAGGAACGGAGTATCCAATACAGTTTGGGATCAGTAGCGCCGCAGGATCTGCCAGGCTGTAGAACGGTATGCCACAGTCTGCCTAAAGGTCACCAGCTCCTGATTTTTCCTCAGGGTTGTCTCCCGAAGCCTTTCCCGTGTTTGGGTATATCCGCAGGGCAGCGGAGGTTTGGATTCAGAGTTTTCCTTCTCCTAGATGGGTTCCGCAAGGTTGTTAACGCCGGAAGTGGTAATGGTCTTGAGCCCATCATTACCTACAAAGTGCTTCCAATGGCATGCGTCTCAAATAGCCTCTGACAACCAGTCCAACTCCTGGCCTTCACGTGTGGCTCAGTTACTAAGCCTGGCGGAACCGTTACCACAGACAGGAGAAGGGGCAAAGGCAAGCAACTGGCGTCTGTATTATATAAGATAAGATAAAGAAAGTGGGAGAAATGACGTGTTCAAAATGTGTACCAGACAGACAAACAGACGGAGTGAGTTGATAAAGGCTTTGTAGTTACTTCAGCTGAAACCTGAAATAAATAAATCCGGATCAGGGATTTCCAGAAAAGCAAACAAGAGTTTCTTTAAATCGCACCTATTGAACAGGATGGAATCTGAGAAACTCAGCACAAAAATGCACCTATTGAACACGGAATCTGATAAACTCCAAAATACATGAAGTGACTTTTTTTTTCTCCACTAAAACCCCAACCTATACTGACCCTGAAATTACTTGACTTACAAACAAAAGGTAGGCTTGCTACTCTATTTGTGGTGTTATTTTAGTAGCTTTTACGACTGATCAAACCAGATCTGTGTTCAGCTTTGAACTGAGATGCCCAGGTCTATTAGTAGATAAAATAGTCTATCTTAGTATATAGATCTAGATCTAGCTCTCTGTTCTGCTACTTTTTTTTTTTACAAAGCTTATAAAAAAAATATCAACTAACTCTGTCTGGTGAAAAGTTTGTACGTTATTTCTTCCCCCCCCCCCCCCTTTCCAATTTTCCCAATTGATCCAGATAAGTGATAGTATCATAACTGTATAGAATTTAGCCCTTGTTATATAAAGGGAGAGTGATCCTTAATGGATTACGGGCACGTCATGGCCTAAATGGACCCCATTCACCAATCGTAAACAAACAACAGTTAGCCACGTGATTCTAAATATCTGCTATACAAATTATGTAATCCAGTGGCTGTCACGTGATACGTATTTTTCATTGTTTTATCAATAATATGACGTGGCTAAATGTGTTTATTTACAATTGGTGAATGAGGTCCATTGTGCCGATGTGCCTAAACTCAAAACTCAAAGTCAAACCCAGACAACTTGAGCTGGCTTGGGGTGCAGTGGATGACCAGTGTGCCCAGCTGGCAAGGGGCGAGAGAGTGAGGCTGATGCAGCGCAAATCTCCCTCCCTTTAATAAATTTTCATCGCGCAAGCCACATTCTCATCTCACACGCCTATCTTCAACTGACCAAACCTACCCATGCCACGTATGCGACCGGCTTTTTAAAGCGAGGATTGGATTTTACAGTCATCTTCGAGCCCATAGGAAATGAGAAATGTGCTCATCTTCGACAACGAATGATTCGAGGAGCTATATGTATATAAGTGTGTATATATCATAGCGTATTGACAAAAACTAAAAGCATAAATTTGCGCTTAACAAAAACAATTGTTAAAAAATATTTCTAATCACACAGATTTATTGATGTTGGTCTAAATCTATTACAAACTTAATTACATATAGCCTTCGTTTTTTTTTTTAGTGTTTAAAATACAATAAATACCAGGTGTAGGCCCTTGATCTAGAAGATAAGAAAAAGTGTAGAGTCTTATTACCGACGCGCAGGGACACGCGTAGGACATAATCATCTTTTTTTTTTTTGAAGTAACGTCTGTATTTTATAAGATAAGATAAAAGACAGACGATCACTCAAAACAGATAATTAGATCTTTCCTATTTCAATGTTAATCTTTGTAATGTTTGTTTGTAAAATGTTATTTAAGTTTCTGATGTTCCTTCATAATCGAAGATAATCTACTTCCTAGTCCAAACCTCATTCAGAACGACCAGGGATGGCAGCGGGCAGGGTATAAGCCCTTGACCATGGAGACGACCAAGCGACAGTCCAGCGAGCATACCGCGAGACCAGGCATCCAGAAACAGTTCTAGGATTCACCATTTTATTCACTTAGGTCAAGAAATGAGTTTCACAAGTCTGTAATATAGTCTATAAATATGCTAGAACAAATTTGTATAAATGCTCCTTCTTCCCTAGTGCTATTAGAGCAAGGAGCTAACCAGGAAAACCAGTGACTTAGCAGAATTTAGGTCATTGGTTTATATGCATGACTAAACCATAAGATAATTGCGTGTATTTGTATAAAAGCGTATACCATTGACCCTAGGTGTGAAGCCAACCAGAAGAGACAAGAAAATGTCCAAGGAGATAGATCTGTCTGAGCTAATCGAGCTCCAGAAGCAGAAGGAGCAGGCTGCAGTGGAGGAGAAGCTGAAAGCGAAGATGCGTCGACAAATTCGGATTTTTAACAAGGAGAAGTCTATGTACACACGCCGTACTCGATATGAAATCAGCAAACAAAGGTAAGTGGCTTTCTTCATAGATCTAGAGGTAAGTGGCTTTCTTCATAGATCTAGAGGTAAGTGGCTTTCTTCATAGATCTAGAGGTAAGTGGCTTTCTTCATAGATCTAGAGGTAAGTGGCTTTCTTCATAGATCTAGAGGTAAGTGGCTTTCTTCATAGATCTAGAGGTAAGTGGCTTTCTTCATAGATCTAGAGGTAAGTGGCTTTCTTCATAGATCTAGAGGTAAGTGGCTTTCTTCATAAATCTAGAGGTAAGTGGCTTTCTTCATAGATCTAGAGGTAAGTGGTTTTCTTCATAGATCTAGAGGTAAGTGGCTTTCTTCACAGATCTAAAGTGTGTGTGCGTGTAAGAACGTCCCCCCTTCAGATGGTATCTATAGGGCACACGTGTAAAGGCCATCTGTTTCTGTGGCCCACCGTTAACGAGGCCATCACAACGACCAACCCTAACAATCCAGAAATTCAAAACGCAAGTCTTCACTTCGAATCCGGGACCCCTCGGTTCGGAAGCAAGCGTTTTACCGCTCCGCCACCACGTCCCCGTGGATGTGTGTGAATGTATATATATATATATATATGTGTGTGTGTGGGGGTGTGTGTATATATATATATATATATGTGTGTGTGTATGTATTTGTGTGTATGTGTGTGTGTAATTCATACATTTAGAAAGGTGAGCATACAGATGTTAAAATTTGTTCGGGGCAAAAAGTGGGGATCACAAGAGAGCACTAATTTTGAGATTTTCACGATTATGTTTCCTTACATTCGCATTTTCACGCCTTAAAAGCTATGGATTTATTATTTCTGTTTTTTTTTTTGGTTGTTTTTTTTTAATTCTTGAATCATGCTTGAAGGATGAATCTAAATACCGGCTGTAGCTGGTCAGTAAAGGCTGGAATAAAGTGTGACTGTTTATGACAATGTCGTCTGCGGATTTGTTTTTTTTTTCCAGGAGGTCACTGCAGATCCTGGAACTAGAGCGTGACGTTGAGCTGGATAACTACATCGCCACACAGTCGGAGGCGATAGAGAACAAGTACAAGAAGGAAGAGTGCGTGGTTCGAGACCTCGTGCACACCACGGATGACGTCAGAGGACTGCTCACTAAGGAGATTGAGAACACTCGAATTCTTGACCAACAGGTTAGTCAGTTGCAGTAGTAGTTGGACCAACAGGTTAGTCAGTTACAGTAGTAGTTGGACCAAAAGGTTAGTCAGTTACAGTAGTAGTTGGACCAAAAGGTTAGTCAGTTACAGTAGTAGTTGGACCACCAAGTTAGTCAGAGAGTTACAGTAGTAGTTCTTTAAGTTGAATTAGTCTCCTTTAGGACTCTTGAGCCCTGGGTGAACATTTTTAATGCATTAAAAAAAAACAACGATCATGTAAACAATCACCAAGATACTCTCTTTCTCTCCCCCCCCCCCCCCCCCCCCCCCCCCAAACTGGTCCAGACAAGAGATAGGATCATAGCGCATTGAGCAAGCTAAAAGCATGAAAACAAATATTTCTAATCGTACAGATTTATTGAAGTTTTATAGAAGTCTGTCTACTATGTATATAATTGCATGATTGATCCAAATTAATTGATACAATTACACTCTATATAAGCTCTGTTTTTTTTTTAAGTATTTTTTTTTTTTGACAGTGGTTGGAAGGTAATAGTGGGGCCAGATTATGAATTTTGTCCTTTAGGATGCGGTCTTTGTAGTTGATCCTTAATTGCTTTATTAGAGAGGAGGATTGTAGTCATGGAATCGCTTCCAAAGGATTCTACGTATAACCTACAAAGATCGCTATTCAGCAGGGGCGGATTGGCTATATAGGCATTCGGGCTAATGCCCGGTGGGCCGTTATCCAAATGGGCCAGCAGGACCACAGTATCATCTTTTTTTTAAAAAAATCACGTCTGTATTTTATAAGATAAGGGCCGCATTGATGCCACTAAGTCGCGCATTAAATTGTTAAAGGCTTTATAGTATTCCTTATAACAGGGGCCCTCTGAGCGAAGTATTTTAAAAAATATTTTTTACAGTCTCTAATAGGGCCTACTAATTTAATCTAACACATTTTCCGAAATAATGTTATGGTCTACATCCGTAGACATAGATACTAGTAGGCTTTTTAGTATCCTTTTTAGAGTCTACACCTTTGCGATTAAAAAGCAACATAAGGCCTTATCAAAGTTAACATAATGATTTTGAGGACAGGTAGACCTAGAACTGGATGTCTATCATATAATATAGCCTACAATTTATGGGCCAGATGGTATAGAGATACCCTGGCCTATTCTGACCCCCAGTCCGCCCCTGATACTCAGATATAACCACCATATGATTCTGAAATATCAAACTAAAGTCAAAGTAACTTGATTGATTTACATAGGTCCGTGAGCTGGAGGACAATAAATGGAAACACAGGAACGTCGTGACAGAACTAGCCAAAGAGTTTTCCAAATTCCGGATTCCCAGCAAGACCAAGATGGAACGAAGGATCGAATGGGTTTGAAGTTTGTTTCTTGTTAAAAAAACGAGATGTACTTTTTATATAAACCTACAGCAGAAATGAACTAGAGACGAATGTTGCCTTGAGATGGAAAATACATTTAAAGAAATTTAGTTTCATTTTTTTAAATTTACACATAGTGGCGTAGCTAGGGTATTTGATGCCCTGTGCGGCAATTCCTCATGATGCCCTCCAAAACAACAAGTTTTCAAACCGCGAAAAGTTTGTAATTTCGAAATTAAGTGTATTCATTATTTAAGCATTGCTATTTGAGTGAATCTCACGTGCCTTCTCTCAGGTAAACTATCGGTAATTTTATGGAAATCAGTTATTGGCCACATTTGTCTGTGAATGTGTGTTGTACATAACTTAATACATATGAAATTATTTATTAGTATCCCACAGGATAGTCTGATAAACTTGGTTTAGCCGAAGAACTATGATAGGTGCTCAATTCAACTCACACTTTTTACAAAACTTATATCAACTTATTCTGTCTGTCTGCCTGTCTGTCTAGTATAATTTTTGTAAACATTATTTTTCCTACACAAACAAGTTTAGCACTGTCCATTACATCCAACAAGTCTAGCACTGTCCATTACATCCTGATTAATGTCATTACTGACACAATACATCATGTTTGGTAAAGATGTAGATAAACAAGTCTAGCACTGTTCATTACATCCTGATTAATGTCATTACTCACATAATGCATCATGTCTGGTAAAAATATAGAGAAACCAGTCTAGCACTGTCCATTGCATCTTGATTAATGTCATTACTGACACAATGCATCATATCTGTTAAAGATGTAGATAAATACGCACACCAACCACAGTCCATCGTTTGTATTACATGTTGCGGATGTTCCTTCAAAGTTGAAGTCTAAACGTCCCGCAGAATGGCATCGGTCCGGGTATGAGCCCGGGACAATCCAGCACTCATACCACACGACCAGTCAGCCATCCAATACATCCTACTTAATGTGATGACTGGCAGAGTGCATTATGTCTGGTAACGATGTAGACAAACACGCATACCACAGTCCAATACATCCTACTCAATGTGATGACTGGCAGAGTGCATTATGTCTGCTATCAAACGTGGTCGAGAGGCCAAGTGCGCTTGAACTTGGCTTGGCTACTTAGAAGGGGGCTGAGGTTCGACACCCGACTCGGGCAGAGTTGTGTTTACTGAGCGCCTAAAGGCAGCACGGAAAACCAACTCCTAGATACCCCCTCCCCCCCCCCCACTGGTCCACAAAAGCGCTCTGAGCATGCTATAAGAATGAAAGTAGCGCTATATAAAAGCTGTAATAATTTAATCCCATCAGGCCAGCGGGAAGTACCACAGCCAGCTGTATAAGAACAAGGAGCTTCAAGACAAGATCGACAGCGCCATCTTCTTGAGAGACAAGTACATCCACGAGGAAGTGAAACTGGTGAAAAACTTGGAGGATCTGAACAAAACTGTCACCTTGACCATGAATGAAACAGCTGACATCTACGAACAGCGGTGAGATTAGAAACATGGGAGGGGGGACGAGTTGCCATTTAGGTGAGCCAGTAAGGGTCAAAACACTAAACACTAAAACATTTTTTTAAACTTTGAAGCTACGCATTTCCAGCTACTGGCCCTGGAGATCTCTCGTAATGGAAAATTTGTAAAAGAGGGTGAGACTGTGTGGATCATTGTATTTGTATTTTTAATAGTTGGCTTTATTTGCATATTTTTTTCATTTATATGTTTGAATGGCTGCTTTTAAAGGGCATTTGTAGTTATATATAAAATAGTTATATTGCTAGCAACCAAAGTTGTTGATGTTAATAGAACGGCAAGTTTGTTTTTTTAATATCAGCTTTTAAGAATGACTCTCTCTCTCTCTCTCTCTGTAGTAGTTGTCTCCCTTTGATTAAAAAAAAAACATTATAGTACATTTTTGTCTCTTAATAAATCCTAAAGCGCAATCTTTTCTTAGGCATCAGATGTAGACTAAACTAGTCTCTGGATCTGTTAGCTCACGTGTCATTGTAGCGCGCGACGTGGTGGCTTAGTGATAGAGTGATTGGTTGTAAAACCGTGATCCTGGATTTCAATTTTTGAAGATACCGGATTTGGACTCTAAGGTGTATGGTTGTGCATTGTGTTGGCCACATCACACCTTCACCAAAGCTATTAAGGCATACATCACACACACACACTCTTCCAGACAAGTGGCAGATGTTCCGAGTTTACTAGCAGTCTGCTGCTGTGTCTTCGACTTGAAAATAAACTCATTTAAACTCTTTTTTAATCCCCAGAAACTTTAATTTCTATAATGAGTTTTTTTTTTTTATTATCGAAACCGTCTCTGATCAAGATATATCAATCAATCAGATTACTACATTTTCGAGTACATGTCCTTGAAGTCCTGTTTCGGTAGTGCCATATATACAATAAAACAATCATTTCTTTACATAACCCCAGAGATCGAGCAGAAGGCACGAAGTTGAAGGTCAGGGAGCACTTGGCCAAGGTGAAGGACCAGTACGAACGTGAACTCCTCAACATCAGCCTGTCCATCAATGACGACAAAAAGATGGAGAACTTTATGAGGACCAAACACAAGGACATCACCAAGTATTTACACCAGAAGAGAGAGAAAGAACTCAAAGACGGTTAGTCCCCATCTGCTACTGATTCATACAACTTTAGTCCACTTTTGCTACTGATTCATACAACTTTAGTCCACTTTTGCTATTGATTCATACAACTTTAGTCCACTTTTGCTACCGATTCATACAACTTAAGTCCACTTTTGCTATTGATTCATACAACTTTAGTCCACTTTTGCTATTGATTCATACAACTTTAGTCCACTTTTGCTACTGATTCATACAACTTTAGTCTACTTATGCTACTGATTCATACAACTTTAGACCATTTTTGCTACTGATTCATACAACTTTAGACCACTTTTGTTACCGATTCAGACAACTAGCAACTCCCTCCTCTAATTTCAGTCGTTATTCCCACATACCTTAGCGTTTTAAATACGAAGTTGTCTTATTATCAATTACTTCTTGCTTCTTGATTCTTTTAGTTCGGAGTGGGAAGGGTGTAACGCCAGATTGCTCCCACTTTTTATACCTAATTTTTTTGGTGGGGATCGAGTTCAAATCTCAATGTAGACTAGGGATTTGACTGAGCCGATTCGTGCTTGCTGAGTGCCTATAAGACAGCACCTTCTCCCAGATAACTTCTCTCTTCCAGATAACTTCTTTCTCCCAGATAATATTTCTCTCCCAGAAAACTTCTTTCTCCCAGATAACTTCTCTCTCCCAGATAACTTCTCTCTCCCAGATAACTTCTCTTATTACACATATGCTATTAATCATATTTGTAAGTAGATTAAACATATATATATATATACACACGGAAGTGCCGTAATGGGTAAATGCTTTCATAAATCTTAACAGTCACTGAGATGATTAACCGCAAGGATGAGTTCACTGAGGCTTTCGACGTTATCAAGGAATCCACAGGCAAGTCGGACATTAACCAGATAGTCCAGGACTTCATAGAAGCCGAGGAAAACAACTTTGGCACATTCTTGAGCATTGGTGAGTTGACCAAAGCAAGGCGGATAACTCGATATATTTTATTTTTAGACTTGTAGATCGTATTACCGCAGTTAACTCCCTTGGCAAACGTTACCTTTTTTTCTTATTCTATAATTTCCCAGGAGAGATTCTTGACACCAATGAAAAAATTAGAGCCAAAATTCGAGAACTGAGGCAAGCTAACGTCAGAATGGAAGAGAAAAATCTGGACACTTTGGCGGAGGCAGCAATCAATCATCAAAATTCTCAGGTTTATCTGAAAGCCAACCATGTTTTTATCTTTTTACGACATTGACTCAATGCCGTTATTACAGCCATTTAGACCTACATTATGTCATATGTCAGTGTGCCAAGTTAAGTCTCATTAATAATAACATCAGGACTGCTGTCACTAGACTAGATCTATTCAGAGCAGCAAAAGAACTTTCTTTTGATAACACCCAGCTTTATTCTACATTTAACACAAAATAAACCATTAAAAACTAATTATATCATTAATGGTAAACCATTATCGTCAATTAGGAGAGAAAGAGTAAAATATGGCGCTAGTACACCAAAAGTTGCTGTTGATCACGAAACTTATAATGATGGCGTCCTGATTTTCCAGGGGCTCCTGGAAATCTCCTGAAATTGCATAATATACGAATCTCTTGAAACTGTTAAAATCTCTTGAGAAATCATGAGAATCTCCTAAAATATAGACAAAATTGTCATTTTGGGGTGTCATTTGATATGGAAAACGACAATCCTAGGCGCGATAAAAAAGAAAACAAAAAAAAAAAAAACAGCATTATGCAATCCCATAACTGTGGTATCTGGTGAAAGAAACTTCTCGCGCCTCAAACTAATGAAGAATTACTTGAGGTCAACAATGCACAAAGATAGATTGAATAATTTGCCAATCCTTCTATTGAGCGTGATCTATGTAGGAAACAGATTTCTGATGATATACTGTATGGCAGCAGCATGGCTTCGTTACAAGCTCGTGATTTTGTTCTTAGTAAAGAATGAATGAAAAGGAAAGACGAATTTATTTTCTAATACAAAATCTTAATTTTCACTTATCATTATCCCTACCCAGACTGGGTGCCGTTTCGCACAGAGCCCCGCAATTGTTAGGGCCGGCCCTGCTATTAGTGTTAATACTTGATATATCATAATATATGTAAGTTATACTCCTTGGTTGAGTCTTTTGTTGTGAATAAGTTCCGGCCCAAGATGGCGTCCAGTGATGAATGAATAAAAGTGTTCGGCCAGCATAGACATTCGTTGCCTTTATTCTTTAATACCTACTTAACATGGTGGCAGCGGTGGGATGTGAACCCATGCCTCCGAAGAGACTGGTGGCTCAAACCAGAAATTTGAGATTGTATTTTCTAATACAAAATCTTAATTTTATATTATTATCATTATCCCTACCCAGACTGGGCCCCGTTTCGCATAGGGTCCCGCAATTGTTTGGGCCGGCCCTGCTATTAGGTTTTGAGATTGAAACGCTACATACAAACAGGCCGAATTCAATAACACCCTTTCATGTTTTTACGTTCTGTACTAGATTCAATTTGCCTGCTAAATTAGCCTTTACTTTTCCCATCAAATGTCAGGTACCCACATCAGTTGAGTGGACTCGGGGGGAATACTAATATTCTAGTCTTCACTGGGATTCAGACTCGAGACCCCTCGGCAGTGGCGTAGCTAGGGTATTTGATGCCCCGGAATGCCAGATTCTACTTTAAGAGAAAACGAATGACGTCCAAGATTCTCTCCAGATAATCTCTCCACATTTTCCCCTCTTGCTTATTTAAATCTTGAGCCTTGCTGTCATTATTGTTGCCTAGCCATAGACAAACTTCAAGTTCTCTCCAAGCAAGCGATGTGTGGCTTAATGGCTTAAACCGCTTGGCTACGGCTTGGCCCCCCCTTCCTTACAAGAGGCTCGAGTTCGAATCCCGACTATCAGGGTTGTGTTTGCTGAGCGGTTGGAAAACTTTTTCCCTGATACACCCTTCCCCCACTAGGTCACAAAAGAGATTACATCATTAAACCATTACTAATTAGTAATTAAAAAAAAAACACCATTATAAACTTGTCCATGACCAGTGCATTGAACAATGAAGTAACAATATGTAAGGCCTCAGAAAGAGGGTGTAAAAGTGCGTTGCCTTCAGAGATTTAAACAAATCTGGTAAAATTTGATTCCATCTGGTCTACAGCTTACATTACATTTAATTTAAGAAAGAATATAGGACATAACAAATTACCAAAAACAAATAAATTACAATGTGTAGTTTTACTGAGAAAGTTTTTTCCTCAGTTTGATGCCCCCCCCCCCACCTCTTGATGCCCCGTGCGGCCCGAACCACCCGCACATTGCTATCTACGCCACTGCCCCTCGGTACTGAAGCCAAGCACTTTACTACCACTTAGTCCAGACGCCCCCCACCCCCTTAATAAGATCATTCATCTAAACGTATATTGTTTTCTTTCCCCCCAGCAAAAAATTGATCTGTACAAACAAAAAAGTGAAACTTGTCAGAAACGGTTAGCGGAACAAAGCAAAATCTTGGACGAGTTTATTTCCAATATTCAAAAAGTTGTCACGTTAGTATTAGCTCCCTTTTTTGTCTTCTACGTTTCGGATGTTCTTTCATGAGATTAGCTCAGCTCTCGTCCAGACATCTTCTCTATCTTTCACTTTCTCTCTTTCACTTTTTCTTTCCATCTCTCTCTTTCTGTCTCTCTTTCTGTCTCTCTTTCTGTCTCTCTTTCTTTCTCTCTCTGTCTGCCTCTCTCTTTCTGTCTCTCTTTCTGTCTCTCTTTCTGTCTCTCTTTCTGTCTCTCTTTCTGTCTCTCTTTCTCTTTCTCTCTTTCTTTCTCTCTCTGTCTGCCTCTCTCTTTCTCTCTTTCACTTTTTCTTTCCATCTCTCTCTTTCTCTCTCTTTCTTTCTCTCTCTCTTTCACTTTTTCTTTACATCTCTCTCTCTCTCTCTCTCTTTCTCTCTCTCTTTCTGTCTGCCTCTCTCTTTCTCTCTCTATTTCTGTCTGCCTCTCTCTTTCTCTTTCTCTCTCTCTTTCTCTCTCTTTCCATCTCTCTCTCTTTCTCTCTCCCTTTTTCTGTCTGCCTCTCTTTCTCTACCTCTTTCTGTCTTTCTCTTTCACTCTCTGTCTCTCTTTATCTCTACTCTCTTTCACTCTTTCTCTTTTTCTTCTGTTCTCTTTCTCCCCCCCCCCCCCCCATCTGAACTACATTCTAGATTGACTGTCATTGTTTAGACCTGTCACAGTGTCACAATAGAAGAGTCTCGTCGTTTATCATTTTTTCTTAAACGTTGAAAGCGGTGTTAGATTTTCCTAGAGGCCAAACATGCTAAAGATTAGGGGCCCCTAAAAATGGTTCCAGGGATATTTTCAATCATTTTAAAGAGAGAGCAAAGAAAAACCTCCTTAAGTTGATTACAATAAGTCCCATATCTCAAATAGAGTGGGGCCTTTTCAAATATAACTCCGGTTCTGGTCATTAATTTTGCGACATATCTAATTTTCGGGATATTTCTGTCTTGTATAATCCTCTTAGCGTGTAGGCAGACGTGGAAATGTTGATTTGAGGTCAAGGTCTTCGATCCCACCCTTTTAAATCTCTACGGAAATAGCAAACATGTGATTTGATTTTCTTATAATTCAGTTTAATGCACTTTATTCAACCAGTTGTATACCACATTTACACAGAGAATAATAATATTAATTAAGCCCCTTTTAAAGTTGTAAGATTGGCATCCACTATAAACATCGATTGTGTAAGGGTTTGGGCATTATTAGTTTGTTTTCCTAAAGTCTAAAAAGTTGCCAACTTGAATGTTTTATGGCTGGAGTAACAAAAGAAGTGGCTAGAAATGATGTCTTGAGCACTCTTGAGGTCGTGTCAGTAACTGTTGTGCGAAACTATCTAGAGTAGCTTTGTGTGTGTGTGCTTGTACTATGTTTATGATCGTACAAGCATTCATGTTTGAGAGGAGGAGGAGAGAGAGGGGGGAGGAGGAAAGAGAGAGAAATAGAATTGAAAGTGAGAATAAGAGACAGTAGAAATGAACGTTAAAAAAGAGGGAGAGAATAAAAGACAGAGAGAAAGAAAGGGAGGGGGATAGAAAGAGAGTGAGAGAGATAAAGCACCTAATTTAGTTATATTAAAACGTCTAAGAATTGTGTCTGTCTGTCTGTCTGTTTCGTTTTGCCTTTCTACTTCTTATTCTTCTGGGAGGCGAGGTGGCTGAGCTGTAAAAGCGCTTGGCTTCTGAACAGGGGACTGGGGCTCGAATCCTGGTGAAGACTGGGATTTTTAATTTCGGGATCTTCGGGTGCCTCTGAGTCCACCCAGCTCTAATGGGTACCTGGCATTAGTTAGAGAAAAGTAAAGGTGGTTGGTCGTTGTGCTGGCCACATGACACCCTTGTTAACCGTAGGCCACAGAATCAGATGACCTTTACATCATCTGCCCTATAGACCACAAGGTCCGAAAGGGGAACTTTTTATTCTTCTGAATCGAAGAGTCAAGATTAAAATAGACAACAGATTACGAAAAGGTCTTATTGGTCAATTTTTTAATCTCTCAGCCACCGAGGCAATAGTCTCCAATGTATCTCTTTCTCTCTCTCTCTCTCTCTCTCTCTCTCTCTCTTATGATCTATCTCTCTCTCGCTCTAAAAATCTCTAAATTCGTCTTTAAATGTGTACTTGAAAGTTGGTCGTTGAGGTGGACACTCGACATCGTTGTCGACCGTTTGAGTTTGAAAAATGAATCCACTTACATTCTTCTGCGATATAAATCTCTCTATAAAAATATTCACTGGTCTGAGACGAAAAGATACAAATTCTTCGAAGCAGTGTAGCGTCACAGGTTATGCAAGTGTGTTTTGGCCTATGGTTCAGAGACAATTGATTTAAAGACAGTTCGGTTCCTTACAAATGGTTCACTTTGGCTCATTCAAGACATTTTGAGAGACTATACTGGCGGTTAACCCAGAACCGGATGGCTAACTGGTTGTGTGGTATATGCTGTCGTCTCCATAGTGCCTGGTTCGAACCTGACTGCCTCTCCGGTGTCCTACAGGAGGATGTAGTAAACTTCATTTCCGCAGGAACATCCGAAGCAAACAAACAACTGGTTCCCCGATACCTTTTTCACCAAACAATGTGTCACAAGACGAGTGGCTCTTTGAGTTAGAGCCATTTTGTTTGTCAGCCAGTCAGAGGTGGCATTGGCAGAGCGCAGGGCCTTGGGCGAATGTCAGATGCGGTGCCATGAACCTAAATATACAGAAATATTGAGTAACAAATACTAATTAATGAGAACTGATCTGGATTTCGAAATCTACGATCGCGGCCCCTCCCCCCTCAGGCGCGGGGCCTGGAGCGGTTGCCCCACTTGCCACCTTCTAGGGCCGCAACTGCAAGCAGTTGTCTTCTGTAAACTATTTGTCTGTGAAACTTTTCGTGTGTAAACCATTTGTATGTAAACCAGTTGTCTGTAAACCATTTGCATGTGAATCAGTTGTCTATAAACCAGTTGTATGTGAACCAGTTGTCTCAGAACCAGTTGCCTGTCAACCATTAGTTTGTGAAGCAGTTGTCTGTTGTGACACCATCCAGCCCATTCACTGCGTTTTTTCCTTGAGTTGCTAAGGTTACTGAAGTTAAACAAGAACTCGCTTGGAGATCTGGTCGAGAAAGATGGGAGCATCAAAGATCGTAATGTCCTGGCAGTCATGACCATCATCGAGAAGGAGCTGAGTGACCACATGAAGGACTATTACATGGTGGAGCTCTCGGTGAGTATCCTGGTCACGTTAACAGTGTTAGCCCTAAACAAAGTGTTGTAAGTTGTATCTTGTTTCTCTCCCCTTGCGTAGCTCTTCCAAACGTGTCTCTAACAACCAAAACAAAAGCTTATAAAAAGTGTATCGATTAGTTTGGATCAGTCGTGTAATTAAATGTGTAATAGATCAAGACTAACAATAATAGATCTGTGCGATTACAAATATTTTTACCAATTGTTTTTGTTTAGCGCAATTTCATGCATTTAGCTTTCTCAGTGCGCTATGGTCCTATCATTTGTCTGGACACGATGGGAAGTATTGAAGGAGAAATAACGGGGCATTTAGGTGATCGCTTTTTTAAAAAATGTATTGTAACGAATCTCAATATTCAAGCTCTCTGCAACTGCACTATAGACACTACCAACTTAAAGAACTTGATAACTCGGGTTCCAAATTATCGTAAAAGTTTAATTCTCTAGATATCGTCGTATCAACTCTGTACTGTAGGACGAACTCTACCTGGCTTCGTTGAACTTTGCCGTAACGTAGGGAACTGACTCGTAGATCAGGAAGTCGTGACTGACTCCGCCCCTTATATAGGGTCCCCGCTGGCCTTCTAGAAACCAGATCCTTCCCGAACTGTCTTGGCTGACCGTCGTAGCTCGTCAAGGTTGACCACTCGTCTAGCGCTGGCCTGCGGCGATTTGCGTCGGCTGTCTGCACACTTCACTACCCCCATCTGTGTCACTACCAGGTTTACTACAGTATTTGTTTTTAAAAGGTGAACGACCTGGATTCGAACTCATGAGTTAAAGGCTTTCCTGGTTTTTCAAGCCAACACCGTAACCACTTTGCTAGAGAAGTCTAAAAGATTTTATAGTTATCTATTCTTTTTATTTTCATGTTTATGTTCGCTTAGCCTAAAATGGCGACCTACAAAGGGGACTAATTCAGCTTATACCACCACTTCAGTCAAGTACAGTTTCCTTCCCTTGTTTGATATAACAAACAAAATAATTAATTTCCAATATTTAATTAAGAAATTAATAAACTTTTTAAAATTGATTCTTGTGTTGTCAGGTAAAAGAAATAAGTGTGCAAAATTTCAGCTTGATCCGAGATTAGGTCTGGGAGAAATAAAGTGTACAGATTTTGTACCAAGCAGCGTGTGCTGATATAAGTTTGTTACAACAAATGTGTCTTGTATTTAATCTCTAGACTCGAGCTGTCATCCGGGCCAAGACGGAGTTCTCCAGCGAAGAAAAGATGCTAACTCGCATCCCTTCTTTCCGCATCGGACCACACACGGCCCCAAGAGTTGTGCCGACCAATTTGTTGTAAGTACCAAACGGCAAGTGCGTGTTTAATTAATATTTGTGCATTTGTTTAAGTTTTATTATCCCAACTCTGGATAGTTTGGAAAGATTCAGCACTGGCTCATTCACTAAGTTTCTAGGGAGAAGTGTCATGATACAATAAGCAGTGTGCAGTGTGTCCTAATCATTCCATCTTTACCTCGGCATGCAATTATGTTGAATATTTGTAAGTACTGTGAAACGCAGTGGATTGTATATAGGTACTGTGAAACCAGTGGATTATATGGAAGTACTGTAAAACGCAGTGGATTGTATGGAAGTATTGTGAAGCAAAGTGGATTATATGGAAGTACTGTGAAATGAAGTGGATTATATGGAAGTACTATGAAACGAAGTGGATTATATGGAAGTACTATGAAATGAAGTGGATTATATGGAAGTACATTGAAACGCAGGGGATTTAATGAGAAGTACATTGAAATGCAGTGGATTGTATGGAAATATTGTGAAGCAAAGTGGATTATATGAAAGTACTGTGAAACGCAGTGGATTATATGGAAGTACTGCAAAACCCAGTGGATTATATGGAAGTACATTGGATTATATGAAAGTACATTGGATTATATGGAAGTACATTTTGAAACGCAGTGGAAGTACTGTGAAGCAAAGTGGATTATCATTATATGGAAGTACTGCGAAATGAAGTGGATTATATGGAATTCATTGAAATGCAGTGGATTGTATGGGAGTACTGTGAAGCAAAGTGGATTATATGGAAGTACTGCGAAACGAAGTGGATTATAAGGAAGTAATGTTAAGGAATGCAGGAGTCGCAGTGGCTGAGTGGTGAAGCGCGTGGCTTCCGAACTGGGTTTGAATCCTGGTGAAGACTGGGATTTTTACTTTAAGGATTTTAGGGGCGTCTGACTCCACCCTGCTCTAATCGGTATCTGACATTAGTTGAGGAAAGTAAAGGTGGTTGGTCGTTGTGCTGACCACATGATACTCTCGTTAACCGTGGGCCACAGAAACAGATGACTTTTACATTATCTGCCACATAAATCACTAGCTCTGAAAGGGGAACTTTACTTTTTTTTTATTACTGTGAAGTGCAGTGGATTGTATGGAAGTACTGGAAAAGGAAGTGCATTATATGAAAGTACAGTGAAGTACATTTTGTCAAGATGCATTCTAAGTACTTTAATAAAGAAAACTAAAATAATATGTATATGTTACAAACTGAAAATTTGTTTATTGAAATATTGATACAGTACTATGTTCATGATAACGTTAATGACTATATGAGACATTTAGAAAAGAATGTACTCATCAGGCTATAGAAACGATGTAAACTTGTGTATTATGTAATATGCAATTTCAGGAAAGAAAAAGAAGACATTGATGAAGTCAAGAATGCCCAACTCATGAACCACGACGAAGCAAGAGATTTTGTGGTCAAATCGATGCTAGAGAAAAAAATGGGGGCTTCAGTCAGACAGCTCAGCCACGAGAAAAGCTACAATGATCTCCCCTGGATGAAGAAACCAGAGGCCAAACAATAAACAGCATACAAGCCTCTCGGCATAATATTTATTCGGTTACATCCCTTTGAATAAAGGACCATGATCATATATTTTATACTGCTCATTTTTAGTGCTAAAAATGAACCATACATGTATTAAGCTGGGCTGGACTAAAGCGGATGGAGGCCCCAAGCAAGATTCTTTTATCCTACCCTTCATCTAAAACTTTAATCTGTTAAAGTTGGACTTTATTCTTAGTGTTAAGTAAAGCTCTATTTTTTTTCTCTATTTTTTTAATGAAGATGTATCAGTTGAAATAGTTTACTTTTCAAACCAATGTCATGTTCACTTTGCCTCACAATGTGTTAAAGTAAAAATCAACCCAACCCATCCTAAACATAATCTTGGAAATGTACTAATAAATTTAGCCTCAAATTTGTAGTGATTATGTATTTTTTCTTGTGTAAACCATTCGTCAGCCTGTAGGTAAATTTTTCTTAGTTTGTGAAGGCCTTCAAAGAGGGGGGAGGTCCCGGGCAGCTGCTCAATGTGCAGTGCTGTAATTCGGCCTTGTATGCACTGGACTATATAGAAATGGGAATATTGTAATTGTTAGAGCCTATATATTAAAACGTAAACACGTTTATATTGGTAAATCAAAACAGCTGACATTGTTTAATATCGTCTATTTTTTTTTATACATGGGAACATATCTAGTATGATAGACAATACAATACATTAATGTATATTATAAATTGGGTTTAAAATTCATTCATCGTGCTAGCATAAGACGTACCTTGTTATCTGGCTACCAAGAAAATTATAAATTCTATATATTGTCTTCCGAGACAGTGTTGCCCAAATACGGTCAGCCGGACAGATTCGATCCTCTCAAAAGTAAATGTATTTTTACGTACGTTACAGTCCTACGTCCATCTCTGATGAATTGGTGCCATTTATTTATTTATTTAACTTTTTTTTTAGTTTATTTAGTTATTAATTATTTATTTATTTAGTTAGTTAGTTAGTTTTATTTATTTTTTTATTGTAAATTTATGCTCTCTGGCCACTATTTGTTTGTCATCAAACGGAAGCAGCTTGATTTTTTTTTCCTTCTTTTTTTTTTTTAATTTGACTATGACGTATGCTCAAAGAGGCGCCCAAATTGATTGCAAAGAGATTTAGAGTAACAGTTCTTTGATTTTCCGAAACATCTTTCTTTGTACTAGATACTCACTGCCCATATCTTCGTAAGCTTTTGAAATGTTCGCGCGAAAGGAACACTTAAACACAACCTATATATTCCTAGTTATAACTTCCAAACGATTTCCAGCCATCTACGTCATCAAATCATGACGCGATCTAGCGATGACGTCATCAATCTATGATGCTGCGGGCAGTCTGACTTTTCATCCTTATATTCAAACTTTCAGTACACTAGCGATGCTCAATCTGAGGCAGTGAAAAAAAAAGGGGGGGGGGGGCGGCTATCAATATACAACACGCGTCTGTCGGGATTCGTCACAACATCAACAGAAAATAATCGATTCCACTAGAATCGAACCTCAGCTGCTACATTTAACACTGTAAGTTTCGAATGACCGGGTTAGCTTCGCGTCACGGTTGCGCCGTGGCTTGGTCATCGCAGCAATAGTCATGTTTTTTTTTTTTTATTGCTTGGCTTCTACAGTGAAGTGGAGTTCTGTGGTTTCGACCACCGCCCCTACCCTCGTATTCCCACTGTTTTGCTATGTTATCTAGACAATTATGTCGCGATATTTATTTGGCGTTTCAACTAGTTGATAAGTGTTGATAAGTGTCCACGCGAATGTTTTCTAATACTGTATTCTGTGCATGTACGTATACAGAGGCGGAGATGGGAATTTTCCATCGTTTGGGGGTCCTGGGGGGCTTGACCTCTTTGGTGGGGCCTTGCATTTTGAGTAATATTTAATTTTAAATTAAAAAACACTCAAGTGGCTAATTCTTCCTCTCCTCCCCCACCATAGCTACGCCACTGTACATCTATAATGCATATTATGAACTTCTATTAACGATTTTGAGAGAAATATATTTATGTGTTAAGAAAAAATTTGTTATTAATATTTTTTTTAAGGGGGGGCATTAGGTTTCTTTTTTTTTTTTTTTGGTTTGGGGGGGGGGGGGGGGCTTTATACCGTTTTGTTTGATGGACACCAACCACTGATTGTTTCCAATTAATATCTGACCACAGAATGAGACAGTTAAAGGTCACCCACAAGGGCCGCGGGATATGCATTTGAGACCAATAGAAAATCCGCTGCCGATGACACGCAGACGGCTAATAGGAAATCTTAATCGACCACCGACGGACAATGGTTATGCTTGCCCTGCATGTGGCAAAATATGTAGATCACAGCTGGGGCTGCGTATCCGCGGGAAATATTGTATTCCTCATAAATCTATGGACTCGAAGACAAGCCTTATTATTACTGTGTATACGGCTAAATTGTCTTGGTAGTTCAAAATGATTAAAAATTACCATGCATGCGATTATCTGGAAAGTTTGGCGAAATTAACGAGAATTCCTACATTGACATAGCTGAATAGTGCCACTTATGACTTTTACTCCAGATATCTATTTGTTTTGTGCTTTTCATTTAGTGAAAGGCCATTTGCATATAAAAACATTGTGCTGAAATAAAAGTAACGGGAAAATGAATTTGAAAAACACTTCAGTTTTCCTCTTGCAATTCCACCTCACCGCAGGTCATGAAAATTAGTTTATGCATTTACATGTAAACCATTTGTTTAAAACATGAAAAATAACTCAAAACCTAAAAGGAAATCACCGTTTTTGCCTTATAATGATGCCAAAGTTATCTTATGTACGTGTTTCCAAAATTACGGCCAGCCGGACAGATTCGGTCCTCCTAAATGTCAGTAAAGTGTATAAATTTCACTCCCTAGTTTCTTTAAATGTATATATACGTACGTCAAGGCCCTCAATTTTTCTCTGATGAATTGGTATCTTCAACTCTGAAGGAACATCCGAAATATGTAAAACATTTTTTTTACAAACATTTAACATTTGTGCGTTTTTGAAATCGCACTCTGATTGTAGACTAGAATCTACCAGGAAAAGTGAACAGATCCTTACTAGTTTTTGGAACATGATAATAATTCAACCAAAGCAGGACGTTTTGGCGCCGCCGTTTTGGCGCGAGCCGATTTGGCGACGGGACGTTTTGGCGCGAAATACATTATGTACGTTTATTGTATTATTTCTTTTAAAAGAATTATTCATATCTATGTTTTACATGAGCGTTTGTGTTAAGACATATTTTTCCCGAACTAAATGTAAATGTGTGTTTGATTTTGACATCATTTTCTTTAATAAACATTTTGGCTTGTGTTTGTTTGTTTATTAAGAGGCACACTTTTAGTTTGAAAAAAGTTTTTTAAGCTATTACTTTAAAAATAAAAACAAAATGAAACGATGATAGACTAAAAATTGATGCAATTATTTGTTGACATTAACATTGATTTATTTAATGACTGTATGGTATCTCCAGCTATACATACCAAACACTTGCTAATAATAAGTAAAAATATAATTCATGTACCATGTTTCTCAAAATACTTTAAGTTAAGTATACATAAATACCATGGTTATTTACCTAAGTCGCTGGAATTCAAGGGTTCATTAAAAAAAAAAGCTACGTGCTTATTAAATTATCGTCAAATGATATCTCGAGCCAAAACGTCCTGTCGCCAAAACGGCGGCGCCAAAACGTCACGTACCGAAATTCAACATATTTGATCTCTATATAAAGTGTGGCTTTTTTTAAAAAGAACACATAAACGCCATTATAAAAAAAATATGACGGCATTCTTGGTTTCAGAAACAAATAAAAGATTGTTAAACTATGCCTAGAGATTGATGGATTCAGTGGGAATATTTATCATAAAGAGACACGAAAATGAATCGGCGGTAAGCTTATGGTACTTAAACATCTAAAATGCAAATAAAAGTAATCTCGTTTTGGAGACGGCTGCCTTCGGAAGAATCCCGACATGTGAGGACATACATTTCTACAACAGAGAACAATAGCCATGATGTCTACAGCAGGAAATTAATTCCAGTTATCTTATTCATGGTAAACCAGTAACACAGACTAAATAAGCAAAATACTTGGGTGTTATGATAAATGAAAAACTGTAATGAAATCCCCATATTGATAAAACTATTTAAAAAATCAAACAGAGCATTACGGTATATTAAAAGAAATTTCTATAAATCAAATAAGGGGTAAACCGTGGTCGAGAGGCTAAGTGCGCTTGAACTTGGCTTGTCTTGGCTACCTAACCCCCCCCCCCCCCCCCCAACTGGTCCACAAATGAGATTGGACCAAAGCGCTCTGAGCATGCTATAAGCATGAAAGTAGCTATATAAAAGCTATAATAATAATAATAAAATTAATAATCAATAGTTGTAAAAGTGGTGTATTTTTATGAAAAACTGCTTGCATAGTTGATTTTAAAAATTAAATTTTTACATACAGAAAAGAATACACTGCATCAGAACTTTGAAAGGTCTAAAATATCATGATTTCGGATTTTAATAATATCTTTTCTAGTTTACGAGATCTAAACGGGACGGACGAACTGACATTCCATACAAAACTAATAGCGTCTTTTTCCCTTTCGGGCCGCTAAAAATGGATCCCCTAATAATTTAAAAGCGTATTTTAAATAAATACATCTTTAACCTTAAGAAATTTGTAATACAAAAGTTTAAGCTATATATTACTGCTCATACGAAGTGGAATTTACATCTAACAAGATGCATTATGTTAAATATTGTAAATAGATACACATTCTAGGTTCCAGTATGGCCGCTCGTATTCGTGTCATTGTATCTAGTATGCATATTACCTGCTCAAACATCTCAAAATTCTTAAAACAATATTTAGAAGAATGTAAATATAGGCTACTAGCCGGATATTACGTGCGCCTGCGGGCCTTAGTTTGTGTATTACTGATGTACTGGATGGGAGTAGTCTCTCTAATCCCCATGTTCTCCATTCAGACCTTGCGGCCTACAGGGCAGATGGTTTGATGTTTGTAAACCATCTGTTTCTGTGGCCTACGGTCAACAAGGGTGTCATGTGGCCAGCACAACGACCAACCGCCAATGTCAGGTATCCATTAGAACTGAGAGGACTCAGAGGCGCCCAAAGATCCCGAAATAAAAAATTCCAGCCTTTACCAGGATTCGAACTCGGGACCATCGGTTCGGAATGCCAAGTGCTTTACCGCTAAGCTACCGCACCACCTGGATTGGATTTAGATCTATCTCAAGCATCGAGAATGTTTCCTTTACATTAAAAACAAAAAAATGTTTCCGCGAAAATAAAAAAACAAGTAGAAAAGTGAAAATGGGTTTACCGTTTAACCGACATATTCATATCCAATGTAAAATACTGAGAAAAACGGCTTTACCCGATTTGTTAAAAAAAAATGTATTCTTTAATCCATACACCTTTCCTTTAATTCTATATATTAGATACTAACTAACGAAGCTAGGCTCACCTGGGGGGGGGGGGGGAAGGGGAGGAAAATTAAATTGCTAAAGAACTTATAATGACTATTAATGTTTTGGGGGTTGCGCTAGCTGACTGGTAAATCGCTTGGCTTTGAGCCGAAAAGATTCGGGTTCGAATCTCGATGTAAATTTGAAGTCTAAATTTCGAGACCCTGAGGGCGCTCCACCCAACTGGAATGGGTACCTAACTTTTGTTGGGGGTTGGTCGTTGAAACAGCCACAGAAACAGAGAATCCCATTCTATAGATCAAATGATCAAAAAGGTTACTTTTCTTTTTTTTTTTTTTTGGTTTAAAAATGATTTACCTACGGAGTACCAGAAAATAATATTTGGCAAATAATACATAATATCTGGACTTAAAAGGGCCCTTATTAATCAAATAGCTTAGGGCCCTATAAATTCTAAATCCTGGTTATATGTGGGCTGAGTACCCCGCAATTGTCAATGCAATCTATCTGTTAGTTTGTATGTAATGAAATGCCTGAGCCCTACTGGCTCACAGGGGCCGACCTCGAGATTGAGCAAGCTGTTAATAGATACATTTACAAAATGCAAACCCAAACGATTAAAAATCTTTGAAATAATCAAATAGCGTTTATTGAAAGTCAGTTACATGTTTTAAATGTCAAGATATGAAAAACAATATATATTCAAGAAAGAATCATTTTTAGATGTAGACATTGCCAGACGTAAAGAGATATGTAGAGTCCTAATAGCATTCACTGTTCTTAAAAAAAAAATCGTTTCCAAACTAGAAAAATATTTAAACTGTAAGGCACACAAAAACATGGCTGACTACAACTATTTGTTTGATGCAACTCTTCTGCGTTCAATTAATATAAAAGTTTCAATAAAAGGCAGGAAGAAGCAATGAGTTCATGAATCGAGGTTCAAAATTCATTTGGTTGTGTCTCTTTAACGTGCGCTGTAATGCTGTACACTGTTTATTAATCTCTAACCCCTCGCCCTATTTGTTGTGACGTAATTTATAGACGCTCAGAAAAATACTTTTGACGCTTAGCAATTAAAAGGTTGAATTAATAGAATTAGATTCCAGATATCAAGTTGAACTCTGGTATATTCGAAATATCTTTAAATATTGTCACTGGGTAAATTCATACACACGGCATTGAATTTGCAGAAAAGCCTAGATAGAAAATATGATCATATTTTTACGTGATAATTCAAATGTGTTGACTCTTGTTTCAGGGGAGTGTAAGATTGTTAAAGCCGTGTAGATCGTTGTAAAGATCCAATTAAAAAAAAAGATGTCAAGATATGTAAATTTACTAAAGACCAGTATGCGCAATGCTCAGAACTGCTAGTAGTCTGAACTAATGACCAGGGTAGAGAGGCCCCTGTAATCTAGCCAACCACCAACAAGTCAGCTTCTTTTAGCAAGTTTAATAATAAAAAAAAATGTGCTGGACAAAATGTTTGATATATTTTTTGTTGACATGTGTGTGTTTGTGTGTCTCCGTGTGTGTGCAAGTGTGTCTGAGTGTGTATCTAAGCGTGAGTTTGAGTGTGTGTCTGAGTGTGTGTGTGTGTCTGAGTGTGTGTGTCTGAGTGTGGAATGGCGGATAAATAAAGAGCTGCTCACGGTTAAAAAAAACAACTTTCCTCTACAGTCGGGGGAGGGGAAGGTGTTGGAGAGTAGACACATTTTGGAGCAGGCGTGTTTCTTTCATTCCTACTCCGCTGTGTATACGTGATTTTGACTATTTTCGCTTAAGTTTGTGTCCGTAGTCACTGCGAAGCGTCCGAAGTCTTTGCGAGGCGTCCGTAGCCAGTGTTAAGCGCCAAATCGTCCTCTAAGAAGATTCAAGTAAAAACTGGGACAACTGGTTACATTCTAATAGCATCGAATACTTTTGACATCGCTGTTGTAGAATTTCTATGATATTTCTATGAAATAGATCAGACTTTAATTTCCCGCGCTTAGATTTTTTTTTCTCCGCAGCCATGCAACCAATCAGAACACAGTATAAGGGTTAGCAGACGACAAGGTGTAAGGATACAGAAATAAAGATAATGGCAGATATATATGTAAAATATATGCATATATCTTGTCAACGTGGACTCCAGAATGTAAAACACGTTTTAAAAAAAAAGGCAAATAATAAAATAATTATGTAAATAACATGCACTTACTCTAAATACAATATTTTGATAATAACTTCATTACATACATTTAAATAACAAAGGTGTCTAGGTTTCGAAAACAACGCAACAACTCTACAGTTAAATATGCATGTAAAAGCTTACTCTAGTATTGCTACAGAATATAGTAGACCAACATGAATGTCACTAGAATGGTTATTAAATATATACATAGAAAAACATAGAAGGTAGCAGAGGAAAGGCATAATTTAAACCACAGATGTGTGTAGGTTTATTGAGAGAATCAAGGCTACACAGAACAACACAATGTTAGGAACTACTAAACGAAGCTTTCGTATTGAATATTATTGTCTCATAAATGAGAAGTCGATATTACAATCTGAAGGAATAACAATACCGGTAGCTTTAGTGTTTGCTTTGTTTCTTTCAAATCGATACTCGTTACAAATCGATACTTTCACGGTCCACCGAATGAATTAGCGCCTGAGATTAAATTACATCTTCGTTTTGTATTCGACTTTAGATTATACACGATGGCAAAGTGGAATGGATAACACACACACACACACAAAGAAAAACGCACGTAATTTGCTATTTCCTTCTTTGTATTAATTGTTTCTGTTTAAAGTTAACATCGCTAACGTATACATTGTTTTAAGTAGAGCCGTGCATTTTTAAAAAGATTTTAACTTTGGTTCGGCTGCACTTTACACAATTCAGAGGCGGCCTTGGGAAGGGGGGGGGGGTAAGTGGGGCACCCACCCAGGGGGGTGGCGAGAAAGAAAATTGTTAGTCATCTGCCGATCATAAAATTATTCCTGGCCCTGCTATAGCAGACTCTGTGCACATTCAGTTTAATCTCTAGTAACAAGCTCCTTAAACCACAAACAGAGATCCACGACCCTGCATAGAACTATCTAGTGAACAAAAAGGTGCATGTTGAAGTTATGAAGATAACTTTGAGGTAAAGTCCGATTATGCTCTTTAACAAAAAAAAAAAAACACAAATAAATGACAAGGGGGAACAAAATACTTGCCAAGCTATTTGAACGTAACAAATATATTCTACTATTTGTACAACAAATGTTTACATAGTGAAATCAGCACAGACGAAAACATCTACCAAGCCAAAGTTAAAGTAGTAGTGTGTCTATAGCTATGGATTTATGTAATGTATAGGGCGCGCTACCTTGAAAATATTTCTAAAAAAACAAAAAAAAAACAAGATAATCCTAACCTATGCTTACGAAGTATATAGTCTATTCAATTGTAATGATATTAAGAATCCTCCTCCCTTAAATCAAAATTCCAGCGCAAGTCTCTAGTCACCCCCCCCCCCCCAAAAAAAAAAAACAACAACCTGTCCAGTGTGCAGCCGAACATTCCGAACTCACATAGGTCTCACCAGCCACATGAGGAAGCACAAAGCTCCAGTGCAAAGCCCTCAGCCCACTGGATGACAAAAGTGGTCATCATCGAATCACGATGGACGATTTATATATATATATATATATATTAAGTATTGTGCTTGTTTCAAGTCTTACTTATAACAATAAAGATCTTATCTTTATAATTTGTGAATGTTTTCACGACGTCCAACCGCCTTTACTTTTTCCCAACTAATGTCAGGTAGCCATTAGAGTAGGGGAGACTCAGGGGCGTACTAAAATATCAGTGAAGACTGCGCATATGTAGAAATACATTATTTTCGATTACTTTGTTGTTAAAGGGCGAAAAATCTTAATAATTGGCATTTTGTCTGGGCACTTTTTAGGGGGCGGGGGTAACCTTTGAAAATTAAGACTTAAGAAAAAAATACGAGGAAACAAAAAAAGGCCAGTTCATGAGGTCAAACTAAGTACCTTTAAGACCCTATCTCACTTCTGTACCTGACCTTACAAAACATCCGAAGTGTGCGTCCACCTATGGGAATTCCCAGAACTATTTTTAAACATTTTCTGGACAGTTTTTTTTTAAAGCTTCTAAAAAGTGTTGTTTTTTTTTAAACTTTAGTACACTTAAAAAAAAAGAGGAGGGAAATAACATCCATGTTTGCTCAAAGTGAGGCAAGCAAATACTACGTCACTGATCACGTGGTGTGTGTAGATGTGCTGATGGGATAACGTAGAATTTACCAGAATGAAAGCACGCGAGGCCATACAGCCGAAGCGTATAAAAGCTTGCGTGTTATTTTAAACCAAACGAAGGTTTGCCCATCTCTGAGTAAATGAAGATTTTTTTTTTAAAGTGATAGCAAATTCAGCTTCTAAACAATAACAACTAAAGTAAACGAAACGAAATTTCAAAACTTTGGGTGTTTACAGTCAGAGAACGAAACAAAACATTAGATCTTGACACTCAAAAAAATATGGTTATAATTAGTTTGTACAACTTGTTCAAAAAGAATTACCTCTATTAACTAATTGACTTAATGACTTTTATGTCTATTTAATATTTGTTAAGTGCTCTTCACTTTTTTACTTCTTTAATGCACGGAAAGAAAGGAATGCTCACAGACCTATATATATATTAAGTCTAGACTGGACATGGAGATCTTTTAACACTACAACAAATTTTTTTATAAAAAGTTGAAACAAGGCGTTGTTTTGTAAAGTAGTTTATAAGAAGTAAAGTTGTTTTTTTTATTTTCAACCCTAACCTATGTAACATATAATTTAATGTTTAGATCTAGATCTAGTAATTGAACATCGAAAATAAGCGCACTCTCGTCTCATAATTATTATTTTGCAATTTTGCAATTCTTTGATACACAATCTAAAAAGATCTAGATAATCTTTTTAAATGCACATAAGATGACTAAAATCAATAGACGTAAATTATTTGGATCTAGGATTTCTAATGGAAACTAACAGGAAATGGCTTTATTTCATGAATTTGCGCGAATATATAGTTCTGTGATTAATACATAAAAATATATATATATATAGGTCTGTGAGTTGATCAACCGCGGATAAGAATTCGTTTCCGTTTTCCAGTCTAGATATAATATATAGAGGTCTGTAGGAATGCCTCACAGTAAATGAAAATGTTTATATATTTTAGCATAGACTGTTATGAGGTGAGAGGCCTCGATGACTGTCTGAAGAATTCACTCTGCTGATAATAAGGACATTGTTGATTTGATTGAAATATGGAAGATTGGCATGTGGTTGACAGAGATGTCAATGTTTGACACGTGGATGATTGAGACATGGATAATTGACGTGTGAATGACCAAGATGTCAATGTTTGGACATGTGGGTAACCGAGATATCATTGTTTGATATGTGAATGATTAAGATGTGGATAATTGAGATTTTGGTGATTGAGGTGTGGATGACAGAGATGTCAACGCTTGACATGTTGATGATTGGGTACTGGCTAATTAAAATTTGGATGATTGAGATGTAAATGATTGAGATGTGGAAGATTGGCATGTGGATGATTGAGATGCGGATAAGCTTACCATGTAGTGTGTATTTTAGTAAGACGAACATTTTTACTCATAAACTCATTCTTAACTCAAACACACAAGATTTTACATAAATGAGTACAAGTCAAAGATATAAACACATTAAATAATTAATTAAATAATATTCATAGCGCTAAAAAAACTTAAATCCCAGAATATGATATCTCTATATCTATAACATATCTAGCAGTACTAAAAACAGCCAAAATTGGCAGCAGTAACGCATCAGACCATTAGACTTAGTATTACAATCACATATTGCATGTATCAACCGATTAGATTAGTCAACACAAAAATAGAAACATCTATTGAATCCAGTAAACACAAAACTTGTAATAACTTGATAATATACATGTCATATTATGTGTCACAAAAATGTGTTCATTAAATATATGGTCAAAAAGGTTCCGTTGCAAGGCGTAGGTACTAGGCACCTGCGCCCTTGCTAGTTTGTGAAAGTAGAGAGTAGAAGATAGATATATGTCAAAACCAAGAACAATACATAGACAAAATGTATGTTAGCATACAGACATAGACAAGATAAACAGTTTAGAGATAAAGAATATAAATAATTCAAGTATATAAATAGAATTTAGTTATGGAAGTCAAGATATGCAATTCAAGCTCACATTATTTATTATCGGCCCCATATAAATATGTATTTATAATTTTCAAGGGAGATAAACGATTGATCATAGCAGTAACATTAGTTATAGCACAACTAACCAAAGAGAATAAACAACATTTAAACATTTCTGTAATAACCGCCCACACTTTTATAGTAATATCCATTTTCCTTATCCAGCTGAACGTGTCGTTGTATAAATTAGAAATAGAATAATCAATGAAGGAAATTCCACGATGTAGATTAAAACAAGTGCTAAAGATGGAGATATAGAAAAACATCTAGCTCTACTTGGCTTGCACGTCGATGAAGTTAAAATTCCTTAGTTTAAATGTCGTAAGGACAAAGCGAGAGACACACTTTAAGACACACCATTACAATCCTGGCTATGAGATTATAGCTTAATTTTTGACCCCCGTATGAAATAATTTTTTTTCCCGAATAGGTGTGTCAGAGTTGTCGGACGTTGAAGTAAGAGCTCTGTCTCTTTGAATTCGGAACAAATGTCGCGTCCCCCATAGCTTGAATTTTGATCTCAAGACTAGTGGACTCTTTGTTTTAGGGCTGGCTTCAAACTAAGCAGCCGCCTAGGGCCTCCAAAAGGAGGGAGCCTTGCACAGAGCTCCAAAAATTTTTTTTAGAGAAAACATTGCTAAACTTGGATCAAATCTCAAACATAGCAGAACTATAAGACTCTTCTCCTAAGTCCTCTCTGTGATTCAAGATGTCATACTGAATGCTACAGGAATAGCACTATATGAGTTTTATAGGTGGTATAAGGAACCTGTGTACGAAATTTCATGCGGATCCGTACAATGGTTTAAGAGTTCTCTTTATCAATAAGTCAGTGGTATTTCATAAACATATAGTAGATTTTATTTGTTGTTTTAGAAATAGATGCAGGAAGAGTTAAATTCATTTCGTAATGTTATTTTTCGCTTTTTTTTTATTTTCTATTTCATTGTTGGATATAAAGTATTTACGCCGTATTCAGTGTTTATTGTGAATTTTCACATCCAAGCCTTGAAAAGAAAGGCAAAATGTAGGCCCAGATAGAGTCCAGTAGTCAATGGTTTGCACTTTTACAATTTTACCTGACAAGACGAAGGAGGGACACCTGTGTACAAAGACAAAAAGCTGTGACAGAAGTCACAATGACTAATTGCCTCCGTCATCTGAAGCGAGGACTGAACAAAAAGTCCAAATTTATACCGGGTTTGGTCTGAGAGCGTGCAAAAACCTGGCATGAACATCTTAACTAAATCTTTGATACAGGAACTCTTCTGCGTACAATACACTTCAACGTTTCAAGACTAAGGCCAGGAAGAATGCTTGAATCAAGGTTCAAAGTTCATTCGGTTTTTTGTTTCGTTTACAGAAAGCTAATGACATAATTAAGCAATGAGTAGTAATCTCTAATGTTGAACAATGTCGCTGTGACTATAGGTGACAAGGAACAATTTTTAGGAGACTATTTTTTTTTCTGTGCACTTTAACTTTCTCCCGTATAAAAGAATAAACAGTCATCTGATAACACGCAAACATAAAGTAAAGATGTTATTCTTAAATCACACACACCAAAAAAAATTCTAAAAAAAATTACACTAAAAGTACAAAGATAGGATGAAGTTATTGTGGACCATCCATCCGGCGTCTCTCTACAAGTTTCTATTAGTACATAGGGAACTCTTTGTCGTTGGGGGGGATGCTGGTGTTCAGAGCGTAGGCGTCATGCGTGGTGTCCCCGCGGACCGAATGCCTGGTCTCCTCGGTGAGAGATTTCGAGAAAGCTCTCTCGTGTTTGAATTGATTCTCAAAACGACGAAAGTCTCGCGGTTGACGGCTGTCGGAGTTTTGGCCGACTTCCGAGTGGTAGCCCGCGAGACTGTCCGAGGACTCATCGAGTCCGTTTGAATTCCTTTTGGAGCCTTTTTTCTTGTCCTTTTTGTTCTTTTTGGACTTTTTCTCCTTTTTCTTGCTGCTGTGTTTGCTGCCGTAAGGAGGCACGGACTTTGGTCGTTCGCTGGTACCGTAGTAGCCATACTGCGGGACCACGTAGAATCCGTTGCTAGGAACAGGAAGACCTTTAGCTGACGTGTACCCAGGCAATGTTCCATTTTGATAGGGCAGACCGTTCTGGCGTTGGTAATACTCCGATCTTCTGCTCAGTCGAGTGAACCCCTTGGGGGCGTCGTAATCTGTGGGCGGTGTTCGCGGCCTGGAGCTGGAAACGCTAGAGTCATCTCGTACGTTGCTGGTTCGGCTTTTCCTGGAGGTAAGCCCGTTGACTCGTGATGTGTCGGGCGAAGAAGAGGAGGACGAGGCGGACCTGGAGGAAAAGCTCCTGTGCCTGGGTCTGGCGCGTGGGTCGACGTCGTAGTATACGGTGCTGGGTGGTGGCGGGACAAACACGGGGACGGGTCTTGCCCGTAAGATTGTAGCAGGGGGCGGGGGAGAAAAGAAGCGTGGCCTAGGGAAAGCGTAGATTGGCTGTGCGATTGGGGCTGGGGCCATCAACACTGGCCTCATCAGCGGGGGAGGGGGAGGTATGTAAGGCCTTAATGGAACAACGATTGGTGGCCGTGAGGGGGGTACGATGGCAGAGGCGGAATAATGAGAGGCAGCGTAGCCTGGCGTTGTTTCTACAGCTGGAATAATGACTGAGTGTGTGTCGTCCGCAACAGAGGAGGCACCGCCAAATTTGTGCAAAGCATATTTTTTAACTTGCGCATTTTTTGTGGAATAGAAATACCCCGTGGAGGGGGGCTCTTTGTAAAATGCAGGTGAGGTGTTGACCGCCATAGATTCCCCTGGTGTCAACTGTATCGGAAAGTCCGGCAGCGAGGCTGTTTCGGTCTGAAAGGAAGTGTCCACTTTAATGGGTTCATAAGTAGCCGACTGGTGACCGCTGGATAGCGTAGAATAGCCTCCGACTTTGCTTCGCTTGTCCATGATGGCGGTCCATTGGACCAAGTCCATGGCGTCTTTGGGTGTCTCTGTAATGAAGCCGTGGCACTCCAAGACTTGCCTGCCTTTTGTCCTCCTGGTGATGGCCGTAAATATGACCGGACGGTCACTGTTGTGTCCACCGGCTTCCGGTGAAGTGAGGGATACGAATCTAACTGAGAGATCTCCGGTAGAAGCGTTGCTGGTCTTGACGCACCGGACTGCGGCACACATGGTCAGCGCGGCGAAGGGAAAAAGAACCACGTTGGTGGGGTCAGTTTTGTATTTAAGTTGGATCCCAGCAGGGACGATGGTCAGCACGGCTAAGATGCCCTGAATGTTCTCGTCATTGTCCACGGGGTACCGTGACCTCAGAGGCTGCTGAATAGCCTCAAGGCCTTCTGACGTCTCCAGAGGCACAGCACTTCCGATGTAGAGTACCTCTTTGATCAGAGGCGTGGATGGTAAGCGTTGAATAACCATTCTTTAAGTCTGGTATCTGTTGGATGAAAAATTAAAAATATGCAAATTTAATAACCCAATTGATAAGCATTAATGTCAAAAATGATAAGTGCTGTTGCTGACATTATTTACATTCCGAAAGATTGAAAACTTAACATAATTTAACATAAATAATAGTCTTCTCAAAGCCTTGAGTTTAAATATAATTTAATTTTTTTTAGGTAAATCTTTTACATTATTTCATTCAAAGAGGCCACTTTGGATATCGGCCCACCGGGCATTAGTCCGAATGCAGATTTAGCCAGTCCGCACAAGCCTTAGACTAGTAATTCCAAGTAATATCTCATGACACTTGATCCTTGCATGGAGCCTGAGTTGATCTTCATCAAAGGTAGGACCCCCAATTAGTCTTTAAGCTTGAAGGCTCAGATCTCAAAGTAAGAGACTACTTCAAATCATTACAAGTAATAATTTTTTTTTTTTTTTTTTTTTTTTTTTTTTTTTTTTGAGACAGCACTATCCGGGCCAACAAAAAAGAAGCGAAATAAAAAAATTTAAAGTGAAAGAACTGCACATTTATTGCTACATCTCTTAATATTGTAAGATTCTTTTTCCTGTTTCTATATTAAATAAGATTAACTAAGTAGAACTAATTAATTAATTATTTGGTTAATTTTCTATTGATTTATGTTTTGTTAAAGACAGTGAATAATTGTTCAAAGTTTCAACTTGATCCGAGAATGGGAAGTGGGAGAAATAACGTGTTCGAAATTTGTACCAGACAGACAGACAGACGGTGTGAATTGATATAAGCTTTGTAAAGAAAGAAAAACACGAGAAGGGCTGAGAGAGGTGGTGAATCACGGTTCTCAATTATGAAAGAAACTCCCCCGCATATCAAAAGACATCTTTACCTTTACCTTTACCTATCCCTTAGTCTGTTGGACCGTTGGGGCACCAGGCAAGATTTGTCGACCGTCTTTCTCCATTCCTCCCTTTTTTTTGCCTTGTTTAGAACCTCTCTCAATGGCAGGCCCGTCCATTCTGTCTGCCTCTTCTTCTTTTTCCAGGCACTGTTCCCTGAAGGTCGTCATGGGCTCCGATCGCTACAGTGACCCTGTCTCTGATTTCTTGGTTTGTGATGCGGTCTTTGAATGTGATGCCTAGGATCCTTCTGTAGCATCTCAATTCCATTCCTCCTCTCAAGCTCTGAATTCAACATCCACGACTCGCAAGCATATAAAAATGTGGCCATGACCAGAGAGCGCATCAGTCTAATTTTGGTGCCGAGGGCTAAGCCCTTATCTTTCCATATTATTTTAAGTTTTGAAAGGGCTGCTGTGGACTGTGCTATTCGGGCCAATAATTCGGGTTTTGTTCCCTCATCTGAGACAATAGCTCCGAGGTATTTGAAGCTGTTAACACTAGTCAGCTTTTCACCTCCAATACTGATGCCCCTTTTAAAGCCCTGATGACTATTGGTCATATCAAAAGACATCTAGATCTGTTTTAAAAAGCCGCTGCTTGAACACGATGTTCTAAGCTTGCTATCAACAGAGGCAACTAACAGCAAGGCAAAGACTCCATCGCCCTGATTGTCACACGCACTGGCCTAGTAGCTCTCTCTCTCTCTCTCTTTCTCTCTGCTACAGAATCGTTTGCCTCGAGGAACAAAGTGTGTGGGCTTATGTGTGCGTGTAAGGTTAAAGGGTGAAGAAGAAAATATGTAAGTGAATGGTTATGAACACTGCAATTTTTCTAAGATAAAACATGATTGAGACTTTAATAAGACCCTAAGCCGCGGACATAGCTGTTTGAGATGTCGGGACCCATTTTTTCTTTACTCTTCAAAATCATTATACATATCCCTGGAACCATTCCTTTGGTTGGTGTTAATAGCTAGATGATCAAAGACTTAACAAACACTTTGAGTGATCGACTAAAACGAAAGGTACTGTAATAGTTAACAAGTTGCATTCCTGGCTGCCTCCATATTGCATGGAATCGTAACAAACTGGAAAACTAAAGAGAGACTACTTCAACCAATAAGCATCATTTTAAGCATTAGACTTAATGTTCTTAACTAACAGTTGGGGCACGAGGGGGGTTCTAAGCTATAGCTTGTCTTGTCCAACAAAATTCACCCTTACCATTAAATACAGACAACCACTGACTGTGTACATAAAACTTTGTAGCGCACCAAAAGATTATCAAACTACAGTTACCTCAAATTCAAATTGAACACTTAAGTTTATAAACGATATTGTAACATTAAATTTCTTTTGCACTACTTACAATTAAAAGAAGAGGATATCTTTTAAGCTCCATCGTTTATAGTACAAAATAGTTTCAATATTGTGAGGCACGGTGGTTGAGTGGTAAAGCCTCCGAGCCGCTGGTCTCAGGTTTGAATCCCAGTGAAGACTGGGATTTTTAATTGGGCGCCTCCGAGCATGACCTCCGTGACCACCATACCACGTTGGCTGAGCTCCGAGTCCACCCAGCTCTAATGGGTGCCTGACATTAGCTAGGAAACAGTTCGTCGTTGTTTTGGCCACACGACACCCTCGTTAACCGTGGGGCACAGAAACACGCAACCCTTACGTATGGCTTACATCATCTGCACTATAGATCACTAGGTTTAACTCTTTCTCTCCGTAATTATTTACCACATTCCGGTAGAATCAACGCTGGTATCGTCAGTTAGGAGAGAAAGAGTTAAAAGGGGAACCTTATAGTTTCAATATTGGGGAAGCATTAGACTTTCAGTCTATGACTTTTTATTTATTTTAAATCAAATGTAAACTATCTGGCGTTAAGAAAAGAGGTTTGGTACGAAGATCAGCTGTCACGCATTTAGATATTGTTACAAGTATTGCTAATTTCTTTTTCCTTTTAGTTGGCAACAGTGAAGTCATTTAGTTAACCTTGAAAATCTCCAATGACTACATCCTAGTTGCTCTTTTAAAATAGAACCTGCCATTATTTCTGAAAAGTGTAAAAACAATTTTTAAATGATAGCAACCTTGACCTTTGACCCTTTAAACAAAAATGTTCATCTGCTTTGCGTTTACAAATCTCAGACCAGAAGAGTTCCTCGGCATACATTACTTTTAAATATGGTGAGATGGCTCTGATAGAAAGGAGGACTAAATCGTATTAGTAAACTAAAAAAAAAAAAAAATTAAAATTCGGTGTTGAAAACTTTGATGACGTCACTAACATCGTTCTCCCCCCCCCCCCCCCCAGGGGGAGAGGATACATAAATTATACAGGATTCTGGTGACATACCTCCCACCGCCCCTTCTCTTACACACAGGTAGATAAGGTTGACTGTGGGCTTTCTCCAAATTCTTTCATTTTTTTTCTTTCTTTCTTTCTTTTTTCTTTCTTTCTCTCTGGCGTGTCACGAAAAGCAAATAGGGAGATAGTCAATAAATAGCTTTGAAAGGCCGCCCCCCCCCCTTTAGAGGCGTAGGTGATGTGTGCGTGAGTTGCGGGGAGGGGGGAGTTGGTACCTATGTGAACACAGATGGCCTACTTGGAGCTAAGTAGGTAGTTAGGTGGCTGAAACACTCATCTCCCTCCGCCCCACCCTCCTCCTTTTTAAACTGACATTTACCCACCCTCCTCCTTTTTAAACTGACATTTATATCCTTCTAGTCGAGTCGTTCTAGACAGGAGGTAAAAACTTGGACTTCAATTGTGTTTCAAATCGTACTCAAAGCTACTAAAAGATTGTGTATCTAGAAATATAGTGGAATGTGTATCTAGAAATATAGTGGAATGCATATCTAGAAAGATAGAAGCTTGTGTAACTAGAGGTATAAAAGAATTTGTATCTAAAAGTATGGATGGCTGCAAAGTATGGATGGCTGCCTGGTCGTGCGGTTTGCGCGCTGGACTGTCGTTCGAATTTATCGACGGTCGAGGGTTCAAACCCTGCCCGCTCCCATCCACCGTCGTCCTGCGGGAGGTTTGGACCAGGAAGTAAACTATCTTCAACTCTGAAGGAACATCCGAAACATGTAAAACATTTTACAAGTATAGAAGAATGTGTATCTAGAAGTATAAAAGAATGTGTATCTAGAAGAATAATAGAATGTGTATCTAGAAGTATAAAAGAACGTGTATCTAGAAGTATAAAAGAATGTGTATCTATAAGTATAATAGAATGTGTATCTAGAAGTTTTAAAAAAGTGTATCTAGAAGTATATTAGAATGTGTATCTAGAAGTATAAAAGAATGTGTATCTAGAAGTATGATAGAATGTGTATCTAGAAGTATGATAGAATGTGTATCTAGAAGTATGATAGAATGTGTATCTAGAAGTATAGAAGAATGTGTATCTAGAAGTATAATAGAATGTGTGTCTAGAACTATAATAGAATGTATATCTAGAAGTATAGAAGAATGTGTATCTTCTAATGTAAAGTACCGCATTAAGGAATACGTATTAGTTGATTAAGCATCACATTCACTACCCCTCCTCCTGACACTATTTGTAAAAATGTTACGTTTCGGATGTACCTTAATATTCTGATGATATTACATCGTACCTAATCTTATCGTAGCCCAAACCTCCCGCTGGCAGCAGGCACGGTTCGAACCCTGAGACCTTCGAGACCACCAGAGCGTATACCACACGACCTTACCGATAGATCTACACAGTAAACATCTTTATATGACCACGTTTACATCACGTGACATTAGCTTTAACTCTTTCTCTCCGTAATTATTTACCAGATTCTGGTGGAATCAACGTTGGTATCGTCAGTTAGAGGAGAAAGAGTTAGGGCTTCGTCCTGAAAGTTAAAAATATTCGCATTTGATACTTAGAAACAATTCAGGTTGGGGCTACACTCTGGAAGAGCCTACGACGTCGCTGATCCTAAACTGTATCGGCACTTGCTGTACCTTTGGAAACATCTGGTAATGTGTATGCACGACCAAAAGTAGTTCCGTTAGATTTTAGAACGAAGAAGTAGAAAAAGTAGTTCCAGGAGGAGTGCAGTATTTCACGTGACCACGCAAACCCAGTCACGACCTCCATATTTCGCCACATCTAATACCTACAAAGCCGTTGTCCGCGTGTCTTTATAAGTTTTCTTTTCGTCGTTTTTGCCTGTCTTAAACAAGGTCTCAAATGTGTGCACCGCGACCCTCGTAAGAACTCTTCAGCTGTCTCTTTCAGAAGCCATCTGCTACCAGCTGCTTTCCTCTATACCAGTGAGGGCAAAATGGCGCCTGATCTTTATAGCGCTACTTATAGCGACGAATACTTGAATGAAGCCAACATACAAATTTACAAAGTAATCAACTTCAACGCTTCAGTTACGGAAAGAATGGAAGGTCAAGTTAACGTTGGACTGGTGGCTGCCTGGTCGAGTGGTATGCGCTTAGGACTGTCGTCACAATCGTCCCGAGTTCGAACCTGGGTGCTGTCACCCCCCCCCCCCGCGTCATGTAGGACGTTTGGGATAGGACGTAATAATTTTTTTTAATGAAACGTCCGAAATTTCAATTAAAAAACAAGCAAAAATATATTTAAAAAATACAAAGAAAAACAAAAAAACAACAAAAAACAATAACAAATAAGAAAGGCTATTTAAGAAAAAAAAAATCCCTTTCTTATTTCTTAATACTGTAGCGTTTAGATTCTTTTTAAATATAAAACTAAAGTAATGCATTACCACACATTGATATATTAATTGGTTAATTTTTTGATGTATTGCCATGGACTATGAATAATTATGCAGAATTTCAACTTGATTCGAGAACAGGGAGTGGAAGTAAAAACCTGTAGTAAATGTAATAAGGGGAAGAACTCCGCATCTGCAGTCACAAATCTCAACACTGCTGAATTTATTTCCATCTTTTGATGCCGAATAAAATAAGTAATTATCAATGATTAATTATTTTATTGTTTTTTTTTATTTGATTCCTGTTTTGTAAGTTACAATAAATAATTGTGTAAAAAGGTTTCGACTTTATCCCAGAATAGGTGTGCGAGAAACAACGTGTACTAAAATTGTATCAGACAGACAGACAACATTAGAACTATAGTTGGATAATAGTTGGATTTAAAATAATACTTAAAGCAGAAAATCGTTCCCTTCATTAAGACTTACACTCACGCCTTGGCAGTTATCGTAGGCCTATTCTCTCTGCGACACCTCCTTGATATATGGTAACAAGAGCGCAAACATGAATAAAAATCCTTTTTTTTTTTTGTTTGTAGCAATCAAAGTTTTGAAAGATAAGAACTGGTTTCAAGATGATTGTTATACTTTTTGAGACAGCTGAACTCCGAACACCTAGAGAGCGGTACTAAATCTGGTAGTGTAAAAACCAATATGACACTGTCTAAATGGTGACCCCGCCCTTAAGTGAAAATAATAAACTTACTACAGACTTAGATACTCTTGTAGTGATATTGTAGATGGGGCGGGGGTGGAGAGGTGCATGGCTTTCCTTGATAAGAAACAAATTTATTTATAATGGAAGGAAAGAATGCAATTAAAAAATAGCAACCATAAATTTTGATTCGGCTTAGGGTGGTTCACTTTGGTGAATGGGGCTCCACATCCTACCATGGGATACCACACATTATAGCAGTGAATCTCACACATTAAGGCAAAGAATCTCACAAATTACAGCAGTGAATCTTTAACAGCAGTGAATCTTTAACAGCAGTGAATCTCACACATTACGGCAAAGAATCTCACACATTACGGCAAAGAATCTCACACTCGACGGCAAAGAATCTCACACTCTACGGCAAAGAATCTCACACTCTACGGCAAAGAATCTCACACTCTACGGCAAAGAATCTCACACTCTACGGCAAAGAATCTCACACATTACAGCAGTGAATCTCTTACAGCAGGGAATCTCACACATTACTGCAGGGAATCTCACACACTGCAGGGAACCTCAAACATTACTGCAGGGAACTTCACACATTACTGCAGGGAACTTCACACATTACAGCAGGGAACCTCACACATTACAGCAGGGAATCTCACACATTACTGCAGGGAACCTCACATATTACAGCAGGGAACCTCACACATTACAGCAGGGAATCTCACACATTACTGCAGGGAACCTCACATATTACTGCAGGGAATCTCACACATTACTGCAGGGAACCTTACACATACTGCAGGGACCTCACACATTACTGCAGGGAATCTCACACATTACAGCAGGAACCTCACACATTACTGCAGGGAACCTCACACATTACAGCAGGGAACCTCACACATTACTGCAGGGAACCTCACACATTACTGCAGGGAATCTCACACATTACTGCAGGGAATCTCACACATTACTGCAGGGAACCTCACACATTACAGCAGAGAACCTCACATATTACTGCAGTGAGTCACGTATTAGAAACATGAATGTTTTACAAAAGAGCACTTTGTTTCACACATTTAAAAAAAAGTCTGTAATATTTCTTCTAAATGGGACAAAAATATTAATCACAAATATTTTTGCATTCAAATTATAAATTATTCAGTTATTATGGAAAAAAACAACCTGCAGATGAAACAGAGGAGCCTGCAGATCAAGCATAAGAGACAGCCAATCAAACTGAGGAGCTTGGAGATTTAAAAATTTCACGTTAGGTAATGTTACCGCAAAATAAAATGTTTACATTTGGAGGTCAAAGTTAAATTTCGGCCTCACCACAACACCAAAAACAACGTGTTACTGAGCTTAAAATCTAGTTCGAAATACCGTTGACCTAAATTTCTATGCGTAGGAATTAGGTTTTCATCTGCTTCACCCCCGTAAGTAGAGAATTTTAAATACAGCTGCTATTCAAACGTCATAGACTTGGAGGCGTATGAATCTGTAACACATTTGTACTTTGCAAAACACAGTGTATCAAGAATCACAATGCGATATCCCCCGCCACGCCTGAAGTGATCCCTTGATGACAAGTTGAGGTGGAACAACTGGTCGCACGTGTAATTTAACCCGCTGCACGCTGAGAAGATACAAAGGCCGATAATCGAAATACAGGTGTTATACGTCGTCAAAGGAGTTGTCGAACCTGAGCCGCAGGACGATTCAATTCCACTCATTTCTCGTGTTCAATTTCAAATGTCTTATTACCAAGTAAAATACAAACAAAAAACACTATATAAATTATTTACAATACCTCTATTGAGGTGTGATGTATACATTCTCTATACCAGACTCATTGACAAATAACATTGTCATTATCAATGGTTGTGATAACTGACTGTAATATCATCACCAATCCTTGTTCTCCGATTTTGTTGTGTAGTTCTTTGTTGGTGTCGAGAGAGAGAGTAAAAAAAAAGTTCCCCTTTCAGACCTTGCGATCTAGAGGTAGTGAATGTGTGTTTGTGGATATGGATAAAAATCAGGGGAGGACTGGCTATTTGGGCATTCAGACAAATGCCCGGCGGGCCGGTAGGGCCACCGAATGAATCACAACGACACCTATGAAATTGTTTACAATTGTTTATAACATTCTCTTTTAAAAGTGACCCTTTGAGCGTCGTGTTGAAACAAAATCTTTGACAGACTCGACAATGTAATACTAATTTAATCTTAACACATTTTGAGAATGAATGTAATCGCCCACATCCGTAGGCAGTGCTATTTGTAGGCTTCATCCTTTTAGGGCCTACACACTTAACGATTAAAAACCTACATACGGCCTATATTTCTTATAAAGATATAGAACCCACTGTATGCAAGTGCAAAGGTATCGATACATTATCAAACTTTAACTTTAACCTCAACGCAAGAAAACATTAAGAAACTGGAGCAAACACAAAATAGAGCAGTGAGATTCATAACAAACGAATATTCACATTTGACAAGAGTAACACCATTAGTAAAATCACTAAATTTAGAAAGCCTTCAGGACAGAAGACTCAAAAGTAAAGTAGCAATTATACATAAAACACTGAACCATAATCTTCAAATACAAAAACAAAACTTAATAAAATACTCTGAAAGACACAAAAATAAAGGCACATTCCTCATCCCCTGTGCTAGGACAAATTTGTACAAATACTCCTTCTTCCCTAGTGCTATTAGAGCATGGAATGGGTTGCCTGAGCTGGCCAGAAAAACCAGTGACTTGGCAGAATTTAAGTCATTGGTTAATATGCATGACTAAATGCATGACGCGTAGGACGTAATCATCTTCTTTTTTGAAGTAACGTCTGTATTATATAAGATAAGATAAGATAATGATTGTGAGGACAGGTAGGCCTTGAATCGGATGCCAATCATAAGATATACAATCTATGGGCCGGATCGCATAGAAATGCCAGGGACGATTTTGACGCCCAGTCCGCCCCAGAATAAAATATAGATAGATAGATAGATAGATAGATAGATAGATAGACAGATAGATAGATGATTATATTAGATTAGATAAAATAGACAGACAGACAGACAGACAGATAGACAGATAGATAGATAGATAGATAGATAGATAGATAGATAGATAGATAGATAGATTAACCTAAAGTTCATCCGCTTTGTCTATTTTGTACTTTGGTAGAAGCGGTGAGTGATCGGTGGTTCGAACCTTCAAGATTGTCAATTTTCCCTTTAAGTCTGAGCTGTTGATAATCCTGCAGTGTATGTTGAATAAAAACCATCCTTCCGAGTAACAATGCTTTCATCAGTAAAACCTAGCATCTATGTGTAAAACAATAATTTTTAAACCTAGCCGTCACGTGACTCTAAGTACTAGAACAAAAACACAATATGTATAGAGCAGTGATAATCCAATGTCAAGGTCTGCAGCGTTGATTCCAGGAAACCCTAGCTTTGAAGTTACAAATAAACCCAGTTTTCTTTACAAAATGTTCCAATCGTACAACGAACTTATATTTGGCTATGTTTTTGACAAGGGGAAAAAAACAACAACAAACTGTTTAAACCGCAAACAAAACATAACATGCCAAACAATACACGAGTGTCATGGAAAAACTGGCAGGCCTTGTTTGTGTGTTGAGAGGACGGTCTTGGAAACAAAAAAGGGAGGGAAAGGGGGGGGGGGATCCTTATGCGTTCTGTTTTTGAGCTTGTAGGTCATGAGGACGGGGGGAGGGCAGGGTGAGACTGTCAAGTTTTGCATTATGGAGATGTTAGCGTCGTAATTGATGTAACAAAAGAACTACCTCACTAAAGCAAGTATTTATAATAATAATAATAATAATAAGACAGAAACAGTGTTTCTCAAACTTTTCCCATAAAGGAACTTCGTACATTCGTCATGTTTTAGGGTGAGTTTTTGTCTCTATTAGTTTAAATATATTTTTAAATAATAATAATAATAAGGCTTGTATTCGAGTCCGAAGATTATTGAGGAATACGGTATTTCCCGTGGCTGCGCAGCCCCAGCTGTGACCTACATATTTTGCCACATCCAGGGCAAGCATAACCATTGTCCGCAGGTGGTCGATGTAGATTTTCTTTTCGTCATCTGCGTTTGTCCTCGGCAGCAGATTTTCTTTTGGTCTCAAATGTGTATCCCGCGGCCTTCGTGAGTGACCTCCAGCTGTCTTATTCCGACGCCGCATGCAGCCAGGTGCTCTCTTCTATGTCAGCCAAGGAAAGTTGACGCCTAAGCTGGTCTTTGAAGCGTTTCCGTGGGGCACCTCTGTTACGTCGACCACTTTTTAGCTCACCAAAAAAGACTGCCTTTGGCATACGTTCGTCTCCCATACGGGATACGTGCCCTACCCAGTGCAACTGTCGGACCACAAGAAGTCCTTCTATACTGTTCATACCGGCGTTCCCAAGGACATCGCTGTTTGTAGTGCGGTCCTGCAACTAAGCTTTTATGGTATTGCATACTGCAAGAGCCGAACTTCATTATATCAAGCATAGCCTTAATATCAGCGATCAGAAATCTAACATCTGATGTGTCGTCCAGTCTTCTATCTATGGTTTGACTTAGTTGCAACATAAAAAGTAAAAACCTGCTTCACACAAATAGTTTGGCCCCAGAGACTGTTGGAACTGAATAACGAGCAGCTTGTTTTCAAAGATTGTGGTACAGACAAACTCCACCAGATATCAATTCTTGTATCAAATTAGAGTTAGAATCTTGTATCTTTGTATCAAATTAGAGTTAGAATCTTGTATCTTTGTATCAACTTAGAGTTAGAATCTTAACTTGTATATTTGTTTCAAGTTAGAGTTAGAATGTAGACTTGTATCTTTGTTTCAAATTAGAGTTAGAATCTAGATCAGTTCAAAAATGGTGCTATAGAATTTATTTTTGTTTACAAAAAAGAGCAAAGGAATATCTTTTTTTATTCCTGCATGTACATAGAGATTAGTTCACTAGGCTGCCTACTAGTTAACTATTCCAGTAGTCGTGTAACACCTAGTCAGGCCTCGCGGAACACTAGAGTTCCGATGGACACATTGAGCTGGAAAATATAAAAATATTCTGTTGCACGGATGAATAACTGTTAAGGAAAATACATTAAGCATGTATATAGGAGACCATGCTTGAACACAGGTCGATCGGACTACAAGGTCTTCGTCAGTTTTGTGTGTGTTTTTACTTTAGATCAGCGGGATTAACTAAATGTGTAATATTACAGACGTTACTTTTCAAAAGAAGATAATTACCTCCTACGCATTTCATGTGTTAATCTAGTCATGCATGTTAATCAATGAGGTAAACTCTGCCAAGCCGTTGGTTTTACTGGTTGATTCAAGCAACCCATTCCATTCTCCAATGGCAATACGAAAGAAGGAGCACTTGTACGAATTTGTTCTAGCGTATGAAATAAGAAATGTGCTTCTATCTTTGTGTCTTTCTGATTAGTTTTTTAGGTTTTGTTTTCCTATTTGTAAATTATAGTTCAATGTTTTATGTATTATAGCTACTTTACTTTTTATTCTCCTGTCTTTCTAATATAAACAGTCACAAATGATAATTATAATAACACAAGGCTTGTCTTCGAGTCCAAGATCAATGAGGAGTGCAGTATTTCAGGTGTCCCTAGCTGCGACTTACAAACTTTGCCACATCCAACACAGACATAACCATTGTCCGCCGGTGGTCGATTTAGATTCTCTTTTCAACATCTATGTAGATCATAATACACATCAGAACATACTGCACTTCAAAACATAGTACACATCAGAACATACTGCACTTCAGAACATAGTACACATCAGAACATAATACCCATCAGAACATAATACACATCAGACAATACCACCCATCAGAACATAATACCCATCAGAACATAATACACATCAGACAATACCAACCATCAGAACATAATACACACCAGAACATAATACACATCAGACAATACCACCCATCAGAACATAATATCCATCAGAACATAATGCACATCAGACAATACCACCCATCAGAACATAATATCCATCAGAACATAATGCACATCAGACAATACCACCCATCAGAACATAATATCCATCAGAACATATTACACATCAGACAATACCACCCATCAGAACATTATATCCATTAGAACATAATACACATCAGACAATACCACCCATCAGAACATAATACCCATCAGAACATAATACACATCAGACAATACCACCCATCAGAACATAATACCCATCAGAACATAATACACATCAGACAATACCACCCATCAGATCATAATATCCATCAGAACATAATACACATCAGACAATACCACCCATCAGAACATATCCAATAGCTATATCCATAGCCAAATCGTAGATATTTGTTTCGAATTGTCGGCATGATGGTTCGGGGTGTTTTGCTTTTCCCTCATCCCTCCTACAGATGGTCTGGAGGTCATAGTACACATCAGAACTATTTGTGTCTGGAGACACACACACACCTACACACACACACACACACACACACACACACTCTCTCTCTCTCACTCTCACAGAGAGAGAGAGAGAGAGGCAGAGATGTCAACGAGGTGACGAAAACAACAAGGAAGAGACTTTTTAATAAGAGTGTACTTCTGCTGGGAAGCATCGCCAATCAAATACCTTATTTATAGACTCTATGTACCCGAAGTATTGTTTGGGGCAATTAAGTGGACCAGCGTTTCGCCTCTAGGGCTTGAACACATTTTAGGCCAAGAAAAGATGTCTTCTGTGCCATAAATAGGTGTAAAGTTCCCCTTTTAGACCTTGCGATCCATGGGGCAGGTGATGCAAAGGTCATCTGTTTCTGTGGCCCACGGTTAACGAGGTTGTCATGTGGCCAACACAACGGCCAACAGCCTTTACTTTCCCCCAACTTATGTCAGTTACCCATTGGAGATGGTGGACTCAGAGGCGCCCAGAGATCCCAAAATGGACCTCATTCACCAATCGTAAACAAACAACATTTAGCCACGTGGTGCTTTATCTCTTCTATATAATTTACGATCTCATGTTTAATTCATTATGGTTGTCCCGTGACAGTTTTTTTTTCATTGTTTTATCAATAAGATCACGTGACTAAATGTTGTTTGTTTACGATTAGTGAATGAGGTCCATTAAAAATCCCAGTCTTCACCAGGATTTGAACCCGGGACACACGGTTCGGAAGCCGATCGCTTTACCACTCAGCCACAGCTTGCAACGTCGCTGGTCATTACTCATGCTTACTATAATGATTGGTCTCGCCTGACGTGCTGACCTGTGACATGGCAACGAGCTATTGGTCTCCACTGAACACAGATTGGCACCTCACAGGTCAGTAGGTCAGCACTATGACGACTGGTCTCGGTTCACTGGGCTGCTGCCTGTAGTACAGCTGACCTCGGTCAAGTTTCAGACATAAAATCATTAATCTTGTTTAGCTGTTTTCCATTTTCAAAAAAAATAAATTTTTTCTGAGCCCATTGAAGCTCAAATGTCTGGTAGCATCTTACATGACAATTGCACACCCAAGTGCGTCTACATGACAAGTGCACACCCAAGTGCATCCACATGACAAGTGCACACTGAAGTGCATGGCTATTATATTCTTCAGTCTATATAATTGAGAGATTAAGAAATAAACAGCCCCAAGTCAGTGAGAATGATTATCAAGATGGTTACCAGTGGGTAAAACATGTGATTACCTACGATGTACCTAGATACGTCATCCAAGTTCACGCCCTAATCTGAGGGCGTTCCACAAGGGCGTAGGCTTTGCGCCTGTAATGACGAGCAAGGATTACAAAACTTTATCTTCCCAGCTATTTGAAAAACAAAATCACGCAAACTTCTTATAAAATTAACGAAGACATAGTGAACTATAGGTCTTTAGATCTAGAAGATTTAGAAGATCTATTTTTGTACTCAAATCTAGAAGGTATATTTATGTAGTCAAATCTAGAAGGTCAAAGTGTATCATTGGATCTAGAAGGTAAATTTATGTAGTCAAATCTAGAAGGTTTGTTTATGTAATCATATCTAGAAGGTCTATTTATGTAGTCAAATCTAGAAGGTCTATTATTGTAGTCAAATCTATCTACATGTAATTAAAACAAAGTATTTGTTTCGTTTAATATATGTCACATAATATGTTATGCCATTTAAATATGTTTTGTTATACCTGGAGAGTTTATTTCTTCTGCTGGCTTTTGATATGACCAGATGCAATGGGGTGTACCATTAGTCAGCCCATCTAGTTCTGTGTTCATTTTTAAATGATGAGGAAGTGTGGCCAGCACAATGATTGTTGGTCAAGACTACCGTTCAGGATCAAGACAAAACTAGTCTTCTCCATTTGATAAGAACACAATATACGACTGTAAAGTAATTGTTCCCCATGTATTGATTTATTGAGTGTGTGTGTTTCTACGCCACCTCTGTTATGTAAATCTGTCCGTGTTGTCGATAGAGTGCCTGACCCAGTCAATCTATAATCAATCATTGTTGCTATTTTAAACAATGTCAAGTCTGATGATAGTACAGACTTCCTCTTCTTTCCTCCCCCTGTATCTAGTGACCGGCCAGATCACAAGAATACGAAAACAAATGAACACATTAACAGATTTATGCCACCACAACTTTAAACATATTGGAATCCATGCCACATACAAATAACAGCGTTAAACATAGATGCTGTATTTTTTAAATGTAAATAACAGCTTTTAACACATATAAATAACATATAAATAACAGCTTTAACACATATAAATATCAACTTTTACCAACATAACAGCTTCTACATAAGATAACTTTTAAATCGCTGCTTTAAAACAAAAAGATCTGTTATTATTCTTACTATCTCTTAATGGAATATCGGCTGGATAATAGTCAATTAGAAATAATTAGTTTTGGTTATCGAACCTGACATAATAAAGATACCAAATATTTCAAGATTTTTATTTAAATATTCATCTACTAAGCAAGAAAATGAGACAAAAATACTGAGAGAGAGAGAGAGAGAGAGAAACAGGGAGAAAAAAAACAGTGATAGAGAAAGAGAGAGAAATAGAGAAAAAGAGAGAGAACGGGAGAGAACGAGAGAGAGAAAACGAGACAGAAAAAGAGAGACAGAAAGAGAGAGAAAAACAGAGGGGAAAAGATAAAGAACGAGAGAGAAAGAGAATAAGACAGTGAGATTGATGGAGAGAAAAAGATTACAAGATATTTAGAGACTGAAAATGAGAGCTAGAAAGAGAGAGAGAAGAGAGAGAGAGAGAGAGAGAGAGAGAGAGAGATTAATAGTTAATATGATAGATTGATGGAAAAACACTAATTCTGTAATACTGATGTTTTTGTGAAATTTCCTTGATCAAATTAAATGAATTGTACTGTACCATATCTACTTTTACATCTAAGCATATTATTTGTTTAAAATATTGTAACCACGAACAGATTTCTAACCACAGACTTGGTCTTGCAAATTCATGTTGTATGTGTAAATAGTGTTTCGCCATGACTTCTCATACCAGTGTACCTGAGAGGCTCTGTATCGAGGCTGGGAGGTTTCTTCCCCGCATTGCAATCATCTCAGTTCTCTTCTGTTTAAAATGATCCAAACTGCTTGGACTATTTTACAGCTGCCTTTCTAAAGTTCAATCTAGTGGGACACCCAGGAAGCCTTAATTCTGTGTCAACACTTGGTAATCAGGAAACATCGCCTGTGTAGCTATTGCTACTATGACATTTGACCTCATGAATATTTAATTTTCAAGGGTCAGATTTTTTTTAAATTGACACAGCGAGCATTATGTTAACTTTCCAATGTTGACATTGAATGTGTAGACATTTATTTTGTCAAAATGAATAGTGAACTTTTGGTGGAGATATTATCTTTTGATTTGTCCACAAGTTTTGAAGATATAATGCATGTTTTTTTTTAAGTCAGTGGCTCCTGAATAAATAATAGGATTTTATTTATATGCTTACAACTAAGACACATTTTAGATGGTAAGGCAGCGAGACAAAGACTTTATGAGACACCCTAACCTACCAACTTTACGCCATGGTAAACCATATAACCAAAAAACTCCGTCAATAAGAGACTAAGAAAACAAGAAGACTTCTCTGTCTTCTGTCTCTCCTGTGTCTCTCTGTCTGTCTTCCTCGCTCTGTCTCTCTTCCTTTCTCTGTCTCTCTGCCTCTCTATCTCTTCCTCTCTCTGTCTCTCTATCTCTTCCTCTTTCTGCCTCTCTTCCTCTCTCTGTCACTCTTCCTTTCTCTGTATCTCTGTCTCTCTATCTCTTTCTCTCTTTCTCTCTCTCTGTATCTCTCTTTCACTCTTTCTCTTCCTCTCTCTCTCTCACACAGTTTATCCCCGTTAATTTTTAAATTAAATCACAGCTTCTGACATTGGTCATTTAGTCGAAAAGTTGTTGCTTTCACCAAAGGGTTAAGGACATTAAAAATGTAAAACTGGGGGGGGGGGGGGGGGACCGTAACATTGCTTGGATAACTTCCATTTACTACCTCCCCCACATTACAAGCATCTATTTCTCCCAATACAAGATAAACAATGTAAGATTGTTTTCTTCTAGAAACTCTGTAAATGTAAGATCGTTTTATTCAAGTAAATCCCATACTAAACGCTCTCGTTTTGGAGATAAATATGAAGTTAAAGTCCACACACTTTTCAAGTCTTCTCCTTTGACCAAATCATTCTTAAGTTTAAAAAAAAGTGCTTACCAGCAAAAATATATTAATGGTCCTTTAAGATCTCTATCTTGTAGGATAGACGTGAAGGGAAGACAACTGAATCCTTAGCCATTATCTCACGCTATCTCAGGGGGAATAGTTGTATATCAATACAAAACTTTGGGCTGATTGATCAGGAATGTTGGCGATATAAACGAAATTGCATATTAAGTGCAAGGGATCTCAAAAAGATTGCAGTTTATAGTCGAAATCAGGGCCGGCCCTAACATTAAGATTTTGTATTACATTTTATTAAATGAAAGCTGACAATGCCGGGTTTTGTTTTTTTTTAACGCGAGTAGTATTAGCGTATTGAATGACACCCCAAAATATAAGAACCTGTTGAAATTGTCCTAACGAGGGACAACAAAAATAATGTCCAGAAGACTGACCACGGCATTGTCCTGACTAAATAATTTACAGTGACATCAACTTCATACATAGGAGAAAAAAATGATTTTGAATCACATTTGTTAAGGTCGTAGTTTATCGAATCGATACTAATCGTGATAGAAGGCCTGAATACTGACCTGCAACGTCACAACCTGTGGGCAGTTTAGACCAATAGCTCGTACAGACCTGTGATAACATAAACACGAGAGCTAAAATGACAAACTAATCTCTGAAAGACACAAAGATAAAGGCACATTCCTTATTCCATATGCTAGGACAAATTTGTACAAGTGCTCCTATTTCCCTATTAGAGCATGGAATGGGTTACCTGAGCCAGCCAGGAAAACCAGTGACTTGGCAGAATTTAAATCATTGGTTAACATGCACGATTAGATGCATGACGCGTAGGACGTAATCTTCTTTTTGAAGTAACGTCTGTATAAGATAAAATAAGATAAGATAGATAAGATAAGATAAGGCCGCTCTTGTACATGAATGTATGTACGTGGTGTAGGTGTCTGAAGCTTGAACCAAACGACCAGGCAGTCACAAAAGTGTACATTAAATGCATGCCAATAATCTCTACGTATATTTGTACACAGTGTAAATATAGGCTTTGCATAAAACTATGTACACATGTTGTGTATGTACACAATGAATGTGTCAGAAGTCTGCTCTACTGAGGTGTACTGATTTCACTAAGGCCATTCGTCGTGACCATGGGATAATGCGGCAACCCCAATGTCCGGGCTTTCACCTACAAACACTGAGTGAAAGTACTGCACTTGGTGTCTTCACGCTCATCCAGCCATTTCTCACACCTTTACATCACCTCACTCACACAACACACACACACACGACACACACACAACACATTCCAGTGACTTTGAAAAGCTTACATCCATCGCATGTACGCTTCACTGATCTTGAAAAGCTTGACCCACATTTTCTGAAAAAATTGTTTAATTTGTGTGTTTTTAGTTTTGAAATTTCTGAATAGGACAATAGACCCCCCCCCCTCATCCCCCCCTCCCGTTAGCTATTATAATACACTATTTACAGTCGCCTCAGTTCCTGTCTAAGTCACAAAGGAGTCGCGTAATACAGAGGCGCCCTACAATATCACACAAGAACCACTACTCTTCCTTCCTTCATTCCTGTATGCGTAGAGTTGCAATGTAACAGTGTTTCTCAAACTTTTACATGTGTAGTCCACCCCTCCGACCTCCCACCCCCTAGCCGTTGAAGGAGTCTGGGGATCGCTGTAAGCTCCGTCAGCGTGGGCAAAAGTAACAGTTTTTAAGCGTTTTCCTGCGTTTTGAGCTTCAAAGATTCATTCTCCTGGCGTCTACACCCAACGCTGTTGTTCAGAAAAGCGGTCCTGTGCCAAAGTGTACTATACTGATGAGACTGTACTGAAGTGTACTGTACTGATGGGTGTTTAGTGAAATGTACTGTACTGATGGGTCTGTACTGAAGTGTACTGTATTGATGAACCTGTACCGACATGAACTATACTGATGGGTCTCTACTGAAGTGTACTGTATTGATGAACCTGTACCGACGTGAACTATACTGATGGGTCTGTACTGATGTGTATTGTACTGATAAGCATGTACTGATGTGTACTGTACTGATGTTCCCGTACTGATCTGTACTGTACTGATGGGCTTGTACTGATGAGGATGTACTGTAATGTGTTGTATTGTTAGGCCTATATTGAGGTATACTGTACTAATGGGCCCCTATACTTAAGTGTACTGTACTGATGAGCCTGTACTGCCATGATTGGTCTTTACCGAGGGGTATGTACAGATGAGCCTGTACAGTCATGATTGGTCTATACCGAGGGGTATTGTACAGATGAGCCTGTACTGTCATGATTGGTCTATACCGAGGGGTATTGTACAGATGGGCCTGTACTTAAGTATGATAGACATTCAAGATTAAGACTAAGACAGCTTTATTAATCCTTACGGAAATTTGTTGTGATTACAAGGACTCTTTTCTCATATAAAGACAACACAACAGAAACATACACATACATAGAACAGACACAATTAAAGAGTTCATTCAGCGACTACACACAGGCATCTTGGTGCTTTTCATGTTCTCTGATTAACGAGTGGCGGTGATATAGTCTGACCGAGTGAGATACGAACGAGTTTTTATATCGCTCTGTTCTTGTTTTGATTGACAGCAGTCGCCCACTTCGCGACGACCTGACGTAGTTCTGATGGAGCGGGTGGCCGTTGTCTTCCAAGATTTTTTCGAATTTCCTTAGACACTTTTGTTCAAAAAGTTCCTTTAAATATGGTAATGTTGTGAGTGTAATTTTTGATGTCCTTTTTACGATGTTTTCTAGACGTCGCAACAGTTTAGATGAAGCGTTGCCTTGCTAACAAGATATTCCGTATGTAAGGAGATTTTGTATAGTCGCGCCGTAAAAAGTATCTAGGATCTTCTTGTTTAGTTTAAAGCTATTGAGTTTGTATTGAAAAAAAGAGCCGCTGGGCTGTTTTCTTTGTCAGAGTTCCAAGGTGGTCTTCCCATGAAAGTTTTTTGTTAATGATAACGCCTAGATATTTAATAACGCCTAGATATTTAATAACGCCTAGATATTTAAATGCACATCTACGCACATCTAGCGTAATAAAGACGGCTATAATCCCATTGGCGAAGACGTATTGAAATGCCTTCTTCAAACAAACATTTTATGGAGGTTATGTTGCATACTCCCCAAACGAATGCAGCTTGAATAGTTCTACTTAAAGGAATAAAAGAGGTCAATTTAAAAAAAGAAAAATTAGTTTTAAGCATTTGTAGAAAAGTTGTTTTGGCTTGATTAACTTTTAAACATGAATGCAAATTGAAAAAAAGTTGTTTTTTTTTTTTTTGCTTTTTTTTCTTAAAACCCTCCTTCTTGCTCCTCTTTGTCAGCTCGCCAGGTCCCAAAGTTTGAGAAGCACTGGCCCATACAATCTCCTTGCTTTCACAAACAGCTATGAACACACAAGAACAATAACTCGCTTTTGAGTTTTAAAATATGCAAACATGCTACCCCCCCCCCCCCCCAACCATGTGTATTACGAATGCGTGTAGTTCAAATGTGGATTTGTTTATTTATATTAAGTGTGTAATTACAAGTATGTTAAAATACCCCCTCACACCATTTTTTCCTTGCACAGAAAATGTTACTACGTAACACAAGCAAAAATAAAGAAACAATACATTGTAGAAAGATATTGACATAAAATAGATAATTAATTTTAAAAAGGTGCTAAAATAAGGAGAAGAACTGCGCATTTACAACCATATTACTCAATACAGTAGTAATTAGTTGCTTATTTATGAATTCATTGATTCAAGTTTTATATGAATAGCTGAGCAAAGTTTCGAATTGATCCGAGAATCGGAAAAGGGAGAAATAATGTGTTCCTTTACAGTCATATTTCTCAATACTATAGCATTTATTTCCATTTTCTCTAATCAAACTAAGCTTATTTGTACACGTTATTTCTCCCCAATTCCCATTCTAGGATCAAGTTGTAACTGCACAATTATTCATACTAAGCATGTGTCAATTAAAAAAGAACAGTCCAATTAATTAATTGATTTGTATTTAAACTGTATGATTGTAATTACTGTAATTAGAAAGAAACGAAACAATTCTGAATATATGCAAAAAGATGAATTCTTCTTTCATATCGAAACCAAGAGGAGGAGAGATGGGGATGTGTGTCTTTTTGTGTGTCTGTTTCTATCACGCCGATGAAATGTAAACAATCTGTTGAGTGTGTGTGTGTGAAAGAAAGAGAGGGGCAAGGAGGAGAGGGAGGGATAAAGAGAGAGGAAAGAGGGTGATAGAGAGAGAAGGGTAGAGACAGGGAGAAATTGCAAGATCACGGTGACCTGTAAAGGAGCAGTGGGCCTTTATTTATTTATTTTAATGCCAAAACAAACAAAAAATATATTTGGCACTAAATGTGTAATGGCGCCTGTCACACCTTGTCAACATCAGCAGACGATCATTGCACTCTGGTTGTGCCAGCAAAACTCATCAAACTAACACACACGTTTGTTTTCAGTGTTATATATGCCAGATTTTTTGTAAAAAAAAAATGAATTGAAACAAAGGTTTTTTAAAAAAATGGAATATAACAAGTGTCTTTCATTTTGTTGTCAAAGCTATCGGAATTTAGGATTTAATCCATAAATAACAAGCTTTTTTTTTGGTGTATACATTTGTATTAAAATTTTTAAGAGAAAGAGGGGAGTACCCAGAGATACATGGCACCGAGATTTGAATGCTGCAGCCAAGCGGATGGGCTAGACGTGGGGACAGCTGGAGAGAATTGACCGAACCTGGGGAAGCTGTTTAGTGGTTTATGCCCTAGACGGGAACACAGGCAGAGATGAGATGAAACATTTATAAATCATAAAATAATTTTTGTGGCCTTTTTTTCGTACTATCAAACTAGACTTAAAAGATCATTTGGAGATAATAAGAACATTAGGCCTACTGTGAATAATATAAAGAAGATAATCTCCAATATATGCAACATCTTAAATACTGAAATAAAAACACTCAGGAAAACAATATATATACAATTGACAGATTACTAATAGCGGTACAAGTGCCGGTGTCAGCGCATGCAAAATAAAAAGAAACTTTATAAAACTCTAAATGCTGCTAGTAAGATCAACAAACAAACTAGACTTCGACACCTATTTGAGAATCAAATTTGCTAAAAAGCAATAAAAATTCAAAGCAAAAAAAAAGAATATATAAAAAATCACCCTCTTCTTCGTGATTTAAAAATTTCACAATCACAAAGAAGATCTAAGACACAGATCACAAAAACAATTGGACACAAGAACTCTGTTATTCCTTTGGCAATGGACCTCATTCATCAATCGTAAACAAATAACAGCTAGTCACGTGATAATATTAATAAAACAACGGGGAAAAAAACTGTCACGTGATAGCCATTGTGTATTAAAAATTAGATCGTAATTTGTATAGAAGAGATAGAGAATCACGTGGCTAAATGTTGTTTGTTTACGATTGGTGAATGAGGTCCATTAAACCGTTGAACAAAATGTCAGTTACTGTTATAAATTTCGCCTGTATTGTTGAAGAGAAACTGGGGTATGAATGTGTGCTATCGTACAAATGTTTGCTCTAATCATGTATTGTTTTTTGTAATGCACAATTGTAAAACAAATTTCCTTACGGATAATAAAGATTATTATTACTACTATTTTATTATTATTATTATTATTATGTTAGAAACGAACGAGTATTCATTCACTGGCACTGCCAGGGTAAAGTTTCGTTAAAGAGAAACAAAATTCATTGCAGTCTCTTTATTGGTGTCCACTGATGAATTTTCTGACTTATTATTATTATTATTATCATCATTATTATTATTATCATTATTATTATTAATGCCCGCATTTATTTAGTGAACAGATCTTTAGATCTGCCAGACACTACAGTGACATAATGAACAAACATACCAGATTTTAAACGTCGGGTCTGGTCAGAGGTCCACCCGTGTTGGTCATGAAGGCTGTTGAGGTCCAAAGTTTTAATTTTAGAAATGGTTCATTCAGGTCACATTAAGTCCAGTTGGAAAAAACAACAAAAAAACACGAAAGAATCCGAACAAAATACACCAACACTTTTGTAGTCCACTAAACGAGCACAGTCAGCCGTGGGTTTAAATCCAATAAGACCAAGCGAGTTACTTTTGCTTTTCAATGATTTGAAATCAAGTTAAAAAATATAGATCAAACACCTATCCAGTAAGAGAGAATGAGATCCAGAAGACAGCAGATTTGGCTTACTGCTTGTCCCAATGAAAGGTAACTTTTTGGCTGAGAGAGAAAGAGTCTTACCTGACTATGTCACCGACACACACACACACACAAACACACACAGACACCAATCCCCCCATTTCCCTCGCGACATTTGTGACAAAATTGTACATACTCCACCCACTGGTCCGGCAGGTTTGAAAAAAAAAGTACGGAAACCCAAAGTGCTAAATATTCTTTTTTTTTTTCTTTTTTTAAAAACTTAAGCCAAATGTAACTACAATTCTCTTAAAAGTTTCACCAACACACAGAGGCGAATAGGGCCGGCCATAGGCATAGGGTTTCAAGTTGGTTGGGGCTCGCAAAGGACAATAAAAAAACAAAAACTAGAGGAAGAAAATAAGCAAAACTTGCATCAGATCTCAAACATAGCCGAACATTATGACTATGCTTACTGGTCTAAATCTGTCTCTACTATGACTCTATGCTTACTGGTCTAACTCTGTCTCTACTATGACTCTATGCTTACTAGTGTAAACCTTTCTCTACTATGACGCTATGTTTGCTAGTCTAACTATAGTAACTATAGTACGGATATTGCGATATATGAATTTTAGTTTCTTTGTCGATTTAGATACACATGAGCTGGTTTTTAATAAATTGCGCAATTTTATTTTTTTTGCTGTTTTTTTTAATTATTTTTATTATCCAAGGCAGGTTTATTTATTCAAATCATCGTGGAGAGTTTAAGAAATAAGATGGACGGGGGGGGGGAGACAATAAAACGCTAATTACAATTATATGATATTCAGGTCTTTCGCTTGTGTCGTAAAGAAATTATTATTATTTGGTTGGCAATCGAGATAAGATAAGATAATTTTTATTGGTCTAATCAAATGGAATTTCAGTTTGACTACAATTGATCGTCTCAGCTTAACTACTGTACAATAACAACATAGATGCAAATACGAACAACATTCACACACGAAACACATACACGTTCACAACCAGCGCTTAATGAGTTTGGACTTCTATGTACTTCTCGATGACGACTGATGACCTGGTAACGCTCTGACCAAAAGTGGGATAAAGGAGTTTTTAAATCTTTCTGTTTTATTACTATTGAAAAGGAGACGACCACTTCGTTCAGATCTTATGTAATAGCGGTTTAATTGGTAAATGTTATCTTTAAGAATCGTGAGTGTTTTGGAAAGGCATCTTTCATGGAAAAGCTCTTCAAGAAATAGTAGCTGTGTTCGAGTGATATACGATGCTTTTTTAATTCGTCTGTGTCTTTCTCTTTAGTAATTTATCATTTTCTTAAAGGTAACCTTATATCTCCTTCAGTAGCTCCTTATCGCTTTTTCTTCTTTTTTTTTTTAAAGAATGTAAACAGGAAAAAAAATCTTAATATAAACAAAGAGGAGATAACTGTATTAAATTTTTTGGCGAATATCACCCATAACTTTTTTTTTTCTTTACGCTAATCTCTTCGATTCGTTATGTAATTTTAGAAGCTTGGTTATCAGTCATTATTATGTACTAGCTTAGTTTGTAGATCGATTACCATCTTCGTCACTTCCTTCTGGTATTGCAGATTTTCCCAATGTCAAGGACGATAAATTGGGCTACATGTTGTCAACTAAAAAAAAGTTACAAATAGAAGAGCTTAACAATTTGATTCTGCAGTGCTCTCAAAGTATACCATCATTGCCATGTCACTTTAAAAAACAGCTTAACAACATTTTTTATTCTGTACACCGGATACACCGAAAAAAAAGCTTAATATTTAAAAGGATTTTTCTGCCATGTTTGAAAATCTCCAAAACAACAATCTCGAATCTAAGAGAAACCAAAATTATAGCCTGCGACACTTAGGTAGATTGCAGCGCACAGTGCTACACCCTGGCAGAGCCTCAACGCCGCTGATCCTATCGGAACTTTCTTTTGGACACATCAGCTGAGTGAAGAGGGGGACAATGCTGTGTGGGCGACATAGTTCCATACATATCTAGTGCCAAGATAGTGTCCTCATTTCTGTTAGATGATCCGTAGATACTTCGCGACTGAAGGAGTCCATATACATTTAAAAGAGCGGAAACCAGCTGCAATACTGGTGGCATTTTACGAAACCGAAAAATAATAATTTCTCTAATCCCCATGTTCCCCTTTCAGACCTTGTAATCTATAGGGCAGATGATGTAAAGGTCATCTATTTCTATGGCATACGTTTACGAGGGCGACACGTGGCCAGCACAACGGCCAACCACCTTTACATTTCCCCAACTAATGTCAGGTTACCCATTAGAGCTGGGTGGAATCCGAGTCATCCAAAGATCCCAAAATTAAAAATCCCAGTCTTCACCAGGATTCAAAACCGGGGACACCGGTTCGGAAGCCAAGCGCTTTACCGCTCAGCCACCGAACCTACCCTATTCCCAAAATCAACCATTTAATGAGGCTGTGACCCAGCGTCGTATGAAGTTTGCAAGGCATGTCCTCCGACAGAATAAATCACGTGACCCAAGAGTTGCAATAACACGAAGGCCGATACGAGAAACTCAGCAGACGATGCCAGTGACCGATCTCTATGGTGACAGCTTGCCGGGAAAATCAGAGCCTAATTGTTTAATATATAAAAAAAAAAAGAACTAGCTAACATGGCGAACATACAAAACTTGAAATTGGCAACCATGACTTAGAATTAAATAGGCCTACTCGGTGTTATGGAGTGTGTATGAGTGCGTGTTTCTATGTTGACGGTGGGAAGAGGTTAGTTATTGGTTGTGAATGATGCAAGATAAACAGCATTGTCGTCAGCGGTCTTAGATAGGGGAGACGACTCCAGAAAGTGAGACTGAAAAGACGTGTTATTGTACCAGCAGTCTGGTGCTACAAGTCAACGACCGTCTACAACCCTCGGGCATTTGGGAGTAAGACAAGAACGCACACAATAAACATTGAAGTAAGGTAAAAACCCGCCGAGCCGCCTAACATACACTGGCCGGCCAGATGTGACCCGCGACACGTAGTTTGATTGACGCCCCATTTATACCAACTGCATATTGTGTAGAAGGCATACGTCTGCAGACATACTTTTGGTTCGCTGAGTTATCGGTCTTTGTCATCTTGATTTAGGCTTCAATAAAAAGAAAAACAAGGGAGATAAAACAACACGAAATGTTCGCCCAAAGATTTACATTTTCAATCATTGTAAGGAGTTGTCTTGAGACGTGGGGCAGAGAGATATACAAACTGAAATACCAGAGAGTACGAATGGGTTTGTTTGAAAGAAAGAGGGGTGGGGGGGGGGGGGGAGAAAAATTGAGAAAAGGAAATAAAAAAACGATAGATAAAGATGAAAGAGACTTAAAAACACACATTATAAGAAAGAGATAAACAGAGATAGACAGCGAGAGAGAGACAGAGAAAAATAGATAGAGAGTATGACAGAGATAAAGAGAGAGAGAGACAGAGAGAAAGACACACAGAGAGAGAGACAGAAAGAAAGAAAGACAGAGAGAGAGAGAGACAGAGGGAGACAGAGTCTTGTGAACTCCTAACTTGGCTTAGACATGACATAAACGTACTTCTTTCAATACTTCAAAGAGACGTCAGAGATGAAGCAACAGCAGAATATAACTTTAATAAAAGTAATCAGGATAACTGGAGCTGCAGGCAACGCATCAAATGTTAACTATTAAATATGCACCATTATGAAGACTTCTATATTACTTATACTATACGACTAGGCTCCAAACCTCAGGCCCCTGACAATAATAACAAACATCAAGCGCTGTCACTCTGTCCCAACCAATGGACCAATGAAATAATAATAAATAAACACAGAATTCCTTCAATCTTACACCCAAGATTCTCTCAAGTGTTGTTTACAATACTATATACAAACACAATCACCACACAGAGAAAGAAGAAGAAATAAAGAGATGGAGCATAAAAGAAAGACGAGACAGACACAATGAGAAGTAAAAAAAAACTAAACATAAACATCTAGAGAAAGCAAGAGAAAGTAAAGAAAGAGAAAAGTAGAGAAAGAGAATCAGCGAGAAAAAGGGAAGAAAAAAAAGGCGAACAAAAAAGAGAGTATGAAGAAGGGAGAAACAGAGAAAGAGAAAAAAATAAACAAAAGAGAAACATTGTAAAAAGAGAAAGATTGTGAAAAAGAATGAGGGAAAAAAGGGGATAATTGAGAAAATAGAAACAGACATGTCTACTTTACATCTCTATTGTATTCTTTCTTACAATTCCTCTTATAAGCTTGCAACTTCTTCATCGGTTCAAAAAACAGAAATCTGGATGGACGCAGATCTCGAAAATGGCTCTAACGATTTTCCTAGAAATTTGAACGATATGTATATCTTTGGGGGAATACTGGATAATTGGTCACAAAGGGAAAACTCTGGTTTGACAATAATAATTTTTAAAAATATACAAATCTAATAATTAAGTTTTGCCTGGAGGTCTATAAAATCTATATCGTGAACGCACATACGTCCACTGGTATTCCCGTATTCATTAAAGAGTTAAGTAGATATATAGACGTCCAGGATCTCCAGGCCTATTACCAAATTAGAATCTTCTATCTACACCATAGCTCTAGATCTAGAGTATTCTAGTCTTCACTACTGTCTTTTCATGATGTCATATTTAGAACAAAGTAATCGATCTTACAAGTCTCTCTATACCAGTGATGCCCGAAATACGGCAAAATGGTTCCATCCGGCCCGCCGTAACGTCGCCACAAAGTGAAGAAATCCCCCTTCCAAACAAAAGAAAAAAGGTGGAAAAAAATGTATCTTTACCTACGTTTGGGCCCCTTACTTTTTCTCTGATGGATTGGTACCATAGTCTTTAATATTTGTGTGTTTATGAAATGGAACTCTGAATGGAGAATCTACCAGGAAAAGTGAAAATATCTTTTTTGTTGAATATGATAATAAGCCAACATATTTATATTACAAAGAAAGTTGGCTGTCTAATAAAACAACATAAAAACGGCATTATAAAATAAATGTGGCGGCATTCTTGGTTTGAGTTGCGAATAAAAGATTGTTAAACTACGCCTAGAGGATGAAGGATCCATGGGAGTATTTACCAAAAAGAGACTACAAATTGAGTCGTTGGTAAAGCTACCTACACTGTTGCTCACATTGTAAGACGAGAAATGAAGTTATTTTCTGACGCGTAAAAAAATAAAATTGTCAAATAACCTATTCATTAGGTATTAAATCCACATGTTTCTACCAAAATAGTTTCAGAATAATTTCATTTCGCTTTTGTTACTTTTCATGTGGCCCGCGAGACGAGTGTTGGAAAATAAAATGGCCCGTGGGTCAAATTAGGTTGAGCATCACTGCTCTATACCATATTTCTAGATCCAGTATTCTAGTCTTCACTATTGTCTTTTCATGATGTCATATTCAGAACAAGTAATCGCTCTTACGAGTCTCTCTTTAACCTTTGACAACTCTGCCAGGTGCACACAAAACAATAAATGTATTCATACGCCATTGTTTAATTGTTCTTCAACTTTTGACTTTACCTCGTGACTTTACCAGTAGTAGACTCATACCATGTACTGGTGGTCTCAGATGCTATTTTCGATAAAAATTCTTCAACAGGATTCGAACCTTTAAGTATTCTAACACTCACCCAACCAAGCCACAAGTGTATTTTAAATGTTTAGTTTATTTGGACACAATTGTAGAGGCTATATGCAGAGACAGTGTGAGTAGGCCTAATAGTGCTATTTTAAAAAGACAATATGGGGATCTGTGATCTTCTTCTCTTATCTTATATACTGCAGGATATACTGACTTTAACTCAACTGAGCCGTTGGTTTTCCTGGCTGATTCAGGCAACCCATTCCATTCTCTCATGACACTAGGGAAGAAGGAGCACTTGTACGAATTTGTTCTAGCGTATGGAATAAGAAATGCGACTCTATCTTTGTGTCTTTCTGAGTATTTTATTAGTTGTTTTTTTTTCGATTGTATCATTATGGTTTAAAGATATATCTTAAGAAACAATTTGAGAACCAGTGTGTTATCACTGCTAATCATGAATACGTGTTCATGTTAAAATTGCCCCTGTCTGCTAAAATGTTCCTGCCTCAGGCAATGCGGCATCTATATGAATATAAGATTTGACATCAAGGCTGACACACGCACATTTTGGTGGGGGATTAAACGGAAGCTTATGTTGTAGGTGGCTTACATTTTTTGAGTCAGCTAGCTGTTTGCCGCTGTCCTAAACCCGACAGCCGTTGTTGTGCTGTAAGAGTTACATCCACTATTTGTCAGGCTTTAAATTTAAAACAATATTGTCCTAACACTAAATATCAAGAGTGTCTTCATTGGTTTTACATTTTGAGTTATGTGTATGCAGATATGTAGATATAGCAATATGCTTATTTCAGCTGGATAGTTACTGGCTAGGCAGGTATTGTGGAATGAAATTTGAATTTTTCACCTGAAAAGGTGTAGGTCACGAAAACATAATGTATTTTATCTCCCCCCCCCCCCCTCCCTCCCGTCGGTTTTAACAAAATCAAAGAGAATACAGGGGCGGCCTTAGAAGTGCACGGGGCTCTGGGCGAGTATCACGGCCACGAATATTTGTACGATGGGCTGACTATGACTAAAGATTCTCTTTGTCGCGCCCCCCACCTACGAAGGCGGAGGTGACAGGGGAGGTAGCCCCACTCGCCAGCTCCAAATGCCGCCTCTGGAGCATATGTAATAATGTAAATGCCCATCTGTCAATTTAAAGGGCATCTATAAGTAGAACATGTCTGTAAAGGATTGCATATAATTAGTCAACAGTGTCTGAACGTAGAACAATGGTATCACAATTGGTATGTAAGTAGAAAGATTGTATGTAAGAAATAAGATTGTATGTAAGTAGAAAGATTGTATGTAAGAAGTAAGATTGTATGTAAGTAGAAAGATTGTATGTAAGACTTAAGATTGTATGTAAGTAGAAAGATTGTATGTAAGTAGAAAGATTGTATGTAAGTAGAAAGATTGTATGTAAGCAGAAAGATTGTATGTAAGAAGAAAGATTGTATTGTTAAGACGTCGGATTGAGCTAAAGAAAATAACTTACCGATTCTCAGATCGCTGGCATCTCTCCGATTGCAGAACCACAATCCAACTATGATCAATCCATATCCCCGATACAAAGAAATAATGTCACAATCTCCAAATCAAATTTACATATCCCGATTCACTAACACAATAGAAAACAATCCTCGATCCTCAGTCAAGAAATCCAAACTCACATCTCAAGTTTTTTAACACATTTACACACTAGTTCAGGTCATTTAAGCCCAACAGCATATACCAAAAATCGCCCTACTTTGCGCGTTGAAAAAAATGGTTAGTCAGAGAGGAACAGGGTTACAACAGTATATACGTAGAAAGATTGTATTTGAGTAGAGAGATGGTCGAAACTTTTAAAAACATGCCAATCGTTAATTATGCTTTTTTACACATGTTATTTGAACTCCCTCTGTCTGGCAAATTCTGAACACGTCGTTTTTTCCCACTTCCCTTCTAGGATGAAGTCGAACCTTAGATCAATCATTCATTGTCCCTAACGAAACATGAATCAATTGTTTAAAGCAATTATCCAATTACCTAATTAAATAGTTGTATAATAATAATTTTATTTATAAAGCGCTGTTAACAAACAAAATGTAGGCTCGAGTCGCTGTAATACCATTACAAACACAAGCACGAGGGCTAAAATGACAAACTAATCTAAAAAAAAGTTTGAAACAGATAAGTCTTAATGTTCTTCTTAAAAGGGGTGTAGCCATTAATTGTATGTAATTAATTAACTCTGTTCAATATCGAACAAGGGAAATGAACTTTACAGTGTTGAGATTCTTTATATCGCTGTATATGTGGAGGTTTTCCCCTTAGATATTTGATATTTGGTTCTTGTTTTAACTCTCTTTGAGAGCAGCGCTGTGTAGTCTAAGAAAAGTAGGTCACGCTTTCGACGCACCTGTGCAAGGTGCTATTAACAAAGTACCTAAACAAGGTGCTATCAACAAAACTAGTGAGCGAAGTGCTATCAAGGAAGGGCCTGGGCAAAGTGCTGTCAAAGAAGTGCCTGAGCAAAGTGCTATCAAGGAAGTGCCTGAGCAAAGTGCTATCAAAGAAGTGCCTGAGCAGAGTACTATCATGGAAGTGCCTGAGCAAAGTACTATCAAAGAAGTGCCTGAGCAAAGCACTATCAAGGAAGTGCATGAGCAAAGTGCTATCAAGGAAGTGCCTGAGCAAAGTGCTATCAAAGAAGTGCCTGAGCAGAGTACTATCATGGAAGTGCCTGAGCAAAGTACTATCAAAGAAGTGCCTGAGCAAAGTACTATCAAGGAAGTGCCTGAGCAAAGTGCTATCAAGGAAGTGCCTGAGCAAAGTACTAACAAGGAAGTGCATGAGCAAAATGCTATCAAGGAAGTGCCTGAGAAAAGTGCTATCAAGGAAGTGCCTGGGCAAAATGCTATCAACTAAACGCTATGAGATGAACCAAAGTCTTTCCACCGCTGAAGGCGGCCAACAAACAACAATGCTCGGGTCATCAACATGTCATTTTGTAATGATCGTGTCACGTGACATTTAGAATAATGAAAAATATAAAGTCGATGTTTGAACTGCCTTTACAGTTATATAACAGTTTGGAGGGTGGGGATATTACAACATAACTACCGCAACGCACAATCTCTTGTAAATGTTCGACATGTTTTCGATGTTCTTTCACAGTTGAAAATAATCTACTTCTTAGCCAAAACCTCCCGCAGGACGATGGGGGATGGCAGCGGACAGGGTATGAACCTGGAATTATTGAGACAAGCAAACGACAGTCCAGCGCGCATATCGCACGGCCAGGCAGCCATTTTGAGACGCTTTAATAAGCTAACATACCTTTCAGGTATTATGTGGGAAGGGAATAGGCCTATACGAAAAAATCGCTTTTTTTAAAATAAAATTTCATAATCACATACCTTCCTCTCAAAATTGTTTTATACAGCCAGCTACGTGCCTGAAAAACAGGCTTACATACACCATTGGTTAAGGCCCATTTCCCACACGGACCGAGGCCCAATTCCTTGGTTTGTTAAAACTCTCAATTAAACTGAAGAACCTTGATCCTCATCCCGTTAATTGAAAGCCTCGTCTCCAATGTCAACAGCAGACGACACTTGACAGTAGATCTTTTCTCGGGCGCATGAATACCTAAAGAAAACAGTTCAAGAAAGTTTGAAATGTACACAGAAGACGTTCAACGACTGCGTCTAAATATTGAAGCCACGAATTGGCTTAGCGATCCTCCACATGGGAATATTATATTCTTATCGTATAAGTTACAGACGTTCCTATTTTCCAAGGCGCCTGTTTACATCAGTGTATCCAAGGCCGGATTTACCTATAGGTAACAGAAGTTATAGCTTAGGGCCCAAAGAAATATTTAGCCCTGACATATAATATCTGGACTTTTGAAGGGCCCCAAAGAAATATTTAGCACTAACATATAATATCTGGACTTATGAAGGGCCCCAAAGAAATATTTAGAACTGACATATATTATCTGGACTTAAAAAGGGCCTTATTCCTTAAATAGTTTAGGGCCTTTTAAAGTATAAATACGGCACTGTTTCCCTTAAGTTAAAAGGTCAAACATAGTCTATAATCTTTTGAGAGGCTGTGGTGACTTACGCTTCAAAATATAAATGTATTGACCATTCTCGTTTCAGTAGGTTTATATTTTAAACTGGCGCATTATTCACATTGTTCTGCTTGTGTTCTGCTTCTGTTGCAGAAGCAGAAGCAGAAAGAAGGGTGAAAATGCAACGTCGCCTGGTGATTACATATGCCCAACCTGTGACCGCAGCTGTGTATCAAGATTGACCTCTTTAGTCACACAAGAAGTTGCAAAGGGAAAAAGATCGTCTCTCGAGGCGTAAAATGCCGCAGATCTGCTTGTGTTGAAATACACAGACAAAATGTTAAAATACCTGCACATTTCTTACTCTATATTCATGGATAAATTCGAATAATTTCTCTTTATCCACTATTAGTAATAGCACTACAGCATGGAACGGGTTGCTTGGATCAGCCAGAAAAACCAATGACTTCGCAGATCATTAGTCTCTAATTGACATTGCACAACTACTTTAACACATGGATAAGATTAGAGAGTAATGATCTTCTTTTTTAAAGGAACATTAGTTGCCTTATATAGCAACATAGGCCTCGCCTTAATCTATCCCTTAACCTGGTGAAACGTTGAGGTACCACAAGTGATCTGTCGGCCATCTTTCTCCATTTCTCTCTGTTATTTGCCTTGCATAGATACAATTGTATCTTTCAATGACAGGCCCGTCCATTCTTTTATGTTGTCCTCCCATCGCTTTCTCTGCTTCTTCTTTTTTCCTGGTACTGTTCCCTGAAGGAAGGTCTGTGCAATATTCACATGTCAAGGATCGCCAAGTCAATCTGTAGTTTATAAGATAAGAATATAATATTCCCATGTCAAGTATCGCCAAGCCAATCTGTAGCTTATAAGATAGGAATATAATATTCCCATGTCAATTATCGCCAAGCCAATCTATAGCTTATAAGATAAGAATATAATATTCCCATATCAAGGATCGCCAAGCCAATCTGTAGCTTATAAGATAAGAATACAAAATTCCCATGTCAGGGATCGCCAAGCCAATCTGTAGCTTATAAGTTAAGAATATAATATTCCCATATCAAGGATCGCCAAGCCAATCTGTAGCTTATAAGATAAGAATACAAAATTCCCATGTCAGGGATCGCCAAGCCAATCCGTAGCTTATAAGATAAGAATATAATATTCCCATGTCAAGGATCCCCAAGCCAATGTAAATTAACGAGCCTCAAAATGTTAGATTCCTATTGTTCAGGCCTCCGCGCGGTGTTGATGCTTGGAGGTATATCTAGTGTAGATCTATGTCTGACTGGAAGTAATGCTGAACTCGAACTACTTCAGTAACACCGGCGATAGGCCGAAACAATCAAAATAGGTAGTCGACTCTGATGTTGTTTTACAAATATATTTAATAACTAAGAAGGAAATCGTCCGATGTCAGCTATGTCCGTAAATTCGTATATCTATTCTACTGCTCTACACGAAGCGTCTTCTTTCTATCGTCACTAAGAGCGTTCTTCTTTTTCAAAGATCTGTCACGTCATTTGTCGCTAAGTAAAACTTTCCCCTTATTCCCGAAACAAATAATTAATTCCTAATCATGTCATAACAACTCCTCCCCCTTCCGCTAAAAAAAAATGCCAGTCAATTTTTTATCTACTGTCTTGGTCTTACATTGTGCAAGGGCCAAAATGTAGGGAAACATAAAAGACAACACAACTTGAGTCTTGATTTCGGTTTCAACTTCTTCATCATTGTCCCAAACTCAAGTTGATCTGAACACCTATTCCCTCAAATGTCACAAAGTGATACTGTCCAATGTGATGTGCCATAGGTGACCGCAGACATAGTTCGTTTGCGCTGACACTATAGGTGTCTAGCTATACTTTATCACATCACGTTCCAGAGGTTCCACCACTTTCCCTCACACGTCAGGACAGACATTTTACCTAATATGACAAATTGACATTTATCAATACTCGTTCTCCCACTATACACCTAACGTTCGTTCGGGCATTTACAAGTGTATTTTATTTCCTCTCTCCACTTACTTGCCCCCTCACGACCTAACTCTTTACTGATGTATGATCATGATCAACAACAAGGAATAACTTATAAAACTTACTTTCCCTTGATATCAATACCTCGTCGCCTTATAAATGCCCTATCTATTCATACCTCCATACATACAATTCATACATATTTATATTCATACATAATAAATAACTAACATTAGTCAATCTAATACTAACTAATACTACAACAACATAATACCCATCTGATTATGACTACTAGCCAAATCAATTAAGAATAAACAATTTAAATAAAATCCAACTTATTTACACTACGGTTGTATAGTGTTATGTTTCACAGGCTATCTACACGACCCATACATTTGTTCTCTCCAACTGGAGTTAACATCTCTTCTTACACCACTATAGCCCGCGTGTGGCCTTCTACCTCTGTATGACTTGCGATTACCGCTACCACAGTCATCTCTTCTATCATCACTATCGGATACAGACCTGTGCCTCCTATCCGAACTCGCAATCTTCTGTTCAGACTGTTCTGCCCCACTCCAACAGTCTTTAGCGATGTGCCCATGTTTATGGCAGTTAAAACAAATTCTGTCCTTTCTAGGTTTGTTTCGCCTCATGTTGCCATACCTGTTTTTCCAACTTCTAACCTGTTTGTCAGTAGCGGCTCTGACACCTGCTACATTTCCAAGTAAAACATCTCTAGATAACCTCGGCATGGCTACCCCTTCACAATACCCTGTGTACAATGGAGATCGAAGGAACACTTTGCATGCTTCGAACCTCTTAACTGCGCCGTCTGCCAATCTGACTGATTTGGTATAGCCTAAATAATCATTGGACTTAACTAATCCCCCTCTAACCGCGAGTGTACTGCTAGCTGTGTCCCGGATCACCTTTATCTGTTTATTATTTATCATGCCCGGATATAATTTAAACCTATCTTCCCCACAATCAAAGTAGTTAATTTCTTCATCTGGTTCACTATCCCTACTATCACGATCCCTGTCTTGGATGCTCCTTACAAAATTAACCCTATCTGGTGACCGATTATCCCTATCCTGTCTACGGTTTCCTTGATTACTTCTCCTACCATAGGTGTCCCTATCACTAACATCATTCCTTCTACCATGATCCCTCTCATTGCTATCATTTCCCTTGACATAATTTACCAGGTCAATAACTTTTTGTGGTCTCTAACTGAAAGTGGGTTGTTTGGGTACGCATTCTTAAAGATCCTCATAATTTCTACCAAGTCTTCAATTACCTTAGGGTTTCTTTCTTTTATAAAAGACTGTAGCTGAGGGTCGCACTTATTGATGAAATTGTCAATCAGAATAAAGTTCCTCAACCCCTCGTAGGTGTTCTCCACATTCTCGAATCCGAGCCATTTAGTGAAGAAGTCCTTCTCCGAGTTGATGGTTGTTTGTGGATCAACTTGGCTGGATGGAGTATTTTCGTAATACTTCATTCGGAATGTTGCCGCGTTGTGCCCGTATGCGTTTAGCAGTTCCTTCTTTAGCACGCTGGATCTTAGTTAGTTACTTCTTACCTGCTTTCACAGCCAGGAGTGTATATAACTTACACCTCATACAAATAAACTATGAAAATAAACTTAAATACGATGAACACCAAACTATAGATCTAGTTCTAATGAATGAGACTTTCGTCTGACAGTAAGACTTAAGACGGGAGTATTGCAAACAATTAATACATGACGTTACTAACAAATGCTTAACTAAATGATTCACACTCACATACAGGACGCATTAACAGTTAAACGTATATATGGACCTCTTGCTAGATTACACCTAATTTTAAAGATATCCCCAATCCACCACGATTTAACCTGGTAGTGATAATCTAGCGAGTGGTCACTTCCCTACAGACTCTAATTATTCTAAGGAGAAAGTAGTTAAATAACACTTGACTTGTCTGTCTAAGAAGCGGCGATAACTCCACAGTCAGTCTCGGGTCCACTCTTCCTACGCTAATGTCTGTCCCGGCGGCAAGGCTCACGGCGGTGTCTTCCCTAGCGGTGAGACAAGAACAACGAACGTTTCGGCTCTCCAAGGTCCTTCGGTACTGGTCTGCAATGGCTCCGGTTCTTCGGTGGTACGGCGTCTGGTTCTGGTTCACGGTGATCTGTCGTCTGGCTCCGGTTCGTCGGTGGCGTAGAGTCTGGTTCCGGCTGTTGGTTCCGACGCAGATACGGTGGTTCCAGGTGGTCGTCTGTCCAAAGTGAACCTGGAACGGTCCAACTATTGACACAGCGACAAAGTTAAAGTCCAGTGCTAACCTACCGGCTATCTGGCTATCTAACGTGTAGCACAGAATTCAGCCGAGCTGTAGATCAAATTAGCACTACTGTATTTAAGTGCCGTAGGCAGTAAGATGTCTCCTATGTCAAAAGTTCTTTGGCGTGACCCCAACGGTCGATCTTGGCCTTGCAGAGGTGACATTCACGTTCGTTCTCACTATGCCGGGCAGGCGATATCTCTTCAGTACGGAATCGACAGGACGGTTTTCTTCCCTTCCACAAAACTGTAGCCTTCTCGATACAGGCTTCAATACGATGCCTCAACGTATGGGCGTTTACAAATTACAACTGTAGATCTAGATCTATATTTCGTTACCTCCTAGTTCTACGAGTCCAGGATCTCACTGGCTTTCCTTCGCCGACGTGGCTGTCTAATCAGGGTCTAGCTGCAGACTAGGCCGATGACGTTAACTTCTGCCTCCTCCTAACAGAGGGCTTCTATTCTTCTTGATGTTGCTGCCAGTAAGCTCCGAGTCGGGGGTCGCCACGTTGTTCAGGACTCCGCGCGGTGTTGATGCTTGGAGGTATATCTAGTGTAGATCTATGTCTGACTGGAAGTAATGCTGAACTCGAACTACTTCAGTAACACCGGCGATAGGCCGAAACAATCAAAATAGGTAGTCGACTCTGATGTTGTTTTACAAATATATTTAATAACTAAGAAGGGAATCGTCCGATGTCAGCTATGTCCGTAAATTCGTATATCTATTCTACTGCTCTACACGAAGCGTCTTCTTTCTATCGTCACTAAGAGCGTTCTTCTTTTTCAAAGATCTGTCACGTCATTTGTCGCTAAGTAAAACTTTCCCCTTATTCCCGAAACAAATAACTAATTCCTAATCATGTCATAACACTATTATATTCTTTAGTAACAATGACCTCAGAATGTTTTGCTGACCCTTCTATGTAAATTTGGATAAAAAATCTATTCTACGCTATGACCTAGTAATTTCAAATACTACGGTGTAAACAGAGAAATGAGTCTTGCTATTTGTAGTGGAGAAAAGGTAATAAATATGTCACGTTGGCAGTAAAGAACGCAAAAATAATTTGGATATTTAGGTGGATAAACACCGTCTGTGATTCTTACATTGAATTTTAATGCGAGTACACCTAGCAGAAGTAAAACGCCAATGTGTACGATTACGCAGATTAATGATGAGTGCTGTTTCACATGACCATGCAAACCCAGTTGCGATTGTAGACAAAGCCGCTGTCAACCGGCGGTTTATGTAAGTTTTCTTTTTGTCTTCTGCGCATGTCTTAAAGAAGTGCTTTTATTTTTTGTCTCAAATGTTTGTTCCGCAGCCAATGTGAGAGTTCTCCGTTTCGAAATTTCAGTTGCCTTCTGCTGCCATCTGATTTCCTCTATGCCAGTGAGGGCTAAATGGCATCTGGGTTGATAGGAGGGGGGCGCCTGTTACGCCGCCCATCTGTTAGCTCGCTCAAGAAGATCGTCTTCGGCATGTGGTCGACTCCCTTGCGGGATAAGTGTCCGACCCTGCGCAGCTGTTGAATGGTAATTAGTGGTTCTATACTGTCCACGCCGGCCTCCAGTAAAAGGCACAACAATGATTAAGTCTATTACAGATATTATTTTATTAAGTGTCATAGCGCAAACAAGTTCAAGGCTTGCCCCTTGCCCCTGTCTCATTTTAAGCTGAACAAAAGGGCAATACTAAGTAAAATATTGGGCAACATAAAATTGCCTGTTAATGAGTTAGACAGCGCGAAGTGATCTAATGAGAAGTTGGGCAACGCAAAATGGTTTGTGGGATTTGTGGGCAACAAAATGATATATTGGACAGTTGGGCAACATAAAGTAATAGGTTTGACATTTGGGTAACATAAAGTGATATACCGGACAGTTGGGCAAAATAAAGTGATAGGTTGAATAGTTGGGCAACATAATGGGATGTTTGACAGTTGGGTAACATAAAGGGATATACCGGGCAGTTGGGAAAAATAAAGTGATAGGTTGAATAGTTGGGCAACATAAAGGGATGTTTGACTGTTGGGTAACATAAAGTGATAGCTTGACTATTTAACGCAACATAAAATGATAAGTTAAATATTTGGGCAACATAAAGGAATGTTTGACAGTTGGGCAACAAAAAATGATAGGTTGAACAATGGGGTAACATAAAGTGATATACCGGACAGTTGGGCAACATAAAGTGATAGGTTGGAGAGTTGGGCAACATAAAGTGATCATCTAGCCAGTCCTAGCCATTCTTCTACTTTCTATCAGCCTTAATGTCCAGACTCTGCCAAGACTCGAGAGAAATAAATTCAGACCAGACAAAAATCAGGGAACAACACTCTCGAGTCAGGAGATAAAATAGAAATCTAGAATAAACACACACATTGACAACTGTGTAATTTTGGTATTTCTGAGTTTATTGAAAAGGAAGTTATGGGGTGGAGATGAAGCTTTTTTTTTAACTAAAAAAACATACAGGATGTAGGTCCATCCATTTTTTTATTTTTTTTTATTTCAGAGGGCGCTATTCATAGCTCGTTAAAGCATGAGAAAGAGGCTTAGTTTATGAATGGGAGCATTGTTTGAGACGGTTTACTTCTGCTCCTCTCTTCGCGTGCTATCTAGTTGTAATGTTGTATTGGCTACTTCCCGATCCATAGCTTACAAATTATTTTTCTTGGGGAAAAAAAAAGGGAGGGGGCGTGTTCCTGAATTCTTTTTTTTTTTATCGCTACTTTTCATTACTATCAAAGTGATCTGTAGACAAAAAAAAAATCAGATCCTGGAATAACATGACGAAAGGAATGTCTATTCAAAGTCAAAATAGTTAGTCCTAGTTCCCCCTGCTACTGGCGCTCGCGGGCATGTGTGTATGCATGTATATGTGAGGGGGCGGGGTCTAATTATTGACTTGTTCAATGTTATCGGAAACAACTCTACCTGTGTCATTGTACCAAGTCCCATAACTCGAAACATTGCGGGTAAGATGATCTCTTATCTTAGAAATTACGGACGTCCCTTCAAAGGAGAAGAGAATGACATCTACATGGCCTACGTCCTACGCGTATCCCTGTGTCAATATAGTCTTGCATGTTAATCAGAGGCTTGAACTCTGCTACGTCGTTGTTTTTCATGACCGATTCAGGCAAACCATTCCATCATTCCATGCTCTAATTAGCTTCTAATGGCACTAGGGAAGAAGGATGCTTGTATATAATTTGTCTAGCATATGGGATGAATTGTATGCATATATCTTTGTTATTGAGTATTTTATTAGAATGTGCTTTCGTATTTGTAAATTATGGTTGAGGGGTTTATGCATAATTGCTACTTTACTTTTTAGTATTCTATCCTGAAGTGTCTCTAAATTTTGTGAATTTAGTAATGGTTTTACACTAGTCAACTGTGAATATTGATTTGTTTTAAATTTCACAACTCTATAATATTGGTCTAATTAAGATAAAATAGCATTTCCAGTGCTGCCAAGTGAATGCTAATGACAAAGTGTACATGTATAAATGCTAAAATACACTTTTTCATCAGCCGGAAAAAAGGTGAGAAAGCGCTTACTGCGCATGTCTACAACAAGGACTTTTCCTGTGTCCTTCTTTCAGATTCCATTCGCTGCCAGCTGTATTCAAGGAAGGTAAAATGGCGCCTGAGCTTATCTTTATGGTGCTTCCGGGAGGCAAATCTGATACGCCGTCTTCCTTGGTGCGGTCATCACCCAAAGGGGATAGTTATCCGACACAGCGCAGGTGTCAAATGGTCGTTAGTAGGCCTGCCTCTTCAGTCGCTTCAGCGGTTGTACTAAAGTATAGTTAAAAATTCTCTTTTTTTTTTTTACTCCCAGCTAGTGTAATGACATTTTAAACTTTCAGCATGCTATCTCCTATTATCTTCAGACTTATGCAGACATTTTTGTTCAAAACATTCTTTTTTTTTTTGTTCAAACTGCAGATAAGAGCTTATATTTGTAAAATGACGTCATGTAGACGTGTTGATCTAAAGGGAGAGAAGACACTAGATCCGAATTAAGAAAGTTGTTTACCTCCCATTTGAAGAAGGTAGTTGAAGATAAAATCACACAAGAAACGAAATTTCGTGGAGGTTCTCAAAGTTTTGTTTTCTTGCACCTAGTGGAGAAACTAGATATTAATTACTTAGTCGTCTTTTACCTGTATGGGGTTGATCCATCAGGGGTCACCTCTGAGTTTGTATGAAAACACAAACTTTTTTGTAATTTTGAATTTAAAATCAATGGCTATTTTAAACACGCTTTCATTGGGTATTTCCGCACTGGACTCAAATGATTCTCTGTATTCAGTAAAGAATTGAATAAATAAGTAGAAGTAGATGAACATATTGCACACCGTCTTAGGTAGAAATTAGACGGAGTGTAAGAGAAGAGCTTGTGGTGCGGTGGCTGAGTGATTAAGCACTTGGCTTCTGAACCTGGGGTCCTGAGTTCGAATCTTGGTGAAGGCTGGCATTTTGAATTTCGGGATTTTTAGGGCGCCTCTGAGTCCACCACTCTAATGGGTTGTAACGGATGTAGGTATAAGCTGTACTTGATGTATTTCTATAGTGCCTTGATAATTCTAGATGCTTGGGTATCTTGTATAGTGTGTTACTGATGCGAGTCAGCTTATTAATTAAACACACTCCACGTGACAAGATAATATAACAATAATCAACAAGATCAATGCCCAGTAACTAAGTTCACGCGAGATGAAGTAGAATAACCAACTTTAATAGAGAAAGGGCCACAGCCAAGTCAGTCACTAAAACGATGTTATTCTTTGAAGAGCCTAGCAGTAACTTATCTAAAAGTCTACATTAATAATCTCTAACTCAGTGCCTATGTCGTCACTAGAAAATGTCGCGTTCAAAGTTTGTCTACTGCAGTACGTACCTAAACTAAACTAAGTGTCAAACAGCCAGGTACATGACTTTACTTGAGGAGAGAGAGGGAAGATGGTCGTTGTGCTGGCCACATTACACCCTGCTCGTTAACCGTTGGCCAAAGTAAGAGATGGCCTTAACATCATCTGTTCTGTAGATGGAAAAGTCTGAAAGGGGAATTAGAAGAGCTTGACTGTGCAAGCTTACTTGAAAGATCCCTTGCAGTAGTGAAGCATTACATGAAATGCTTAGAATGTAAACTTGCAGATTAACATCAATTTTATAAGGAGGAATTCTTTTTTTATTAAACTTTTTTACTTCATTTTTTTTTCTAATAGGAGGTGGGTGTTAGAGGGAGAGAGAGAGAGAGAGAGAGAGAGAGAAAGACTCCCTGTCATTTATCTGACAATGCAAGGATTTAAAACAAAAATTAACTTTAGAAAAAAGTCAATTTGCTTCCAAATCAATTATTATAGCTTTCATATAGCGCTACTTTCATGCTTATAGCATGCTCAGAGCGCTTTTGGTCCAATCTCATTTGTGGACCAGTTGGGGGGGGGGGGGGGGGGGAGGGGTATCTAGGAGTTGGTTTTCCGTGCTGCCTTAGGCGCTCAGTAAACACAACTCTGCCCGAGTCGGGTGTCGAACCTCGAGCCCCCTTCTAGGTAGCCAAGCTAAGCCAAGTTCAAGCGCACTTGATCAATCAATAAATCATTTAAATTAATTGGAAAGACTGATCTATATAATCTTGATTTTGTATGATAAGAACTAGGCTAAGATTTAGCCACGCTTGCAATATCTCGAATGAACGAGTTTCCGGGATTTTACGAGATTTACGAGATTCAAGTTGCGAAATAGTTTTGAACTGATCAGTCTAACAAAAAAATGTTAGTTATAATCACACACCATCACATCAAGGAGACTTCCGTGTTTCCCCTCCGGAGAACCGCTGAGCTGAAGAGGTTTTGTGTGTGAGGAGGCTTTCTCTTCCTACTGTCATTTGTGATCACGTGATAGTAGACACACCTCTCCTCCATGTTGTGTTCACGCCAAGATGGTGTCTTCTACACACTGAACTACACAGTGAGCTGCATCTTTTTTCTTACTATATAATATTATATCATAGAGTCAAGCCTTATTCCCCCCTCCTCCCAGGAAAAAAGAAAGATCAAGTGTTGGGGAATGATTCGCAACCTTTTTTTAGTAGAACAATTTTTTTTAAATAAATACTTGGCTGTTATGTAATGTACTTTCGTGTATATACGAGACATTTGCAAATCAGCTCCTGGCAGTCATCACACAGGAAGCGGAAAGGATAAAAGTCTTTATATAATGGACCTCATTCACCAATCGTAAACTAACAACATTTAGCCACGTGATTCTCTATCTCTTCTATACAAATTACGCAATCCATAAAGGCTGTCACGTGATACGTTTTTTTCATTGTTTTATCAAAAGTATCTCGTGGCTAAATGTTGTTTGTTTACGATTGGTGAATGAGGTCTATTGGCAGACGATTGAGCCCTTTTTCTAGCTCCCATTGTGAAAGTATTCTTACATATTAATTCCTAGAATTTTGAATGTCAGTAGTTTTAGGACACCCCTGAGTTCACCCCAACTCTAATGGGTAGCTGACATTAATTGGAGATCGCAAGGTCTGAAAGGGGGTATACTTAACCATTTTCATGCTCTAATAGTACTAGGGAAGAGTGAGCATTTGTCCAAATTGGTCCTAGGATATGGGACGATACACAGCTTCGGTCACAGATTGGTCATAGTCAGTCACCAGGTGCCGTAGCATTTTTACCCAATAATAATATTTCTAATAAACAATAGAATGCATGGGAACAAATGAACGGACGTAGGTGGTGTGCAGGGGCGGACTGGGTGTCAAAATCGGCCCGGGCATTTCTATTCAATCAGGCCCATAAATTGCATATAATATGATGTGCATCCAATTATAGGCCTGCATGTCCTCAAAATCGGTATATTGAGTTTGAGTATCGATAACTGTACACATGCATACAATGAGCTCTATATTTTTATCAGAAATATAGGCCTTATGTTGCTTTTTAATCGCTAAGTGTGTAGGCCTTAAAAAGATGAAGATTACTAGTAGCACTGTCTATGGATGTAGGCTATTATATTATTTCGGAAAATGTGTTCGATCAAATTAGTGTTACACTGTAGAGAGATTTCTTTTCAACACGATGCCGCTTTTATAAGAGATTATGATAAAACCTTTGACAATTTAATACATAGTGGCATCCATGGGGCCCTTTCGGTGGCCTACCGGCCCATTTAGGTATCGGCCCACAGGGCATTTTCCCAAATGCCCATATAGCCAGTCCGCCACTGGTACAGCTAGTATACAGCTAGTGGTCTGATATATATATATATATATATATATATATATATATATATATATATATATATATATATATATATATACAAAGGTATATATATACAGTGCTTTTTTGTGACGGTACGCACCGGTACGCGTATCGGTACACTTTTCAATGTAGGTCAAAATTTTGTTACTTTTCTTGTATTTTAAAGTTTATTTTTAATTTATTAGTAGTTAAAAGTTACACAATCCATCACTGAGTACAGGCACCTATTTTTTTTTTTTACAAAAAAAAAACAACACTATATAATTATATATAGATAGGCCAAATATCACACCTGGTCTCTAATTAATGGAGAGAAAGTTTGTAATTATCGTGGTTTCAGGTAGGACTCATGACCTGCAATAAGCAAAACCATTATTATTACTTTTAGAGGGAAGGGATGTTAAGATTGTATAATATGTACTATCCGTAACTATAGCGACGCGAGCATTGATGTTAATTATACAAATTTTTTTTTGTTATTATCTTCTGAACTTATTGCGCTAAAATCGCCGGCGTCAAAACGTCACTTGCAGATTTTTATTGAAGGCTATAAAATCAACTGGTCCAATTCTAAAAGTCGCCCAATCAAAAACAATACGATGTAACCATGCTCAGAGTTTTAAGTGCTGCAGACTCAATAATTGTTATGGGTAAAATCTATGCTATCAATATTGATTTCCTCGGGTCTGATCTTTATTAATAGCCTCACCTGCTCTCGTGTACAGCACAGACTCAATAGATCGATGTCTCGTGAATATTGACATCATGTCGACTAAACCAATAAAAAAAATCTAACTATTGACCACAGACCAATCAAAGATTGTTTTACACATGTCTTCCATTTATTAACCCCCCAAAAAGTTACTCAGTATAAATGAGTCCACCATAATCTCACGCGTAGTAGCCTAGATATTTTCTTATTCATTGGTCGCACTCATAGACTACCAGTTTATTATATAATATAAGATGGTTATAGTCAGGGGCGGGCTGGGGGGTCAAAATCGGCCCGGTCATTTTTTACCATTCGGCCTATAACTATCATTTTATTAAGTTTGATAAAGTATCGATAATTTAACGCATGCACACATTGAACTCTTTTATCTTTTTAACTCTTTTTCTCCGTAATTATTTTCCACGTTCCGACGGAATTCTTCATTTTGTCATTAGTATTTTTCCCCCCGTTATGGTTAAGTTTGAATAACTTTCGCGTTTGTTACCAGAAAGTGTTTTATTTGGTATAGAGTTAAAGGGGAATGCATGCTCTTTCTATATAATGGTATCGTCAATTAGGAGAAAAAGAGTTAAGACATATAGGAGACATGCTGTGTAGGCTCTTAAAGGATGAAGCCTATAGTAGCACTGTCTACAGGTGTAGGCTATTATATTATCTTATTTTATAAAATAGGCCTACAGTTGTTACTTCAAAAAAGATGAGTACCTACGTCCTACCGGAAAATTAGCATTACACTGTAGTGTCTGCTAAAGGTTTTTTTTTTGTTTTCTTTTGTTTTAAAGACGACGCTCAGAGGGCTCCTTTTACAACAATTTAATACTTTCTTTAGTGACGTTCATGAGGCCTTATAGCTGGCCCTGCCGCTCAATCGGGTACCGGCCCTCCGGGCATTTATCCGAATGCCCATATAGCCAGTCCGCCCCTGATTATAATCTATGGTCGCGCTGTTTAAAACCAGGCCTATTTTAAACAGTAAACGCTTTTCATTTTGATGTTATATAAGAATTATAGGGCCTACATATAAACACAAGGGGAATAATTGCGTAACTACTTAAGGAGAAAAAACACAACCAGAACTGTTTACAGCTTAACTCTGTAATAACTTGAATATACCTAAGGCGAGTTGTCGATGTCTTCAGCAGACATCAATCATAAGCCTTATAGACTAATAAATGAATGATGGGACATTATGTTTAAGAATTACGTCATTGTTTATTGCTGTCGTGAAAATGTCCGGATGTGACGTAATGAAATGAAAACACTTTCCTGTCCTCTTTCTATAAATATGAAGGTTTTTTTATTTGTCTATGCCTATGTCTCTGTAGAAAGGCACATTTTTTATTCCATAATCTAGGACAGATTTGTACAAGTGTTTTTTTCTTCCCTAGTGCCATTAAAATATGAAACGGGCGTAGCCATTAAAATATGGAACGGGCTATCTGAATCAGCCAGGAAAACCAACAACTTAGCAGAGTTTTAAGCCTCTAACATGCACGACTAGATTAACACATAGTTACGCGCAGGGAAGTGATGGGTGTTATAATCGGTCCTGGCATTAACATAAAGATCGCGCAAACTGCGTTCCATATCATGGTCATGCGCTAACCGCGTCATTTTAAGCAATCTTCTTATTTTTCTAGATTACAGGCGTTACATTAAAAAAAAAGACAATTACGTCCTACGCATTTCATGTGTCGATCTAGTCGTGCATGTCTATGGTTGCTACGCCACTGACTATAAACGTCTGTAAAAGATGTTTCATAGAAGGTCAGGCGTGGACCAATTATGACGCTTGTTGGCCCGTTGGGAGCCTTTTATAAGAGAGTATAAAATCTTTCACGAGCCTAACTACCTTTCATGAAGCCTATTAGGCGTCGACCACAGCGGCCCATTTGGGTGCTGGCCCACGGGGCTTTAGCCCGAATGGACCTCATTCACCAATCGTAAACAACATTTAGCCACGTGGTGCTCTATTTCTTCTATACAATTTACGATCTCATGTTTACTTCATGATGGTTGTCACGTGACCATTTTTATCGTTGTTTTATCAATAAGATCACGTGACTAAATGTTGTTTGTTTACGATTAGTGAATGAGGTCCATTCTCATATAGCCAGATCGCCACTGGTGACGCGTAGGACATACTTATCTTCTCTTTTGAAGGAATGTTTGTAATCTACAAGATGAGTAGAAACAGAACACACTCAGTAGCCACAGTTGGTTTCCATTGACTAGATTCTAGACTGAGCAGGTTTAGCAGACTGAGTAGGCTTAGCAGACCATGCGGTGTCCGAATGGTCCAACAGGCTAAGGGATATGTGAAGGTGAAAGTAGATTTAGTTGACTGAGTAGGTTTTGCAGACTGAGAAGGTTCCGTAGATTCTAAAGATTTTAATCAAAAAAAAAAAAAAAGAAACAAAAAATGAAGGTCCTAGAATCTTGATTTGTAAATCACGTTGTTGTTAGATCACGTGTTATGTCACGTGTAGTTTTCAATCCCAAGTCTCACAAACACATCCGACTTGGAATTTGTATTTTTAAAGTCTGTGTAAATATTGGTCTAATTGAATGTTTGCATAGCAGATTATAAGTTAAGGTTATTTTTAGACCACGAAGCCATGACACTTGCGCATGTGTCAATGAGCCAGACGTGTAGATGTTTCACCAGATGACACTTTATTACAAGCTCTAGTCTGTATTGGAGTGTTACCAAACACAATGTAGGCCTCATATTGTGGTGGACAGTATCATAAGTCGGAAAGCGTGCATAAAGTGGAAGGATTATTAACGAAGACGACTCCAATGCAGTTATAGTAAATAGCTTGATATGCTCTAATACTTCATTTGGAGGCGCGGTGGCTGTTCGAACCTAAGTCCACCCAGACGACAGTCCAGAGCCCGTACCACATGACCAGGCAGCCCATCCAATCGTGGAAATAGTGATCATGTGCGAGCGAGAGTGTTGAGCTTCTGACTGTGAACTTCTGGTCTAGATTCTCGTGGCTATCGACGTTTTACTGTCAAAAAGAGTTGATCCGAAACTCTTAGACATGCAAGCCTGGTTGAACAAAGAGCTCTATCAGGAAGAGGTCAATCTAATGTCCATTATTCAACCGCGCTATTTCCAATGGGTCGGACACTCCGGACGCAGGTACTAAGATAAGTGGTCGAAGGCCGAGCACACCAGGAACCCCCGCCATTTTCTTATAGTTTACCAAGATAACCCGTTCAGGACTCGCCATTGATGAAATGCTCCCTTGAGGAACGGCGCCTGGATTTTGGAAGCTCTCTTACGCCTACGCAATGGGAAAGCTACCGCACTCACTCGGACACTCCCACAAGTCTTGCTTTGCTACCCGTTTAACCTTATCTTTTCCTCAAAAGGTCGTTTCCACCCCTAAGAGCTGCGTTGAGGCAGGGAAAACGAACCCGGGGCCAGCTATCAGTGTACTTGGTGAACTTGAAGGCGGACCTCACTGGGCGGCTGTTCATCACAAGGTGTGGCGTCATCAAAATCTGAGGTGATAAGTTTTAGTGGCAACAAACCCAAACAAATCATGACTGAATACTTCACTATGCTGCCGAGGGAGTGAAATCTATTATTAGATCTATCCATCCATCACGTGACATTAATGTCATGGTCTATAACTAGTTTCAAGTGTTACAAGTTATCTCCTTGGTTGCCGTAATGAGAAGAATCACAGTAATAAAAACATATATTGCTTCAATAGGTGCTAATTATCATAGCAATAAACTGAAAACCCAAGATGTTCAAAGTATTGATTGCAAAGTGAATGTATCTGCTAGACAGAGCCAGGTGATTGATTTCAAACACAAGAAAACAGGTGGCTTCCTGGATGTGTGGTAAGCACTTTCTAACTGCCTATATGGTGGTCTCAAGTTCAAATCCAGCCCACTTCCTTCCCCTGCTATCCAGCAAGAGGTAGAGACTAAGTCTGACCAGGATATAATAATCTTTTTTTTTTTTTTTAAGAAACTGTAAAACAAACAAAATATATCAAAAAATACTTTTTTAAACAACAAAGCTTATATAGAGGAAGAACTGTATATTATAGCCATAGCTATCAGTATTGTAAGAGTTATTTCCCTTTATCAATATCAAACTAAATTAATTACCACTAATTAATTAATTGCTTTCATATTTATTGATTTGGAACAATGAATAATTGTGCTAGGTTTCAATTTGATCAGAGAATGGGAAATAATGGGGAAATTGTACCACACAGACAGAGTGAGTAAAAAGAAGCAAATGAATCAACAGCATGTACAATCGTAGTGACTTTATTATTGACTCAGAAATATATGAGGTCTAAATGTAAGATGGTATAAAAAAACAAAAATATATTCCAAGAAATGCAAATAATTAAATTGGTAAAGATCCTGGAGAATAAAAATGTGAGTATAAAACAATTCATTGGAATGTTAGTCATGATCAATAGTATACATTACAACAAACTCAAGTCTTCATCTTGTGGACAAAACAATATGATTTCAAAGTGATCTAAGTGTGCATTCTTGTCAAGGCTGCCAACAGGAAATTCTGGGAAGGCAGTGTTGTTGTTTTCTTTAATTTCTAACCACCGCCTAGAATGAAGTTAGTGCATCCAACACTTAACTGAATGCTCAAATGATAGTGAATGATAGCTGAATGATAGTGAGAATAAAAATATGATAATTGTGCCGCTCCCTTAAATGTCCAGAAGCAGACTTGAAAACATGATTCAGAAATGAGCTTTATAAGAAGAAGAAGAGGTTGCTTGAAAGAAGAAGAAGAGGTTGCTTGAAAGAAGATGGCCAGAGAAATGGAAAAAGTTAAGGCCACAGGCAAAACCTGGCATGGACTAAGTGACTCGTTCGTCCAGGTCAGGGAGGGTTACTGGAAATTCTTTGCTGCCTATCACTCCATAGCAAGGAAAAAATAAGTCAACCAGGTTCACAACAATAATCTTCTTTAATCCTGAGGTTACACCTTACAAACAGAATGCAGCATAACATATCCCATACAGTACAAAGTAGTCAAAAAGATAAAAGTAGTTTTAATTTGTATAAAAAAAATTAAAAAACTAATTATTGCAATACAGAGTACTTACTAGCCAAAAGTCATCAAGACTCCTGCAAACTGGCATTTAAACATATTTAATAACTCTGCTGTCATAACTTTTGGCACATTCTTACAATATTGAATACATCAAAGAGTCTATAGATATTTCATCAGATAACATTTTCCAACACAGATGTATCTCTGACCAACGCAGACATCCGCAAAACACAAAAAGAAAACACACTGATTAAATATAATAAAGTTAATGGAAAGATTCTTTCACATCTTTGTAGTACCTGGCACAGACACAACTCTATTCTTTCTCTTGTTCAGATCTAACATGCCAGGTAGGTTGTGAGTAGATCAAATATATTTTCAGACAACAAATTACCCTTTCATTATGAATGTCTTCAATGATACATAAATAAGGCAATGGTGAATATGACGGATTTATAAACAAAGTATTATGGAATGTTAAAAGCATTACATTTGATCAAGGAAAAAAATCAAGGAATGGTAAAAACTTGACAATTTATAAACCCCACTTTTTATCTTCTAACACAAACACATGAAATGAAAACATTTACTGTCAAGGTAAAATGGTATACAAAGGTTAAAGGTTACACAATAAAAAGCAATATTAGCCTTGCCCTAGGACAAGAAGAAAGCTGCCTTATATATTTTTATTTATAATATAATTGTAACAGCCGTGTCTGCCAGGAATGTTACTGATACAAGAATAATAACAATACGAAGTCTTCTTTTTAATCTGTCTATTTCAGTCATAAAACGTATCCGTCTATTTCAGTCATAAAATGTGTCTGTCTATTTCAGTCATAAAATGTGTGAGTCTACTTCAGCCCCTAGGACCAAATCTCAACACACAACAGACCCTCCTCAAAAATGACACAATCAACAATATCAGTGGCAAGGAGCCAAAAAACCATCTGACAAACTGACAATGACATTTCAGACAGTCCAGAAAATTGAATGGCCATTGGACTGAAAGTTTCAATGGCTCCACATCCCCATGTTCAAACTATAAAGTCCAAGTCACAACATCAAAGCCATTAATTAAACAATTCTTTACCTAAGGTCCACAGCATTAACAATCAAAATTACATGTCAACAGATTTTAAACCCAGAAAAACTCATATAAATATTGGCTAGTCATTCCACTCCACGGGCACCCACTTCATCTGTTTCTCCAATTGGATCATCATGTCACAGATTGTGTTGTAGGTGTTCTCAAAGTCATCGTTGACGATGACCTCATCAAACAATCCTTTGTACGTCTTCTCCATTTCTTTACTCTCTTTGACAGTTGCAATAAATTTTTCTTCCTGTTTATTTCAAATAAAAACAATTGAATTAACAGTGAAGTCTGTTAAAGTAATAGTTTAACCCAGAAAATAACAGTTGAACCCATTAAAAAAATCCAGTATACTCCAGAAAAAAAATAATTGTTTAATTAGATTATGTTTACAACAAGAAACAATCAATATACAAATAAATACTTTAAAAAAAAAAAAGCTAATAACAAGTGTAGTTGTATCAATTAGTTTGGATCAGTCATGTCATTAAATTTGTAATAGATCTAGACTAACTGTCTAACAATAATAAATCTGTGCAATTAGAAATATTTTTACCAATTGTATTTGTTTAGCGCTATTTCATGCTTTAAGCTACCTCAATACGCTATGAGCCTATCACTTGTCTGGACCAGGTTGAAAATGATTGGGGGAAGAAAGAAAGGGGTATCAGGGTGATTGCTTTTTAAATGTATTAATTTTTTTTAAAAAGTGAGCCACCTGTACTCTAACTCCAAGGATATGGCCTCCTCAACCTAATACAGTAACAACTGAGTTAGGAAGCTGCTTATGAAAATAGGTTTTATAGATGTTTACAATATTTTCTTTCTACAAACAATAAAGGGGACTAACTCAACTTTTTCAGTTGAATACAATTTCTTTCCTATGTTCAAGATATCAAATAAATTATTAATTACTAATATTTAATTAGATACCAAACAAAATAAAAAAATAACCAATAGTTAACTAACTAATTTGTTGTTTTTTTCGAATCTTGTTGTCAGGTTAAAGAAATAATTGTGCAAAATTTCAGCTTGATCCGAGATTGGGTGTTGGAGAAATAGCATGTACAAAATTTTTACAAGACAGAGTTGATATAAACTTTGTAAAAAACAAAAGAAAAGAAACTTTTAAGAACTGAGCTGTTCATCATACTGACCAGAAAAAGTTCAGAGCGACCTCCTGTTGGCTTGGTCTGAAAATGCAAAACACTTATGGTAACATTGTTTTACTTGAGTCTCAGTGACTACGAGTCAGATTATTATCCATTTGGTGATGGATCATAAATGTAAGCAGAAATAATTGATAGCTTTATTTTTTAAGCAAAATAATCTAGATAAAAAAGCAAATAGATGCTTGTGACTAAGTCATACACAAATATTACCTGTTACATAAACTCCCACCTAACTATAATTCATATCAGTGGATTATCTAGATGTCCCATACAACTATTGAATCTCTTTTTTTAACCCTTTCCAGTCAAATGTCTCACTGGAAAGGTGGGGGGGGCATTTTTTCCCCCCATTCTGGTTGAATGTCCCACCCAGTGGGCCATACTAATTAGGACCAAAATTTAAGTTGAATATCAAACTTTTTGTTCCACTTCCTGATTCCTAAATTTTAAAGCACTGTTTTATACAGCAGAAAGTAATTGACAATCATTAAATTTTGATAGCCAGTTATTCCAAAATAATAAAATGCATTGAGTAAGATTGTTTATCACAGGTTAAGAGACAGTGTGGAAGGAGGAGGGGTGTCCGACCAGAGACTAAAAATAATTGATAATTTCATAGCTAACTTTCCAAATGGAAAGATAAAAGACTGCAGTGCATGGCGTGGCTGCCAACTCCTTAAAAAATATTAAAGAATGGTAAAGGTTAAATGGTTCAAATCTATGTGAATACAATATGTGAACTTAATTTTTAAAAACACATCGTCAAAAAACCATAACTAGCCAATACACCGAAGAATATATTTTGATAAAAAAACATTAGTTTGTCATTTCAACTACTGTGTTTATGTCTGTTATGTTTTCATAGTTCCCTGAGCCTACATTATGTTTGCTAACAGCACTTTATAAATTTAGTTAAAACTATTCTCTGTTTTCCTATAAATATCTCTAACTATCTGAAAGTTATTCAACTGAATGTGCTAAAGACTTACATTGTTGTTGACCTTTTTCCCTTCGTTGTACATAACCTTCAGGGCCTCCACACTTGGTGCAGCAATGAAGATAATGTAAGGCTTAAACTCCGGAGACTGGATGAACTTTAGAGACTGGTCATGGGATATCAGTCACATGACACAAACACAAGTCACATGACACCAGCACAAGTCACATGGTATAAGCAGGATATGAAAATATATATGGTGATAACTCTCGATATAAATAACAAAGATCTTCAATGATCCATCAATGTTTAAAACAAAAAGAGATTACTTAAAATACTTGGTGTCAAGATACACTCTTACTCCTGTTAAACCAAACCTTATGTTTAGCTCTTTCCCAATCCCATCATTCTACAAATATTTTTCAGGCCTTTGCTTAAAGTCGTAAAAGTATTCTGGATGGTCTTAAAAAGTAAAGTAGCCTATTAGACCCTGTGATCTATGGGTCAGATGTTCTAATGGTAATCTGTTTAATGTGGGTGTCATATGGCCAACAGGTACCCATTAGAGTTGGGTAGACTCAGGGGCGTCCGCCCCCCCCCCCCCCCAAAATTCAAAATCCCAGTCTTCACCGAAATTGGAACACAGGACCCCTTAAGGTAGGAAGCCAGCACTTTACCACTAAGCCCCCCTGGCTGTTCCAACTAACATTTTGTATCCAATGTTGTTGTCCATTGTTGACTTGTAGCTCCATGAAGGTATGTGACAAAATGATACAGTCATATTGTATGTTTATTATTGTTATAAACCTGGTGGTGGCACAGATGGGGGTAGTGGTGTGAGTGTAGTCAGCCGACGCAAATTGCCCCAGGCCAGTGCTAGACGAGCGGTCAACGAGTCGAGTGTCAACAGGACGGTTCGGGAAGGATCGCCGTCGTGAACAGAGCTCAGGAGCATCACGAGGAATGTAGTCATGTGACGAAGCTAGAAACGTCGAGCGATATTCCGTCCGGTTCTAGAAGGCCATTAGAGACCCTATACAAGAGCGGAGGTGTCGCAGTCAAGACGGTCGAGAAAAGGGGCTCCATACAGCAAGGTTCAGAAAGGAGGTTCACGACAGGAGTTCAGAACACGGTCGACTACAGCACAGTTCAGCTGTGTGGTTCTGTACGAGCATTACGACGGTTCAGTGCATTACGACGGTTCAGTGCGGAGTACTATCAAGTACAGTTGAGATGAACGGCGTCTTGATCTTAGTCTGTGATCGAGTCCAACACAACGAGCCTAGTGTGTGAAGTCGGTCCTGAACTGTTGAACCCAGTGCAAGCCTGGAACGAGACGGAGAGGCCAGTGCAAGAGTTGATACGGCGATACGGTGTTATCGGACAGATATTTGTAAAGTGTACGTGTTGCCAATTTTACAGTATTGGCTGTTATTTATTCAACTATTAAAGTGTTACGTTACTTTGGAGCCCTGAGTTGTCAAGTTCTTTAAGTTGGTGGTGTATGGTGCAGTTTGCAGAGAGCCTGCATAGTGAGATTTGTAACAACTGGTGTCAGAAGTGGGATCGGATCGGAATCGGATTGGATCTACTATGGCTCGTCTGAAACTGCTGTACGAACTTAAATTCAGAGAACTGAAGCAAGAACTCCGTGAACGAGGGCTGAAGGCATGTAGAAACAAGGAAAAGTTACAAGCACGCCTCCGAGAAGACATTTTGAAAGAAAAAGAAGATTCGGACACATATCTTTTTGAAGTCGAACCTAACTTGCTGGAACAGATCACCAGTAGCATGCAGCAACAGATCAACAGGACCAGAGGCTGGAGGTTAAAGATAAAGGTCGCAAGGAACTGAGAAAAACGAACGAGGCCCTAAAGAAATGTAATGTAATCTAATAGTAATGAAATAAACTGATACTTAAACAAAATCTAACTCACTACAAAAACATGTTTTACTCTTTTAAAACTCTGTGACCACTTCCTATTCACATTAGCATTACGCTAGACCCTATTGGAATTTCAATGCAGAGCTACCAACCAATCACTAACTTCTTCTTCTTCTTCATTGATGCCATTAACTCTTTTTCTCCTAATTGATGATGCCAACCCCATTAAACAGAATTGTATTTTTGGATTTATAAACTTTAATTATTGTTGTGTAAAAATAGCATGCATTCCCCTATAATTTGATACTAAATATAACATTTTCTGATAACAAACAAAAAGGTTATTGAATTTTAATCCTAACAGGATACTGAAATACAAATAAATAATTCTATCGGAACGAGGAAAATAATTACGGAGAGAAAGAGTTAATAAAGAAGTTAACATCAATTTACAACCATATGTTCCCAGTGAACAAGTCATCTTAGAAACACACACAAACTCACATACTCGATGACATCCAGCCAGAAGCCTTATAATGCAAGACACTTATGCACACAACATTTGTAACATTTTCAAAGCTACTATCCGCCTCTCACCCTGGCCGAGATGTCAAGCACGCAAATCTTGCCGCTCCTGATGACTTCCTTGATAGTGGACAGCCGCGTGCCATACAGGTTACCACTAAACTCCCCGTGGTCAATGTACATATTTTTCTTGATTTCCGCTTCCATTGTCTCACCGTCAATAAAGTAGTAGCCCTGACCGTCGACCTCATTAGGTTTCTTGGGACGAGTTGTGTCTGAAACAAATTAGGACTTGACATGAACCAAGTAGTGTCTGAAATAAATTAGATTTGACATGAACCAAGTAGTGTCTGAAATAAATTAGGCTTGACATGAACCAAGTAGTGTCTGAAATAAATTAGATTTCACATGAACCAAGTAGTGTCTGAAATAAATTAGGCTTGACATGAACCAAGTAGTGTCTGAAATAAATTAGATTTGACATGAACCAAAGTTGTGTCTGAAATAAATTAGGCTTGACATGAACCAAAGCAGTGTCTGAAATAAATTAGATTTGACATGAACCAAGTAGTGTCTGAAATAAATTAGGCTTGACATGAACCAAGTAGTGTCTGAAATAAATTAGATTTGACATGAACCAAAGTTGTGTCTGAAATAAATTAGATTTGACATGAACCAAGAAGTGTCTGAAATAAATTAGACTTGGCATGAACCAAGTAGTGTCTGAAATAAATTAGATTTGACATGAACCAAGAAGTGTCTGAAATAAATTAGATTTGACATGAACCAAGAAGTGTCTGAAATAAATTAGACTTGACATGAACCAAGTAGTGTCTGAAATAAATTAGATTTGACATGAACCAAGTAGTGTCTGAGAAACTAAAGCCTGACAGTATGGGGATGAAACAATATACTTTTAAAATTCATTTTTAGATAAGACGAATATTCAGGAATATAGAATGAAAAAAAAAATTATAAGAATGTTAGAACATAATAGGACGCATGGTGGTTGAGTGGTAAAGTGCTTGGCTTCCGGACCAGAGGGTCCAAGGCTCAAATCCTAGTGAAGACTGGGATTTTAATTTTACGATCTTTAGGGCGTGCCTGAGTCCACCCAGATCTAATGAGTACCTGACATTAGTTGGTGAAAGATAAAGGTGGTTGGTTGTTTTGCTGGACACATGACACCTTCATTAAACTGTGGGCCACAGAAACAGATGACCTTTACATTATCTGCCCATTAGACCACAAGGTCTGAAAGGAGAATGTAAAACATGATAGAATGAAGTATGACTTTTATAATTTCATTAAAGAACTAAGAGTTAATAAGCTAGGAGATAAGAACTAAACTATCCAAAATATACTTACGAGGAACTGCTGTTCCAAATTTGTTAGGATTGCCCTTGATTAATCTTTCTTTCAAAGAACGTTTACCCACCCCCTGGGCCCCCACCAAGACAAGGGTGCTCCGGTGACTGTTCGACCGTGTTACTTCCTCGTAGACCTTGATATCACACCTGTCAAACTCTGCAAAAGAGAAATTTAAATTTTGTATTGTTAATATAATAATAATAATAATCTTTATTATATCTCTAAATCATGGCATAGGGGCGTCCTGTTTATATTAAGATTAGTAATTATTTTAGGACTTAAATGATCCAAAATGAGTTGTTTATTTTCACGTAATAGGAATTGTTAATAATGATTTAGAATTAGACTAGATCTAGACCTAAATATGCATTATTCTAAAACTGACTTAAAACATTGGTCCAAGACCAAGATGAATTTGAAAATTGTAGATAGCACTTTTTCATGTGTGCACATTAAAGATTTATAAATTTTTAAAAAGTTTTTAGACATTTATATAAAGTAATCAATTATGATTATATTGCTAATGGACTTTTTTATATTATTGGAGAGTTTTTGTTTTTTTTCTATTTAGAGTGGGCTGGAATTGAATTGGTTCATTTCATCTGCTCTATAAAATATATTAAATTAAAAGAAAAACTCTTCAATGTGCTACTGACCTGTAGTCTCGGAGGAACTGTAACCAATTTTCTTCTTTCTTTTGGTTTTCAATCCACATACTAAAAAAAAAAAAAGAAACATTTCAAGGGAGATAAATGACATCATTCTTTGTCAACGTGTTACAAACAATTCCATGAATATTGAATGTATTTTGTAAAGTTGCAACAATTGCTCAGGAGAAATATCGAGTAAAGGGTCAGCCTTGTCAAAGGTTTCTTTGTTGTCACTTAAAGCTAAATAATTTCACACATTTGTAATTGAAATATTCTGTTAATCTTCATAGTGATAACAGCCATATAAAAGATTAAAGTCATTATATGTCCACAAGTTAATGAGGTCGACATTTCACAATATAACAAAACAGGATATCAAGGAAAAATCTACAAAAAGAATGATGATGTCATAATTATTATTAGTTAAATCAATGGACACCAGGTGGTAGAGGCTTCAGCCATTGCAAGTGACAGATCTTTGAGGAGACAGATCTTTGAGTAGACAGCTTGCCCCCTAAAGCAGATATATAAAGATGCAATAGACTAGCTAGCTCTGAAGAGAGAGACATACAAAGATACAATAAAGTGGCTAGCTCTGAAGAGACATACAAAGATACAATAAAGGGGCTAGCTCTGAAGAGACATACAAAGATACAATGTCTTAAAACTTACGTAAACTTGTTTTTGTTTTGGTCAGTTCGGGCTGGACGTAAGCTTGCCTCTTTTCTTGTAATGTTCTGGATGGGATAAGCCCAACTGGAGCCCCGGGAATCTCAGCAAGCTTGGCCTACAAATTTAAAAAAAAACAACATTTTATTCAGACACTAACACTGACATTGCTAAAATTGTACTAGTCAAACAAAAAGAAAAACATGCATATATGTGACCCTGCCGGACCAAGTAAAACAAAAGACGTTTGGGCCACGAGGCCTTCATCAGCTACAAAACAAACAAAAAATAAAAAACAATTAACACAAAATAGTCTTAAGTTAACTTATCTGTCCGATGTTGTTCTCTATCGAGGCAGGAAAGAAATGAGCTACGCTGGTGTAAAGGTGCGGGAAAACGGAAGGGGGCGGAGATGTCAGGCAAAGATGAATGTCAAAGGGGGTACCGTATTATTAGTGCCCATCGCGTATTAAATAAAAGTGTGCTGGTTGTTGATTCCGTTAGGTTGGAGGGTGCCTGACATGTAAACAAGTTTGTTTTTGATCTGCAGACGGGTGTTTTTGTCGTTGCATTGTTGTATAGCAGTGACGAGGAGGTCGGTGGTACCCTTACGATGTGTGTTATTAAAATGGATAGAGACGGGCTTAGTAGCAAAGTTACGAATGTCTCGAAGGTGTTCTTGGAGTCGTGTTTTTAAGGTCCTGCCTGTGTTTCCAATATAAACCATCTGACACCTTGAGCATAATATAGCATATATGACTCTACCATTACAGTTAAATTTGCCACTGATCTTGATGGTCATTTTAGGACAGGTGATGGTGGGGGTGGCGAGTGTGTGTTTGCAGGTCTGACAATTACGTCGCTTACATTGCCAAGTGCCAGGTTCACTTGAAATGTTGTGGAGTTTAGTGTGTACTAAAATGTCTTGTAGGTTTTGGACTCGCCTGAATACTACTAGTGGTGGGGATGAAAAGACGTCGCGAGTATGTTCATCGGCTAGGAGAATGTTCAGGTTTTTGAGAAAGATGTTTTTTGCTTTCACATTGTGAGGGTGGTAGGTTAATATCAATTTGGGGCTCTCGTCATTGCTAGATTTCGTTTTTTTCTTGAAAGCTTGTTCTCTTTTAAGATTCTCCACTCACGATAAGGCTTTGTCTACAATAGCTTGAGGGTAGCCATGATGCAAGAAAAACTCTATCATTTCAGTTGCTTTTTCAGTGAAGTCATTGTCGTCTCAGCAAAGGCGGCGGATACGTAGAAGTTGGGAGTAGGGGATAGAATCTTTACAGGATGGTGGATGGGATGACGAGTATAGAACATAGCTATGGCTGTCAGTATCTTTGTAATGGCAGGATGAGGACAGAGAATTTTGGGTTATGTTTATTTCTATGTCTAAGAAGTTCACTCTAGTTCTAGAAATGGTGGGTGTAAGTGAAGCGGATGGCGGGACTGAAGTTGTTGGTGAACTCAATAAATTTGATAAGTTCATTCTCTGTCAGACATGTTATGCCTAGGCTATCATCAATGTATCTCCTATAAAATTCGGGCATGGGACCCGTGTAGGATGAACAAATGTTGAGTTCTAAGAAGCCCATAAATAGGCAATCATAAGATGGACCGAATGCCGTACCCATAGCTACTCTGCTGATTTGGTTGAAAAATTGCCCATTAAACTCGAAGGAGTTGAGAGTTAGTACAAGCTCCATAAGGCGAACTAGAATGTCAGTGGATATAGATTTGCGTTTGTTTTCTGGTATATCAAAAAAGTAAGGAAAGGCTTTGAGACCATCAGCATGTGGGATGGAAGTGTAAAGGGAGCTGACATCTAGGAGGAAGAGTAGGTATTCTTTGTCAGGTTGTAGTATGACTTGCTAGTGTTAACAGGGCGTGGTTGGTATCTTTAATGAACGTAGGTAACTTTTCGACAATTGAAAGATTGTGTCCAGAAAGCGGGAGATAAGTTCAGTGGGGCAGGAACAAGCGGAGACAATGGGTCTGCCGGGGTTGTTAAGTTTGTGAATCTTAGGTAGGAAGTAGAAATATGGTTTTCCTAATTCGCTATCATAGAGTCGTAGTTTGTGGGCCGATCGTGGAAGTAGGTTATCAGCAATAATTTTAGCTATTTCAACCTTAACTTTTTTATTATTAGAGATGGTTCCGTCAGTTTTTCTGGGTGCATAAAAATTGGTGTCGCTGAGCTGGTTAAGGGCCTCCTATAAGTTTCTATCCCACACTACGATAGAGCCGCCTTTATCTGCTGGTTTAATGACGATGTCCTTACATTTATGGAGTTGGTGGAGTGCTTCTCTTTCGGACCTGGTTATGTTAAGCTGCTTTAATGGAGGATATTTCACGAGTTTCAGATCATGTTCTGTCTTTTTGATGTAAAGATCTAAGGCTTGAGAGGCTCCCGCATTGGGGGTCCAATTGGATTTACGTTTAGAAATTCCTATAAATGGGTCATCGAGGTCGTCGTCTAGATATGAGTTTCCGTCACTGGAGCCACTGAAGTGGTATCTGAGTCTAAGTTTGCAAAAAAAATGGTTTGCATCTTGCATAAGTTGGTAATTGTCATGCTGTTGATTAAGAGGAATGAATTTAAGTCCTTTACTCAGAACGGATCTTTCATCGGCGGAGAGGGGGAGTTCTGGTGGTATGCAGACAACCAATTTAGTGTTAGATGTAGTGTTGTTACTCTCGCTGTTGCTGTTTCTATGTCTGATATTATTTCATTCCTTGTCTTTGCAGGTGTTAAGATATGTATAAAATTTGTTATTGTAGTTGTTGATAATAAGTTTGATAAGTTGGAAAGCTTCGGATATATGAGATGTAAGGGAGTATAGGCGATAATTAAGGTCATCAGTGGAATGCCAAGCCGCCGATAATTGTCGGGTATAGATTTCAACAACACAGCGCATGCGTTGGAGAGAACATTGTTTACTAATCCTGTTCAAGCGGCTGTGTTCTCTTAAGTTTAGTGTCCCTGCGGCTGGATTGAAATTTGATACGAAGCCTTTTGGTATTATTTGTTGTTTTAAACAGTATCGTAGCAAGTTTCTATGAGTTGTGTAGTGTGTTATATTAAATGTTTTAAGAGCTAATGCACGAGAAATGTTGGAGAGTTCTGTAGGCATAAGACTGAAACAAATAGAAATGCTTAGACGAAGTTGGTTAAAAATTGTTTTGTGGAATGGCATGTTGGAAACAAATAACTGTCTGGATAAGTAGTGATGGAAGCTAAGTAGGATAAAGAGCAATGTAAGCTACACGCAATAGTATAGGCTGATGCAAACACTAAGTTGGTAATATTAAGGAGTTATTAGCAAGGCTATTTAGTGAAAAACATACAGACAATCAAAGACTTTACAGACACATAGATGCAGTAATGGATAAAAGAAAGTTCAAAGACTCAAAAAACAAAGATTTACTGCTGCAGGGGTAAACGACTGTATAGAAAATACGAAAAACATGCAAACAATGTAAAGATTTACTTCAAGCATTTATATCTTTTGCTGCATTTACAAACAGCCACCACTAGCTAAGCAAGAAATTTGATTGGTCAATGTTAAACAGCTCTAGCATATTGCTAGGAAAAGACACAATTGTGGAATGAAGAAATGAACTAAACTGAAGAAACTCAAGGCTTTGAAAATAATTTTAAAGAGCCATAAATAATATTTTAAAGCCAGAGACTGCCTCAAGTATTTGCCTTTGAAAATAAATCAATGAATATAAAAGTATTTTTACTTCATATTATTGATGTCGACATTTTATTCTTAACATAGAAAACAAGATTTGTAGCAATTTTCTTGAAGTATAAATAGGTAAACAATAGCATGTTTAAAAAATTCATGAAGCTTACCTGCCACCAGTTTTCATCTGTCATGTCCACAACATCCAAGATGTCTCCCTCTCTAAAGGGCAGTCCAGCTTTCTTACAGGGTATGAGTCTGTCAGTCATTGGGTCATAGTTAAAACACGCTCTCATGTAGACCTAAAGGAAATTTTAAAAATGTAAATAGTCTTTTGTCAGCTTAAGTTTTTATAAACAAACCAAGTAACAGTATTAAACCAACTTACAACTGGAATGTTGTTTATAAGTAACCAAGTAATGAAATGGATTTTTTTATTTCAAAGTTTCAGAACATTCAAATGTTGCTATTTATGGCACTCTTTTTGAGAGCTGAAGTATTTCTATTATTTGAGTTCTTATCTCTCAATGCAATGCATTCACTGCATATTTGTCATACTTATTAACCCCAAGAAAATTATTCAGCCCTGAGTTGTTTCATTGTGTCCTAGTGGTGTTATCCTTGACCCTCTTTGAATATTCTTTTCTTCCAGCTAGTCTAATTGTTTGCACAACAACTAGTCTAGGTCTAAACCCTTGTAAATAGGCTATAAAAGTCAGGTACTTACAGGGTTAGAGAACAACTGGTCAAGAGCTGAAGGGACAAGTCTGGTACTTACAGGGCCTGAGAACAACTGGTCAAGAGCTAAGTCAGATACTTACAGGGTCAGAGAACAGCTGGTCAAGAGCTGAAGGGACAAGTCAGATACTTACAGGGTCAGAGAACAACTGGTCAAGAGCTGAAGGGACAAGTCTGGTACTTACAGGGTCAGAGAACAACTGGTCAAGGGCTAAGTCAGATACTTACAGGGTCTGAGAACAACTGGTTAAGAGCTAAGTCAGATACTTACAGGATCTGAGAACAGCTGGTAAAGAGCTGAAGGGACAAGTCTAGTACTTACAGGGTCAGAGAACAGCTGGTCAAGAGCTGAAGGGACAAGTCTGATACTTACAGGGTCAGAGAACAACTGGTCAAGAGCTGAAGGGACAAGTCAGGTACTTACAGGGTCTGAGAACAACTGGTCAAGAGCTGAAGGGACAAGTCAGGTACTTACAGGGTCTGAGAACAACTGGTCAAGAGCTGAAGGGACAAGTCAGATACTTACAGGGTCTGAGAACAACTGGTCAAGAGCTGAAGGGACAAGTCAGGTACTTACAGGGTCTGAGAACAACTGGTCAAGAGCTGAAAGGACAAGTCAGGTACTTACAGGGTCAGAGAACAACTGGTCAAGAGCTAAGTCAGATACTTACAGGGTCAGAGAACAGCTGGTGAAAAGCTGAAGGGACAAGTCTGGTACTTACAGGGTCTGAGAACAACTGGTCAAGAGCTGAAGGCACAATCTTGAATGTGATGGAACTTTCAGCCTCTTTTAAAACAATCATCATGTCTTCTGGTACAAACACAGGAATTCCATTCACCTCTTTAACAATGTCACCAACTCTCAGCAGTCCTGCAGTGCCAAGAAGATCATTCAATGAAGCATTCAATATTTAACAAACAGAAAGTATTTGAAACAATCAATAGAATTTTTTTTAAAGAGCAGGTAACTGAACCTTAACAATCCTCACCTCCCTTTGATTGCAAATGTTATTACCTACCTTGTTTATCAGCCAAACTGTCCTGCAAAATTCTGGCAATGACGGGAACATTGTCTTCATCGAGTCTGACAGTAATACCCTGGGAAAAAATTAGAAAATAAAAAAGGTTCATTTTCCTCCTGCCAACTGCAATGTCACAATAGATTTGAAAATAAATTATTGTGTCGAGACATGTTAAAATTTCTCTCACCAGAGGCTGTTTGCCATTCTTTCTGATTGTGACATATCTGTGCTGCTCCCCTACGGCATCAAAAACTGGGGGAGGCGGGGCGGCCAGAGATAGGTCTTCCAAGATAACTGTTTCATAAGCCTTCTTGCCGATTTTATCGTGGGCATCTAGAAGTGACTGGACAGAAAACATTCATGATTGAAATGAAATTTTTTTAACTCTTTCTCTCCGCAATTATTTTCCCCGTTCCAATGAAATTATTCATTAGGCTTATTTGTATTTCACTATCCTGTTAGGATTAAACTTCAATAACTTTTTTGTTTGTTATCAGAAAATGTTATATTTGGTATCGAATTATAGGGGAATGCATGCTCTTTTTACACAAATGGAATTAAAGTTTCTAAAACCAAAAATTAATTTAATTTCAAGGGATCAATGTTGGTGTTGTCAATTAGGAGAGAAAGAGTTAAGAAAAAGATTTTATTCAATCGAAAGACTTTAGAAAAAATAATTGTGCAAGATTTTTTCTTTATTGCTTTATTGCAGGCTCCGTGGGCATGTAGAGGGAGGGGGGCATTTGGAAGGCTTCCATGCCATGCTCATTAAACACTAATCAGTTGGAATGAATATTCGAGCTTAACCCACTTGATAGGTAGCCAAGCAGCTTAGGCCTCAGCCGAGCCACATAGTGTAAGATTTTAAAATAAAAATAAATCAATGCCAAAATAGAAATTAACAATTTAAATTATATTCACTTAGTCTTTTTAATTATCTCTTAGTTAGTGGCAAGCACAAACAAAATGTTGTTTAAGGTCAGGTGTTTCCTAGCTCTTTCAGGAACAGAAAAAAATATCAAGCTACAGAGTTCAAAAGGTGTTAAGAATTTCTTTTTATTCTGGTCAGCTTTGTATGGGAAATTGTGAAATTATGCTAGGTCCCAGAGCCCTACAAATTGTGAAATTATGCTAGGTCCCAGAGCCCTCCAATTGTGAAATTATGCTAGGTTCCAGAGCCCTGCAAATCCTCAACAGCAATAATTTTCAAATAAATGTATTCTTCTTCTATTAACTACTGACTACATTAAAAGTATCTTCTTTAATGCACTCCGATGCATACATGACCTCACAAGTATATTACATGGTTCCACCTTCAGACTTTGTCCTAAAATGTTAATGAACAAGATTTTGTAGAACAAAGAAATCAACTTGAGCCTAATTAAGTTCAATTATACTTTGCCAGAACTTAACTTAGAACCCTTGAAACCCAGAGATCTCTGGTTCAAATCACAGTGGAGACTTGGATTTTGAATTTCAGGATTTTTAAGGCACCTCTGAGTCCACCCAACTCTAATGGGTATCTGACATTAGTTAGGAAAAGTAAAAGCAGGTGGTATTGCACTCCTATTAAACATGGGCCACAAAACAGATGACCTTTACATCATCTGCCCTACAGATTGCAAGGTGTGAAAGAGGTACTTAACTTTATTTTTTTTTTACTGACTTAGAACCAAATAAAATAAAGTTAATTTACTTTAATGTGAGGATTCAACAGAAGCAACTTCAGCTCTGATGCGTCACTGTTAGATGAAGCTTGGGCAGACACTATATCTTGCACATCATGAAGTAGGTCCACCCCTTTCTTATTTTCACATTGTGGCAGTTGTAATGTCAGGATGTCATAGATCTGAATACCAAAATAAACGTAGCAGTATCACTCTTGAGAAATGTATATGAGTATAAGCATCTCTACAATTTTCAGAGATCAAGCCAAATAAACATAAGTAAAACTAAGTAAAAGTCGACTCTTTGAAATTTAAGCAGTGTCTACATAAAAGCACTAAACATTTTAGCAAAAATAAAAATGAACTTATAAAATAAATTTATTTACAGCTTATGAATAGTAAAAGTATATAGTTTCTAAATCAAATGTTTAAAGAGGGTTTTATGGGACAACGAGGTCTTCTTTAACTTCAATATGTATACAATGATATTAAAATATTGAACCACTATTTAATTAAAATACCCTGTACACAGACCAAAGGTTTGGAACTCACTCCCTTCTGATCTTAGACAGACAATATGCTTCACTAAATTCAAGAAGAACATTAAGAACAATCAGTTCAAAACTTTGTTAGATTAGTTTGTCATTTTAGCTGCCTTGATTATGTTTGTAATGTTATCACAGCGCCTTGAGCCTACATCACATTTGTTAACAGTGCTCTATAAATTAAATTATTATTGATAATACCAATTTACGTCAAGATTCAAGTTTTATAGCCATTGCATATTCCACCAAATTTCAGAACTTAGAGCTAAATTAAATCAACTTTCTTACTTCTGCAAGTGCTTGATATTGAGGTTCAGCTCCCAGCACATCATTAAGAAGATCCAACTCATCATGGGAAGCTCCGAAATCTTCAAGTTCAGGTAACAACTCCTGAAGATCTAACAAAGCATCTGAAACAAATCAGTGGCATTTGATAAGTTGATGCTATTCTCATGTAACTATGATACAAGGGAGGCAACATTTAGTCCAAAGTTCATTTTTATGCTCTACTTCTACCTTGCTCTATTGCTTTTGTCTTTACAAGAATAATTTCTAGATTTAATTTATGAGAACTGCTAATATTTGAAATTGTACATAAAACAATAAAGATATTGGCAACAACAACAACAGATCTAAAGATTCTGTCGTTTTGGTAAGGTAACTATAGTACCAATATAAAGAAGAATATACCTGCAAGTAGTCATAAACAATATAACTTGAATATAAAAGGCAAAATACATGTATTTATCCACACTAATCGATTGATTGGATCTAGTAATTTTCTGATCTGGCAACCACATGAACACATGTGGAAAAAAAAAAGACGGTGTGTTAGTGGATGCCGAAGTTACAGAAAAATAAATACACACCAAGTGCAGGTACAGCGGTTGGCTTCTCCGATTTCCTGGAAGGCATATCTCTATCTCTCTAAAAATTGGCCGCTACTTCAAACAACTGCGGACAAAAAAATGTTTATTCTTGAAACCAATATTGGACACTAACAGATTTTGGAAATTTAAAGCACTGACTAATTTTTCTTAAAATATTAATTGTGTTCTATACTATCTTCAAAACAAAACAAAACCAATGAGTAGTCTCTTGTGTAATAAAGTCAAAAAGAATGTGAGACACGATTTCCACTTCCTCCCCAAAAGAGGGCCATAGTGAATCAAATTTTGGCCAAATCAAGCAGAATATGAATGGGACAGAGGCTTTATCTGCACTGTGCTTAATCAAATATTAGCTTGTTTAGGCCTGGGAAACCTCCGCATGCAAGTATGGTCTCATGTGTTCCCTGAAAAAACCCGCTTTTTGGGACTTCTCCTAGCGCTCAAACCATTTTTCCATTTCTATCATTTGTATTTTCACCAGAGCAGGATGAAAACGCACAGACTGCTCAATAGGTGATTGTGTTACCCTTACTTGGAGTCTGCAACAGTGTGCTAGTCACACCTATGTGACTTGGTACGCACTGAATTGTTACCAGGGTGCCATAGCACTGGCTTATATTGTATAAGTCAATGTTAACTGTGTATTATAAAATTTCACAAAATATATATTACATGCTTTATATTACTTTTCCTTGAGAAACAAAATAAAAATAAACAAACTTTGTTTTTTAAAAAAGGAGAACAAATTTTAAACAGAAGCAAAAGTATAAACTCTAACTATAGTTCAGGTATCAACACACTCAAACCTAAAAGATTGATGGGATCATTGATGCCGAGACCAAAAGTTAAGGTCATCTGTTTCTTAGGCCAACAGCTAATGAGCAGGGTGTCATGTGGCCAGCACAACGACCAACAGCTTTTAGTTTTCCCCAGCTATTGTCAGGTACCCATTAGAGTAGGGTTAACTCAGCAGCACCCTAGAAATCATGAAATTCACCAAGATTCAAACCCAGGACAAGCACTAAATCACTCAGCCACCGCACCAAAAGCGTATGTCCCTTTATATTATCACTGCAATAAATGTCAATGTTCCCCAATCAAAAAGTGAAGGTCCAATATAAGATAAAAAATGTTCAAGGGGTAATACAACACTAACTCAATGTGCTGTAATGTACTAACATTTATTCTAAAATAAAAATTTCATATAACTTAATGAGTGTTTAAGTTTCATGAACATATCCAGCATAGTGACAGTCTATTTCAAGTATAGATACTAATTTATATAGTAGATTGGTTAACATGCATGACTAGATGCACAACATGTAGCTCATAATCATCTTCTTTTTTGAAGTAATGTCTTAATTTTTAAGATAATTTACTGATAAGATGGTTACTTTATGTTAAAAGAAAAACAAAAAGAAAGTTGAATATATAAATATATCTACATTAAAACTCTTTTTTTTGAAGGTCCAAAAACATTTAAAATTACTGAAAGAATTTTTTTTTTCAAACTTCAGGTATATGCATAAATGTAGTCTTAATAAACTCATGATTCATGGGTAACCCCAGTTGATGACTAAGAAATATTGACAAATGAAATAATCAATAAATCTGAAATGAAAAAAAAAAAAATTTAAATATTGCAGACTTAATATATTTTTTTGTCAGTTTGAAGAAATATCTAAGATTTGCACATGAAACTGACTATGACTTACAACTGAAAATAACTTTTGAGTACATTTAGATTAAGTGATTTGTTGTGTTATTAAAGAACAATGAAACTAGATCTAGATTCCATTAAATTTTAAAATAAGACTACAGATTCTAGTCATATTTCTAGTCAATAATGGATTTATTGATTTTTCAAAGTCCTAATCACTGACTGATAATCCCTAATTCTCCTACTTGCAGTGGACAATAAAATAAGAAGGTAAAAACTTCCAGTAAGAGCTAGTAAATGAGTAATTTAACAGTATTAACACTGATCAACACTAAATGCATGACATAGGACATAAGAATGATAAGAAGATGATCACTAACAACTTAACAAGTATAGTCTCTCTATTATAATACATAACATCATGAAACCATGAAACATGTCATTAGACCTAGTTATTAGATGATATTTACTGAATAGATAGATCTAGTCAATCAATGATTCAATCTAGTGATTCTAGTCAATACTAACATTATAATTATTAATCTTATTCTTAAACATAATAATAAAGCTTTTTTTAAAAAGCCGAAATGCACATACTCTATAGACCTAATAGAGGATGCGTGTATACCTTATGGATCTAGACGTGACGCCCTAGATCAAATAACTTACAAGACATTGGAGAGGTAGATGTATGAGGACTTTTACAATGCAAACCAAAACAAAGTATTTTGAAGAAATTGTTACTTCCGTATTCTTGCGGGCTACTTGTCTTTCCGGTGCACAGTCAACTTTTGTCTACACTTCCTGATTCCTATTAAATGTAACCAGTGCTTTTTTGAGCCGGTTGGCACCGGTACGGCGTACCGGCACCTTTTTCATTGTGGGAGGATATCTTTTTTTTTTCTTGTATTTCATCATTTATTATTAATTTATTAGTAGTTAAAAATTAGGCAATCCATCACCGAGTACCGACACCTATTTTTTACAGAAAAAAAAAAAACACTGGATGTAACCAGGGATGGCCTTAGCAGTACGCCGGGCCCTGAGCCGTAAGGGTAGACTATAATATACCGTACCACATCACGCTAACGGGCATGAGCGCGCGCAGGAGCCTGGATTCTGAGTAGCCTATTTTTAGCCACTTTTACTGCACCATCAGATCAATTAAAATTGAAGTAGCAACTGAACAAGTAGTGTTTCCACTGGTGACTGAAGTACAGTTGTAGTAGACTAGCCTAGGCTTATCAGGAATTGATGGCTGACCATTCAAGTGCACCCCTCTGAGTTATGGTAGTCAAATTCTAACCAGTTTTTTTACACCTTCAAATCAATTAACTTCTGACAGGAAGAAAATTAACATGTAGTGTTTCCATTAGAATAAAGTTAATCTGTAGTTCATGTCCGACCATGTACGCTTGAAATTCAATATTCTATAGCACGTTAGTCGTAACGATTTTTTTTCATTTGCACATAATTAATAGTTGTCATTTTATTAAGTAAAGACCTAGAATATGATAAAAGGTTGTTGTTTGTTTTTTTGGTTTGGAGGGAAAATCCTTGCCATGTGTCTTTTGATTTGATGTATATGTAAGTTTCTTTGAACAAGATTGAAGAATGAGGTCATCTTGTTAAATGTAAAAGGATGGCTGCCTGGTCGTGCGGTTTGCGCGCTGGACTATCGTTCGATGGTCCCAGGTACAAACCATACGCGCTCCAATCCCCCGTCGTCCTGCGGGAGGTTTGGATTAGCAAATACATTATGTACATTTTTACATTGACAAACTACTCGGTCAAGGCTACGATGGCTACCTGGTGATGGGTAGCATTCAAAACTGTGTTTAGGCAAGGATTTGTAAAAAAAATATCCCAAAGCAGACATTGTCTGTTGCGAGTCCTACAGACTTAAACTTGTTATCATTGAGTTTGAATTTTGAATTTAGACACATCGGCACAATTTAGGCCATGCAGTGCCCATAATCCTTTAAGGATCACTCTCCTTTTAAATAACAAGGGCTAAATTCTATACAGTTAAATCATTAAAAACAAGGTCTATTCACAGTTAAAATAGTAAAGGTAGTACAAATTTAATAATTTGGTAAAAAAAACTTATGTAAATATTATATGTTCACAGTTCAAAAATCAGATCTTCGTAGACAATCCCACCTCCCGGACAAAGCCCAGTATCTTCCCAGGGTCGACATTGTCGAATAGTGTTTTCAAGGTGTGTGTTCTAAAAAATTTCTCCCTGACATCCTGGTATCTGGGCAATCAATGAGGATATGTTCCACGGTGAGGCGAGAGTCACAGTACTCACAAAGTGGGGGCTCATCTCTCCTCAGCACAAAAGAGTGCGTGATGTAGGTGTGGCCAATCCTAAGTCTGGACATGGTCGTGCTACCACGCCTTGTCAGACCCTTAGATGTTGGCCGCCTGAATGCAGTTTCAGATATACGTAATGCTGTTGGTGTCATTCACAAGATTATCTATTTCTTCCATAACAGTCCCAAGCGACAGCGTTTGTGCTAAATTTACCTCTTTTGTGTGAGACGATGAACTGAGAAATAAGAATTCCTTCGCGCTGTAAGTCGAGAAGATCTTTGACTGTTTGGCGTATTTTAAAATAACGGCTGTAAGTGAAACCAGACAAACTGCATGTGTGTAGTCAGTGCCGCATGTGTTTTTGATTTGTTTTTTAATTGTCAATTATTCATATTTTCATGAACCATTTTCTGAGATGTTGCAGTCTGTCCATCTTAGCGAAAGTTAAGCTTAACAACACATCAGCAGTCACATTAATGACATAATCAAATACCAACTTGGCCGTGTTGAGGAACACTTCAAGGTTGCATTCTTAAGGAAGGAGAGACTGCTGGCAGACAAACTTGGTACAGGGTCTTTAGTTGGTGCTGCCGATAAGTTGTAGTCGACAGACACACCCAGCAAAAACCACATGTTTAGATTTTGGGATTATTACAGAACATGGGTTTACATGACGTCACTTTGTTCGTTACTTTCTTCATTAACGTCTCGCTTTTCAAGCAATAATAATGCACAGTTCAACCCGTTTTGTCTACATCCTAAAACGATGCAACAGCTGCAACATAAAGAAGAATATCAGCACAGCAGATTAGCATTCACCGCCTGCTTGTCCATCGTGACGTGAAAAACGGTAGTAAAGTTATTGACAGTTTTGGCAGCGTTTATTGGCTTGATTGACCGTTGGGATGCACGAGCCGTAAAGATAAAATTGTCAACGTGTAAAGAAAATAGTTTGTTCATGTGTTAGTGTTTTTTTTATTTCATGTAACAAGTATTTACTGTGAACTTAATATCTCAAAGGTAGGGGGGGGGGGGGAGGTGCATCTGTTCTTTTCTTTAATATTCTTTGTAATAAAAAATAGCTACAATTTGAGCCAAAGGTGGCTACTTGAACCCCCACCCACCCCCTTGCAAAAAAGCCTGCGGGCGCCCATGGACACGGATATAACAGTTGAATGTAAAAATAAAATAAAAACTTATGGAGCAGCAGGGTATCGATCCCTGTACCTCTCACATGCTAAGCGAGCGCTCTACCACTTGAGCTACAGCCCCTGCATACTACTGGTGCGTGTGTTAAAATGAAATTATCTAGAAAATATAGAATCGAGATTTAAATTTGGCACATAAAAAAAAAATCTACATTTAATTCAGTCTATCAGATTTTTAAAATCGCTAAATTTTATAGTTTATGAGACCTAAACGTGACTATCAGACGACCAACAAAGAAACATTATCATAAGAGACTTTTAACATAAACTATACGAAAACACACTATAAAATAAGTGTCACTGGAAAGCAGTACAAATTATACAATAAACGTCGATGTTAAAATTTATGATGGATGTTTTATTCATTCTTCATTATTTACAAATCATATATTAACTCACCCCGTCTGTCTGTTTATTTGTCTGTCTAGGTGGATTCTTTTACATTTTAACCCCCACTTCCCATTGAAATTTCGCATAATTATTCATTGTCCATGTGTGCACATGAATCGATTCAAAAAAAAAAAAATAAATAAATAAACCAATTATTTAATCAACTAGTGTTAATAAATTAAATTTGTTTAATAAAAAAAATCTGGGAAATAAAACCCAAATTATAGCAGCAATAGAGCGGTGCTCTCCATACACTCAAAATAAGCCTTTTTTTTTTTTTAAAGTATTTTGTAGGCCTATATTTTGCTTGTCTCTCTTTTACCTTGACTACTTTTTATTTTCTTGCTCCCCCCTGCCGCTCTCTGTCCCCCCCCCCCCCCCATACCATTCCCCCCCCCCCCCCCCCCCCCCAGCTATTTCTTTAAAATTCAAAATAATTATTACAACACAGCATTGAGAACAAGCAGAAACCTCGATTTCTAGATCTAGTACATTGCCCCTTTTCAACTATCTTACTCATAACGTCAACTGGGTTTTTTTTCTCTCTTTTAATCTGTGTTGATTTCTGAACCCGTATAACTAAGTGTTTTTATTTTTAATAAGCGTCTGCCTTCCTGATACCTAGATCTTATAGTGAATTGGTATAAAGGTTAATGCCTTTATTAATAACAAGAGTACAAAGAGGCTGCACCCGTTTTTAGGTTAGCAAAATTAATGTAACAATGCGTGCTTTGATAGTTTCAGGAAGAATACCAGAAGCTGAAAAGTATAAACTATCAACAACTACAATCCATCACGCGATGTCTTTTCTTCTGTGTGAACATAGCTAGAGATACACTACAACAGTGATGCTCAACCCAATGACCGCGAACGGTTTTAGCTCGTAACGCAGTGTTATCCGGTCTCGTGAAACTTTTGCCCACAGTAGATAATGAAGTCACATGACTCGGTTCTCTTAACTATCATTTTGGGGACTGTGACACCGTGCGAACATAGTCCTCTTTTTTTTTTAAGTAACGTCTGCATTATATAAGACACACTTGTAGGCTATTTGTACGGCCCGCTAGGCCGACCACGGTTAGGTGTCACTATTACATACTTGATGAAAGAATCAATAGCAGTAGGCCCCTATCTGTTTGTGTGTAATCTCACATTCGTTTTAAAAACATAAACATAGAAACATAATAGTTCAAGATATTATCTAAATAAGTGAGATTGACAAATAAACATTAAAAAAACCGTCCTCTGTAAGCTTATATTATAATTTGATGACGTATCGATCTAAGACAAGTAACCCCACAACAGGACCGACAACAAAAGCATGAGTATCGCATGTAGGTTCAGGGTCTTGGAGTACCTCTCCGGCTCGTCAATGTTGGAGTTAGGTTTGACCATCTCCCTCAGCTCGTTGTTGGTGATAATGTGCGAGGCAGTGTCTGTCTCCAAGCAACACAAGTTGCCCAATATGGGAAAACGGAAAGCGTTTGGTTCCATGATGGTGGAGGTTTCCGAGTCTAGAAATAAACAACATATCGTCCATGAACAAATAGTTGACAAGTCTATGGACTGTCATTATTTTATCTTAATACTCACCGGATATGACCCGTGGCCTGCGGGCTTTAGTTTGGGTATTACTGATCTAGAGGTTTGAATTTTGATCTAAATTTATATCGCACATGGCGAATGTTCCCTTTCCTTTTTTTTTTTTTTTGCTTAAAAAATGAAAGTCGAGTGTGAAAATGGGTTTAGCCGACATATACATTGATAAAATATGAATACCTTGAAAACGGGTTTACCCGATTAATTTAAAAAGTTTAATTCTTTGATAGAGATAAATTTAGTTAGACTATTTTCTTTCATTTGTTAGGGCCCACCAATTGTGGAATGACATTAAACATACCACTACGGTCTCCGCCATGATCTAAGGATCATTTATGCCGAGTTTTATCAAAACTGGTCAAACAGTCTTGATTTCTATGTGGGACATATATACATACATATAACTTAGGCCTACTGTCTGCTTTATATATTAGTATTTGTAAGAATCTTTAAACAGCTCAACCGGAATAATGAGAGAACATTAAGATTTCAACAATTCTAGTTAAACAGTTGGTTCCGTAACGTTGTTATTGCCGGAAAAGGTAACGGATATAAACATTGCCCTATCTATAAATGTTTCCAGTGGTCTCTGACAAACAGTCCGATATAAACATTCCACTATCTATAAATGTTTCCAGTGGCCTCTGACAAACAGTCCGATATAAACATTCCATTATCTATAAATGTTTCCAGTGGCCTCTGACAAACAGTCCGATATAAACATTTCGCATGTACTGTTGGAGGGAAACTGGTGTGAACGTTTATTTCGTAGGCTACAGTTATACTGTTATCATGATTTTTCCACCAGCTCTTGAGTTTACATCAGGGTTGACTCCCGAAGCCCTTCCCTTGATTGGGTATAGTTGCAAGGCAGCAGAGGTTTGAATTTCTCTAAGGTAGGTAGCCAACCATGGCTGACGAGCCGCTCCTGTCCGAAGCTTACTGGTTTAGGAGCCAGTTAGTCGCCTTCGCCCTTTCTCCTGTTAATGGAAACAGTTCCGTCGGAATTTTCTGTCATCGTTCTCTTTTCCTTCTCTTTCTCTTCCTGCTTTTTTTTTCTATTTCACTGTTTTATCTTTTTTCTCTTCCAACTTCTCATTTCTCTCACTCACACATCTCACACATATAGTCGTCATACACTCATACACACACGCCATACACTCACACACACACCTCTTTTGTTTGAAACAAAACGTTCTTTCTTTCTCGTTTCGTTTAAATCAGGGGTGGGCAACCTTTTTTTTTATCGAGGGCCGCATAAAAAAAAACAAAAACAATTCGGAATTGGAGCTTCTGTACTAAATATTGTGCGAGGGTATTTAAAACTGGTTCCAAGTTTTCGACGTCTTAAATATTTTTTTCACATTCCACATCAAGGAATCCAAAATAAGTCTTGTACTTTTCAACCATTTCGCTAGAAATAGTTTAACCTTTCAGCAAAGGAAAATGACTTAACCTGTTTTCATTGGCTTGCATGGAGAAACGAGAAAGCTTTGTTTGAAAATATTTAACATACACATACATTTACGTATACACATACATTTCATGTGCAAACAACTCATTCCAATACGTATGGAGCATCAGGGTATCGATCCCAGTCACAGTTAATATCCTTCAAGAGAAAAGACAATTTCTTTCTTGAGATTCCATATTTTGAAATGCTAAGCCAGCGGATAGTAGGCTACTATGTTACCGAACATCGGAATGCTTCAATTCCAAATCTTCAAGTACTTTTAGGAACTGCCTTTGTTAATACCCTTAGTCCTGATAAGTTTGATAACTGGGATTATATATAGGCCTAAAGTCAATAGTAAGTTTGATATTTAGTTAGCTTTGTACAAACTTTCCCTTTTAGAGTTTATGGTTGGGATATTGTTCTTTAATTTATTTAAAAAATAATAAACTGTTGTTTTTTTCAGTAAAAGTACGGGCTCCATCAGTTGTTACACTCGCCATCTTGTTCAAGCCAACACAACACTTTCAACACAGCTCTTCATAGCATTGATTAAATAATTCCCTGAGTTTGTGTCTTAAACTGAATGTTTCGAAATATTGCCGATAAGAGTAATCTTCGTTTATTTTAAAGGGAAACTCCAATGGTTTTTCAAATTTGAGTCATTGACATATTTGAATTCTGCGTAAAAAGTTGTAATAGTAAACATTTTACCATTTTTTATTTAAATGCTTAGAAACTTTTATATTTAATAAATTAGACAGTAAATTCTTGACATCTCCGAAAATACGGGGTGCTTTGAGATTTTGTTTTTAGGTTAGGCATACGTCACTGCCATCAACAATACTGAAAAGGAAACTTAGATTTAACCAATCGTATCACTTCATTCTTACAGGCTCTTGAACTTAGTGACGGCCTATTCCAGAGCTATGGTACAGTTATATATACATGTATAGGTAGATCTAATAGCATTAGGATAAACAACTCGAGAAAAAAAGTAACATTTTCATCTAAGCCTCTCCTTTTCCCAAGAACTAAATAGATCGTGTGTCTGACAAATTCGAACAAATTGGTCAGTGTAAGGCTAGTCAAGACTACGTTTAGTCGGTCATGACAAAGACAACCAAGCGATCGTGTTTGTTGTGTGTTGAGTGGTCAGGCGAGAAAATACACACTGCCGTGGTTAGTCAAGCATGTAAATCTACTATTAATACGCATTGTTTCTTTGCTTACAAGATCCTAGATCTAACTGCATAGACGAAAATGTATTTCTTTTACGAGAAAGTAAACTTTGCTGTATGGTGCTGTATGTCAATATATTAAATTAGTACTCTAGTGTGACGTCACATAGAAACCCGGGGAATGTCTGACTGTCTGACTTTGGATGCGCAGGAAAATTACGTCAGAAAAACATCAATTACTAAGTTATTATTGCAAATAAAAAAAAAGAATAATATATTATTATAACTTTTATATAGCGCTACTTTCATGCTTAAAGCATGCTCAGAGCGCTTTTGGTCCAATCTCATGTGTGGACCAGTGGGGGGAAGGGGGTATCTCTAGGAGTTGGTTTTTGGCCTTTTGGCGCTCAGTAAACACAACTCTGCCCGAGTCGGGTGTCGAATCTCAAACCCCCTTCTAGGTAGCCAAGCCAAGTTCAAGCGCACTTGGACTCTCGACCACGCTTCCCTGTAAATAAAAGATATATTATATCAAAAATTGTCAAAACTATCGGTCTTAAGAATGGCATGTAGAGACAATAATTATTGAGCCTCTTCATCATACGTGAAAATTAATCAAAAAGTTTCATTAATTTATATAGAAATTTTAAAGTATTTATTTTTTAATATATTTGCATTTTTCATAGGTATAATCTGTGGGCACACCGAGTTTCAAGGGGGCAGCGGGCCGCATTAAACACTCCGGCGGGCCGCCCATGAAACGAGACTGTAATTTGCTCGCCCCTGTTCTAGATAGATGTAATCGATAAAAAACAACAACTTGGAATATAAAAAATTAAAAGTGACACCGCACCTTGGGTCTCTGACGTTCCTTTACTTTTATTCAGCAGTTTGTCGTATGCTTTATCCAGTTCATCAATGTCCACTCGGTCCAGTTTACTGTATCGCAGCCAGAAAGTCAAGCGGTACAGCTAATCCACGGGTCAGCACAGGTCAGAGGTCAGTACAGGTATTATATGGGACATAAATAAACACATACATTCACATCTTAGCCTTTCTCCAGTTTTATGGATCAAGAAATATAACAACGAAAAAAAAAAAAAAAACCCATTTGAAACATGAAAATTTCGAACTTGTGGTCATAATATTTATGTGGTGTCATGAGGGCTAGATATTAGCATGGCGGCGCCCATCTCTTTCCATGCCTGAGCCGAGACCGCTTGCGCCTTCGACCACAGTCGAGTAGGCGTAACTCCAATCAGATAGTCCGCCTTGGTCTTGAACTTGTGACCGTTGTACATCTTGGGACCTGGCCAGTGACCTTGGTCAAGTAAGCTTTTCACCCACGTGGTTTAGTCCGCCAACTGAAGCGGTTTTCTAGGGCATAATGCTAGGAGCCACATGTGAGACAGGATCAATTCAGCGATCGGACCCCACGATGATCCGCTCACTACTGTTCAAACATCGCAAACTAAAACTCTGTGGCCATATCTCAGGGCAGGGGCGGACTGGCTATAAGGGCGTTCGGACAAATGCCCGGTGGGCCGGTACCCAATCAGCCTGTAGGGCCACCGAAAGTGCCGCATAGATGTCACCATGGCACTTATTGTTAATGGTTTTATAATATCTATATTATAAAGTAGAATATGAGGTGTATGTATGTATGGGTATCTGGAAATTTAGGCACCGGATAATTAGGCACTTTTTGACTAGGCGGAAAATTAGGCACCGGATAATTAGGCACTCTTTAATTAGCGACCTTAATTTTGAAAGTAGTTTTAAAATGTTAAAGTATATGTTCTCCTTAGGCTATGGGCTATCGGTGACGTTATAAAAAAATAGCAACTAAAACGATTCTTTCTGAATTTTCATGATATAAAAGAAAAGCTAATATAAGGAGGAAAAAAATGACAATTGTGAGAAAGTGTGGGAAAAATGACTCCGGATTAATAGTCATTATAAAATATAGACCTCACAGGATTCAGGGAAGGGGGGGGGGGTGTAGATTTGATTCTCCTCCCATTGCTTCCTGACCTTAGCCCTTTTTCCTCTACGCACTCCCACCCATCCCATTTTAAAAGTACGACCCCTCCCTTTCCCACAAGCAGAGGGCGATTGCGATTTTATTTATCACCAACGCTCCCCGACTTAATAAAAATATTTTATAATACTTTTTAATCCTAAGTATTTGCATTAGTAGCTAAATATTTAGACAATTTGCATAATCATCAATTTAAAAAACTCACCAGTCAACCTTAGGGGTTGGTGATGGACGGAAGTAATGAGCGGAGAATCTCTTCTACCTCCCCTCCCCTGAATGCTGTGATGTCTATATTATATAATGACTCATGAGTCATTTTTTCCACACATTCTCATGATTGTCATTTTCCCCATTTTGTCAGCTTTTCTTTAGTTAGAATCGTTATAGTTGCTATTTATTATAACGTCACCGATAGCACATAACCTAAAGATAAAATATACGTTAACATTTTTTAATGATTTTCAAAAAAAGATCGCTTATTAAAGAGTGCCTAATTATCCGGTGCCTAAATATCCGGTGCCTAAATTTCCTAAATTCGTATGTATGTATGTATGTGACTTATAGAAATCAAAACCGCTAGATCCAATCTTGATAAAACTTCGCAGGAATTTTTCTTGGGTACCAACTTAGACCATAGTGTATGTATTGTAGCCCTAAAACAAAACTTAAGACCCTAAAAAAAAAATAAAGTTGTCCGACTCTATTACAGCTATAGTATTTTATTGATCTAGGCCATGGTTAACAATGTTGACATGAGAAAAGATCGAAAGGATTTAGACCTAGATCTAATTTTAAGAAATACACTTTGCGCAGATAGTTTTTTACTTCGACACATGAAAATACTAAATAAGATCCATTGATTTCATTATATAATAAAATTAACCTTCAATTTTGTGTTTCAAAAGCAATTTTTTTTACATAAATTAGTTCCTGATATCTATGACTACAGATTTCCTGGCGAACATTCTTTCATTAGACCGTACCGTAATGAATCGCGTACTAAAAATTAATTCGTTTAATTGTTTACTTTATAATCCCATCCCTAGATCTAAAACTCTAATTCAACTCTAAGATGATAAAACTTCTCTTCGCACAGATAGTTTTATACTTTAACACATGAACATACTGATTATAGTCCATTCATTTCATATTTTGATCAAATAAACATTCAAATTTGGTTTTCTAAAGCATTTGTGAGAAACTACATTCGTTTACGAAAGCTGCGAAGCCGAGTTGAGATAGGCCTAGATCTATATTCATTCATGAATCGTGTACTAAAAATTATTTCGTTTAATTGTTCACTTTATAATCCCATTCATTTAACAAAGCTATCGGTCTTTTCGATTTTAATAGATACGAATGTATCGGCTTCGGGTAAACCCATTTTCGCAAGCCTAATTTTATTTTCGTAGCGAAATAGAAAAAAAACTTGAAAGGATCATTAGCTAAGTTTAACATACATCTAAATCCAATCCACTAGATTAGTAAACACAAACTTAGACCCGCAGGCCGCGGGTCATGTCAGGCTAGTTCTCTAATGAAAGCGACCCGTTTGAGCATCGTGTTTAAAAAACAAACAAACAAACTTTGCAGTGTAACACTACTTTAAATTAATATTGCAATGCAATCTAACACATTTTCTAAAACAATGCAATAACATACATCGTTAGACAGTGCTACTAGTGGGCTTCATCCTTTTAGGATACATACTTAGCGATTAAAAAGCAACATAATGCCTATATATCTTAATAGGATATAGTGTTCACTTTGTGGATTTGTACAGTTATCCTTGCACTATATAACGTAATGATTTTGAGGACCATATGATATACATTTTATCCGGCAGGATTGTATAGAAATGCCCGGGCCGGTTTTGACACCCAGTTCGCCCCTGCCTCAGGGATTGCAAAGACCTTCCTTCAGGAAGCATGTACCAGGAAAAAGTAGAAGAGGCAGGCAGAAATATAAAAGAATGCTTTTGAAAGAGATTTGATCAAAGACAAAAGACAGAGAAATGGAGAAGGACGGACAGCGGATCTTCAGTAGAGCCCGAACGGCCCAAAAGACTTAGGAATATGTGAATAACATATCAACCGGCGTAACTGGTGGATAATTTTAGTATTTATTTTATAAAATACAGACGTTACTTCAAAAAAGAAGATTACGTCCTACGCGTCATGCATTTAGTCATGCATATTAACCAATGACTTAAATTCTGCCAAGTCACTGGATTTTCCTGGCTAGCTCAGTTGTAAACTAAAAAAAATTATATAAAAATAAATAGGGCACAAAAAGTTAAACTATGGTTTTATTAATATCCTATGTTTCACTACTTCTATATTCTGTGAACCGAATATGCTTTTAAAAAAAGCTTGCTAATTATGGATTGCTTCCCTCTCCAAGAAATCTCTAAAAATCCATTGCATCTAAATTGTTTTCTAATTGGTGTTTTAATCATCATCATCAAAACCATCTTTCCTTTGATACGCCTCTCTACAGGGTCTTTTCCTATTTGTTTAATGGCTTCCTAGCTCTTTCCTGTACTCGGCTTCATCTAGTACACTGCGTCGACACGTTCATTTTTAGTCTTCCTCTACGTCAGCGGTTCTCAACCTTTTAAACTCGGCGACCCCTTTTAACAATCCCCCACTCTGCCGCGACCCCCCCACACACACACACATACATCAATTGAAAAGTAGACAATACTAATCCATATTTTCGATGGCGACCCCGTGCAAATCGACCCCCAAGAGGGTCGCGACCCACAGGTTGAGAACCCCTGCTCTACGTCTTGTGCCCATGGGGGTAGGGTCCACTCTAGGGCCTGTCTAGCTCTGTTGCTGGTATCTTATAAGGGGGTGACCAATTCATTTCTGCTTTCTTTCTAAGATCTGCACCTCTATATTTCTCTACCAACCCATATCCCAGAGTTTTGTGTTTTAAATAAAAAGCTAAATACGACAAAAATCAGGACATTTGAGGGAAAAAAAAAAGATTAATTATTTTCCCACGTTTTGAAGGAATTCTTCATTTGCTCATTACTATTTCACTACCTTGTTATGATTAGGCTTCAATAGCTTTGTTGTTTGTAATCAGAAAATGTTGTATTTGGTATAGAATTAAAGGGAAATGCATGCTCTTTTTATATAATTCAAAGTTAAGTTTAAAAAATTAAACATTAATATAATTAAGGATGTCAAAATCAACGATGGTATCGTCGATGAGGAGAGAAAGAGTTAAACCTACTACGTAATAGTCACTTATATTAGTCAATAATGAATTTAATTATTTTTTTTTTGTGTGGGGGGAATGGGAAGAGGCTAGTACATTCCTCACGTGACTTACATGGACGAGCCCGATTGGCTCTGAAAAGATACCGGAAATGATCATGTAAGAGACGCAAATCACGAAGAGGAAGATGCCAAAGTGCAGGAAGTGGAATCGCGACAGGATGTGAGGCACCTTGGCCTGATTCTCCTCACCGCAGACGACGTTACCGAGCGACGAGTGCCAGATTAACCGGAACAGTCCAAGGCAGAGCCCAAGCAACAAGGATCTAAAGGCTGCCTGAAAAACGAAATACAATAGACATGCATATAGAAAACCCCCGCGGGGGCCAAAGTAATAACACTGGACGTTTGGGCCACGAGGCCTTCGCGAGATTTAAACTAACGAAAAACAAAATATGAAAATAATGTATTTCTAGCCACGCCACACATACTAATTCATTTGGTTTGGAGAAAAAAGAAAAAGGAAGGGGGGGGGGAGAGCTTAGTAGGATATGCGATGACCAGATATGGCGATAGTCTATGTCAGCGGTGCACAACCTTTTTTTTAGATTGGGATCCATAAAAATTTCCGACACGTGCATCACCGACAAGCAAAATCAAGTTCCGAGGGGGCCATGATGTAGCGTATTCAAAGCATCACTGATCTAGGTATTCACTAACGAAACATATTGGTATAAGTTATTTTGAACCGTTGTAAAATAATTCAGGACATACATTCGCTATTGGTCTATGGTGGCAGCCGTTGTTTTTCAAACTCTGGTCCGCGGAACCTGAAACGACCTTAGGGGGTCAGCAGAAAGATGAAAATAGTATACAATTAAACAAACCTCTTCGTTAAAAGTCAGTTAATCCGATCGGATCATTTTAATAATAGTCACCTCCCTACCTCCTCCTGTTAAATATGTCAATGATACCTATGTACAATTCTATGAGAAACTCAGGTCTCAGTCACACGTGAGTCCGTACAGATACAGGATCAGCTTATTGAAATATCCAGAAATGAGGAATTTAAGTCAGTGTTTGAACGAGGATTCCGCAAATTCTGACTTCAAAAACAGATTCCAATTTTTATGTCTTGCATTATGTGTCATTGAACAGCATTATGTGTCATTGAACAGCATTATGTGTCATTGAACAACATTATGTGTCATTGAGCAGCTTTATGTGTCATGGAACAGCATTATGTGTCATTGAACAGCGTTATGTGTCATTGAACAACATTATGTGTCATTTAGCAGCTTTATGTGTCATTGAACAGCATTATGTGTCATTGAACAGCGTTATGTGTCATTGAACAACATTATGTGTCATGGAACAGCATTATGTGTCATTGAACAGCATTATGTGTCATTAAACAGCATTATGTGTCATTAAACAGCATTATGTGTCATTGAACAGCATTATGTGTCATTGAACAGCATTATGTGTCATTGAACAGCATTATGTGTCATGGAACAGAAGCTGATAACTGGTTACCCGTCTTTTTAATTGCTAGAAAATGGATTCGGTTTGTGTGTCATTTAGGGCCGAGTTTAAGGAAGGGCAGGCCTGGCTACAGTCCCGGGGAATCAACAAGAAAGTCGCCCCCACAAAGGAGAAAATATAGCGGAATTTCGACCTAAATTACCTCCAATTACCTAAGGCCGGCCCTGTGTCACGTCACTACAATAATTCCCGATTGTGCCACTTCTATTGCTATTGATTCCCTACAAAACTCACCATTTCTGTTGTCCTGTCCCAAAACATGCCACAAAGATACACAGCTGCGATGGGCGGGGCCAGAGTGCTCGTGACTTCCTGAACGTAAATCGTGACGGAGGGAGTCGTTTGAATGACCGACAAAGCGGACATACTGAAGATCGCCAGTACCATGACAGCTAACCTAGGGGGGACAACACAATGAAAGATTTTCAAGATAGAAGCTAATCACAATTATCTGCTCTTGGTTAACACTTTCATTTTTAGGATCCGGTTAACTTTATTTAGATCTGTGATGCCCAACAAGCGATGCCTAAACAAGTGATGCCCAACAAGTGATGTCCAACAATTGATGCCCAAACATATTCTACCTGTAGGCACAGTCCACAGCAGCCCTTTCAAAACGTAAAATAATATAGAAAGACAAAGGCTTAACCCTCGACACCAAAATCAGACTGATTCGCTCCCTTGTCATGGCTACATTTTTTATATGCTTGTGAGTCTTAGACGCTGACTGCAGAGCTAGAGAATGAATGAAAGATTTCGAATGAGTTTTTCCCAACGTAAAGAAAAATACCACCATTATCATCATCAAACTCCATTTGAGAGAGGGCTTGAGAGGCTTACATCATCTCTTGCAAAAGCCCTGGACAGAAACCCTGCTGCCTTGCGTAGTGCATAAATAACGCCATACAGGTCGAGAATTTTTGGTTTCCCAGACCTGTCGAGACGGAGATCAGCAAATCTGGAGCAGTCAAACAGAATAAGAGGCACGGTTTCCTCTTCTTCCCCGCACCGGGGACACCGTGAATCGAAATTTGGCCATAGCCGTGAGAAATATGAGCCAACAGGACAGTGGCATGTCCTGCACTGTGCTATATTAGCTTGCTCAGGCCTGGACACGGGCTACCTACTTGGTCACTCTCAGTTCCTAAAAGACACGGCTACATACTTGGTCTCTATGAGTTCCTAGAAGACACAGGCTACCTTACTTGTCACTCTTTCCTAAAAGACACGGGCTACCTACTTGGTCCCTCTCAGTTCCTAGAAGACACTGGCTACCTACTTGATCACTCTCAGTTCCTAGAAGACACTGGCTACCTACTTGGTCACTATCAGTTCCTAGAAGACACTGGCTACCTACTTGGTCCCTCTCAGTTCCTAGAAGACACTGGCTACCTACTTGGTCCCTCTCAGTTCCTAGAAGACACTGGCTACCTACTTGGTCGCTCTCAGTTCCTAGAAGACACTGGCTACCTACTTGGTCGCTATCAGTTCCTAGAAGACACTGGCTACCTACTTGGTCCCTCTCAGTTCCTAGAAGACACTGGCTACCTACTTGGTCGCTCTCAGTTCCTAGAAGACACTGGCTACCTACTTGGTCGCTATCAGTTCCTAGAAGACACTGGCTACCTACTTGGTCGCTATCAGTTCCTAGAAGACACTGGCTACCTACTTGGTCACTATCATCAGTTCCATGGCGCTGACATTCCCACGGATATTTTTGTACACGTTGAAAGCGAAGATGGTGCCGCCACTGTTCAGGCTGGCTGTAAGTGACGTCACACCACACAACAACACGGTGGCCAGCACCACTCCTCTAGAAAGAAAGAATTGCATTTGATTTTAAAGTCACTGTCAAACATCTAAGTAGAGTAACAAGATCTATGTGCAGTCCAAGATCTATGTGCAGTAACAAGATCTATGTGCTGTAACAAGATCTATGTGCAGTAAAAAGACATATGTGCAGTAAAATGATATACGTGCAGTAAAATGATATATGTGCAGTAAAATGATCTATGTGCAGTAAAATGATCTATGTACAGTAAAAAGATATATGTGCAGTAACAAGATCTATGTGCAGTAACAAGATCTATGTGCAGTAAAAAGATCTATGTGCAGTAAAAAGATCTATGTGCAGTAAAAAGATCTATGTGCAGTAAAAAGATCTATGTGCAGTAAACAAAAATATGTGTGTAGTAAAAAGATCTATATGCAGTAAAAAGATCTATGTGCAGTAAAAAAAGCTGTGTGCAGTAAAAAGATCTATGTGCAGTAAAAAGATCTATGTGCAGTAAAAAGATCTATGTGCAGTAAAAAAAAAACTATGTGCAGTAAAAAGATCTATGCACAGTAAAAAGATCTATGTACAGTAAAAAGATCTATGTGCAGTAAAAAGATCTATGTACAGTAAAAAGACCCGAGTGCAGTAAAAAAAATCTGTGTGCAGTAAAAAGATCTGTGTGCAGTAAAAAGATCTGTGTGCAGTAAAAAGATCTGTGTGCAGTAATGTAACAACACCTCCGTTGGTCTGTGTTCAAGAATTTGATAGTGCCCCACCCCTTTGCGAATTTAAAGATTTAGTGCAACAAGAAATGAACGAGTCATTCTGTATGTAACAGTATCTTTACTAATTGAAATTCCATTGTATGTACCAATTTTTAAAAGTAATAGTGTGATGTCAGTTACAACTTCTTAAGAGTAATAGTGTCACGATACCCAATTTAGTTACAACTTTTTACGAGTAATAGTGTCACGACACCCAATTCAGTTACAACTTTTTACGAGTAAGTGTCACGACACCCAATTCAGTTAATAATTCTGACGAGTAATAGTGTCACGACACCCAATTTAGTTACTTTTTACGAGTAATAGTGTCACTACATCCAATTTAGTTACTTTTTACGAGTAATAGTGTCACGACACCCAATTTAGTTAAAACTTTGTATCAGTAATAGTGTCACGACACCCAATTTAGTTAAAAGTTTTTATGAGTAATAGTGTCATGATTTTCAATGTTTGCCTGTCTTCATAAAAGTAATAAACTACTTTCAATGACTTCTATTGCCGCTTTTGGTCAGGGCCCTAACGCAATGAATCTCATCCCCCCATGGTTGCTAGTCCTTGCGGAGAGTTGAAATAGTGTCAATATCAAAACTAGGAATGAAGTGTCATGCCTGAAAAGTAAATATAATGTGTCAATTTCAAATGGAGTTATAAAGTGTCATCTTGAAAAGTAAATATAAATTTTCAGCTTGAAAAATAGATGTAAAGTGTCGTTTTGTAGAGTTGATAAAAAGGGTCCGATTGAAAAAGTGGATATAAAAATGGTCCATTTGTAGAGTTGATACAAAAAGGTCAGTTTGTAAATTTGATAAAAAAGGTCAGTTTGTAGAGTTTATATAATGTGTTTCTCTGAAGATCTACTTCAAAGGGTCAATTTAAAAAAAAGAAGCATTCTAAGAGACTTCAAACATTTAGGAAAAAATATCCAAAGGCATGCAACTGAGACGGAAAAAACTCTTGTTGATAGACTTCAGTGCCGGATTTACGACAGTATAAGACTATACATTCCCACAGGGCCTCGCACTTAAAAGGGGCTCTACGTTTAAAAAAAATATTTATACAAAATATGCATATTGAATAAAAGGAAACAAGGAACATGATATTAATTTTAAATGTCTATAGGCAGCTATTCAGATTTGAGAGGTTTTCTTACCTGTAAATATTTAAAATTCTCTTGCCTGTAAATGTTGAGGATAATCTTACCTGTAAATTTGAAGGATTATCTTACCTGTAAATTGGAAAGATAATCATACCCGTAAATTTGAGGAATTATTTTATCTGTAAATTTTAAGGTTTCTCTTGCCTGTAGAGTTGAGGGATCATGTTACTTGTGGATCGGATGGATTATCTTACCTGTAGATCTGCGGGGATTATCTTTCCTATAGATCTGTGCGGGTTATCTTACCTGTAGATCTGTGTGGGTTATCTTACCTGTAGATCTGTGTGGGGTTATCTCACCAGTAGATCTGTGGGGTTATCTTACCTGTAGATCTGTGTGGGTTATCTTACCTGTAGATCTGTGTGGGGTTATCTCACCAGTAGATCTGTGGGGTTATCTTACCTGTAGATCTGTGGGGTTATCTCACCAGTAGATCTGTGGGGTTATCTTACCTGTAGATCTGTGTGGGGTTATCTCACCAGTAGATCTGTGGGGTTATCTTACCTGTAGATCTGTGGGGTTATCTTACCTGTAGATCTGTGTGGGGGTTATCTTACCTGTAGATCTGTGTGGGGGTTATCTTACCTGTAGTTTTGAGGCACTATTTGCAGAAAGAGAAGAGGGAAAGCCAAAGCTGTACACCCGTACTTCGAATGACAAACATTCTGGCACACTTCCGGGTCAGCACAGGCGACTTCATCTGCAACATAATAAAACATCAACACTGGATGCCGTTTTTATTTCCGCCAAAGCTTCTGGCGTATCATTTGGACAATGTGGCAGCTAGAGGGCTGTTGAAGTTACTGAGGCGGAGGCGCTACATTAAAATGGTTCGGTTACACAAGAAGAGAGCACTCTACATTAGCGGGGAAAATTGATTATTTTTTCATTAAATTTAAAACTTAACTAGGGTTACCAGACAAGTCTTCTTTTTTTTTTTCGGGTCGTTTCCTGAGGTCCGGCAGGCATCGACCTAAATCGTAAAAGCGTCCGACTTTTGCTTTATTGATACAGTAGTTTTACACCATTTAAAGAAAACGTAAATAGACCCCCGACGAACAACGGTTTTGTCTGAATTAGATGTGGAAAAATATGTAGGTAGAAAATGGGTTTGCGTAGTCACGTGAAACACTTCACTCATCAATTTCCGGAATCGAACACATTTCCATTATTAACAGCCTTAACTCTTTCTCTCCTAACTGACGATACCAGCGTTGATTCCACCAGAATGTGGTAAATAATTAAAGAGAGAAAGTGTTAATTTACTAATTTTTAAAAACAAACTTTATCTTTTTTTTTGTCCTCCTTTAGGCGTGTGTGTCTCTGGCAACCGTTAATACACGAGCGAAATCCCATAAAATTTAAAACAGCCACCAAACAGATCGACATCTCCTTAGTTTATAAAATATTTTTATGTATTTACATCTAGACCAATTAACAATGTCTTAAGGGTACGGATATTAAATCACCTGTGTAAAATATCCTGGCCACGATTCCGGGCATTACCAGGAAAAGAAGAGTTAACATCTTAACATAGCCAGCAATGATGCAGGCACTCTTAGCTTGGACGATACTAGAAGCTCCAAGGGCGCTTTGCACTATCATCTGTAGCAACATATATGAAATAATAATCGTTTTCTTGTAAACACAAAGTACAATACCAGTTGTCCATCAGCATACTATAAATACATAAACGCAAGCATAGACAGCTAAATATAGAGCACTCGCCGACCGGCGGCGTAGATTACGCCGCTATTTTGCAGGGCCGGCCTAAGGCCACTGGAACCTATGCGACCGCAGTAGGCCCGCACTTTCATAGGACCCGCGCTAATTCTAGGTGTATAAATTATTAAATTAAATCATTTTATAACTTATAATATATTTCCCGCGGCCTCCTGTCGATTTACCAGGAGCTCCTGGAACTCTCCTGAAATTGCAAAATATAAGAAAAAATCCTGGAAATATCCGGAAATTATTAAAATCTTTTTAAAACTCATACAAATCTCCTGAAATATATCACAAAAATTTTCATTATGCATTCTTCTATGATTATTTACCTTACATAACATTTCCTGATTACATACAATAAAAGTTATTGAAGTTTAATCATAACAGGGTAGTGAAACACAAATGAGCAAAATGAACAATTAAATCGTAACGTGGAGAATAATTACGGAGAGAAAGAGTTAAAATATTTAAACAGCATTGCCAAGTAAATACCTCTGAATGTCACAAATGGAACCTATAACAAATGGAAAATCTACTTATAACAAATGGGAGAGCTGTCTGCCTACCTGATCGCAGCAAAAATACCAGATGGCGCTAATCGTTATTCCGAAGACCATTCCAGGCCAGGGTACATCATTGCTGTTATATTCTCTTATGATATTCCAAGATGAAGGTTGAGGGATTCCACAGAAGGTGTAACTAGACACAATGTAGGACAAACAGTGGTAGAGTGTAACTAGACACAAAGTAGGACAAAAGTGGTACAGTGTAACTAGACACAATGTAGGACAAACGTGGTACAGTGTAACTAGACACAATGTAGGACAAAAGTGGTACAGTGTAACTAGACACAGTGTAGGACAAAAGTGGTACAGTGTAACTAGACACAATGTAGAACAAAAGTGGTACAGTGTAACTAGAAAATGTAGGACAAAAGTGGTACAGTGTAACTAGACACAATGTAGGACAAAAGTGGTACAGTGTAACTAGACACAATGTAGGACAAACAGTGGTACAGTGTAACTAGACACAATGTAGGACAAACAGTGGTAGAGTGTAACTAGACACAATGTAGGACAAAAGTGGTACAGTATAACTAGACACAATGTAGGACAAAAGTGGTACAGTGTAACTAGACACAATGTAGTGGTACAGTGTAACTAGACACAATGTAGTGGTACAGTGTAACGAGACACAATGTAGTGGTACAGTGTAACTAGACACAATGTAGTGGTACAGTGTAACGAGACACAATGTAGTGGTACAGTGTAACGAGACACAATGTAGTGGTACAGTGTAACTAGACACAATGTAGTGGTACAGTGTAACTAGACACAATGTAGTGGTACAGTGTAATGGTACGAGAAACAGAAATAAACACATTTGTTCATCTAGATCAGTGTTTCTCAATTTTTTGCCAATGGCGCCCACATAAAATAACACAATTTCGTTCGGCCCCCACCCAAAAAAATCTTATATTATTTATCCACACGTAACACAATCTCCAAGTACTTCAAACATCTTATAACATTGGACACGTTAAGGGAGACATTCTGAAATGTTTATGATTTATCGTATTCCCTCTCGTGAAAACGGTATACATTTTAGAAAGTCCTACTTGGCAAATTAAAGACTATTGTTTGCTTAAAATATTTTAATTTTCAAACAATTGGTATTAATTTTATTTCACTTAATGTTTCAACATTGATTTATAACTACAATGAAAATGTTTTTTTGCTTTCCTTGAAAAATAAATTTACCATCTTCATCCCTTCTCTCCAGGCCTTTTTGTCAGGACGTCGCTCCTCCCACCAGGCCTTTTTGTCAGGACGTCGCTCCTCCCCCAAGGCCTTTTTATCAGGATGTCGCTCCTTCCACCAGGCCTTTTTGTCAGGACGTCGCTCCTGCCACCAGGCCTTTTTGTCAGGATGTCGCTCCTCCCACCAGGCCTTTTTGTCAGGACGTCGCTCCTCCCACCAGGCCTTTTTTGTCAGGACATCGCTCCTCCCACAAGGCTTTTTGTCAGGACGTCGCTCCTTCCACCAGGCCTTTTTGTCAGTACGTCGCTCCTCCCACCAGGCCTTTTTGTCAGTACGTCGCTCCTCCCACCAGGCCTTTTTGTCAGTACGTCGCTCCTCCCACCAGGCCTTTTTGTCAGTACGTCGCTCCTCCCACCAGGCCTTTTTGTCAGTACATCGCTCCTCCCACCAGGCGTTTTTGCCAGTACATAGCTCCTCCCACAAGGCTTTTTGTCAGGGCGTCGCTCCTTCCACCAGGCCTTTTTGTCAGGACGTCGCTCCTCCAACCAGGCCTTTTGTCAGGACGTCGCTCTTCCCACCAAGCCTTTTTGTCAGGACGTCGCTCCTCTCTGCAGGCCTTTTTGTCAGAACGTCGCTCCTTCCACCAGGCCTTTTTGTCAGGACGTCGCTCCTTCCACCAGGCCTTTTTGTCAGGACGTCGCTCCTCCCACCAGGCCTTTTTGTCATGACGTCGCTCCTCCCACCAAACCTATTTGTCAGGACGTCACTCCTCCCACCAAGCCTTTTCGTCCGGACGTCGTTTCTCCCCCATGCATTCGGATTGTGGTCACTAAAGACATGAGTCAAACTATGCTCATCCCCCCCTTCCCCAAAATCCGCTTGCATTCTTGCAGAAGATTCGGAATGTATAATAACACTCACTCCTAAAAGAGAATATGAAACTTCTCTAAGCTGAGAGTTCCTGGTCTAGAACTAAACCAACAATCTAAACTATCACACGTTTATGTTAAAAAATAGTTCCAATCAATATTAAACTTCCATGATGCCTTTTCCCTAAATAGTCCCAGGACTTCAATGATTAAAAATTCTCTTATGTTGTAATCCTATCAGAAAACGAATCTTACTTGTTTGAAGAGCTCTGTCCGAAAGTGATTTTTGTTGTATTCGGCCAAGATTGAAAAAACTTGTCTTTCAGAAGATCAAAACTTTCAAAGGCGGTCATGCCTTTTGAAAAACACCAGTCAAAAAAATTTCATGTCAATACATTTGCAGTTGAAAAAAATCAAATCAATAAATTCATATCAATAATCAGGGGCAGTTTTAGGTAATTGGAGGCCCGAGGCGAAGTGAATTAGGTCGATCAAAATGAAATAGGAAGTAGAAGAGGGGGAAGATAAAAGGAAGCGATGGGAAGATAACATCAAAGAATGGCCTGGCCTGTCAGCAGTAGCGGCCCTAGTGGGCCCGATGCATATGCACAGTAGCCTATTTGGAAAAAAAAAGAATACATCATCACTTAACTTTCTGGATGCTGATTGGCCGAAATAATCGTTATAGTAAGCCTTAAAACTGACCTGCGACGTCGCAACCTGTGTAGACCAATAGCTCGTTGTCCCGTCACAGGTTGTGACGTCAGAAACAGCATGCAAAGATTATTCATAGAAAAGAACATTGTTATTTAGGAGATTTAAAGTGTTAGGGGGGGTGTCTTGTGATACAGTTCGTAACCATAAATAGTGTACGAATAAGAATTTAAATACCGCGGAAATTTTAATTTTGCGGGCGGTCTCGGTACGTTTTTCAATTCAAATCCGATTGGATGTCGTTTATTTACGAAATAAACGATGTTAATTGATCGCTACGGCTACTTGTTTTCATTGATGTGATAGCCTCGTAGAATCGACCGAAACTGAACGGTATTTGAAAATACAAATTTCATGTTAAGAGATTGCGTGGGTGATTGGTATCATACTGATGCAGGGAAAGCCCATTTGCAACCCATAGGGCGCTACTTCCTGTAGTTTACATCATGTACAACTTCACTGGCTCTACTTCTAATGGTTGGTAAAATAGAAATTGAGAAAGGTTGATAATTAATAATGTGAATGGCTAAAATGTACTAATACATTAGACCATCATGACTTACAGTAGTACGAGATAAATCCTCCGCCAACAAGAACAATAAAAAATAGTGCAGTGGAAGTATACACAACAGCTCGTAATCCACCTGTTGAGATATCCAGTACGAAGAGACAATATATCAATGAAAAAGTAAGTTTAGTCTTCACCACATATTTGGAAAGAACGATGGTATATGCAAATTAGTTTTTTATTATTATAAATAAAACAATTCCCCTCCCCCCTTTGTTCCTGCATGAGACTGACCTGAGCAAGTGACCAGAACTGCCCACAAGAGGAAAGGCGAACTGATGAGGTGAGGGTCAGGGTTGAGGAAGAATATCTCCAAGACTTTGTACAGAGAGTACAGTTCGACCTAAAGATAGAGGCAAAGAGGGAAGTCTTTTTCTGGGCAATAAAACCACATTTATTTAAACAATAGGACAACTTGGGGCAACAAAACTACATTTATTTCAACAATAGGACAACTTGGGGCAACAAAACTACATTTTTTAAACAATAGGACAACTTGGGGCAACAAAACTACATTTATTTAAACAATAGGACAACTTGGGGCAACAAAACTACATTTATTTAAACAATAGGACAACTTGGGGCAACAAAACTACATTTTTTAAACAATAGGACAACTTGGGGCAACAAAACTACATTTATTTAAACAATAGGACAACTTGGGGCAACAAAACTACATTTATTTAAACAATAGGACAACTTGGGGCGAGGGTTTGCAAATGTATGCGTTGGACCAGAGGTTCTCAAACTTTTTTTTTGCGCCGGGGGCGCCTTTATACAGTCAGACCTTGCACACGGACCCTTAAGTAAAAAAGCTATATAAATGCATAGTACATAAGTTACAAATGTTAAATTAAAAAAACACACAAAAAAAAAAAAACACTTTTGTTTGAGGACTGTTTATTAAGATTATAATTTTTTAAAAAATAAAATTGTAAAACAATTAATCATTTATTTGGATGTTGTTGAGATTGTATGAATGTAGATCTATTTATGCCCGGCTTATCATTTGAAAGCAGTCAGATTTTTCACCAACACAAGTTTCTAGTCTATTTATTTTACTTGTTAAAAGAAATTTCTATAAATCAAATAAGAACATAAAACTAAAATGTTATTTAACCTTGGTTAGGCCAATAATAGAATATGCATCCTCTGTGGACCTTAACTCAAGAAAACATTAAGAAACTGGAACAGACACAAAATAGAGCAGTGAGATTCATAACAAACGAATATTCACATTTGACTACAGTAACACCTTTAGTAAAATCACTAAATTTAGAAAGCATTCAGAATAGAAGACTTAAAAGTAAAGTGGCAATTATATATAAAACACTGAACCATAATCAAATACAAAAACAAAATTTAATAAAATACTCTGAAAGACACAAAGTTAAAGGCACACTCCTCGTCTCATATGCTAAGACAAATTTGTACAGATGCTCCTTCTTCCCTAGTGCTATTTGAGCATGGAATAGGTTGCCTGAGCTAACCAGGAAAACCAGTGACTTGGTAGAATTTAGGTCATTGGTTATTATGCATGACTAAATGCATGACGCGTAGGACGTAATCATCTTCTTTTTTGAAGTAACGTCTGTATTATATAAGATAAGAAGATGACTAAATGCATCACGCGTTGGACGTAATCATTTTCTTTTTTAAAGTAACTTCTGTATTATATAAGATAAGATAAGACTTGCCATGAGGTTTATTTAGGCAATAAATTCACTTTGAACCAAATACAAAGACGGGAAGGCAAGTTACAAACTTCTGTACAATGAACCATAATGCAGAATCTGTTTTTGCAACTAGAATTCGTGGTATTCTTGTTTTAATATTGGTTACAGTCCCTCATTTAGGGATATTTCAATAAGCTGCTCTGTTTTCGTATGGCTGCGGGACACACATTAGGGGCACAAAGGAAAGCCCTTACAGGAGACAGGCGCATAAGACGGAAAGAGAGCTTTAATAGACTGCTGGCGGACAACGGCTTTGTCTGCACGAGATGCGGAAACATATACTGGGTTTGCGTAGTCATGTGAAACACTGCAGTCATCCTTAATCTTCAGGACTGAATTCATTGCCATTAGTATGGATTCTTGTGTGATTGAGATCAGAGTATGTCCACGCGCAAGAGTCCAACACCCAGTCGGGAATATCCAAATGTCTTCTGAGTTTTTGTTTGGGTTGACAAGACTAGTACGTAGTAGACGTACAACACTAGTAAGGGAGAGTTCATTATTTAAAACAATAGTAAGGGAGAGTTCATTATTTAAATTATCCCTGACTTTTAGCGAAGAAATTATTTTAATTGTATACAATTTCCATCTTTCTGTGGACCCCATCGGTCGTCTCGCTATCCTCCAGGGGGTCCACAATTTGAGAACCACTGCGTTAAACATTACTATATGAGAATAATTCCATCCATAGTTGATATTTCCATCCATAGTTGATATTTCCATCCATAGTTGATATTTCCATCCATAGTTGATATTTCCATCCATAGTTGATATTTCCATCCATAGATGATATTTCTGTACATAGTAACTAGATCTATCTGCTGTCATTAACACAAAAACTAATTAACATCATTGGAAAAAAATCACTTAATTTAGAAACTACACCATCGACAAAAGACTAAAAAAGTAGAATAGCAATAATACATAAAACACTGAACCATAACTAAGTAACACAAAACCCTAAAAAAAAACATACTCAGATCAAAATACCATACACACATCACCCTAGGACTAAATCATATAAGACATCTATTTCTTTCCAACTACAATGAAACCAAAGAAAGGGCTGCCTGAATCAACAATGAAAAGCAGATAGAAATTTTAAAAATCTATCTTTTAAACAAGTACGACTAGATTAACTCGAAGGACGTAGGCTTAATTTTTTTTAAAGAGCTTCTGTAGTTGATATGATTCGGGCCAAGATTGTTTATGAATCACTCACCGAAATCTTTGTGAAGACGATGAGAGACAATGACAATACAGACACGTAGAACTCAATCCTCCTGCCTCCGTAACGTTTTTTCAGGTAGTCAATAGTCGTCACAGACTGGACAGAGGATAATACAAGTCTCAGTTGGCAGCTGTTTATTTTCTCATTTCTTGTGTATAACTATATTTAGTTCTAACAATGAATAATATAATCGATTTTTCAAACTTCGAGCAGGAGGGAGCTCCTTAGCCTTGACTTGCTAACCGCTTAGGGTCCTAGGAAAAGGAAAATTTTGAATTGAAACCTCCGCTGCCTTGCGGCTTTACCCACACATGGAGGAGGCTTCGGGGATTGACTGTTAATCCTGAGATTAAAATCAGCAGCCGGTAACCCTTAGGCAGCTTGTAGCATATAGTGCTACTACTGGCAGAACCTGCTACGCTGCTGAACCAAAAAACTGCATCGGCTATGGCCCTTCTTTGGTCACAAAAGCTGTGTGGATAGAGGGGAGCGGGAATTGTTGTGTGGGCGACATCGTTCCGACCATAGCTGATGTTCAGTCATTCATTTTATTACTATAAGAATGGCCTACCTAGTAATGACTAGTAATGATATTGGGACTGGTGTCTACACCAGAGACTATTTTCTCTAAAAACCATGTCGAAAAAAATTAACTCGCTTAATTTTAACTCATTCAGTGCGAATTATTTAGATCGAAATAAATTGAGTTTACCTAGTTAAATAAAACTCTGCAAGGTGGTTAGAGATAATAAAACTGAGTAATATTGTAAAAGAAAATTGGTCTCCACTAGCGCTAGCAAAGTTAATCCCTGGGAATAACCAACACTGAAAGAGTTAATCTTTGGTAACCTTGGTTTATATTACTAATATCATAGCTTTCATTATTCTTCAAAATATTTTATTCTTAGAGGTGTTTTTTTTTTTAAAAGAAAATTCGAATTGACGAATAAAAAAATAGTTCCTTAGTAGTTACTAAAAGTGCGAAATATAAAATGTATAAACTACCCCAGTATCAGTAGTAGAAAGAAGGGTGAAAATGCAACGGCGCCTGATGATTACAGATGCCCAACCAGTGACCGCACCTGTGTATCAAGGATTGGTCTTTTTAGTCACACAAGAAGTTGCAAAGGGAAAAGGATGTCTCACGAGACATAAAATGCCACAGAAACTGCCCCCAGACAATCATGTACAGTTTCCTCTCTTTCAGATCTTGTAGTCTATGGGGTAGACGTTCTAGGGTCAAAAGTTAGCGAGGCTGTCACGTGACCTACACAGCTAGAGTCGGGTACTCGAGTTAGGTGGACTCAAGGACGTCCTAAAAATTCCGAACTGTAAAATCCTTGTTTTCAAGAGGGACGCGTGGTAATGAAACAAAATTTTTGATTTCCATTGATTTTAATCAATAAGACAGTTTCATCTGAACTATAAGTGGGAAAAACACACACACAAACACATAATTTATTACTCACCCCTGATGCAATATACACAGGAAGAAAAACCCAGCCAAGAACGATAAATACCAAGGTACTCTGAAATCATAGAATGTGAATTTTCATCAACATGATAGCTTTAAAGGTTGATGCATTTTGTTCGGGAATCTTGTTGGCTGAGGTTACGCCATCTTGCGTCATTTGACTTCCGTTTCCTAAAGGATGCTCAGCGCGTCTAGGGCTAGGCCCTATCAACATTGTGGACATGCGAGGAAGGATATCTGGCTATCTGGCGAAGGGTATTCGACTTGCAGTTATGCGTTCAGTAAACGCAACTCGAGTCAGATCTTAATTTGAACATTTCTAGTCTACATCGCGTGGAAAAACAAGTTCTCTTTATAATCTCGTTATTCTTTAATAACAAGTTTTGGAAACGTTTAAAGTGGAGAAAAAAAGTGGATGAAACGCATTTTTATTTACAAATAATGAAGAACGTCGATTATCCAGGATGTCAAAAATCCGGGATGTCAAAAATCCGGAATGCCTTTTAAACTGCATTTTTTTTAACAGTACGGTATTCTTGAGAAGAGGATCCTAGCGATGGAACTACGATGCTACCGATAGATTCTAGATATCACAAAGACCTCATCACAAATGAAGAGATTAGAAACAGAAATAATACAATTTTTTGACCTCACGGTGATCTGCTAACTACTGTCCAAATACGCAAACTTAAGCTCAATTGACATCACAAGGTCCTCAGGGCTCGCAAAAGACCTTCCTTCAGCAAACAGTACCAGGAAAAAGAAGAAGAGGCAGACAGAGAAAGCGATGAGAGGGCAACATCAAAGAATGGACGGACCTGTCATTGAATTAAATTCTATCCAAGGCAAAAGACAGGAATGGAGAAAGGCGATAGACAGATCTTGGTGAAGATAGGTGAAGGTGATTCTAAGTGGTAATGCTGTGTGTAGCGAAAGGTCAGCGATTATTGCACTCAGTAATGGGAGGCTACTACGTATAACGCTTTGTTCCCCTGTTCATAAAAACTCCGAAGTTCAAATTTCCAGGCTTCACCGAGATTCGAACCCTAGACCCCTTGGTTCGAACGCCAAATGCTTTACCACTTAGCAACCTCACTCCCTGTCAGTAATGGGAGGCTACTTCGTATAACGCTTTGTTCCCATGTATATTTTACTTAAATTTTATGTTTACGCACTGCGCTATACCCCCATAGGAATTTTCTTTATAATGTTAGCATTCGGTTATCCGGGCGATCGATTATCCGGACAGACCCCGTTCCCAAATAATCGACGTTCTACCGTAAAGAAAAGTGATTATTTTTTGTTTTTTAAAGTTGGACAAATCGAAAACTCAAGTTCTCTTTCATTTTTCTTCGGTGGAACGCGGGGGTTTAAATGTTATAACTAACAAGAAAAATCTATAAGAAATATTAAAGAAAAAATAATAGTAAAGCTCATATGAAGTGTAATTGTATCCCTTAGTATGGACCAGTCATGTCATTAAATTTGTAACAGATCGAGACCAACAACAAATCAGTGCGATTAATAATATTTTTAGCAACTGTTTTTGTTTAGCGCTATTTAATGCTTTTAAGCTTTCTCAACACGCTATGATCTTGTCTGGACCAGTTGGGAAAATGCGAGGGGGGAGGAGAAAGGGTTATCTGGCTAGATTTTACCGTAATTGTTTTTAAAAGCATTTTTAAAAAAAAACGAAAGGGCGAACAACCTGAACTCGAACTCGTTACTCACTCCCATGAGGCAGACGTGCTAACCACTCTGCTAGTGAAGATGACTAGAGAATATTGTATAGTTATATATTGTTTTGTTACAATTTAGAGCGGCCACCTGTAAAGGGGACTAACTCAGCCTATACCACCACTTCAGTCAAGTAAAGCTTCTTTCCCTTCGAGATATACAAAAAAAATAAAAATTAATAGTTAATTAACTAATTGGGTTTTTTTTTAAATTGATTCTTGTGTTTCCAGGTAAAAGAAATAATAGTGCAAAATTTCAGCTTGATCCGAGATCGATTTTCGGAGAAATAACGTTTACCAGACAGACAGACAGACAGAAGGAGTCGATATAAGCTTTGTAAAAAATTGTTAAGGAATGATTCTTACATTTAGCTCGTATGCATATCCGGCGAGTCCAATGCGGCTGGAAAGGCCTGCAATCCCTACAAAGTGGGCACTGCCGATGTTCGCCATGATCATAGAGCAGGCGATCTAAATTGATAGAGGTCAAGGTAATTCGCATAAGTAAACACAAAAGCAAGTATAAAGGGGACTAATTCAACTTATACCATATAAGTCAAGTTCAATTTCTTTCCCTTGGTTGATACCAAACAAAATAATTAATTACCAATAATTCGTTAGGGTGTGTTTTTTTAAATTATTAATTCTTGTTAAGTTTCTTTATATACGTAACATGTATGCATTCCTCACTAGTGTGTTATGTACTAGATTAGAGAGTATGTTAGTTTTGTTAGACAAATATATTGCGTATTGTTTTAGCGACGGAGAGCCGCTGGTCGCCCACTTTTACGTTATACGGATGTATGCAAACGCGACATGAAGCTATTCAAAGTCGACACTGGCAGATGGGAAGAGATGGCACTGGACAGATCCACATGGAGAGAGAGCATAAAGGAAGGGTCACGGATTGCAGATGTCATACACAACAGAAGCTGAGAGAAGGGTGAAAATGCAGCGGCGCCTGGCGATTATATATCACAACCTGCGATCGCAGCTGTGTATCAAGGATTGGCCTCTTTAGTCACACAAGACGTTGCAAAGGGAAAAGATCGTTCTCTCGAGACGTAAAATGAAACAGAATTTTAGCGACGGTAAAAGTTGACGTAGCAGACTTAGACAACAAGAGCTAACATGGCGTTAGTATAGAAGTGGTTTACTTTGAATATTAGTTAGGTATGGCGACGTATATTGTTAACTTATAATGTTCTGTGGCTAATGTGAAGTAATAATTAGTAATATATAAGTAAAGTCAGATAGTCTACAACAGTGATGCCCAAAGTACGGCCCGCGGGTCAGAACCGGCCCGCGATGTGGTTCCATCCGGCCCGCCGAAACGTCGGCACAAATAGTAGATAATCTTTCCCCCTTAAAATAGTTGTATATGTATTTTTACTTTCGTAAGGGCCTTCACTTTTTCTGTGATGGATTGGTACAATGACCTTTAACGAATGTGCGATTATGAGTTTATAAAATGGAATGTAGAATCTACCAGGAAAAGGGAATGGAACTTTTTTTGTGGAACATGATAATAAGCCAACATATTTGTTTTGTAAAGAAATCTCGTCGGGGTCGCCAGTTGTGAAAAAACGTGTCATTTAAGTCTAAACTGCCTTTTATTGTCAAGCATTCAACCATAACATATTTACAAGGCTCACATTATCGACAGATAACCAACTCCACTAGATGACTTCCTTCTGAATATTTTCAACACACTCGTCACTTCCCGCAAGTCCCCTAACTCTCTGATACCCAACACTTGACCGTGTATCACGACGATTGACCACACACAGTAACCGTTTCAAACAATAAAAACAACATGTATAGCGGCATTATAAAACAAATATGTTCATATTTTAAGTAGAGAAATAAAACCATTTTTAGATAGTTTTTAATTAATGTAAATACCAGACCCAATAGTTTCAAATACGCGTTTCGAAAGTTAAAATGGCCCGCAGGTCGAATTAGGTTGAGCATCACTGGTCTACGAGATTAGCCCACAACAAGTATAAGAAATTAAATAGTTAATCCAACAAGACCAGACCGTGCACAATGTATTTCAATGCATCCGTGTCATCCGTGTAAAAAAATGACTGTGATCTATACGGACAATTATGTGCACGATTAACGAGGGTCTCGTGTAGCAAGCACAACGACCAACCGCTTTTACTTTCCCCCAACTAATGTCGAGTACTCATTAGTAGTTTGGTGGACTACGAGGCGTCATAAAAACTCCGAAGTTCAAATGTCCAGGCTTCATCGAGATTCGAACCCTAGACACCTTGGTTCGAATGCCAAACGCTTGACCACTCAGCCACCTCATTCCCTGTTATAAGAGTCATAAAAAAAACTGTATGCCTGACCTATATAGAAATGAACTTAAAATCAATACCGGGAAAAATCCGATGTTCTTGTTTACAAAGTAGTATCCACTGACTGACCTCTTGGCTGAGAAGGAAACCTGAACAAGCAATAGAAAAAAAAAACACTTTTAAAAAACAAAGCTTATCTACGGGAAGGAACCACTAAGTAGGCTACTGCCATTTATCTGAAAATTACGGGCTTTATTTCCCTTTCTGCTATATAAAGCAAAATTAATGTATTATTTCTAAAATAGCATAGCATACGCCGCTATTTTGCAGGGCCTGTCTTAGGCCACTGCAACCTATGTGACCGAAGGAATCACACTTTCATGGAACGCTAATTCAAGGTGTATAAATTATTAAATTAAACCAGTCCATGGTCAACAACAATCTGTGGTGGTCCCGTCAATGGTCAACAACAATCTGTGGTGGTCCCGTCAATGGTCAACAACAGTCTGTGGTGGTCCCGTTTATGGTGCTGAATGTTGTAGACTTTCACTAGAAGTACTGTGTCAAAAACTGCACGACCTCAAAGTCTCAAACAGACCACAGCAGACCACAATGCTTTTGTTAATATTAGGATTAAAATGTTTATTTACAAACGTGGGCTGATCTATTTTTTCTCTAAGTCTAATAATGTCGCATAACTAGAACAATGGCTTCAACATTAACATGCAGTCAGGTAACAACTCGTTCTATGTGCGATATCTAGGCTTCTAAAGCCAAGCGCATACTGAATTTTAAACATGCTTAAATATAGATCACTGTTTCTAAACTTAATGGACATACATATATTCTGCACTACAATTCACATTGACACATAGCCAAATCTGTGGCCGCAGTTCTATATCAAGGATTGGCCTCTTTACGACTTAAGTCACAAGGGAAGCTGCAAAGCAAAAGATCGTTTCTCGATATGTCAAATGCATCGGGTGGAATTAGGCCAGTTGTGATGCCTAAGAACCGAATACATTGCACTTGACGGTACAGAATTCAGACAAACATGTTACTATCCACACCGTTCCTCAAGAGATTTGAAACAAGAAGAGTGGTCAGGGTGAAAGAGCGTCGAACCAACAAAAGCTGAGAGAAGAAGCAGGCCTATTTGCAACTGACCAAAATTCCCCATGCCACATATGCGGCCGGCTTTCTCTCTCTCTCTCTCTCTCTCTCTCTATATATATATATATATAGAGAGAGAGAGAGAGAGAGAGAGATAGATAGATAGATAGATAGATAGATAGATAGATAGATAGATAGATAGATAGATAGATAGATAGATAGATAGATAGATAGATAGATAGATAGATAGATAGATAGATAGATAGATAGATAGATAGATAGATAGATAGATAGATAGATAGATAGATAGATAGATAGATAGATAGATAGATAGATAGATAGATAGATAGATAGATAGATAGATAGATAGATAGATAGATAGATAGATAGATAGATAGATAGATAGATAGATAGATAGATAGATAGATAGATAGATAGATAGATAGATAGATAGATAGATAGATAGATAGATAGATAGATAGATAGATAGATAGATAGATAGATAGATAGATAGATAGATAGATAGATAGATAGATAGATAGATAGATAGATAGATAGATAGATAGATAGATAGATAGATAGATAGATAGATAGATAGATAGATAGATAGATAGATAGATAGATAGATAGATAGATAGATAGATAGATAGATAGATAGATAGATAGATAGATAGATAGATAGATAGATAGATAGATAGATAGATAGATAGATAGATAGATAGATAGATAGATAGATATAGATATAGATATTGTTGTAGCTGTGTAGCCCTATTGGCAGCGCGACATGTGGAACGAAGGCCAGTAATACAGTTTAGCGTGATATATCGAAAGGCATGGGACAGTACTGGTATGAACTTTGCACGTGAATATGACCCGTGTTATGGTCGTCTGATCATAAGCCTTCGTGGACAAGAGACCAGAGTGTGTAAGGCAGGGCAGTTCAATACAGGACAGCGAGGAGACCAGGACTGTTAGTCGGCCATGAAGTCGGTCCTGGTTCAGTACTCGAGTGAAACGCATGAGTCGAGGAAGAGACAGTAGAGTACGGTGATGTACAGTGCAGCATCGTTAGTAGTTGATTGTGTTTTGTTTCATCATTATTAAAGCACCAGATTATTTGGAGCTATTGTTGTCAAGTTCTTGTGTTAATGTGTTGTGTTGTTGCGCAGTTTGTTACAGAACGCCTGATGGAGAAGATCGTAACTATATATATATATATATATATATATTTACGCTGAGGTGGTTTATTTTAGTCAAACTGAATTTCCATTTGATTGGATTAATGGAAATTATCTAATTAAACTAAACTAAATGACTTACAATTAAACTGCACAAGACTGTAAAAATGACAGCCATTAAGAACAAGCCAAGGTCATTATAGCCCAAAATGTACTTAGCAGAAGCCTTGAAGGAAATTAGTGGCTTGGGGGTGACCTTGGCCGTCCTCAAGGTCGTGGTGCCGAGGTTTTCTATATAGTCAAGATCGTCGTCGTCATCTTTTGCGGTAAAGTTCGTAGACATGGCTTTGGTGCAACCGGATTCAGCGGCTGATATCTAAATCATTCTAACAATATCTGAAAAGAAAAAGTTTTTTTGTTTTTAACTTCTTTGATACACGTGACGTATGACGGCTGCATACATTTTCCCGCCACCCCATTGAAAATTGTTTAGTCGTCTCCTTGGACCTGTGACCTTCACCCTCTCCGTCTCTATAGACATGTTTTGATATGATACTTTATATTTGGGGGGGGGGGGGGGGTTGGCACTACGGCACAATTTAGGCCATGTCGCGCCCATAATCCCTCAAGGGTTATTCTCCCTTCATATTTTATCTTATCTTATAGGGATGGCTGCCTGGTCGTGCGGTTTGCACGCTGGACTGTCGTTCGGATTTATCGATGATCCCGGCTTCAAACCCTGCCCGCTCCCATCCCCCGTCGTCCTGCGGGAGGTTTGGACTAGGAAGTAAACTATCTTCAACTCTGAAGGAACATCCGAAACATGTAAAACATTTTACAAACAAACATTTATATAATACAGACGTTACTTCAAAAAATAAGATGATTACGTCCTACGCGTCATGCATTCAGTCATGCATATTAACCAATGACTTAAATTTTGCCAAGTTACTGGTTTTCCTGGCTAGCTCAAGAGCTAAATCTCACACAGCCTTGTCACTAAAAACAAGGTCCATTTACAGTTAAGATAGTAAAAGTAGTTTTAAAAAATGTGTTAATTCAATAAAAATCTGTTGTAAATATTTTATATTCACAATTTCTCCACCCTGTCACAAAAAAATCAGATCCCAGCAGACATCTGTAACATCATTGTACAGTTATTCTCTGGAGAAAGTAGATCTACATTCTAAACATCAGTTAACATCTGCAACATCATTGTACGGTTATTCTCTGGAGAAAGTAGATCTACATTCTAGACATCTGCAACATAGTTGTACAGTTATTCACTGATCATAATTATATCCAAAATGTCCACATGCTATAGCTTACTCAACTTTAACCCTAAACTTCTGAAGACGCTATATAATTTCCTCCAAAGTAATTCACTCTCTTATCGTCTTCAAATACAAAAGCTGATAACAATGAACTAAAATTACCATACGAGAGCTTGCATAACAAATCAACAAGGTGTTAGCCACTTCGTCGCTAAAAAAAAAACAGTCTGTGCTTGGCTGCCATGTTGCTTGTGGGCCCTGGCATAGTGTTTGGTGGCTACAGAGACGAATCTTTTTCTTTCTTCACGTTAAATGGGATCTTCGGGCGCCTCTGAGTTCACCCAGCTCTAATAAATACCTGACACTAGTTGGAGAAAAGTAAAGGTGGTTGGTCGTTGTGCTGGCCACATGACACCCTCCTTAACCGTAGGCCACGGAAACAGATGACCTTTATATCATCTGCCCTATAGACCACAAGGTCTGAAAGGGGAACTTTTTTTCTTAACGTTAAATGGCGAGTTTAGACGCGTATTTTTTTTTTAGCGACAAAGAGGCTAACCCCTTTTTTTTAAAATTAAGACGCGAGTGTAAGCCGCAGATATTCCTTCGCACAGTCTTAACTCTTTCTCTCCGTAATTATTTACCACATTCTGATAGAATCAACGATTATAGCGTCAACTAGGAGAGAAAGAGTTAATTCTGTTGTTATCCACACGGTACCCTTGCCTGCCCCGCACTGATGTGACTATCCAAGAAATAACCACTTTCTTATCCTCATCATGGGCGAAGGACAAGGAAGAGAAATTGTCACGCAAGTGCTCGCTGCCGTCCCGCGTCGTCCGTGTGAAGGATTAGGCTAGCATGTACTTATTTTCAAATCTGAGTGACCATCCAAAACATAAAAGACATTTTACAAACATTTAACAAAAAAACAAAAAAATATATATATAAATTTACAAACATCGATTAGAGGTTATTAGACGTGATAACAATTACAACGACGCGTTTAAGTTGACAGCGGGCTCGTTTCAGGCTGCAAATTTAGGGCCCTTCAAAATATCACTTAAAGGGTTGTTGTAGATTCGACAGAATACGGTATAGAATAGTATAGATCACACTATTTCTTATCTTTTAGATTACGCATAGAAATTCTAAGACATGAACTTTTTCTTTTCATTAGAACCAAGTATTAAAGAGAATACTCATCTATTTGAATGCATATTAGCCATTCTATTCTAGGTATACAACTTATCACATAAGATCTTCAGATTAGTCTTAGAGCCTATATGACAGACTTTGATCCTACCGCACCGTTCGGCGCATTGGAAGTCAAGCTGTCTCCACAGAGATCTGTCACTGGTAATGTCAGAAGCCTCCTCCCAACTGGTGTCCACTGCCTATATTATATTCCCTATGTATAGTAGATTCTTATATTGGGCACACCGTATTCGGGAACTAGGTCAAATTTTTATTTAATTTTTTTATTTGGTGACGGTTTAACTTACAAAAAAAAACTGAAAGCAGATTATTATTTTGCAACTAAAGGACTATAAAAATAGCTGTGTTTCTTTGAATTACCACTCATAGTCAAGATTTTATTTTAAAATAAATCAGGTCACTTCATGCTCCTATAATAAACACAGTTTTTGTGCTTTCTCCTTTAGCGCACATTGAGCACCGTTAAGAAACACCACTATGTTATTGCTAATAAATTATATCTGTGTTAATTAAAAATTATTTAGATTGTATTAAAAGAAGTAGATTCACTTCTGCAATATGTATTTATAGTATATTGCCTCTCTCTCTCTCTCTCTCTCTCTCTCTCTCTCTCTCTCTGTGTGTGTGTCTCTCTCTCTATATATATATATATATCGTTTATAGTTTATTTATTTATATATGTCTACCTATATAATCTATGTGTAGAAACACAGACAGAAATAAATCTATTTAAATTATAGATCTATAAATTAATTATTATAATTTAATAAACATGATATTTTCAACGAGGCTACATGTAGGCCTATTCTCTGTCTCTTTCTTTTAATTCCTATCCAAGGACCCATTATTATCGTTGAAACACCTCCTTTTTAAATTTTATTTAACAGCTAACAGTATGAATATGATTGGAATGTCTTTCTAAAGATGTTTGGAAGCTTATTTTGATATATCCACCAGCCTACGATCAAACAGGCTAATAATATAGCTTTCATCCCTTATATGGGTATGAATTGCCGGGGGAGGTTAAAACAATAGCTTTACATACTTGGTTACCGAGAATCTAAAAAACTGCCATCTGCTTTGGAAAAGCGGAACAAACATATAGGAACTTATCTAAAATTGGACATGCACAGTCCCGAAACGTCGTTTTTAGCTCCAAACATAAAAACAAATTAATTATAAACAAAAAAAGCGACGTGTTTCTTAAAGGAGAATTCGATGATCTGTGCCTTATATAAGAAGCTACTTATATATATATATATATATATATATATATATATATATATATATATATATATATATATATGTATATGTGTGTGTGTGTGTGTGTCCAGCTTTTATTGTTTATGATTATGTAACAGTCTACAGATGACGATGCAGGAATCTAGTTGTTTTCACTTACAATAAACTCTGCACATTGACTAATAGTCTATATCTAGATAATTGATACTGGTACTGAAATGTGAATCCTAATTCATTGGTCTAAGCTCCACCGATATTTTGTATTGTCTTCTTCTTTCTTCTTACCTTTAGACACTTTCTCTGACTTGTCTATTTACACAACTCTTTGGCTGTAGAAAAATGGCAAGCGATGAAACAGACAACAAATAATCTCGAACCAAATTTTCAAATGTGCTTCTTCATAGCATTTGTACAAATTTGTCCTAGCATGTGGAACGAGGAATGTGCCTTTATCTTTGTGTCTTTTTTTTTTTTGCATTTTAAAATTATGGTTCAGTGTTTTATGTATAATGGACCTCATTCACCAATCGTAAAAAAAAACAACATACATTTCCACGTGGTTCTCTATATCTTTTATACAAATTACGCAATCCATAAAGGCTGTCACGTAATACGTAATTTTCATTGTTTTATCAATATTATCACGTGGCTAAATGTCGTTTGTTTATGATTGGTGAATGAGGTCCATTGCTACTTTACTTTTGAGTCTTCTATCCTGAAGGCTTTCTAAATTTAGTGATTTTACTAAAGGTGCCACATCTAATGCAGTCGACCAATGAATCCATTTATATCTTTGTTTTAAACATTAAAACTCACTTCTACATGGCATAAATATCGGGTTTGTGACAACCCTCTTTATAAACAGGTGTTTGTGTTTTTAAGGCTTTACGATCACTTCTTTTGCATTCCTCTGCACAACGCTAGCGTGAAAGAGAGTGTTGTTTTGTTTATCAGCGGACAGAAGAGAGAAATAGACTGGCCACTGAAAAGTACGGAGGCGCAGTGGCTGAGCGGTAAAGCGCTTGGCTTTTAAACCGTGGACCGAGGTTCGAATCTTGATAAATTTTTAATCTCGGGATCTTCGGGCGCCTCTGAGTCCACCCATCTCTAATGGATACCTGACATTAGTTGGGGAAAAGTAAAGGATGTTGGTCTTTGTGGTGGCCACATGACAACCCTTGTTAATCGTAGGCCACGAAACAGATGACCTTTACATCATCTGCAGGCCACAAAGTGGACGATGTGGACCAAGAAAAAGTGCATTTAGTTCCACAATAGTGTTGGCGTGAATTTTATATACATACTGTTATGGCACGATTAGGAATTAATTGGGAGATGAAAGTGAGATGAAAGCCTGGGCATTGTGTGTGCCACAATCTGCCTAAAGGGTCACCAGCTCCTGATTTTTCCTTAGGGTTTTTCTCCCGAAGCCTTTCCCGTGTTTGGGTATAGCCGCAAGGCAGCAGAGGGTTTGGATTCAGAGTTTTCCTTCTCCTAGATGGGTAGCCAACCAAGGCTAACGAGCCCCTCCTGCCCGAAGCTTACTGGTTTAGGCGCCAGTTGCTCGCCTTTGCCTCTTCTCCTGTCTGTGGTAACGGTTCCGCCAGGCTCAGTAACTTCCAATGGCATGCGTCTCAAATAGCCTCTGACAACCAGTCCAACTCATGGCCTTCACGTGTGGTTCAGGAATTTATTATTGTTTCGGAAATAGGGGAAGTTTTGACTTAGTGACAATGTCATGACTAGTAAAAACTAGGTTTCAGAAATAGAACGAAACAACAGTCGACGTAGGATATTTCCAGGAAAACGTAGAGATATATAGCATTTTATAAACATATAGAGTTATTATCTTATATCTTCTTATCTTATCTTAAATGATACAGACGTTACTTCAAAAAAGAAGATGATTACGTCCTACGCGTCATGCATTTAGTCATGCATATTAACCAAAGACTTAAATTCTGTCAATTCACTGATTTTCCTGGCTAGCTCAAGAGCTAAATCTCACACAGCCAAGTCACAAAAACAAGGCCCATTTACAGTTAAGATAGTAAAAATAGTTTTTTAAAAAATGTGTTAATTCAATAAAAATCTGTTGTAAATATTATATATTCACAATTTCTCTACCCTATCACAAAAAAAAAATTAGATCCCAGCAGACATCTGCAACATCATTGTACAGTTATTCTCTGGAGAAAGTAGATCTACATTCTAGACATCTGCTAAGTCACTGGTTTTCCTGGCTAGCTGACATTCGATGGTTCCCTTCATTGCTATTACACTTGTTCGACATTAAGTATCAGCACGGCTAACTTCTTTTGATTGTTCGGCCTGTCGCCGGTGTTATTGGATCACGTAATCAGTTGAGTGTTACCTCCATTTGGTTTATTTGCATTATACAGCGCGGAAGCGCCTTATATATATGGCCTCCTTCAGTCGCGAAGCGACTATGGATCATCTCATGGAAATGAGATGAATGCCTGGGCATTAGCTGTGGTCGGAACGATGTCGCCCACACATCAGTTCCCCCCCCCCCCTCCTCTCCACGCAGCTGATGTATCCAAAGGAACGGCAGTGCCAATACAGTTTGGGCTCAGAGGCGTCTCAGGTTCTGCCAGAGTGTAGCACTGGGTGCTGCAAACTGCCTTAGGGTCGCCAGCTCCTGATTTTTCCTCAGGGTTGACTCCCGAAGCCTTTCCCATGATTGGGTATAGCTGCAAGGCAACAGAGGTTTGAATTCAGAGCTTTCCTTCTCCTAAGTGGGTAGCCAGCCATGGCTAACGAGCCCCTCCTGCCAGAAGCTTACTGGTTAAGGCGCCAGTTACTCGCCTTTGCCCCTTCTCCTGTTATTGAAAACAGTTCCGCTGGCCTTCACATGTGGCGGAAGCGCCTAACATAACGTTACTTCAAAAGACAAGATAATTACATACTACCCATTTCATGTATTAACTTAGTCTGATCTAGTATGTGGTTTGCTGTAGTTTTTCAGACCTAGATATACTGGTGTCTTTCCTGAAATAAATTGTAAGCCTTGTTTTTAAAATGTAAACAGAAGTGGAGCTTGAAGCTTTGGTGCAGAAACAAATGACTAAACAGGACTAGGGTGAACATAATATGGTGGAACACAAACTCTGACTCGAACCACTGACAAAATAATGTTGCCTTTTATATTAGATCTATGTGATGTCATATTTAATTTTATATATCAAGCTAAAGATGGTTTAGTTTTGAGTTCAAAGGGGCAGATTCTAGAAAAATTACATTTGAAATACCAGCTTCTTTAGTTGCTGTTTTTTTAAGAAATTGAAATTATTATTCTTAGACATTCCTAGTTCATGTCTAAGAAGAATTAATGCTAGGATTCTTTTTGGCAACTACTCATTGCTAAATACAAGACTTTATCAGTTAAAAAAATAAGAGTTTATCAGTTTAAAATAATAAGAGCTTATCAGTTTAAAAAATATAAGAGCTTATCAGTTCCAAAAATTAAGAGTTTATCAGTCCAAAAAAAAAAAAGTTCATCAGTTCAAAAAATGTAGTGTAACTGAGTTGTATATTTTCTGTGTGTGTGTGTGTCCAAAGTGTCAGAAGGTCATGTCCATTGTGTGTGTGTTTATAGTAAGCAATGTCTTGTGAGATGTGTTTGTGCTCGTTCACTGTCTACTTCAATCTTGTCCAATAAAGCCAGGGTATTGGTATTCTAGTAGTTGTTATTCCATTACAAAAAAAAAAAAAAGAGTTTATCAGTTCAAATAAAGTTTAAATTAAAAACTGAGGTACAAAATTGATTTAGAACTTAAACTGTTACTAAAAACTATTATACATAATCTAACTCTTTTGTAAAAAGATTTTAAAAAACTGATCAGTTAAAAGAGTACATATACAAAACTAACACAAGAAACAGACTAAAGAATTGTAGGTAGTTTTTTTAAGTTTATTTATTTTATTGAATAAAATTTTAATATATACATATATATTTTAAAATCATAACAAATTTTATTGTATAATCTGTAAAACATATGCTAGATACTGTCGTGTCCCTGAAGTTTAAAAATCTAATTTTTGTGTGTAGCCAAATAGTTTCAAAAGTGGTGCTGAACTCAATAAATAATACTGAACATTATTCCCATATTAGCATTGGGTCTGCTGTGATATGATTGAATACTTTCATGACACATTATTTCAAAAATGATTTTGAAAACTCAACATTTTACACTGTAAAAAACAACAACCTAGCACTCCCCAGCTAGTACTCTATTTTAGAGTAACCTGTTAATAAGCTCAAGAGTGTGCCATGATTTTACATTAAACTTTATGAACAAGCATTACAGTCAACTGGTAACATCAAGTTTGTTTTTTCAAACAAAAACTGCCTCCCTATCAGTGTGTGTGTGAGTGTGAGTCTTCTAATGCCCATTCTAATTATACCTAGTGAACAAAGGCTTGTCATAGAAAATGAATATGTCAAAATGTTGAACATATGTTATCACTATCCATAAGGCTAGCTACTATTGCTGGTGTCAAAGCGTTTAGGTCAGGCAGGTATAATTGCCCATATCAGTGCTAGATACCAAGTTAGGTAAGAGGTAGGTATTATTTACCAATATTACAAGATACCCATTTAGGCCAGGGCTAAGTATAATTGTCGAGCACCAGATACCCATTTAGGTCAGGCCCAAGTATAATTGCCCTGTACCAGATACCCATTTAGGTCAGAGCTTGGCATAACTGCCCAGGAGCAGTACTAGATTCCCATTTAGGTCAGGGATTATTGCATGAAAAGTGTAAGTTAATTCAGCTCTATCATATGGATTTGATTATTGGGAAATTATCAAGCCACTGGCAGGAGTTTCTAAAAATGAATATCATTTAATCAACGAAACAAAATAAATGCACATCAAAAAATAACAAGATTCCATTAAGTAACATACACAACTCAGTGAGAGGGGGCCTGGGATCACATCCTAATTATGTATTACAAGATGACTATCTACTTTCCAATACTAATGCAATTACAGTCAGACTAAGGGGAGGTAATGTGAGATAGGAAAAAGTTTACACACACAGGCAAGATACACCAGGCTTTGGTATACATCAAAAACATTGTATAACAAATCTGATTTGTACATATTATTTACAGTAACATATGGACACCATGTGTCCTTCTTTTGACAAAAGTGTAAACAATGTGTCCTACTTATTATCCTCATGTATCCAACTATTATCAACATACTGACACGCATCCTATTATCATCAACATACTGACCATACTATCATTTTCAACATACTGACATTTGTCATACAGTCATCAGCATACTGACATGTGTCATACTATCCATCAACATACTGACATGTGTCACACTATTATCATCCACATACTGACAATTATCATACTGTCAACATACTGACATGTGTCATACTATCCATCAACATACTGACACGAACAAATCATGACTATTATCACCAACCTAATGACCTGTGTCACACTATTATCCAAATCCATTACAGAAATGTGTCATACTACTGGCAGAAACAAAATGGAAACTATTTGAACACAAGATGCAATCATGCCGCAATTCCATCGTTCTAAACTAAGATGCAAGGCACACAACAGTATTCTTGACCCATCAGAGAGGAATGATGTCCTTGTTATGTTGTCACAACTCCTCCTCATCGGGTTTCTTTTCCTCTTTGTTCTCTTCGCTGCCATCTTCCACCTCAGCTCCACCATCTTGTTCACTTTTCTTTTTCTCTTTATCAGGTCGCAGAGCAAAACTCAGAGTCTCTTTGTCAAACTTAAGGAGCATGATCCCAAGCTCTCCGTCATGGCGATTCTTGGTAACCTAGCGACAGCACAAATAACTCTTACTGGGCAATAAAATAACAGCACTATTTTACAAATTATCACAAATTATCTCCCTTTTTATTTCCTCCTAATCTCGGGTTGCAGACTTTGCTATTATTTATTTGGTTGACTAGTTCAAGGACCCAGCACAACAAGAATTAGTGTGGTGCTTCAACTTCTAGTTGGATGTGTGAGTGGCACAAACCTTTTGGCTACCAAACGAAGGGGGCCGAGTTTGAATCCCAATGAAGATCAGGAATTTTTAATAGTATTTGACTTGAACTGACTTATGTTTGCTGAGTGGCCAAAGGTAGCATGGGAACCTCCCTGATTGCCCCTCTCCTGACATGTCTACAAAAGAGATTGGACTAAAGCGCACCGAGCATGCTATTAAATGAAAGAGCAATTTAACAAAAAAAGCAACATTAATAGGGACTGAAGAATAAGGGAAGGCCATCATAATATAATCTGAATACAGACACAGACCAAATTTGAGTGACACCATCATAAAAGAAAAGGCAGAAAATAAGACATGTGATGAGCATGCAACTCTGGGATTGGAAATAAATATTTCATGTAGCTGATAACTGTTCTAAATCCATGTATATAAATCCCATTCCTAAAAGCTTGAATCCATTTATTTTTTAAACTAACTGTCACTATATTTGTGGTGCATTGAGCTGTATGAGACAAGCACACATTTACCACCATGTGTATTAACATTGAATGGATAACAATGGTTAAACTGAGCTTTCCTGATTCAAAATCTGATCTACTGACCGAGATATGAAAAGAAGGGACCTAACATATTTCTGAAAGAAATGGGTATTGCAATATTAATTACCGTATTTTTGTGCATATACCCCACATACACATATAACCGACACGCGCATACACCCTGGACAGATTACAAAATAAGTAAAAAGAAAAAATTACAACCTGCACCCTTATATACAATGCACGTGCGAAGCGTTACTTGCTGTAAACTACTGATTCATAAAGTACTATCCTCGGTACTATTTGTTTTCTTGAGGTTTAGAATGAGCTCTTCCTTAAGACTTTCCAGTGTACATCTCACAACCACACAGCCAACTATAGGAGACATCAAGACCCCACCCATATGTCCATAGTTTCCGTTATGCTATGTCTATGAGTAAAATAAATTTTGTAAACCCCGCAACTTTGTATACCCCGGATAGCTGCCATCTGTTTGTGAAAATATGTAAAACCCCGCAGGTTCTATGCATGAAAATACAGTTGTTTTCTTTCACCATCAAAACAAGCTAATTGAAACAAAAAATTTCCACTACGGACAGACATAAAAAATGATCAAAGAATGGTGGAAATGTTGGTGATAGACTAATAAGTAGGCCAGTAGTTTGATACATGCTTCTAAATACTGTTTTTTTTTTTTATGGACATCAAAAGCACTGACATATATAACGAACTATTTACCTGCAAATATTTCTTTCCCCTGATGGAAGTAAGTCTTTTGTCTTGAAGTATGAGAACATTGTCTGCCTCTTGTGTGGCCTTGGCAGTTCCAAACACAGAGGCTGTGGTCAGATCATCTCCATCCTTCTCCTTGTAATACAAAGGAAATATGCTGCATTAAGTTGTCTGAATATAAAACCACAAAATAAATAAATAAAATAAACTCAAAGCCTGAATACCAAACATTGGGTACACAGACATTTGAGATACAGAAAAAAAAATTTGCAAAGGGAAATCACCCAATATACAATGTGAAGACGAGTAATTGATATACACAATGTAAACAATCACAATTTCTTTTCTTTTTTAATTACCAAAGCATATGATTGACAATAGAAAGAGTAATAATGAAACAACATTAAGTTACTTAGATTTAGACATTTGGCGGCAAGCTGTCTCCATAAAGATCTGTCACTGGCAATGTCTGAAGCCTCCTACCACCTGGTGTTCACTGTTCTGAGGTCCTCTATGAAAGTGTGGCGCCAAGCTATATGAGGACGTCCCTGTTAGCGCTTTCCTTGTATTGGCCTCCATGTCATCGCAACTCTTGGTATGCATAGTTCATTTCGTCTGAGAACATGTCCAGCAAACTCATGCGATGCTCTGTCACAACCTCACTAAGTGGTGGACTCCCAGTTCGGCATAGGATTTCCTTTTTTGAGACCTGATCTATATAACTGACTCCTAAAACCCATTATGTTAACTAAAAAAAAAAATGTGTTTAACAAGGTACTGTCTAGTGAAGATAATGGAATGCAACTCCGTAAGGACTTTTCCCAAGATGCACAATATTCTAAACACAACCCACTCTATCATCATTCAGTCACCCCATGATACAAGTCTTACCTTACGAGGATGAATCACCAAGGTGACGTGACAGTTCATGTTGGTGGCAAACTTCCTGAAAGCGGAGATCATGGTGTCCTGCTTCATGAAGCGGTCAGACCACTCGGAGCCGGACACGCCCATCATGAACTGTAAGTTGTCCAGGATCACATGGCCAATGTCGTGGACATAAACAGCATGAGACATCGTCTGAAGAACAAAAAAAAAAATGGGCACAATGGTAATGCTGCATAACAAAATTTAATGATGAATGAAATTATTATTGTTATAGCTTTAATATAGTGCTACTTTCATGCTTATAGCATGCTCAGAGCGCTTTTGGTCCAATCTCATTTGTGGATCAGAGTGGGTATCTAGGAGTTGGTTTTCCGTGCTGCCTTTAGGGGCTCAGTAAACACAACTCTGCCCGAGTCAGGTGTGGAACCTCGAGCCCCCATCTAGGTAGCCAAGCCAAGCCAAGTTCAAGCGCACTTGGCCTCTCAACCACACTTCCCACCATGAATGAATGAACTAAATGATTCATTTCCAAACATCAATATTCCCCCAAAAAATATCTGGAAGTGAAAACAATGTATTTGATAATATGTGATGTAATATTCTGAACAGACTACTTAACTAAGTGGATGGGGAAGTACAAGTTTGTCAATAATTATCTAGAATGGTTGAAAAAAGACTGCAGGTGTGCTTGTAGATTAGCCTTGTGTATACTTATATTTAATAATAATAATAATCTTTATAGTCCGTAAGGAAATTTGTCTTACAATTTGTGCATTAAAAGTATTTGAAATCTTTTGACAAAGCTTATATTCACTCAATCCATGTCTGTCTGGTAAAAAGTTTGAACATGTTTTTTTCTCTCATTTCCCATTATCAAATAATTAATTAATTGTTGGTGATTCATTATTTTGTTTGGTATCAAAATAAGGGGAATACATTGCTACTTTAATGACAGATTTGGATGCTTATATGGATTCAATCACTATTACGCTTTGACACAATTTTTCTCCCACTTCCCATTCTCGGATCAAGTTGAAATTTTGTATAATTATTCATTGTCGATGACAATACAGGAATTAATCCAAAAAATAACCAATTAATTAATCATTTAATACTGATTAATTTTGTTTTATATATCAGAAGGGAGTTAAATCCTGTAACTTTCAGCAAAGGGCAGTAATTAGCACCTCTTTCCCTTCGATATGCTTTGTCTTTAAAAAGTATTCTTTTATTGCTTGTTTTTAAAATAGATCATGGACTCGAAAAATTCTTAGAAACATATGGAATATAAATATTAAATCTTATCTAAGGAAGTGTGGAAATAAAACACATATTCATAGGCTAAAAGGTGCGTTTATAGAAACAGAGAAAAAATTCTAATGAAGCTTTTGAGAGCAAATTACAATATTGTTACGAATCTCACTATCCAGGCTCTCTGCAAACTGCACCATACACCACCAACTTAAAGAACTTGACAACTCAGGGCTCCAAAGTAACGTAACACTTTAATAGTTGAATAAATAACAGCCAATACTGTACTATTGGCAACACGTACACTGTACAAATATCTCTCCGATAACACCGTTCCGCTGTATCAGCTCTTGCACTGGCCTCTCCGTCTCGTTCCGGGTTTGCACTGGGTTCAACAGTTCAGGACTGACTTCACACACTAGGCTCGTTGTGTCGGACTTGATCGCAGACCAAGATTAAGACGCCAGCCGTCTCAACTGTACTTGACAGTACTCCGCACTGAACCGTCGTAATGCTCTGTACAGAACCACACCATTGAACTGTGCTGTAGTGAACCTTCTGTCGTGAACCTTTTTTCTGAACCGTCTTGACTGCGACACCTCCGCTCTTATATAGGGTCCCTACTGGCCTTCTCGAACCGGACAGAATGCCGCTCGCATTTCTAGGTGGCCAGATGACTACAACTCTCGTGACGCTCCAGAGCTCTGTTCACGACGGCGATCCTTCCCGACCCGTCCTGTTGACACTCGACTCGGCTGACCGTCGTAACTCGTCACGGTTGACCAATCGTCTAGCGCTAGCCTGGGGCAATTTGCGTCGGCTGACCACACTCACATCACTACATCACTACCCCTCTCTGTGCCACCACCAGGTTTATAACAATATGAATACAGCTGGTCAAATAGATCCAATCCGTAAACAACATCATTTAAATCTATCTTTTTAGATAACCCCCTAACTATATCTAGATTTCAAATGATAAAACCTTAAAATATTGTACAGTTAGATCTGCCAGCAAAATACACAAATATCTACCAGAATCACTTACATCTAAAACTTTCTTAAGACTTTCCTGGCCATGAAAAGTCATGAAGTGCATGGGCAGCGTCATGAACTGGTCAGCATAGTAGTCAAACATGTCCAGATGTTTTGTTAAATTTTTCCTGAAAGTGTAAAGTTAAACACAAAAAAAACAGATTAAAACTTCACTTTCTTTTTCCCCCCATGTGGATATTTAACTTGTAAGATTGTTGACTGTCAGTCTCCAACCAAACAAATATAAAATCTGTCAAATAAATTCACTATAAAAGTAAAGTAAACAAAAAAAAAATGACTCACATGGCAAACTGGGTCAACATCATTTTACCCAATTTGACATTGTTGATTTCAAAACTTCCCCATAAAGTGTTCACCTGTAGAGAGAGAGATGCACATTGAGAAGAGATGTTGGCATAAAACTAGCATAATTAAAAGACATCATTTATTCCTAAAAACATCTAAAGTACTTATTTTCATAAAGAGTACTTGCCCCTTGCATGCAGAGGTCAAGAGAATATTCACTGATAAAAGTTGTTTTCCCTGAGCCAGTAGGACCTGTAAATACAGTAAGCTCCCCTCGTCTGTGGCCTTTCAACAATTTATTTAGGACTGGGTATCTTTTCCACTGAAAGAAACAAGAAGCAGATCATCAAAGGGAAACAATAACATGTAGCAATATCTTAAAAATGATCAAGTCATGAAAGTACCTCAGTGAGAATGGGAAAACTGAACCTAGTGTCAGAGGAAGGAGTTTGATTCAATTGTTTTCTTGATTCTTTTAAGCCAGTGATGCTCAACCTAATATGACCTGCGGGCCATTTTTATTTCCGACCCTCGTGTCAAGGGCCACATCAACAAAAAGGTTTAAAAAATTAAAATGAAATTAACCTGAAATTAATTAGAAACCTGTGGGACTAGTACTTACATTAATTAATGGGATATTTAGAGTTTATCTTTTTTTTACGAGTCAGAAAATGGCTTAATTTCTCTACTTCAAATGTGAGCAACATTGCAGCTAGCTTTACCAAAAAAATTATTTTCTGTTTCATTTTGTTAAATATTCTTTTCGATCCTCTAATCTCTAGGCATAGTTTAACAATCTTTTATTAGTGTCTCAAACCACAAATGCTGTCATATTTGTTTTATAAAGCCATTTATAAAATGTTTTTTTTAACAGCCAGACTTTCTTTATAAAACAAATATATTGGCTTATTATCATGTTCCACAAAAAAGATCTTTTCACTTTTCCTGGTAGATTCTACACTCAAGAGTCCCATTTCATAAACTCATCAATGCACAACTGTTAAAGGTAATGGTACCAATCCATCAGAGAAAAAGTGAAGGGTGGAGAACCATATTTTGGGTATCACTGTTTTAAACCATAAAACTAGTGTAACCTAAACAAATCTAGTTTATGTGATTTCAATATTATGATTCAAATTTGTGAGTATTCTTATTTCATTTAGTAATTAGAATATTCATATTTCAACATCTAAATATTTCTAGTGCTTATTCATTTCAAAGTTACCAGTATGTTGTTTTTTTTTAAGAGGGGAAGAATCTACAAAAATCTATCATGCATCTAAGTATATAATTAACAAGCATAACTAGATTGACCAATGGATATGCAAAGGATGTAATTATCTTCTGTTAAAAAGGAATGTCTGTAATTTATAAGATAAGATTACACAATCAAGGGAAAAGCAACTCTACAATTTAAAAATTCAGTGTTATAGGAATTTGAAGACTTAAAAAGTAAAGTAACAAATAATACATAAAACACTGAACCATCACTTACAAATACCCAACCTAACAAAATACCCAGAAAGACACAAAGATAAAAGCACATTTCGTATTCCATATGCAAGGACATATTTGTACAAATGCTCTTCTTCTCTAGATCTATTAGACCATGAATAGGGTGCCTGAATCAGCCAGGAAAACCAGGAGTTTAAATCTATAATTAACATGCACGACTAGATAAACACATAGACAGACTAAAGACCTAATTGTCTTTTCTTTTGAAAGAGCTTCTGACACTTATGAGACAGAAAATATTTGTTTTATTGACCTCAATGGAGCTAAATAGTTCTATAAGCAGCATTAAATGAATAATTCTACTGGCTTAAGACCAATATAATATGAGTATTACAGTAGTTATATTAAATTGAATGCAGAAAAACTGTGATGAATATATCAATGTTTCACCTTAACCCCTGCGACATGATCTGTGTGTATCAGTTGTGCTAAAATTTCTTGCTTGAGGTGAGAGAGGTTCACTATGGAATCATGACTGATGGGCCTAGCCTTGTTTAGGACACTGGTCAGCTTGATACCTTGGGCATAAGCAGTGATTGGACCAGGCTCTTCTAAACTTGGTCTACACCAAAAGTTAAGCAAGGTGGTTGAAAAAAAAAAAGCAAAAATAATAAATGGAACAAATATAAGTTGGAAATAGAAAATTAAAAAAACACAACATAAATTTCTACAAAACTATTAATCTAATTTTTTTTAAAGGAAATTTTAATTAACAATCACTGTAAAAATAAAAATGTCACTACCTGATCACATGACATCGTTTACTGTTGAGTTTCTTGGAGAAATGCTTAGCCATTTCCCATGCTCTAATGTCATCCCCAAACCACAAGACTATCACTTTGAATCTCTCCAGACAAGGAAGAGCCTACAAATAACAATAAGAAATGACAGAAAATGACAAGAACTTAATGAAACCCCCACCACCACACCACACTTAGGCAAAAAATGGCTTTGTCTGCATTCGATGTGGCAAAACATGTAGGCCACATCAGAGACTGCATACCCCTGTGAAATACTACATTCCTCCTTAACTTGATGACAAGCTTTTTTTATTTTCATCACTAACTAGAAACTTTAAAAGTGCCTTTATTTTGGGATTCTATCTTTTATCCAAGTTTGACATACAATAAACAAGTGTCAAGGACCAAAATGTATTTCATTCAACATGTTCTGTGCCTTTAATGTTTAAAAGGGGCTAAAATATTTAGTTATATAGATTCGAGACTGCCTAAAACTGATCAGCTTTATAACATTGATTTATTATTTTAAAAAAAAAACATTTGTTACATGACTAATATATCATTTTGAAATTGTCAAAAACTTTAATTATATGGCAAATACATTTAGTAACATTGATTTAAATGGTTGAAAACCTAATTATATGGCTAATATATTTAGTAAGATCATTTTGAAGTGGTCTAAAACTTTAATCGTTATATGGCTAATATATTTAGTAACATCAATGAGAAGTGTTCAAAAACTTATTATTGTTTAAAAAAACACTTAAACTATTCAGCTGTAAGACCTACTTCTTGAGGTAAGGAGCTGAACCCTCTCGGCAAAGAAATTGCTGGCTTCTTAGTCTCTTGGTACACTGTCATAGCATCAATCTCACTGCTGGTCAATATAACCTCTGTCACACTGGTGTCCACTGTATTGAGGCCAAACAAACTAGTTGGACCTGACCTGAAAGAATATATTTAGTAACCTATATCGATACAGTGCTCTGAATCCACTCAGAAAAGGAAGACTTAATGCTGCAATCGGCTAAAGAAAACATGATGATAGTGAAAATTTATAAACTACGTCATATGAAAACACTTTTTTATAGCAACAGTTGCTATAATTAGTTTTTGACTAAATCAATATGAATAGAACAAATTGTTAAATTGAGTTGATTACAATGATTACTCAAGGGTTTCGTGGCCAAGTAGTAAGGCACTAAACTTCCTAAGCAAGGTCTAAGGTTTGGAACATTAGGGCATCACTGAGTGGCAACAGCTCATATGGATATCAGAGTCATTAAGACTAAGACTGCTTTATTGATCCTTACTGAAATTTGTTGTGATTACAAGGACTCGTTTCTCATATAAAGACAACACAACAGAAAAATACACATAAATACAACAGACAACATAAAGAGTTTATTCAGCAACTACACAGGTATCTTGGTGCATTTCATGTTCCCTGATCAATGAGTGGCGGTGATAGAGTCTGACCGAGTGAGGTACGAATGAGTTTTTGTACTGCTCCGTTCTTGTTTTGATTGACAGCAGTCGCCCACTTCACGACGACCTGGCGTAGTTCTGATGGAGCGGGTGGCCGTTGTCTTCCAAGATTTTTTTTATTTTTCTTAGGCACGTGGTAATGTTGTGAGTGTAATTTTTGATGCTTTTTTAATGATGTTTTCTAGACGTCGCAACAGTTTAGATGAGGCATTGCCTTGTCAACAACTTATTCCGTATGTTAGCAGATTTTGTACAGTCGCTCTGTAAAATGTCTCAAGGATCTTCTTGTTTAGTTTAAAGCGATTGAGTTTGTATAGAAAAAAGAGTTGCTGGGCTGTTTTCTTTGTCTGAGTTCCAAGGTGGTCTTCCCATGAAAGCTTGTTGTTCATAACGCCTAGATATTTATATGCCTTTGCTTGTTCTATAGATGTAGTGTTTATTTGCAGTTCACGTATAGTTTGTTTTTTCTTTCTAAAATCTATTATAAGTTCTTTAGTTTTTGGTTACATTCAGTTCTAGAAAGTTGTTTGTGCACCAGTTTGTAAACTCTTCTATCGAGCTTCGATACTGAGTTTGTCTCCTGAAATAAGGCCGACTATGGCAGTATCATCAGCGAATTTAATGAGTTTAACCGAGTCATAGATGCTTCTTATGTCATTAGTGTAAAGGGTGTATAGTACAGGAGAAAGTACACAACCTTGTGGAGCACCCGTACACAGTACTCGAGTTGACGATTTGGTGTTGTTGACTTTTAACATACTGGGGCCGTTGGGTTAAAAAGTTTAGAACCCATGCTTGTAAGTAAGGGCTTACATTTAAGTTACTCTGTTTATCATTAGATGTGGCTGTATGGTATTGAAAGCCGAGGAGAAATCTACGAAGAGGACTCGTGCATATGTTTTGGGTATATCGAGATGCTTATAAAGCTGGTCCAAAAGCAATAGAATGGCATCCTCCGTTCCTCTAGCTGCTTTGTATGCAAATTGGTGAGGGTCTAGGCTGTTATTGACTTTTGCTACAAGTTGTTTAAGCATATATTTTTCAAAACATTTCATAACAATAGGTGTTAGTGCTACTGGGCAAAAATCATTTAAGCAATCTATTTTTGGTTTCTTAGGCACTGGTATGATCTCTAAAGTTTTCCAGATGTGTGGAATTACGCACGTTTGCAATGACTGGTTAAAGATATGACAGAAGATAGAAAAGATTTGCTCCGCACATAGCTTGATCAGCTTGCCACTAATTTTGTCTGGTCCAGAAGCTTTTGTTATGTCTACTCTTTTAAATAACAAGGTCACTTCATCCTCAGTTACAAAATTGACGTAGGGCTCTTGTTTTCCTTTGGACAGAGTGTTGAAAAGTTCTTTGTGTAGATTAGCTGGTAAAGTGAAATAACTGCTCAGACTGTTGACTAGAGAATGTCTAATATAAAAGTAACAAATCTGTTGATAACTCTAACAAATAAGTTGATAAATTTAACAAACAAGTTGACTGTAATTGTTTCAACCAACACTGTATTTGAAAGCTGCAAACTAACCTTGGTATGTAGGTCTCACGTATATTTTGTGATGCTTCATCCACATTAGAGTGAAAGGTGAGTTTCTTGACCCCAGTGATGACATTGTTGACCAATGAGGGAAACACCACAACTTGTTGCTTGGGGTCACAACGCACGCCAAATCTGTCCAACGTTTCCACACTGAGATTCTGTTTGAAGAAACAAAAAAGAACTTAAACATATCATTGTTGCTAAAACAAACATAAGAATTTATTGAAAATCAATGTGTTTTATACAAGTTCAAGATACCAGTAACCATTATGTAAAGGCACCATATCCATCCATCCCAGTTGCACTACAGCCCATGCCTTGACATCTTTTCATTCAGACCTGTCCTGTGACTTTCTTCTCCCCATCCAAACTGTTGTAGACCTGCTTCTACATCATCAAGCCATTGTATTCATGGACCCAAAAAAACAAAGATTTATTGCTGCAGGGGTAAACGACTGTATAGAAAATAAGAAAAACATGCATATATGTAACCCTGCCGGACCAAGTAAAACAAAGGACGTTTGGGCCACGAAGCCTTCATCAGCTACAAAACAAACAAAAAATAATAACAAACAATTAACACAAAATAGTCTTAAGTTAACTTATCTGTCCGATGTTGTTCTCTATCGAGGCAGAAAAGAAATGAGCTACGCTGGTGTAAAGGCGCGGGAAAACAGAAGGGGGCGGAGATGTCAGGCAAAGATGAATGGGAAAGGGGGTACCGTAGTGTTAGTGCCCATTGCATATTAAATAAAAGTGTGCTGGTTGTTGATCCCGTTAGGTTGGAGGGTGCCTGACATGTAAATAAATTTGTTTTCGATCTGCAGACGGTTGTTTTTGTCATTGCATTATTGTATAGCAGTGATGAGGAGGTCGGTGGTACCCCTATGATGTGTCCGGCAGGTTTACATATATGCATGTTTTTCGTATTTTTTATACAATTGTATTTGTGGTCGGCTTTTGGGTTGCCTGCCTTTTTAGTTTTTGACGGTTTACTATTTTTGCTCCTCTTTTCTCTGACTTTCATTTTTATTTCTGTCATAAAGCAGGTATATCTTTTGGTTAGTGCTCGTCGTTCATTTAGTTTCATCATGTTTGGCATGATACATTTTTCTGAGGATTTTCCTTTCCCAAATATTTAGCATATTTTCTGTTGTTTTTTTGTGTCTATAACCAGGTTTCACTTGCATCTGTGTTAAACTATACAGTGATAATCCCTATGACACCTGTGTTAAACTCTCAGTGATAATCCCACAATTTATTGTTATGATTTGCCTGCCTAATCCTTTAATTTAATTATAGAAGGTTCCTGACTAACCTCTAACTTAAACATTTCTTTGACTTTTGTAGCTTCTTCTACTTCCAGGTCACCAAAAGGGACACAACTGTTCCAAGTGTCTTTGGCTTGTGAACTGTCTACTAGATATGGCTTGACATTCTCCAGGTCTTTGAAACACTCAAAGGTAGATCTGTAAGTCAACAAATTGATAATGGGTCACTATATCTAAGTTTTAAACCATACAAACAAAATCTACAGAAAGTTAGGTTTTATTCTGTTTTAATCAATGTTTACAATGGTAATGGGTTTTAACTTACTTTCTTTTCTGGGTTTTAATCATTGTGAGATTGTCTTGAAGGTCTGACCAGGACCCTTGCTTATTACAGTGTTCACAGACAAAATGACCTGTAGATATGATGTCTAGATTGAAGCTTTGATATTAGCAACACCAATAACATCAATGGAAATGAAAATGAGATTTGACTGGGGGGATGCTAAATGTGGAGATTGTTGAGCTGCAATGACACAGAAGTAAAGCTGAGCATATTTTCACATTGGTAAAGGTCATTTTAGGTAACACCTAATGGATACTTCCTTAGAGGAACACCTTATATTTTTATAGTTACCTGACACCTGTCAGTTATTTCTAAATGTGCAAAACTCAATACAAATCAGCGCATCACGTTTAGTTTTTGAAAACAATTGTTCTTTAAACAAAATATTCCTTAACTGTTATTCCGGAGGAGATGTTGTGGCTGAGTAGTAAAGTGCTTGGTTTCCAAACCGAGGGGTCCTAGTCCTAATCCTGGTGAAGACTGGGATTTTTCATTTCCACCCGGCTTTAATGGGTACCTGACATTAGTTAGGGAAATGTAAAGGAGGTTGGTCATTGTGCTGTCCACATGACACCTTTATTAACCGTGGGCCAAAGAAACAGATGATCTTTACATCATCTGCCCCATAGATCGCAAGGTCTGAAAGGGGAACTTAACTTTTTTTTTCTTTTGGAAGAAACGAAAATCTTGTTAGAAAAACAAATTACATTGTTTTCCACTTATATAAATAATTTACATGCATAATTTTACAATCAAGAAGATAATTATGTATTATATATTTTTTCTTACAAAATATCAAATTTATATAATTTTACACAAATATCACTAGAACTAGAAAGGAGATCCTAGCAATGGAATTGAGTTTCTATAGAAGGACCCTAGATATCACATACAAAGACTGCATCCACAGTCAACAGATCAGGTTTAGTGCCCCAACGGTTCATCAGAGTAAGGGACAGGTGAAGATCCCATAAAAGTTATTTTATCTATTAGCTATTATATTGTTGTTCTACATGAATACAATTAGTCAGAAGAAAACTATCTACGGCCAAAACATGTTTTCATTCTATAACTAATTTGTTTTTATTATAGCCTTAGTATAAACATAACCATAAAGCTTTTTTCCCATTTTACTAAAAAAAAGTGAAATTAAATGCACAAAATCGAATGTCAAAACCTGATTTCAGAAAACAGTGATTAGAAATATCATAGAAATAGGAAATGATTAAATACCTGATATAGAGTTAATATACAATTTGTTTTGATTGCCTGCTTGTGCGGTTCTGAATATCTTTGGACACTGAGTGATGATCATTGCATTGCCTATTTCCAGAGGCATTTTCATATCAATGAGAACCTAGAAAAAAAGATTGGAGAATTAGACATAGAGAAGAAAGAGACAGAGAAAGACTGGCTGGAGGAGGTTCCATTGTTAAATGTTTGCCATGTTTCAGATGTTCTTTCAGAGTTGAAAATAGTCTTCTTCCTAGTCCAAACCTCCCAAAGGACGATGTGGGATGGCAGAAGGTAGGATATGAACCCAGGACCATTGAGATGACCAAACGGCAGTCCAGCACGCATATTGCAAGACCAGTGCAAAAGCTCAATCAAATTATCATTTACAAAAAAATTGTATAGCCAGCAGGCATCTCTGGGAAAAGAAATCACTAATTATTTTTATAAGAGACCAAAAAAGGGAGAAAAAAACAACTAATACCAGTACTGTTAAGATTTCATTTGAAAGAATAATTAAATTAACACTGTCCTACTATTAAGACTTTATCTGATCTGTAGCTGAGAGGCAAAAACCATTCAGCTGTCTATCAAGAGGACTAAAAGTTCAAATCCCAACTCGAGGAGAAATGTGTTTGACGAGCGCCTAATGGCAGCACAGAAACCTTCTCCAAGATATCTTCTCCCCCCCACAGGTCCACAAAAGAGATTGAATCATAGCACACTGAGCATGCAGTAAGCATAAAAATTCTGTATATATAAAAAAAAAAAAGAATAATTAGGCTTATCCTAAATCATGTTTCATACACCTTTTGTGAAAATGAATTCCAGTTATACTGTTTTCTAGACTCACTAACAGTAAAGTGGATGGCTACCTGAGCATATGATATGTGCTCTGAACTGTCATATGGTCTTGGGTTCAAACCCAGCCCATCACTAACCTCTGCTGTCTTGGAGGTTTGGACTAGGATGTAATAATAATATACATTTGTGAAGGAGTATACGAAACATGTAAAAAAAAAAGTTACTAATCTAGCCACCTAGTGTTTTACCAGTTACAGCGCCTGAACAAAAAAAAAATGTTCACTTTTTTTATGATGGATTTTTTTATTCAAATTCCAGACTTTTTCCAGATATTTAAAAAATTTGCCTTGAAAAGTAGTGATTTTTCAAGTCTGAATTCTAATTTTTGAAATTCCAGACTTTTTCCAGACCGCGTATGAGCCCTGTAAATGTATGTTTTATGAAAAAAGAAAAGCAAAAGATAATCAATTAATGTAAAGAAACAGGTGGAAATTTCACTCTAAGATATAAGTGAAACGACAGGCTTACCTAGAATGACAACCAGCTCTACCAGCGAATTTTATTAATAACTAACTGTTAGATGCTAAATAAAAATTTTAAAAATAAAAAAACAACTGTTGATATAAACCTGTTGTATGATTGGTGCAGATACAGGCAAGTTTCCACCATTTTCTGCTTCCTTAGTGAAAGTGCGCTGAAAAATCTTAGCACCAATAGACTTACAGCGATGACGAAGACATGTGTTCAACGACGCTGCCAATTGCAATGGATGCATACTTCATGTTACTAATGATTTTAAAAAATTATTTAATACAAATCTGTTGAAGAAAAAAAAAAGTTATATTTTTTAAATTGAAGCTTTTGACAGCCATTTAGCATGAGTCCGATGCAAAGTTAATTTTTTTTAATGGCAGTGGACCCCATAGGCAAATAATTCTTATTGGTCATCAACTATTTAAAATAATTTGTGAGAACAGTTACATAGAATCTGTTTTAGATTTTGTTTTGCATGTTCTTGATGTTCCTTCAGATTTGAAGATAATTATATCATAGATAGGTCAAAGCCATACTATTGTTACAGCTTTCTACTATATTTATAAATATAACTCTCTAGAAACTATCTTAGTTTCTCTCTATGTCTAGGTGTCCCTGGGTTCAGCTGTAGTTACATAAACACTTAAACAACTCGATCAAAACACAGAAACTTTAATATCACTTCATGGCACATATCACACACTGGTCTTTCCTTCTGTCTGATAACTAACACGATTTTGGTCATTTGCGCATTTATAAAAATAGATTATACACACATACAGACATTCATCCATGACAACTAACTAGTCTGCAGGTGGCAGTGCGGAATTGCGGTGGTCAGAGTTGGAGCCCAGGATCAACTTGATCATTGTATAACAGTCCTGAGCAAATACCACATGACCAGGCTACCATATAGAATCTATGATCCTAATTATAAACAAGATCTCTTAAAAAAAGTATCTAGATTTACCAGAATTTATAAGATCTAGAATCTAGATTAGATCTATCACCTAGATCTACTTCTATATCTAAATAATGTAAGAATATAGATTATTAAAGATCAAATCTAAACTTAAGAATAACTTCTTTTTCTAGATGTAGAATTTCTAATCTAGATCTCTACCCAGGGCATGTCCTACAGATTGCGGGGCCCTATGCGAAATGGATTGCATGGGGCCCAGTCTGGGTAGGGATAAGGATAATAAGTGAAAATTAAGATTTAGTATTAGAAAATAAATTTGTTTTTGCATTTAATTCATATTTTACTAAGTACAAAATCAGTCAAATTAACTTTACGAGCCATCTACAGTAAATAGTAGTTTTCCAACAAAAAGCCGATAAACATTCAGATCTGCCTTTTACATATACTATTGACTAGTCAAATATCCTGTTTTCAAGAGGCAAAGATAGATTTAGATATTTATATTTTTATGCCAGTGACTATTAAAGTAAATTAGGTATTTGAACTTCTTGTTTTGGTTAAAATTCAACTTATTGTTACATTTTTATTAAATGAAAGGTGACAATGCCCTTAAGTTTTTAAGCGCAATTTTGTCTGTTTTTACATGAGTTTTCAGAAGATTTTAATAATTTCAGGAGATTTTCATGCCTTTTTTTTTGTATATTTTGAAGTTTTGGAAGAATTCTTGAACTCTTTAATAATAAGTTAAAATGATTTAATTGAATAATTTACACTTAGAATTCGCGCGGGGCCTATGAAAGTGCCCACTGCAGCTGCATAGGTCTAGATTCTAGATCTAGAGACTTTGTCCTAAACAAAACCCCCTTCCCTACTAGGCCTATAGGCTGCAGTGCAGTGTATTAAACTCACACTCACAGACAGTCAGTGGAACTGGAACTTGTCTTGTGGACTTCAACTTAGATGAATGTAGACCACTGGAGTGGAACTTGAAGTTCTGGAACTTGGAAGAGATGCCAATGGACTGAATGGTTGAATGAGAATGGCACTGTGACTGTGGCAGCGGGAAGGGTGACGTGAACTTGTGTTTCAGTTAGTGTAAATCAAATTCAACTTGGATTTAGAACCATGATATTAACTAATCTTCCACACGATCAGCCAGGCAGCCACTAAATCTAGATCTCACCAAAATTAGAGTAGACTCTGCGTCTGGTTATAGTTATGTTGAGGCCTCTCGTGTCTACACTGCACTGTTTCAATGTTTGTATTTCGTGGTCAAGAGTTTAGATTTTATATTTTGACTTTCGTCACTTGGCTATATATTTTCTGACTGGAGTTCCTAACCTCCCTTACTGCCCCTACTCCCTACAAACACAGTCCGTGGATAAACGGAAAACTACTCACCCTTAAATCTTGATCAAAATACATCATTGCATTTTCTAAAGTATAAGAATCACGAGTTTCTGATATTATTTTTTTATGCTTTACATTTTTTTCCCCTTAAATTTTAGGAGTCAAAAACATATCCATTATTATTATTTAAACCCCCCCCCCCCCCCCCCGGTTTAGCTATACGCTAGAAAGTAATACAAAATATAGGTTAGTCTTCAAGTCCGATGCGTATCACTGGGTAACAGTACATTAATATTATTATATATCACCTAGCAACAAATTTCAATGTTTTGCTGAAGCTGCAAAACTCTGAAGACATTTTTAATGATTATTCTTAGACTAACCGCGCCATAGATAGGTCGCAAGCGACTTATGACCTCTTTTGCCTCTTAACAGCTGGTGATTTGGATTTGTAGGTCTTCTAGAGCTAAGACGGTGTAACGCAATGTTAGACAAAGACGGTCCTGTTTTCGTTCCCTGGTTTCGGCCTCAATATTATATCTTATATATTACAGATATTACTTCAAACAAACAAAAAAACAATTACGCCATGCACATTACATGTGTCAATCTAGTCATGCATGTTAATGACTCTGCCAAATCGTTGTTTTTCCTGGCTGATTCAAGAAACTCACTCGTGATCGAGAGGCCAAGTGTGCTTGAACTTGGCTTGGCACAACACCCGACTCGGGCAGAGTTGTGTTTACTGAGCGCCTAAAGGCAGCACGGAAAACCAACTCATAGATACCCCCTCTCCCCCCCCACTGCGGTCCAGAAATGAGATTGGACCAAGAGTAGCGCTATATAAAAGCTATAATAAACCCATTCCATTCTCTAATGACACTAGGGAAGCAGGAGAACTTGTACGGATTTGTTCTAGTAGATAGAATAAGAAATGTGCCTCTATCTTTGTGTCTTTCTGAGAATTTCATTAAGCGTCTCTAAGTTAAGTGATTTGAACTAATGGTGTTACTCTAATCAAATTTGAATATTCGTTTGTTATAAATCTCAGTGCTCTATTTTGTATTTGTTCTAGTTTCTTTGTTTTCTTGAAATGAAGGATCCCAAACAGAGGATGCATATTCTAATATTGGCCAAACTCAAGTCTCTGGTGAACATGTTTCATCTTGCCCTAAGGATATGTCTTGCAAATATCATACGACGTTGTCACCAATTAGATTAACTTTGATTAACCCTTAAAGTCCTAAGCTTTTTTTTTTTTTTTAACAATGAATGCATACAAAATGGAATTACAAAAAGATTTCTCTACTGATTGCATGGTCTGGGTATGTTATTTATAGAATCTTTCCAAGCCATCCATGCTGAGTCAAGTTTCAACCTTTGTATGACTAGCAAAGAAGGCCGTTTAGACAACTATTGAACTGTGGTGTATCTTTGCCTCCTTGCTAACAGATTTGTTTGTCCAGAAAGGCTGTAGAGTTTTTGAAAGATGATTCCTGCTTTCCCTTTCTGACATACTTCATCGTGTGTATAGAAAATACAATAACCATAGATATATGTAACGCTGCCGCACCAAGTAAAACAAAGGATGTTTGGGCCACGAGGCCTTCATCAGCTACAAAATAAACAAAAAAAAAAAAGACAAACAATTAACACAAAATAGGCTTAAGTTAACTTATCTGTCCGATGTAGTTCTCTACCAAGGCAGAAATGAGCTCCGCTGGTGTAAAAGCGAGGGAAATGGAGGGGGGAGGGCGGTGATGTCTGACAAAGAGAAATGGGAAAATGATGGAGTGTTAGTCCCCATCTCATTTTTAAAAAAAGTGTGTCCGTTGTTGATTCCGTAAGATTGTTTTTGATCTGCAGACGGGTGTTTTTTGTCATTGCATCGTTGTATAAGATAATATGGGAAACAAACGTATGTAAATCTTTCACTCTAATTACCCACCCTAACCATTTTATTTTCAAATTTGATCATACATTTCTTTTACTACACACCATGAAGAACATTTAAGTTTCTTGCATCCATGCAGCTTAATAGGAAAATTCTCAAAAAATTTTCTTTCATAAGAAATCAAATTGTTATAGCTTTATCCAGTGCTTTTTTTTTTTGTAAAAAAAAAAAATACGTGCTGGTACTTAGTGATGGAATCTTAACTTTTAAAAACTAATTGATTAATAATAAACGTTAAAAGACAAGACTAGTAATATTTTTTCCCCACATTGAAAAAGGTGACGCTACGCCGTATCGGTGCATACCGTCACAAAAAAAAAGCACTGGTTTTATTAATACTGGTTGTGATTAGCAGTTAAATTTCTACTGATTCATACACTATCTATATATTTATGAAGTACATTCTAATTACCAAAATAAAATATGATGATTGATAGCAGCATTGGTATATTTGAAAATCGGTTACAATGTTGGCAACTCTATATTTTTGTTTTTTTAAACTTCTATTGCATGAATCTCTATGTTTTAAGTTGATAAAGCGTTGAATAAGTTTAATCTATTGCAGCTGTCTTTGGATTCTTTTTTTTTTTCAGACACTGTCATACTGACTTCAAGAGCAAACTCCTACAGCTTTTATTCCACATGATATGTAAGAAGAATTTTAAAAAAAAACAACTACTTATTGATAACACATCTAAGGCTGTTCATACATATAGGTCAAGGTCAATGTACTTTGGGGTCAAAACAAATGTTGCAATGAAAAGTTAGTTCTACTTTTCTAAATCACTTAAAAAATAAACATAAAACTTGTGCAAATAATAAACAAGTTTTTTTTTCTTCACTTTTCTCTTAAAATTAAAAATTCTCCAAAATCATTTTTTTAATACATGCATATTTTTTTGACATAAAAAATGTTAAATTACAATATTGATTAGACCAAAAAAAAAGTTAAAACGTAAGTGTTTGCCTGCATGTGCATGCATGTGTATGTATTGTCAAATCAGACAAAATCAAGGAACATATTTTCACCAAAAAATGTTCTATTTTTTTTTAACCAAGGAAAGTAATTCAGTTTACAATTATAACTAAAAATTTGTTTTTCTAAAAGAAAGATTAAGTAAATAAACTCATATTTAGAGATAAAATAAGCATAGAAAAATGAAGTGCTTGATGTAAGCATGTCTGAAATATTTCAATATGAAATACATTTTACTGTAAAACAAAGTCATTATTGTGTCCATTGACATCAAAACCTATTCCACTGACATTGTAATTATTAGTGTGGAAGACACAAGAAGTGAAAATAAATGTAAATATAACGACAATTTATGCCTGAATATTCACAGGGCAAAGTTGATTTCTAGCTATGAACATACTGGTAGCATAAAAGAACTCTAAAGCTGAGTACAATGAAATAAAACGTCACATGAAAACTGGAACAAATGAAATATGACCTTGCTGAGTGTCCCTCAGGGAATTTGAGCCCTTGTACATCCCTATAATCTCTTTGACTGTTGAGAATTATTTCTATCAGTAGACAGGCGTGGACTAGGAGCTCTTTAACCCTTGCCCGTCTGAAGGATTCACAATGTATGTGACCATTACTGGGTTGGAGGAGGATGTGCCACTACAAATTCGTAATATTTCTCTTGTGCCACTACAAATTTGTAATATTTCTAAGTCATTACCTCAAACAGTGGAACTACTGTCACTCCAGATCACTGACATCAACTCTGTGAAACAGCATGGTGGCTTGTTTGAAATGGGACACCTAATCTTTGTATAATTCCCACCCCTAGACTCCAATGCATGGAATGTGTTGGCTTCCTGGAGTAATCTGGCATGGAACAGTTTTCACTCCTGTTGTTGCTCTATCTGCTTCCACACAGCACACATTTCCACAGAGGTGCCATGTTGAAGCCATGAGAGCTGGAGACCCTGTTGAGTGTCACCTGAGAATGCTAACCACATTTTCAAAGCTGCTGAGTTTATCAAGAAGCCCAAACAAGATACTGGCCCACACAAAACTGCTTTAGGAGTTAAACTATAGAGCTGTATGGTCTGGAAATCACTGCCCAGTTCATGTCCCATATAGGACTGGTTGTTTGAAACCTCCAATTTCATAATGATAACAAAAAGAGAGCATTATTATGCATGGTTCATTAACTGAGTGAGGTTTTAGGAATTAAAAGAAAAAGTATAATAATTAATCTATATTTTTCTAGGCAAAAAAAATGACATTTAGTGAATAATCCAATAAATTTGTTTCATATTGTAAAATGGAGGCTGGATTTCTAATGATACCAAAAGCAGTATAAAAACTAAATTTAAAAAACCTGTTCATACAAAAACTCTTGATCACTGACAATATAGAATACATTTTTAACTCATTGGCTTCATCTCCAAATGTGGAATCAAAAAATGTCCATGTTAAATGATCGTATTTAACAAAAGTTTAGTTTTCAAACATTCTTAAAGCTGCAACTCCCAAAGAGTGTAAACAAAATACTTATTCCAAAGCCCGACATATTCCAATCCAACATTTTTGTTACTTTGTAATCATACTTCTGTTACAAATCATTTATACACAAATATATTCAACTATTCAATTCCTAGTCTCACAAGCCAATACTGGGCCATCTACAAAAGCTAATTAAATCCTCATCAACGCTGTCTACACATTTATGCAAGATACTAGCTGTAATAAATAAAATACTTTCTACTGACTCATACATAATTAATGAATTTTATTGTAATGACCCAAAAGAAAAAAAGCCATGTAAACATGACAAGTTGATTGTACATGTATCACAGCACCATTGTTAGCCTATACTGATCATGTATCACAATACCAATACGAGTCCCTTCTGACCATCTAAACTATAAAAATAAAATATTCTAGACATGTAGCAGATTTATAAGATAGACTGGGGCAAGGTGTTTGAGTACTAAAGCACCTGGCATCCTAAATGAGGGGGGTCTCTGGCTCAAATCTTAGTGAAGACTGGGATTTTGAATTTCATGATTTTTAAGATACTCTGAGTTCACCTAACTCTAACAGCTGACATTAGTTGGGGAAAGTAAAGACAGTTGGTCATTGTGCTGGCCAAATGACACCCTTGAAAACAGTTGTGTGATTTACATCATCTTCCCTATAGATTGTAAGGTCTGAAAAGGGAACTTCATAAGATAAAGTATTTATTGTCTTTTATTTTCCTCCACACAAACACAGACAAATAAATACAAATAGACAATGTACAATAGTAAGTTAAAATCAACTGAGCACCATATTTCATTATGAATAGGTGGCTTTATAGAATATACAACTTGTGGATAAAAAAAAATATCTCAATCTTTCACATCAATGCAATTTTGACCTGGCCACCAAGGATAAAATATCAGCAATGGTTAAATTAAATTAACAATTCAACTTTGACCTGGCCACCAAGGATAAAAAATCAGCAATGGTTAAATTAAATTAAAAACACAACTTTGACCTGGCCACCAAGGATAAAATATCAGCAATGGTTAAATTAAATTAAAAACACAACTTTGACCTGGCCACCAAGGATAAAATATCAGCAATGGTTAAATTAAATTAAAAACACAACTTTGACCTGGCCACCAAGGATAAAATATCAGCAATGGTTAAATTAAATTAACAATTCAACTTTTGTCCTGGCCACCAAGGATAAAATATCAGCAATGGTTAAATTTAATTAACAATTCAACTTTGACCTGGCCACCAAGGATAAAATATCAGCAATGGTTAAATTAAATTAACAATTCAACTTTGACCTGGCCACCAAGGATTAAAATTTCAGCAATGGTTAAATTAAATTAACAATGCAACTTTGACATGGCCATCAAGGATAAATTAACAATGCAACTTTGACCTGGTCACCAACCTGGTCACCAAGGATAAAATATCAGCAATGGTTAAATTAAATTAAGTAGATTGCACTTTAAATAATTTAAAAAAAATATGGAGGGAATGATGTTAAAAACAAAGTCCCTGGTGTAAGTTTTCACGTCTGCTTGCCAAATGGTTGGTCAAACTCATCATCTTGTAATGCAGAAAGGAAATCTCTAAGAAACAATAAAAATATACATTTATGAATGTTTATTATTGAACACATCAAGACATAGACAAAATTTTAACAAAACTTTTTTTAATGACGAGTAACTCAATTTTCATATTTTTCTTTCTATACCATTTCTATTAAATTGCAAGCATTAATATAGACTTTTTCCTGGCAACTTATGGTCTCAAATGTGTGTACCAATGCGTTTCTAACACATTTCCAGCTGTCACTTTCAGAATCTGCTTGATGCCAGGTGTTCTCTATGCTACTTAAGGTAAACTGGCGGTTGAGCTCGTCTTTTAAGTAACATAACATTGGTTAAATTATGTCAACCAAATATGTGTCTCTCCTGAATTGAAACTATTTACTTACCCAAGATTGGCTGATGATCTTTGTGAGCTTTGATTGGACACGCTGGTAGCAGAGGAATGGGGAGTCACAAGGTCTGAGGGGAAAAAAAAACATTACTTTTAATTTTAAACAAATTTATTAGCTTCAAGACTTATAAACTTTTTTAGATAAGTTTGCCATTTTACCTTTTGTATTTATTTCTGTTATAGTATTATAGTGCTTTGAGCCTACATACTTTGTTAACAGCCCTTTTTAATTAAAATTATTATTATTATTACATGATAAACCAATTCAAATTTACAATAAATTATGTTCTAAATGAAAACATGGATCTCGGCAGGGTGTGAAGAGTTACATATTACTCAAACATTGATCTAGGCAATATGGCTCACACCAAAAAAATTATCTTATTTTAGGAGAGCAGGAAATGAGCAGGTTATGTGGCCATGTACCCAATAGAATAAGGTGAACTCTGTCTAGCACTCAAAGCACAAATAAAAATTCCTTACCCCCACCAGAACTACAAACCTGTGACCTTTGAATTTACTGCTGGGTGTTAAAGTATTCAAGCATCACATCCCACCATCCATTTAAGCATTGTCAAAGTTAAATGTACACCATGCATGCCAATCTTAGACGCTGACTGCAGATCTTGAGAATACCAACAATGGAACTAATAAAGATACTAGGGGTCAATTACAAAGACTGTATCATGAATGACCAGATAAGAAACAGGACCCCACGATGACCTACTAAACACTGTCAAAAAACATAAACTCAAACTCTATGGCCACATCACAAGGTCCTCAGGGCTTGTAAAGACCTTCCTTCAGGCAACAGTAATAGAAAGAAGAAGAGGCAGACAGAGAGAGCGATTGGAAGACAACATAAAAGAATGGACAAGCCTGCCATTAAAAAAATATTAATCCAAGGCGAAAGACAGAGAGGAATGGAGAAATATGGTTATAATAGAAGGGAAGCATTCAGACTTTATAATAAGGGTGAAATATTCAAACCAATTATTAGAAGTAAAACATTTAAACTTTATAATAGCGGTAAAGCATAAAAACTTTATAACAGTGGTGAAAACTTCAAACTGTATAATAGAGATGAGACATTCAATTTTTAAAATAGCGGTAAAACAATAAAATTTATAAATAGCAGTGAAACATTGAGACTTTATAGTAGCAGTGAAATATTTAAACTTTATATAACTCCTCCTTCTTGTGTAACACCCCAACGGCTAAACACACTAAAAGAAAGGCAAAGGTGAAAGAAGAGTTTGGATAGCTATTTTTTTAGAACAAGTTCGAATCATCTTAAACCTAATTACCTTGATTGTACACACGATACTTCATACAGATACAATTTTGAATAGCCTAATTATTTGACTGGTGAAAAAAACAACTAGAAAATAGCAAAAAAAACAACAACCCTAGAGTTAAAATACCTGGGAAAATGCTTTGCAGATGCTTGGGTTTCTCATTCCCATTTCTGTTGGTCTTTAATTCCTGCACAGTCTTCTCAAGGAAGCCTGTGATTCTGTTGAGCTGTCTCTCACGCCTGTCTCTCATTGACTTTGTGTTGGACTTTTCGACAGATTCTTGCGTGACTTGTGCCTCTAAAAGAGTTGTCGCAGTCAACATGTCCTCCAAATTGGTCATAAGCTTAAACAGAAAAAAAACAACTCTTTTTAATGTTTACATTTAATTATTTCTTTAATTAGAAATATGTGAAATAAAATTACGGATTAAAGGTCTTGAACATAAACAAACAATATGTCTCCTCTTGTCTCAAGCCCAGCTTTATAATTTGATTTTTGGCACATCTGCACAATTTAGCCCATGTCCTGCCCTTAATCCTTCAATGATTCCTTTCCTTTTTATTCCCATTTCCCAGTTATATGAAGTTTGCAAAAGAAAAAAGGAAAGTTTACATAGTCGTGTGAAACACTGCACTCATCCTTAATCTTTGGAACTGAAGCCATTGCCTTATCCAACTAACAAGTTAATTAAAACCCTTGTCAATGAAGTCAAATGAGATGTTTCTAAGTCTTTTAAAATTTACTTTTAACACAATTTTTTTTCACTTGCTTTATATACATCTTGGCTTTAAATCTGCCTAAAACTTCAACAAATTTGGCTGAAAAAAAAAACCCAGCTGTAACATTTGAAAAGTGTCTGGCCTACAATGAACCAACTGTTGATAGGACATTTACTTCTGCTACACTTTGCCACCTGACAAGAAGTTTAATCCTTCAGTATTTCTGAATGACTATGCTACTATTAACATGAAAGCCCTCACTAAATATGGGAAGTTTGGCTGATTTACTTACATTAACTGTGTGGCAATTCAAATGGGGCTTGAGTTCAAATCCTAAAGAAGACTAGGAATTTTAAATTCAAGATTATAAACTTAAGCTAAGTTGTGTTTGCTTTGTATCTAAAAGCAGCTTCTCCAAGATACACCTTCCCCCATGTGTCCACACAAAAGACACTCAGAGCATGCAGTAGGAGCATGGATGATTTATTCTATATCCATAATAATAATTTACCTCTTTATCCAGACAAGTAGCCATGGAAGTGAAGTCTGTCTCTACCATATACTGCACAGCAGCCTTGAATGTAACTAAACAAAATCTGGACACAGAAGTTAATTGTAAGTCATTTGGCGTGTACAGTTCTATGGCATTGGCATGTACAGTTCTATGTCATTTGGTATGTACAGTTCTATGTCATTTGGCAAGTACAGTTCTAAGTAGAAATTCTTTAGCTTGCAATTAATTAGTTTATGTGTAAGAGGGTATGACATTAAGTAAATGTGCTGTGGACCAGTACTAAATGTCTAAATGTGTACCGGTACGTGTGTTCCAGTACAAATGGTTCACTGACAATTTGTTCACAACAAGTGGTTCACCTCTCATGTGACCCAATAGTTGGTGAGACATAATTTGTTGTGCCCCAAGGGTGGAAGCCTTTAAGACTAAATGAAATCTACAAGAAATAAATTTCAGCTTGATCAGAGATTGGGTGTCGAAGAATAACATGTACAAACTTTTGACCAGACAGACAGACAGAATGAGTCGATATAAGCTATGTAAAAAAAAAAAAAAACTTACCCCAAATCATCCCTGTCCCTGTCTGCTGATGTCCACATAAAGTGGTCCACATAAAACAAATCACTGTTCAAATGACTACACTTGGCTTTAGCAATGACTGTCACCTACATATGAGTAAAAGTGAACATTGAAATAGGCAAGGAACAGTCTAAACTAATTGAATACAAAATTTACAACAAATAAAACATTTATTAGAACCAAAAAAAGATTTAAAATGCAAAACTGCACAAACCAAAACAAAATCAAATATTGCAATCTTAATCCTACTTTATATAAGAAAAAACAATGTTTTAGCATTTTAATGATTCAAATACATCAAAAAAAAAAAAAAGAAAAGAAAATCAAATTGCTGAACCAAAGTTTTAGATTTTTTGTTGATACTTTCTATCAGCTGTGTGTTCAAACAAACAAAATGTCCAGTAATAAAAGAATTAATGGTTTAGAATACACAGCCCATCTTAAACTGAAAGTCACACAGCCCATCTAAAACTGTAAATCACACAGTCCATCTAAAACTGTAAATCACACAATCCATCTAAAACTGTAAATCACACAGTCCATCTAAAACTGTAAATCACACAATCCATCTAAAACTGTAAATCACACAGTCCATCTAAAACTATAAATCACACAATCCATCTAAAACTAAATCGCAAAGCTCATCTAAAACTTCTAATAAGTGCAATCATTAATTATCCACCTAATTATGCAAAAAGAAACAAATAAAAAAACTAACCAGTATTGGAATGAGATCATCAGAAGTTATACAAATCTCTGGGTTACCTGCGCAATACAAATTAATCTCTTGTATTTTATTATTTCATATAATTACATAGAAATAAGTTTTTTTTTAATTGTTACACATTAAAAAATTAAACTTATTAAACCCTAACTAAAAAAAACAACAACAAATAAACAAAACAAAATCTAATTCTTATTTAGCAACGCCATTTCTCTCACCAGCTACAGAAGCATCAGGCTCAGAGTTTTGTGTAAGTTCTTGCAAGGACACAGCTACTCCCTCTGTGATGTTATCCTTGATGAGGAACAGAGTTTAGAAATAAAATGAGACAGACAGAAACAGTTTCAGAATAGAAAAAGTAGAAAAGTCTCCTTTCAGACCTCTGTGATTTATAAGGCAGATGATGCTAAGGTCATCTGTTTTTCGTTGAGAAAGAGTTAACAAGCAGGGTGTCATGTGGCCAGCACCACGACCAACTCTTTACTTTCCCCAACTTAAGTCAGGTGCCCATTAAAGTTGGGTGGACTCAGGGGCTACCTAAAAACCACGAGATTCAAAAACCCAGTCTCCAACTTGATTCGAACCAAGGACGCCAGGTATGGAAGCCAAGCGCTTAACCACTCATCCACAGAAAGGATGTTGATAATTCTTATTCTTTTTCAAACCTAAGCTAAATAAAATTCATATGGCAAATTTATTCAGTTGCACACATTTTATTTGTGTGGATCAGAAATGATAAACAATGACTTTCTCAGCTCCATCTAGAAACGTAGTTAAGGATTCATTCTCAATTTTGTTATGAGGGTCAGCCAGATGTAAAAAATACAAACATTTTTTTCAAAGGACTTGAGTGTAGTTTGAATGTAAATCTATCCCTTTAGCCAGTAATGTTCCAAATAGACCCACTTATTAATATAGTTTGACCATCATGAACAAGTTGTTATATTGCTCTTTTTGGCAATTTTGGAGCATAAAAAAAATATATATATAACTAATACATGGCCATGATTTTCATCTTCTGATATATTAAAAAAAAAATATTTTTTACTTCTAAGTATAGGAATTCACAAAGTTAAATCTATTTTAGATCTAATTAGTAGTATAAATTTTAGATCTAATTACTAGTATTAAATCTACTTACAACAGTGGATTTTAAGCAGACCAGCTTCTCTCTTGGTGTTCTCAAGGAGGACAAATTAGCTAACTCAACAACCTGTCCAAATAAATCCACAAATAATAGTCGAACAATCAAAACCTTACCAGAAACTAATAAAATTGCCAGAAAAGTCAAGCTTAAAATATTTTTCAAACTCATAGAATGGCATTCTTTTCTAAGCGCTATGTGACATGTGGAACAAGTTGCTATTGTAAATCAATAGCTTAGCAAGTTCAGATCTCTTATTAACAAGAATGATTAGATTCACACATGTATATGCTAAGGATATAATATTCTTTTCTGATAAAAAAAAATATGATTAAAACATATGAAGAATCAGTTTTGGCACTGACTCATTATGTGGAACTGACTCATTATGTTGTGGAATTGACTCATTATGTAGTGGAATTGACTCATTATGTGGAACTTACTGCCATTGGGAGAGGACAGGAGAATTCTCGTCTGACTCCAATCTGATCTGGCCTAACTTTATTTATATGTTGATATTTGGTCAAGAGAGTCTGGTCTTGTTTGGACAAATGACTTGATATCACAGCAAAAACTTTGTCATGGACTGCATTCATCACATAGCTAAAATGATGATGAAAATAAACAAATGAACCAATGTCCCAAAACAAGATGACTGGAATGTAATCAAACAAATCAAAATTTAAATCATTAACACCTATTGCACCAACATTTGGCATGCACTTCAAGACTTTCACTGCGATGGCCCCCAATTTCAAAACTGGCCTGCTGCCATTTCCTACCATCGTACAGGTCTGCACTGAGACCTTGTAAAACAAAGACAACAAAAACTTAGTGAAATATTAATTCCTTTCAAATCCAGTAGTGCTTTTTAAAGATGGTATACACTAGTTTATCTACAACAAAAATATTGGTTCCACACTCAAATGTTAATTTCAGAAGAAAAATACAGAGAAAGAAAAAATTTTGAAATCTTAACTCACAAACCAAAAAACCACTGGACCAAATAATTACCTCTCCACTGCTTCAGCAAGAACATCTCTCAGCTTTATGTTGCTATTCAATGGTGCTTTCAAGTATTTTGTTATCTCCTGTCGATGATGGAGTGTTACTTAAAAATTGTACATGTATAAATATCAAGCAACAAACCAGTTGAATTATAACATTCATTACAACTGTTAATTAACAAACATAGCGGAAATTTAAAAAAAAAAAGACTTACAACTGTTGTCTGAGTACATATATCCTGCAGACGCGATGCTGCATCATCTAAATAGTTTTCAAGCACCATATAGTGGTTTATAAAGTTTTGGATCTTTTGATTTAATGTGTGTAGTATCTGTTGCAACAATTTAATTTTTAAAAAAATGGATTAAAGACACCTCATTGATATAAATACACTAGTGTAAATGTTAAAATTAGTTCATCAATAGAATTAGATCAAGACATACAAAATCAATCAACAATTATCATAAAAGACTTTTTAATATTGCTTTTGCATACATCAATTGCCCAAAAAAAAAGCGTTACTACCTCTTTAAAATCAGGAAATGATTGAAGAAAATCTGTACATCTGGAGATTAAATAATTAAAACCCAATTGAATATATACAGAGCAAAGTAAAATCTACAATGTACTTTTCATCAGCTTTTGAATTGTTATGATATTGTAATAGCATTTTGTTATGATATAGTTATGAATATTCGAATGACTTTTACTTTAAGAAAGTTACTAATACCAAACGTGAGAACTGATAGTAATTTTAAAATATTTGTTGAAGTTACACTGCATTCAAATTTGTTACAAAATATTTGTTGAAGTTGCACTGCATTCAAATTTGTTACAAAATATTTGTTGAAGTTGCACTGCATTCCAATTTGTTACAAAATATTGTTGTAGTTACAATGTTACAAAATACTTGTTGAAGTTACACTGCATTCAAATTTGTTACAAAATACTTGCTGAAGTTACACTGCATTCAAATTTGTTACAAAATACTTGCTGAAGTTACACTGCATTCAAATTTGTTACAAAATACTTGCTGAAGTTACACTGCATTCAAATTTGTTACAAAATACTTGCTGAAGTTACACTGCATTCAAATTTGTTACAAAATACTTGCTGAAGTTACACTGCATTCAAATTTGTTACAAAATACTTGTTTCTTACATTTTCCATCTAATTTGCATATTTTCAAAAATTCCAATTTCCCCCCCAAAAAGGTTGACATGCAGTTTTGTTAAGTGTTTGTATGGTAAGTTTTACTGAAATCTTCTTTTCCTTCTTCTAGCCAGCCTTTTGCTGCTGAGCTGTAAGCTCTTTTGCAGACTGTGCCAAGGAAAAATCGTATGCTCTTCTCTTCAGTTGTTCAGCACTGCTGGTTATGTTAGGTTGAAATAGTGGTAGGGTGTGCCTAAGGTGGATTAGGAAGGGGCATTCAAAGAAGACATGGTTTACGATTTCATAAGAGTGGTCTACAAAGGGGTAGGTGATTGTCACAGCATTGTTTGAGAATCACTGTGACATGTAGTACCCAGTGTTCACTAAGCTCATGTTAATTTTGCACGTGAAGAATCTTGATCTGAAACTGACCACGAAGTGAAAACAGTAGTTGTTACTTGGTCCCCGGAGAGGAAGGACATATGATATTGTATTAACATTTTTGCGTTAAGTCTTTTGTGAAATGCGGTTATACTTGTACTTACGAGTTATGGATTGTAACTTATTCTAAGAATACTGTTTTTCATTCTTTGCGCTTTTATGGCTGGATTGCCTATATGTATTTTTACATATTAATAAATATATTGTCTGCTGACAAGTGTGTTGATTGTTGAATACTAATGTTTGTCGTCCTAAGTAAGACACAAGTCACGCGCATAATCTAAATTTACATCTGATAATTAACCAGTAATAAAGATGTTACAGTGATACTGAAATAAACTCATAGAAAGACTTACTCTTTCACTGTCAGCTTGGATGTCAGCATATGTGTATTTGCATCCTCTTTGCTTTGTGGGGTTTGAATCTTAAAAAAAATAAATAGATAAATACATTTTTTTGAGAAAAATACTCCTTAAAGTAAAAATTGAAGACAATTATTCGTATTGTATCTGCACTTTAAGCTCTAAGTTATGCGTATTAGCTACAGGTCAATAAGTAGATCCAAAAAGTACCTTGAATTTAGAGTCAAATGGTTCTTCCAATATTATAATCTTGTATTGTTTATACTCCTGTAAAATAATGCATAGAGAAAAATGTTTTTTGATTATTAAAATAGGTAATTTGTACTATATAAATCTGAAAACAATATAGATCTACAGTCAAAACTCACAACATCCATGCAGCTAGTAGCTTTAGTAATATTTTTCTTTGGCCATATAAATCATTACAAATAAATTTAGTTGGGCCCTTGAAAAAAAAACAAGGTCTTATGTTATAAATTAAAGAGGCACATTCCACGATCCATATACTAGGACAAATTTGTACACATACTCCTTCTTCCCTAGTGCTATTAGAGCATGAAATGGGTTGCCTGAGCCAGCCAGGAAAACCAGTGATTTGGCACAATTTAAAGACCAACTGAAGAGGTTTTTTTCGAAATTGAGATAACGATTGATTCAGATAGTAGATAGCATCAAAGTTAGTTCCTAAAATTTTGAGATTATAGAAAAGCGTATTTATATTAGAAAAAGTAATTTGAAAGTAAAAAATAACAGAGATTTGAAAATCAGCTTCAATGGTGAAACCGGAAGTGACGTCTTGTAATGGACTGAGAAAATGTAAATAAAAATAAACAAGGTTGGATACGTTATTGATAGCGATTCAGATGATATACTTATCTAAATCTAGCTGTCAAACAATTTTAAATGATGGGATGCACCAAAATGCCCTGAAGATAACTCTTCTACTTTTTCAAAATATATTACAGAGCAGACTATTTAATTAATATAATTTTAGATAGATTAATAGATAGAATCTAGGACTTAGACTTAGAAGTTAGGACTACTACTACTACTACTAGGACTAGTGACTAGGGTTAGGGTGACTAGAGTCACTAGATCTATCATCTAGGACTAGGTATACTATAATAATACTACCGTATATTATACAGTATATAAGTCTATTATAATTTTTATTATAACAAAACTAAATGGCTAGATCTATCTATCTCTAATTCTAGCTAGGCCTTCTAACACTTTTACTAGTCACTCACTACTAATAGATTAGATCTAGTTTATAATATTTGACTTGTAATAATTATAATACTAATTAAAGTAATTAACTAATAGTTTATAAACTAGTAGATTTAAGACATTTAAGTAGATCTAGACTAGCCCCTATGTTAAGTCTAAGCCCAGTCGCCAACATTTTAATTTTTTAATGCTTGAATTTGTATATTATATCTCTGTAATAGTAATACTATAATACCTAGTGAGTAGTGTCCTAGCATAATTCAAATATATAAATATAATATTATATTAGTCAAAATCTATATAGAATATATTTATAATAGTTTATAATAGATCTAATATAGTAATTATATAGCCCTTTACTAGCCCTTACTATACTATACTATACTTATTAATAAGGCTAGACTTTAGATATAAAAAAAATAATAAGTCATCATTTATATTGGTAATATTAAATACAGAATACAGATCTATTATACTAAACACATGTGACATGTCTTTAAGTCTTAAACTTAAACAGGGTTGATCCTAACGATTGCGGGGCCCTATGTGAAACTGATTGCGCAGGGCCTAGTCTGGGTGGGAATAAGGATAATAAGTGGAAATTAAGATTTTGTATTAAAAAAAAATTTGACTTTGAATTTTATTCAATCTTTACTAAGTACAAGGTTACCATCAAATTAACTTTACTTTACGAACTTTGCAACCTATTGCATATTAATATGCCAGTCACTATTAAAGTAAATAAAGTATGGAAACTTTTGATTAAAGTGAAAATTTGCCTGACTATTACATTTTATTGCATAAAATTCATTTATCGCTCGAAGGATTAGCGTTTTCCGGAATGAATGACACCCACAAATGACAATTTTGTCTATTTTTCAGGAGCTTTCATGAGATTTCCAGGTTATGTATACCGGTATATATATATATATATATTGCAATTTAACAATTGCACCTAGAATTAGCACGGGGTCTATGAAAGTGCAGGGCCCACTGCGACCGCACTAAGACCGGCCCTGGTCTTAAATATATTAAATTGCCTAGACCTAGAGTAAAGTAATTTATTATTATTAAGAACAATAAGAGTTAGATGTTAATGTTAGATCAGATAATCAGTATAACATATAATATATATATATATAACCACTTGTTCTATATATATGTATACATAATTAAGTATAAATGTTAATAAATAAATTTTTAAAAATCTATTTTACAGAAAACATATATGACATGTGGCATACAGACAAGTTTACTAGATGGATCTTTCATCATTTTGGAAATACAAGAAAAGTTAATATTCCCTGTTTCTATTGTGAAACAAATCACAGAAGCATTCTACAATTTTATGTTATATAATAAATACCAATAAATGTAAATACAAAATCACATTTTTATAGAGTTCTTCATTATACACGCAACATTATTTTAGTTGTGTTCCTTTTCACTTGCTAGGTTTTGACAAAGTTTCGAATCAAGATTTAATATTATTATGTCATAGCCCAAAACTCCAGCAGGATGTTAGTTAATGGCAGTGGTTAATGTTTGAACCTGAGATCACAGAGAAGACAGTTCTGAGCGCAAACCACACAACTTTCTGCGTTTTGAAACTTATTCAAATTTTGATCATTTCTATGTTATTGCAGATTTGAATGTCCATTGCAATGATGACTTGATCTGTAAAGGGGTTACATTGTTAAAAAATAAGAGTTGGATCTTATTCTTCGAATGATGCTATTTATTAGAAATTGCAACGTGGAATACATATTAGAGGCCAAAAGAAAATCCACTGCCGAGGGAAGACGTAGACGTCGTAAAGAACATTTAAATTGACCACCAGCTGAAAATGGTTATGTCTTTGCTGGACGCGACAAAATATCTAGTTTGCAGCTAGGGCTGCGTAGCCATGGAAAATACTGCATTCCTCATTAATCTTTCGACTCGACTCCCAGCCTTATTTACTTTAAATTATGAATAGCTCTGCATTTTTAATAACAATATAAAATATATATATATAAACAGTGATTAACTGGCAATAATTGGGTTACTAAAATTTAATAAAATGAGTTGCATAACTACATCAACAGTAGCCTATATGCATTACTTAATATTATATTGATACTACAATTTATTTTCCACTTCCCTGACTTCCCAGAGAAAAGAAAAAAAAAAAAACTCCTTTTCCAGTAGGATAATCTCTTTCATTTATAGTCTAAACACAATTTAAAACTTTTTTACAGTTACAGATTAACTTGCTAACTTAACTATCTAATGATTCTATCCCAATCAACAAATGAGTCAACCGCAGGATAAATTAAAATTCTTCAATTTTACATATAGATTTATAGAACTATTTAACTTAAATATATAGGCCCGAATATATTTCAGAGTGTAACAAAATCCATATTGCATATATTAATAATATTATAGAATTGGTAGATCTAGGTCTAATTTTTGCCTTATAGATTAGTTTTTAGAAATTTAGATCTAGTTAGATCTATATCAGACTACTTTAAAGTCTAGGTTAAGGTTAAAGCTATTTGCTAGTGTTGTACGGGGTTTGGACAAGATTCAAACTAAATATAATCGTGTACTACAATAACTACATTGAATGAGCTTAACATTGTAATTAATGCTGTTTTTTTTTCCCATATTGGGCCTATTTAGGGACAACTATAGGTTAATAATCACTATTAAGTGTATAGAAGGAGTATATAATTTTAAACTTTGTTTTTCTAGATCTAGACCCAGCACCTCAATTGGATCAGTCTAGATAGATCTAAATAGATAGGTCTAATATCTAAATATCCAATACTACTATTACTAGATCTAGACTTCATCTAATTGAATTTAGATCTAAATTTAGGTCTACTTCATACATCATTAATGATCTGAGAAAAGAAGATCGAGCTCTTGATCAAAGGCAGATGTAGAGCTAGAATAAGCCTGAAGCAGTAACATAAGCCATAAATTGCGTAACTTGACTAAAACAAAACATGTGAACTGAGGCGCGCGGTACTGCATGGGCTGAAACGCTGTAGATCTAACATGCAAAGCTATAAATTGCGTGATTTGACCTAATTTCCCCAACTCTAACATCCACTTTTTATAAATTGGTGTGTTTTAGTCGCCTTTGCTTTTAGAAACAGGCATTCCTGTAAAAAGGAATAGGGAAATACGCTAAGCCATAAACTGAAAAATTTGAACTAATTTCCCCTAAACTATGTCATCGACCTTGGTTGTATGGGAAATACTGATCTCGAATGGCTTCGAGATTGTGAAATTTAATAGTCCCTAAAACTCACATTAAATTGCTTATATATAAATAATTACAGAGAATATATGTCTAATATTTCGTATGTATGTTTTTTTAAGCATTATGAAACTAAAAAAAGTATTACACCGGTTTCCGCGTCTGACCCCAAAACCTCTTCAGTTGGTCTTTAAGTCATTAGTTAACATGCATGACTAGAATGACCTAGGAACACCCGTAGGATGTAATCATCTTCTTTTTTGAAGTAACATCTGTATTTTATAAGATAAGATGAAACAATGAGAGAGAACTCTATATGTTTCTCTGCTTCCTCCGAAGCCTCTGTCTGCAAATGAAAAGTGATCAAGTTTATTTTTCATGCCAGTAACACAACCGAACCATCTACAAAGCTTCTACTGTATTTAGCAATCTCTACTGGCTTCTGATGGCTACCTAATCATGTGATATGCGCTCTGGACCCATGTTACGATGGTCCCAGGTTTGAATCCTGCCTGCCACCATTCAACAGTGCTGCAGGAAGGTTTAGGATGTAATAATCTTCATATCTGCAGGAACAACCAAAACATGTAGAAAAAAAACAAACGAATTGTGGGTCTTATATTTGAAAGCTAACAAGATTTTTTTTTAAATTTAATTTTTAATTCATGATTTAAGTCATTATGATTTAAGTGACTTAAGTTGTGCAGTACATAAAAGCAAAAGAGAAAATTTTCAAAGATACTTTTGTAAATTAATTTTGCCCAGAGAAAAATTAATAAGCTATAAATGCTTGGAGATTCACTCTATCATAATAATAATAAAATACCTTATTATAAGCCAGTTCTTCCCCTAGAATTTTAACATCTCGAATATCTGAAAAACCTAATGGTACAAAAACTGGTAATTGATCAAATGAATACTTCAAAGCCTATTAATTTGATACTAGAAGCTGGATTAAAGCAATATCTTGAAACCAAAGCAAATCAAGAACAGACAATAATAACGGTATGCTTGGTAAAGTAATACTAAAGTAATGTTATGGTATAGTAATACTAAAGTAACATGATGGTATACTAATACTAAAAGTAACATAATGGTAAAGTAATACTAAAGTAGCATGATGGTTTAGTAATACTAAAGTAGCATGATGTTAAAGTAATACTGAAGTGTCATGATGGTGAAGTAACACTAGAGTAACATGATGGTCTAGTAATACTAAAGTAACATGATGGTCTAGTAATACTAAAGTAACATGATGGTACAGTAATACTAAAGTAACATGATGGTAAAGTAATACTAAAGTAACATGATGGTAAAGTAATACTAAAGTAACATGATGGTAAAGTAATACTAAAGTAACAGGATACCTTGGGAGGTGGTGAAGTACAGGCCGTTATCTGAGAGTGTTAAAGTTTTGCAGTTGGACGAGTGAGTTGTCATGTACTGGCTGTTGACATGAGAAACAATACATTGGTAATGACTTAAGAGTTATCACCAACAATGTTATATAGGACTGTTTTATCAACATAAAAAACTTTTACTAATATGAATAATACCTTTATTTAGAGAATTAGAGGTTATAAAAGCAGATAATAGTTACAAAATATGACTTTTTCCATTCACATTTTCCTCTCTCATAAAATACTTACTCTTTAAAATATGGTGAGGGCCGAAGTACATGAGTATCTAGGACAGAATACAAGTAAGAGTAAATAATGGATGAAATTATTCAAAAATGTAATAAACTTTCAGTATAAAAATTATATTACAAAGACCTAATTTTATACATTTTATCAGTGTCATGTAGAGAAAAAAAATGACCAACAACAAGCATTAATTGTTCATACTTATACTTATATATATATATCCAGACTTGTCTATCTAAAAAAAAGTCCAAATGCGTAACACTGGTGGTCAAAATGTGTATGTTGGCACCAGAATGTGTGACACTTGCACGATCGACTATTATGTCAGATGTAATAGCAGGTAAATATGGTCCAACCTTTTTTATGGACATGTGGGGAGAGTGGTCTCTGTGAGAAGGTTTCTTGTGCTGCCTTTAAACTCAAGTTGAACTTGACCCCATTTGATAGTTAGCCAAAGGGTTTAGGCCACTTGACTACACAACTAATTGAAGTTTGACTTCTAAAATCCAAGAAGATAACTAAAAATAATAACCAAATAAAACTTTTGAAGTTATATTGCAAAAAACATTATACAAACCTACAAAATCTGTGTTTATGATGTGTGTACTAATACTTGTTGTTTGTGGTATACACAACAAGTGACAGTTCTTCTGAGCTTTCTCATACAGATCCACATATCTACTCTGTGAATGAAACAACATACTACCTGTTCAAGACTAATGATACTCAGTCGTTGGGTTTTAGCTACAGAGAGCTTCTTTTTTTAAATAAAAAATGAACTTAACAGATTCAACTTCAATGTAGATCTATGTACACAAGTGAAATATTATCTTCAACAGTTTAAATAAAGTACACATCATTCTGTACACCTTTTAACCCCTTATTTTTAACATCTACTATGACAGACTTTCTCGTGATTACATCACAATCACAATTTATAGTAAAATATAGTATAGAGTCTAGATTCTTGATTCTAGACTAGATACTAGATTACTAGTATTCTAGTTCAAATCTCATTTAATTCATAAAACTATTTATCTAAATAGATCTAATATAGATACTAGAATTTATGACTCTAGATGTACTGATGTAAATTCTACAGTAATTCTACTAGTTACAGTAGTACTAGATCTAGGTGTAAATAAATAAATTAAAATAGCTTTTGCATAGCACTACTTTCATGCTTGTAGTAACTTATAGCATGCTCAGGGCGCTTTGGTCCTATCTCATTTGTGGACCAGTGGGAGAAGGAGGTATCTGGGAGAAGATTTTCCGTGCTGCCTTTAGGCGCTCAGTAAACACAACTCTGCTCAAGCCTGGTGTCTAACCTCAAGCCCCCTTCATAGGTAGCCAAGTTCAAGCGCACTTGACCTTTTGACCACGCTTCCCAATGCCACTTCCCACTATATCGCTATTAGATTTAGTAATAACCTAGAATGCCCAACATTTATATACCTAGACTCCAGTCACCCTAGTCAAGATCTAGATTCTGTATAGATAGACTATCTAGACTAGGTGACTAGACAAGTGACACAAGACAAGTCTAGCAAGAGATAGATCTGATACATCATCAGTTGGAGTGGAGTGACTAGGGTTAGACTCATGGTTAGAGACGCTAGAGTAAAAATAAGTCACTCAGAGAGCTCAGATGGCAAATTTGAGATGGCTGATGAGAATAAAACTGTGCCTGAGAGTAGTGAGATTCAGAGTGAGATGGCAAATAAAGAATCATTATCATAGATTTGATAGATGATAGATCTAGAGTAATCTAGATGTCATAGATTTGAAGATTATGTCTTTATGATAGTAATAGATCGGTTATTTCCTAACTATAGTATAGGACTAGGATCTAAATCTAGATCTAGTAAGATACTGAGATAGTTGAGATAGTCAGATAGATAGATCTAGACAAAGTCGTTTAAGTCTACACTCTAAGACGTCACTCTAAGTAGCCTAAGCCTATGAAGTTGACTAAGATACTAACTTAACTATTTTTAAAGATTGATTATGATTAAGACTTAAGTATCAACTATCGTTACTTAGCTTACTAGATCATAGATTAAAATTAACTTCATTATGATTAACTTTGATTAAGTCTTTATACTCTAACTGTTAGTATAAGTCTACTCTAACTAAAGTCTTTGTCATTTGTCGAAGAATAGTTACATACTAGGTAACATAGTGTCATAGTAAGAATTTTAAATAATTTTAGGTCTACCTGCAGTGCTTTATAAAATGGATTTATTTCCAGTTCATCGATGTCATTGGCCATTGTGAAAGTTTACAAGAATATCATTTAAATAAAATTTTAAAATAGATAATAGATCTATCGTAATCTAGAGATCTAGATTCTATCTTAATCTTAGTATCGAGTCTGTGTCTATGTTTACTATGTAAAACAATACTAGTAAACTTAATATAAAGGGAGATCACTCTCGGGATTAGTGATTCACTAAAAATAATACAAATTTGTCACACTGTAGTATTTCCTGCTAATTTTTTTTTTTTTAGCTCAGTAGATTTAACGACAAAATAATTATAAAACACGAACTAATTGTAAAAAAAAAAGAGTGAATGTAGTGCATTGTTATCATCACTGGACGGTGTGTGAAGAAGCTTTTAATATAAAGGCTATATAGACTAATATAGAGCATAAGAACCGCTATGTCTTCAACCCTGAAGATTAGGCCTACGGATGCTGGAATCGTATCTTTAAAATTTCAGACGTAACTTCAAAAGAGAAGATATTCATGTCCTACGCTTGCTGTGTTTTACATGACTATGCAAACTGCACATATTTTGACTTCCAATGAAGACAAAACCGTTGCCCGCAGGGCCGGGGGTCTAAGATTCCATTACGTCATCTGTGCTATATCCTTTCTACAAGGACTTTTTTTTTCATCAAATGTGTGTACTGCGACCTTCGTGAGAGATCTCTAACTGGCTCTTTTCAGAGGCCATCTGCTGCCAACTACTTTCCTCTTATATGCATGTAAGAGCAAATTTGGCGTCTGAGCTTATCTTTATGACGCTTACAGTGTGTAACATCTAAATCTAGAGAAATAATTCGTCTCGCCAAGCCCAACAGCGTTTTTGGTTGCCTCCAATTGAGAGTATGGCGGAATATATGTCTCTTCACCTATGAACCAAATCAACAGGTGTGTAATGGGAGTCAAAATCGGCCCGGGCATTATAATACCATACGATTCGGCCCACAACTTGATTTCATATGAAATGCAAAAGACTGAACGCATGTAGGCTATGCAAACGTTGATTTATATAACGTATTGTATTTCTACAAATCTCAATTGAATAACAAATGTCTACATTTCAATCGCAATCTTAATTAGTTTATTACGTTAGTTTGATATTTCTAAAAGAGTAAAGCATAACTCTTGATGGTTGCCATTTCGTGTGCTATACGTTCTGGAATGACGTCTCGCTGGTCCCGCGCGGGACTCATTTGATATTCACACGATTATGTTATCACTAATTTGAGTTATGTACGACTATAAATGATATAGGTATTATGTTTTGTTAATCTCTTAAAGTTAGTATGTAAAGAGAATTGAAACTCACAAAATCATGGTTTACGGGTAAAAACTAATCCATTATTTCGTAACATGTGTCAATATTACAGTTAAGTATGTAGCCTAAATAGTTTTGATAAAAGGTAAAGAGAGAAGCCAATCACGTTTACAGGACTTAGCCTACTGATATTTAATGTGGCCCATTCGACAGCCCTACCGCTTGTATTTGCACAGTTGCCAAAAGTCAATGTTTATAGAGCAGTGGCTTTCACCACACTTGTGTATGGCTCTGCATGAGACCAGGGTGCTCTACAGAAGACATCATGTACATCTATTATAAGGCTCCATGAACACTTCCATCTAACGCAGTTGGGGGGGGGGGGGGGAGGGGCCTACGCTAAACTATAATTTACAGATAGAAAAACAAAACCTAATGAAATACTCAGAAAGACACAAAGATAGAAGGCACATTTCTTATTCCATAAGCTAGAACAAATTTGTACAAGTGCTCCTTCTTCCCTAGTACCATTTTAGATAATGGATTGGGTTGCCTGAATCAGCCAGGAAAACCAACGACTTAGCAGAGTTAAGTCATTGATTAACTTGCATGACTAGATTGACACATAATATGAAATGCGTAGGAATTAAACTTTTTTTGTTGAAATAACGTCTGTAATAAATTAGGTACCGGTAAACTAAGTGATGACAAACTGAAATGATGCCATTAGGATGGTAGGTCTAATCTTCTTTAACCAAATATTAAATGTGCTGCACTATGAAACGTACGTAGGTTTGCTTGCGTGACCCTGTAACCTGTAACGTGTTCATCGTCAACATCATATTAAGTCATATGTGGCAAAATATGCAGGTCCCAACTGGGTCTTTGTAGTCACGTGAAACACTACAGTACACTCATCTTCGGAATCGTAGACTCGTTTTTATTAAGTAAGTCTTAGCAATTAAGAAATTAATTATAGATTTTGGCATAGTAAGGATGCAAATAGATTTTTTCCTTGCTCTATAAGGCTTGTCTTCGAGTCCGAAGATTAGTGAGGAATGCGGTATTTCCCGTGGCTGCGCAGCCCCAGCTGTGACCTACATATTTTGCCACATCCAGGACAAGTATATAACCAACCATTGTCCGCAGTTGGTCGATTTAGATTTTCTTTTCGCCGTCTGCGTCTGTCTTCGGCAGCGGATTTTCTTTTGGTCTCAAATGTGTATCCCACGGCCTTTGTGAGTGACCTCCAGCTGTCTCGTTCTAAGGCCACATGCTCTCTTCTAGGTCAGCTAAGGCAAGTTGGCGCCTAAGCTGGTCTTTGAAGCGTTACCGTGGGGCGCCTCTGTTATCTTATCTTAAATAATACAGACGTTACTTCAAAAAAGAAGATGATTACGTCCTACGCGTCATGCATTTAGTCATGCATATTAACCAATGACTTAAATTCTGCCAAGTCACTGGTTTTTCTGGCTAGCTCAGGCAACCCATTCCATGTTACATCGACCACCTTTTAGCGCACCAAAAAAGACTGCCTTTGGCATACTTTCGTCTCCCATATGGGATACGTGCCCAGCCCAGCGTAACTGTCGGACCATACGAAGTCCTTCTATAGTATTCTATACTGTCTATACCGGCGTTCGCAAGAACATCGTTGTTTGTAGTGTTTTCTTGCCACCGTATGTCCATGATGGAGCGCAATCATCAACTAGTCTTAGTTGCTTTCTGTATAGTGTCCATGTCTTAGATCCTTATAGAAAGGTTGAGAGAACCACCGCCTGGTATACATTGATTTTTGTGAAGTGGTCTAACACGTTAAGGGGCTGTCCGTTTACGGTGATACTTGGGGCTGAGTAGGTTTTATTGGGTGACTTCTGTTTTCCCGAGGTTTATAAATAAACCGAAAGAGGCGGCAGCGTATGCAAATTCGTTGACGCGATCTGGACACCATGTTCATTGTGAGCTAGCAGGGCGCATTCATCGGCATACTTAATATTCCTTATGCACGGTTAATTGATTCTCTTGCAAATTTATTTATGATGTTAAAATGCCACAATTTGTTATTTTTTTAAAGAACCTCTGTAGATATATGTTTTAGCTGCCTAGGCGTGAGTGTTTTGAAAATTTAGCCTAAATTTGATACATTTTTAGCTACATTATTTCTAGTTCAGAGTTTGTACTAACAAAGAAGAATAACTCTTGCGACAATCAAGTTATTTTGAAATTACTAAATCTACCTTTAGAAGTCTAGACATAGAATCTATATTCTATGTAGACGTATATCTAGGTCTATACAATAACCTACATTACTCATTAGATCTAAAATCTAAATCTAGTTATTAGTAGATCTAAATTTCTAGATCTAGAGTCTATTTTTACTTATATTTATTTATCTAAATTCATAACATTGAATTCTTTGTGACAACTTTGTCACATTCATCATTGTGATGAATCATTCAACATTTTGTGATTAAATTAAAAGTTAAAGGGAAACTCCGATGATTTTGAATATTTTTAAATAGATTATTAGATTTAAATCTAAATCTATAGTATACAATTATATGAATAACCTATAAGTATAACTATAAGTTAGTATAAGTATACTAGATCTATACTTAGTATAAGTATACTAGATCTATACTTAGTATAAGTATACTAGATCTATACTTAGTATAAGTATACTATAAGTTGCCTTAGTTGGGGCTGCCCAAGGCTAAGGGAAATACTGTATTCCTCATTAATCTTCAGACTCGAAGACAAGCCTTATAGTATATACAGTAATATACTTATATATATATATATATATATATATACTATAAGTATAAATCATAATTCTTCTTCTTCTTCGTTCTCATTGTTATGTTGGAGTGTTCAGATGAATAGACCAATACATGAGATGAAATGCGCAGTGGTTTCCAGATCAGGGAGCTCTCCATATAGTTTCCTTTCTAGTGGGGTGATTTGGGGCCAATGTCTTATACGGGCCTCTTGGTATAGAGAGCAGTTTTGGAGGACGTGGTATGTATTCTCTGGTGATTCTCCACATGGGCAGATTTCACTGGTTCCAATTTTGAGCTTCTGGTACATGTGTTGTCGCATTCTGTTGTGTCCGGTCCTGAGTCGAAAGATTAGACGTTGGTCTTGTCGGGATAGCTTATAGTAAGCGTCATCTTTCTTGTGATTTGGATGAGAGCTCGTCCATTTCTCATTTATTTTATTTACTATTAATTTCTTCAATTCTTCTAGATAGAGTGCAGAGTTTATTAGTGTGTTAGTTCTCCCACTCTTGGCGAGTGTGTCAGCCTTCTCATTTCCTTCTAGTTCTATATGAGCTGGGATCCATTGAATTACAGTTTTTTTGCTGTTGTTGTTGAGCTTTGTAAGTGCTGTTTTGAGGTTATTAATGTATGAGGAATCAGAGTTTTGCAGGCTTTGGAGGGTTGTTTTTGCATCGGTTAGTAAGACAATCTGACTGTGTGGGGAATTTGGATGATTTGCTAGGATGGTAGCAGCTAGTGCTAGTGCTTCCTTTTCTGCTCTGTGACTGTCAGAGAGCTCTCCAGTTGCAATAGATTTTTCTAGTTTTCCTCCATCTGGCCATTCGATAAGTATTCCAGCTCCTCCATTTGTGGTGGCTTTATTGGTTGAGCCATCTGTGAAAACTCTGATCCACTGATTGGTAGGATAATTGGTATGTAGAAAACAGTTCACTATTTTCTTGAGCTCTGTTGGTCTGTAATCAGATTTTCTTTTAATGCTTTCAATATGGTCCCTTATAGTAGGAAGAGGGCTTTCGTCCCAGGATGGAGATTCATTATAGTGTATCGAGGATTCCAGTGTAATTTTTTCAAGTTGGTGTTTCTTTTTTAGGTTTAGAGATTCCTGTATGAAATTGGTCCTTTTGAGGCGTTTTTTGGTGCCAGTTTTATGGATTTTTGTTCTGAGTGGGTGCCTCTCCATGGTTTCCAATTTAGTGAATTGGGAAAGGATTTTTATTTCTCTTCTTTCATCCAGAGAGATCAGGGCTGCGGTTTCCTCCATAGCTCTTATGGGTGTTGTTTTGATTGCTCCTGTCATTATCCTTAGACCAATATTTTGAACCTTGTCTATTTTCTTAGGTTGGTTTGGGCTGCTGAGCCCCATGCTGTGGCACCATATTCTAATACTGGTCTCACGTAACTGGTATAGGTCTTTTTCAGGATGTTGTGATTTGCTCCCCAATCTGTGCCAGCTAATTTTTTCAAGAGGGATAGTCTCTGGATGCCTTTACTCTGTGTTTTATCTATTTGGCTTTTCCAGGTTAGTCTTGGGTCATAGGTGACTCCAAGGTATGTAGGGCTGTCATTTTTTTCTAAAGCTTCCTTATCTAATGTTAATTTTATTGTTTGCTGTTTTGTTGACAGTGAGAATATGGTATATGTGGTCTTTTTTGTGTTGATGGACATGCCCCAGTCTTTGGACGAATTATTGAGTATATCGAGAGCATCTTGTAATCGAAATTTCGATGTTCCTACATATTCTTCTGTGCTAATTAAGGCAAGGTCATCTGCATACATGCTGCTTTTAACTTTTCTTGGTAGGTTTTGATTTAGATCGTTTATGAATATTAGGAAAAGTGTTGGGGATAGGACTCCTCCTTGGGGGACACCATTTTTTATACCCACTGTGTGGCTTCTTTGTCCTTGCATGCAAACTAAGGCTTTTCTATTATTTAGACATTCCTTTATCCAGTTGTACATTCTGTGGGATATGTGATGCTGGATTAGTTTGAGCAAGAGACCTTGTTCCCAGACTTTGTCAAATGCTTTTTCTAAGTCAACCCACACAATTGTTGTTGGTTTCTTTTCTTGAAAGCCATCTTCTATTTCTTGTGTGATAAAGGCGATTTGATCTTCTGTTGATCTGCCTTTTCTAAAGCCAGTCTGGGCTTCAGTGAGTAGGTTATTTGACTCAAGGATCCATGTCAGCCTTCTATTTATCATTCTTTCCATCAGTTTGCAGGAACAGTTAGTGTGGCTGATGGGGCGGTAGCTATTCAGCATGTGTCTTGGTTTGCCGTGCTTTAGTATAGGGATCATAATGGCTTTTTTCCAGATGTTTGGAATTCTGCCAGATTTCCAGCTAGCATTGAATATTTGTAGCAGTTTTCTTTTGGCTTGAGGACCCAAATGAAGAAGCATGTCATTAGATATTTTGTCTGGGCCCAGGGCTTGTTTTGGTTTGAGGACTTTTAGGGATTCATCAAGTTCCTTCATTTTAAGATTAGTGGTCATTCCCAAGGAGTAAGCTGGATAGTTTTCTTTGATTCTATCCTGGATTTCTGAGTTTACATCTTTATTTCTACTTTCACTGATTTGTATTTTTCCTACGCTTTGGAAAAACTTAATGAATTCATTTGCTGCTTCTTGGCCTTTCAGGGGTTTGTTGTCCTTTTCTATTACTATAGGAGTTGTTGTTTTCTTCCTGGTTGAGACATTTGGCTATACGCCAGAGTTTGTGGCTGTCTCTATCTACATTTAGCCGTTCTGATTTTCATGCCAACTTTTTCTCATGGCGGAAAGGTAATTTTTCCTGAAAACTGCTTTTAGATTTATGTTATTTTCTGTACAAGGGTTATTTTCTACTGTGTTTCTGGCTTCAATGGTGGCATTGTGGAGTTGTTGAAGGTGATCAGACCAGTTTGGAATATAATCTTTTCTTGCTCCTCTAGGAATAGATTCCTTAGCTGCTAGGAGGATTGCTTTGGAGAAAGCTGAGTATGACTTATTAACCTGATTTGATTTGCAGTTTATTGAAGTTGTGTATAGGTCTGTGAGCTTTGAGAATAGGTGCCAGTTGGCTTTTTTGTAGTTCCATCTGGGGATGGTGGAATTATCTGATATTTTGAAGGAGCTATCCATACTGATCGATATGGGTCTGTGGTCACTGGTGGCTAGCTGGTCTGCAACTTCTTTGGTGCACTTTTTGGATAAGTTGTCAGTTGCAAAGGCTAGATCTGGAGTGGTTGATGTTAGCCAGGCTCTTGAGAAAAATGTTGGTTTATCCTCAGGTTTGTTAAGTAGGATAAGTCTGTTCTCTGCTTGTCATTCTTCAATTTCTTCTCCCCTGGCATTTAGGTCTGGGTATCCCCAGCTCTGAGAGTGACTATTCATATCTCCTAAGATAAGACAGTCTTCTTGGTCAGGTATTTGTATGTGATCAATCTCTATTTCCTTGTCTGGTGGGAAGTAGCAGTTAAATAGATTAATATTTCCATCTGGAAGAATTAGCTTAGTTTCCATTATTTCTGATTCTGAGGAGTTGGGCTTAGTTATGTCTGTGGTAGGGATGTCATTTTTAATGAGGGTGAGGATTCCTCCTTTGGGTCTGATTTCTCTATCTTTTCTAATGGAGAAACGAAGATTACTGTTCAAATGAGTTTCTTGGATGCAAGCTACATCTATTTCTTTCTCATGCAGAAATATTTTTAGAGCTTCTTTTTTCTTTTGGATGCCCTCTGCGTTCCATTGTAGGATTTTTAAACTTTTGGTCTTGGAGTGTTGGCCAGTAGTATTTACTTTCTTGTCCCTGCTCCTGGCTCCACAGGCAGAGATAGAAGAACCACCAGCTCGCTTGTGTGGGCTCCTTCGAGGCGGAGAGCCCGGCCCCCTACCTGCGTGGCGGGATTCCACAGGCAAGACGCCACATCTATTAGAATCGTTACTGAACTCCAACATAGATGAGGTTGCGTGTCAATGTGTTTTGTGCCTTATGCTTTATATCTATTTATATATATAACTGTACCATAGTTCTGGGCTAGGCCATCACTAAGCCTAACAGCTACTGTAAGATTGAAGCCATACAATCGGTTTAATTTAGTTTCCCTTTCAGTATTGTTGAGGCAAGTGACGTATTACATGCCTAACCTAAAAACAAAATCTCAAAGAACCCTGGGTTTTTATTGAGATGTCAAGAATTTACTGTCTAATTTATTAAATATAAATGTTTCTAAGCATTTAAATACGAAATGGTAATTTAAAATGTTCACTATTACCACTTTTTACAAAGAATTTAAATATGTCAATAACTCAAATTTGAAAAACCATCGGAGCTTCCCTTTAAAAAAAAATGATTAGGTGACCGTGATTAGAGTTTAGTGACTGATTTAGACGAATTTAGTCATATATAAATAAATGATAAATGATATTAATTAGTAGAGTCAAGTCATTAGACTTAGACTCGTTAGTGATTATAATATATAATTATATAATAATATATTATAGATCTAAGCCAATATAATCATTATTTATATTTATATAGGCTATAAAGATACTTATAGATCTACTTAAGTTACTTCTGCTTTAGCGAACTTAGACTTAGTCAAGTGACAAGTCTCATCTTTTTTGAAGTAACGTCTGTAATACTGTATTTTATAATAACTATAACTTCCCATCGCTTTTGCTGCCTCTTCTTCCTTTTCCTAGTACTCTTCCCTAAAGGAAGGTCTTTAAGAGCCTTGAGGACATTCCTCCTTGTGATGTGGCCATAGAGTTTAAGTTTGTGTTTTTTGACAGTGGTTAGCAGATCATCCATTGCTAAGATCCTCTTGTCGAGATCTGCAGTCAGCGTCCAAATTCTCAAGCATATAAAAATGAGACAGTGGCCAGTGAGTGCATCAGTCTGATTTTAGATTTCACAGCACCTTAAATAATAAAAAGTATAAATAAAATATTGTTTGGTTTAAAAATAATCCTAGACAATGTTTTAAAATTCTTTTCATTAAAGAAACCTTTGTTTATTGATACCTATAGAGAGAAAAAAATCTGGCCACATGACAGGATGCTTTGCCCCCTTGGACCTGCATGCTCATAATTTTTCTATATTAATTTCTAAATGTGTTTCATATTTGGCACACTGTGATCGTAGTGACTTTTTTAGTTTCGTGATTTTTTTGGCTAAGAGCTGTTAGATTATTGTTATTTAGATGAACATTGTATTTAATCACTATAGTTGGTAACTCGACATTCATGTATTTCATGTAGGAAGTTTTGAGCAAGTCGAAGTAAAGTGTCATAACTTAACAAACAGTCAGAATGAATAGAAGAAATCGATTTTCCAATCCTTCGGAAGAATGTTCTCCACGTACTAGAAGAAATTCCAGAGCAGGTCAGAGCTTAAAGACAGCCACAAAGAGATTGCCAGCGAGAGCCTGCAGAAGGTCAACTAACAGAGAAAAAACAACTTCTGTAGATGAAACTGAGATTATCGATTGTGATAATTCTGTCAGCAGCTTAGACAGCAGCGTCTACATTTGTTCAAATGATCAACCTGTCACAGTGCCAGAGGATGGAGACACACCGTTTAGAATCGGCATTCTGCCACCTATTGAAGATCAACAGTGCTCAACAGACATTTTAACAAAGTCACACAGTAAAGATATTTCTAAGGAGCCGAAAAAGACAGCACGGCGTGGCCTGGCTAAAAAACATTTAGATTCATCTTCCAATATTGATCAAAGTATTTCCCACAATGCATCTGTATATTCACAATGTGTTGCAAAAAACTTTAAGATGTCTCTTCAGAGTTTTGATTTGTCAAAAGAGGCTGTGAATCTTGAGTCTGTTCCTTCAAGTAGAACTACTGAAACAGAAAGTATGTATTCCTTTTTTTTTTCTTTCTTACAAGCACAAACTATATCAACTATCTATGTAAATGTGTCCACTATCAATAAAACTAAATATGTCCACTATCAGTAAAACTAAATATGTCCACTATCAGTAAAACTAAATATGTCCATTGTCCACTGTCTTTGAAACTAAATATGTTAGTGAAACTGTCCACTATAAGTTGAACTGTCTCCACAATCAGTAAAACAAAATATGTCCACTATCATTTCCCATGATGCCAATGTGTCCAGGGATCCACTGTAGTGTGGTATTGATATTTAATTTTGAGATCATCTAATGGATTATCACAATTAGTGTTGTCCATTCTCTTGGGCTGTTTGAGGTGCTGCTGTTAAGTGCTTGCAGAGTGGATTGGGAGTCTGTAAAGACAACAATATCTGATGGCGCCCACCCTTATGAAACCGTAAACCATATCCTCTTTGAATGCCCCTTCCTAACCCTCCTTAGGCAGACCCTACTTCCACTACAGTCCAACATAACCAACACCCTGTACGGCAGTGCTGAACAACTGAAGAAAACAGCACACTTTTTTTGCCTTGACACAGTCTGCAAAAGAGCTCACAGCTCAGCAGCAATAAAGCTTGCTAGAAGAAGAAGAAGAAGTATGTCCACTATCAGTGAAATTCTATCCACTATCAGTGAAACTGTCTCCACTATCAGTGAAACTAAATATCTCCACTATCAGTGAAACTAAATATGTCCACTATCAGTGAAGCTTAATATGTCCACTATCTGTGAAACTAAATGTGTCAAGTACATGTCAACTGTGAAAGTCTGTCCACTATCAGTGTAACTGTTTCCACTTTTAAGTGAACTTAAGTTTATTAAAAATATAAACAAAAAAAATATTCATAGTATTCAAACATGTTTAATGAAATATTAATGTATGACATAGATAGATCAACAACCAAAGGAAAGGTAAAAAAGAAACCTGCTAGAGAATCCTCAGAGTCATCGGATGTCAGGTAAGAGACTTGTTTTTGAAATAGAAAACTTTATATTTTTAATATCAAGAGTGAAGAAAACTTAGCAATCAGGGAATATATATATATACTAGTCGACCCACTATGTAACATACGCCGCTATTTTGTAGGGCCAGCCTTAGGCCACTGCAACCTATGGGACCGCAGTGTGCCCCAGCATTTTCTTAGGACCTGTACTAATTCTAGGTGAAAATTATTAAATTAAACCATTTTATAACTTATAACAGATTTCCCGTGGCCTCCTGATTCACCAGGAGCTCCTGGAAATCTCCGGAAATTATAAAAGTCTTTTGAAAACTCATACAAATCTCCTGAAATATATAGACAAAAATTGTCATTATCGGGTGTCATTCAATATGGAAAATGCCAATCCTAAGCACATTTAAAAAAATGGCATTTTGCAATACCTGTAATTGTGGAATCTGGTAAAAGAAGCTTCTCGCGCCTCAAACTAATGAAGGTCAACAATTCTCATAGATTGGAACATTTGGTAATTCTTGCTATTGAGCTTGATATATGTAGGAAATAGAATTTTTATGATATACTACATGACTTTGCTAAATGCAAGGTTCGTAAAGTAATTCTGTACATAGTAAAGAATGAATAAAATGCATAGACAAATTTATTTTCTAATACAAACTCTTAATTTTTCACTTATTATCCATATCCCTACCCAAATTTGGCCGCGCGAAATCCGTTTTGCATAGTGCCCCACAATGGTTAAGTCCGGCCCTGCTATTTAGGGATGGGTGAATACAGAGTAGATTACTTGTTCTCCTCCCCCTCTTTTTTTTTGCCTCTAAAGTTACGTGGGGTAGAAATAAATAAAAGAGTGATCTTTCCATGACTTCTTGGTCACAATGGTTTAGTCCGGCCCTGCTATTTAGTGACGGTTGAATACTACTTGTTCTCCCCTGCCCCTCTTTCTTTTTTTCTGTGGGGTAAATCTAGCCCAAATTGGTGTGCAAACTGTTTAGCCATGAATAGAATTATATATAGGCCTATAGATTGCTAAGACTCTCTGTCAGGCTCTGTGCAAACACTGCACAATATGACACAACCAACTCAAGAACTTGACAACTCTGGCTCCAAATAATGTTTAAATGTAATTCTTTATTGTCTAATTAATATTAGTATTGTACTCTCTGTCTTGTACTGGACACTACTTTTCTGGTGTGGTCAAAAGGTTAAGTACACTTGGCTTGGCTTGGCTACCTATGAAGAGGGCTTGAGGTTGGACACCTGACTCTCAGAGTTGTGCTTTCTGAGCGCCTACTGGCAGCACAGAAAAACTTTTCAGATACCACCTCCCCCGCTGGTCCACAAATGAGATTGGACCACCTAAGTGCTCTGAGCAATGCTATAAGCATGAAAGTAGTGCTAAATAAAAGCTATCTAGCTATTGAAATGATCTACCCTAACTCTCTGGAAATTCCTATGCTTTTTTTTTAGCCATTCTAGTTAGTTCAGAAACAAAAAGGTAGACTATCTAGTTAGAGTTAACTATTTTGAGCTAGTCATGATGTCTTACTAGTTAAAACTTTCACTGTAAACAAAATGTCATAGGTCACGCCACCTGCTGTATTGGTTATGAAAAGTCAGCTCTCTTAAAAATTAGAAGGAATAGATAATTTAATCATTTTAATAAAAGTGAAATCTTTGTTAAACTTCCTGCTGTAGGGGATGATTGTGATCAGTTTTTGAACTCTGGACCATTAAGGTGGCAGAAAGTGTATGCCACTCTAGTTTCACCTGAGTTTTGTTTTTTTGTTGAATATTTGTTGTAGGCTTATTTTTAAAGGCACATTCCTTGTTCCATATGCTAGGACAAATTGGTACAAATGCTCCTTTTTCCCTAGTGCTATTTGAGCATTGAATGGGTTGCCTGAGCCAGCCAGGAAAACCAATGACTTGGCAGAATTTAGGTCTTTGGTTAATATGCATGACTAAATTCATGACGCGTAGAGCGTAATCATCTTGTTTGAAGTAATGTCTGTGTTTTATAAGATAAGATGTAAGATGAAAAGTTACTGATTATTGTAAACATTTAAAAGTATTCAAAACTGTTCTGAAATCATTTCAGTGAAGACTCTGAAAGAAGCACTGCTAATGATTGCCCAGAAACAAGCTTAAATGTCAGGTCACCAACTCCTCCGCCAAGTGCTAAAAAAAAACAGAAAACCAAACGAATCAATAAGAAACTTTCCAAAGCTCTAGAGTAAGTTGGATGTCTGATCTTCTCAATGGTAGCGAAAAAACTTTGTTTCATATACTTGAGTTAACTTTGTTGACTTGTGTTTTGCTGGATGGTTTTAAAAGCCCTCTTTCATAATGTTTATGTTTAGCGCACTAAGCCAGGTGAAGGGTGTCCTGAATAAAACACCTAAAAGCAAAAGCCGTAGGAAGAAGATAAGCTTGGAAGGTGATGTAGTGTTACTGTATGAAGAAATGATGGAAGACATATTGGTCAAAGTTCGCTACTTGTCTGCTGTACACAAGTTCAGGATGAATATGGTGAGCCATACTCTTTTGTAATATGTATTAGCTTATAGACTTAAAAAAAAAGGTTGTTTTATGTGACATTTTTATGCACTGGGGTCTTAGTGTTTTATGTGACATTTATGTGCAATTTGTTCTTGCTGTTTTATGTGACATTTATGTGCATGGGGGGTCTTAGTGTTTTATGTGACATATATGTGCACTGGGGGTCTAAGAGCTTTATTGCTTGAACAGGGATCCAAGGTCCAGATTTCATAAAATTCCATAGTCAACCCAGCTTTAATGGCAAATTTATATGTTTTTGGATCAGGGGACTTATTAAGATGTCTGCATAACACAGAGATGCATCAAGGGACTCTAAATCCGAAAATTAAAGTGTCTGTTAATAAAAGCTGATTATTTAAAATAAAATTGTTGGGAGAATTTTAAAATGAAAAATGCAAACTTGCCTAATTTCTGGGTTATTTACCTACAAATTCAGTGTTTCTAAAATTTTTACAACTCATGCGCCACTCTCTCTCTCTCTCTCCACCCCCCCCCCCCCACCCCCCATGAAAAAACTGTTTTATTTTTTTATCGTAAAAAGTTGACAGTAAGTATTTTGTATTTTAAAAAAAAAATCTTCACATATTATATGCGTGGGAAGCGTGGTCGAGAGGCCAAGTGCACTTGAACTTGGCTTGGCTACCTAGAAAAGGGCTCGAGGTTCAACACCTGACTCAGGCAGAGTTGTGTTTACTGAGCTCCTAAAGGCAGCACGGAAAACCAACTCCTAGATACCCCCTCCCCCCACTGGTCCACAAATGAGATTGGACCAAAGCGCCCTGAGCATGCTATAAGCATGAAAGTAGCGCTATATAAAAGCTATAAATATATAAAAGCTATAAATATATGCTAAGCCAGAATTTCTCTAGGCAACATTTTCTAGAGTGTACTATGAACCTCTTGTCATGGCCAGGAAAGATAAGTTGGTAGAATGAAATGATTTATATTTGTTTTCTCCGCTCGTCAGACTGAAACTTTCAAATCACTCATCACCAAAGTGAGTCAAGAAATCAAAGAAGATGAACACAATATAACTCTGTATCTTAATGACCAAAAACTGAAGCCTTCTGATAGTGTGAGGTCTGTTGGACTGACTGTGGCAGATATTATAGGTAAGTGTGTAATTTTCAAAGTTCTGACTGTGGCAGTTATTACCATTAGGTCTATAAATCTGAGGCTGTGGTACTTTCTGGCAGATTTTATTCTGAGGGCTATAATTCCAGGTTTTGTGGTATTAACTTTTTTTGCTACTTTGTTTTTATATTTTAACTCAAATAAATGATTTTTAAATATTCCTTTCTTATCATTCTAGCCAATTCTTTGTGGATGCATCAAATCTTTTTCTCTCAATGTCTCAGTCATGTAAAAAAAACATAAACAAATTAGTGAGTGAAAAATAATGAATTTAAACACTACAATTTGAAAGTCTCGACCTACTTAAATAAGATCCACTATCATAGACCCCCATTTACATCTCATAGATACCCATTTCATTTTATCACTGTCATTTGGAAGTCGTCGTAGACCCCAAGGGGTCTATAAAGACCACTTTGGGAATCACTGCACTACATGAAAACCCATTATATTCTGGTTATTTTGATTCTAAATATCAATTAAGTGTGCTAATTTGATGCTAATTTAAGGCAATTTTGGTTTGTATGGTTTATAATCATTACAAGGTTTCTATGCTTTCTAACTAGATTTAGCTTTCTCAGTTCTATTTGCATTACATTTTGAATTATTCACAAAAGAAAAAATTGACATCCTAGTCTATGTTGTAAAATTGTTAACACACAAATCTAATAATTAGACATAGATCAAGGAGAAGTGCAGTATTTAATGTGGCTATGCAGACCTAGTTGAGACATCCATTTTTGTCACATCTAATGCAGACAATTAGAGTTTTCAAATGAATCTCTTTTGTCATGTGCCTGTCTGTGGCAGTTAGTTTTTCTTGTGCTCTGAGTTCTCCAGCTGTCTTTTAGAAGCCATTAGCTGCTTAGTGTTTTCCTGTATAGTTATGATGTAAGAAAAACTTAGAGAAGAGTTTGAACACTACCTAATAATAATAATAAGGCTTGTCATCATGTCCGAAGATCAATGAGGAATGCAATATTTCACATGGCTATGCAATCCTAGCTGTGACCTACATATTTTGCACCTCCAGGGCAAGCATAACTATTGTCCGCCGGTGGTCGATTTAAAATCCTCATGAACAAACAACTCTATATATAACGGGGAGGAATGTGTGTATAATCAAGTTTTACTTGTATGTGTCAGTTGGAATGTCTGAGTGAATGAGGTGTATAAGCTTGTGCAAGGACAGTGATCAGTGTTCGATGTGATGAACAAGTTTGTGTTTGTCTTCTTTAACCCAGTTATTGAGACTTTGTTTTTTTTCCAATGCACAGCTGAAGCTGAGGGACCCCTAGATGAGTGGCGAGAAACTAGTGTAGTTTAAAATGAGGTTATTAATTAGAGAGTTGTAACAATGTATATCTATAATGAAGAACTCATTATGCATAGTATTTTGTTTTTTCTATTGAGTTGTCCTCGAAGGTTAAAATATTTGACTGACTTAACTGGCTTTTATTTTGTGTTGTTATGGCACCCTTAGGAATTTAGCTGGAAAAGTTACTTGTTTCATAAAAAGGAAAGTTTTGGCTTAAAGACAATGATGCGACGAATTAAAATTAAGACAAGGATTTTAGGATTAATAGTAAAATGTAAACAATACTTTTGATGACTTTAGAGTTTTATGGATGTAGAGATTTAGCTTGATGACATTTGATGGTTCCCTCTGTCACTAAAAAATTCTAATTTGACAATCGCTATCAGCGTTGATGTAGTAACCTAATGAAACACTACAAGAAGACATGTCTTGATCCTAGGTTTTATTGAACAAGAATGACAAAACAGTTCACGATAACACAGTACACACACACAAGCGGACCTGGTCACCAAGCCATTCTGACACACAAGAACAGATCAGTTCACAACACACAAGAACATAAACACACAACAGTTGACTAACTTCTATTGCTGGCCTTTCAACTGTGTTATTTGATTTCATTATTTGAGATTAACTCGTTTGGCTTATCTGCATAAGACTCAGCGTGGAAGGGCCTAACATTATTCATTTCTTTTTCAGAATGTCACTGCTTAAAGTGTGACCAGGATGAGATGGACAGCTCTGATGTCATCAACTTGGTGATTCGCATGAGTAACAAATCCAAAACCACAATACAGGCAAACATGGTAAGTTTTTATTTATATTTAAACACAGTGCAGACAAACAGGGTAAGTTTTGATTTAGATCTGAGCCGCAATACACGCAAACAGGTTAAGTTTTGATTTAGATCTGAACCACAATGCAGGCAAACAGGGTAAGTTTTGATTTTAGATCTGAAATCTTTGATCACACAATCTTATCAGATGTACCATACATTTTCATAACAATGTTTAATGTTTTAGGTTAGATAGCAAAGTTTTTTCATTAGTTTTAGTAGAACTATGTAAATATTTGTAAAATGAAAGTTGGTAAGACTTGTGTCACATGTTCGTTTTGATACTTTTCAAGACAAGTATAGAGGAAGTTCTGTAGAAGTCAAGTCAAAATCTTAAACAGGTAAAAATATATATAAACAAAAACAAAAGACTGACAAGCTTAACAAAAAGAAAAAACTGACCAGAAATATCACAATGGTCTATTTGAGATACTTTAAAAGGGAAAAGAGTGCATGTCTAAAGGCAGTCAGTTTATTCACTTAGGTCTGTCAGTTCATTCATTTAGGTCTGTCAGTTCATTCACTTAGGTCTGTCAGTTCATTCACTTAGGTCTGTCAGTTTATTCATTTAGGTCTGTCAGTTTATTCACTTAGGTCTGTCAGTTCATTCACTTAGGTCTGTCAGTTCATTCACTTAGGTCAGTCTTTCAATTCTCCTGTTACTTTCTTAATCTGGTGATCATTCAGTCTGTATTTGTAATTCTTTCTTTCTCACTTGTTTCATTTCTTTGGATTGACTGTTTACATTCTTAGAGTTTAAACGACCTTGACATTGTTGTGATCCAAAGGAATGCAGGGCTGTAGATTTGCCTACAACTTAGTTGCAGGAAATGTCAAAGAGAATTTATGCTTGAAACTTCAACACCTCATGGACCCCCAAACTTTCTTCCGCAAGCCATAGATTATTTTATTTTTAGAGACTTTTGACTTGACTTCTACAGAACCTTCTCTAGACTTATCTCAAATAGTATCAAAACTAACTTATGCCACAAGTCAGTTGTGTAGCAAAGGATTTGGAGGCCTGGGGGGCTTGACCTCTTTAGGGGCCCCTCCATTTTGAGATTCGACATCTTCACATGAGCTAATGTACTTAATAAATATATAATATAGATGTGTGGTATATATGCATGCAACATGGTCACTAATTTACATAACAACATAAATAGCAAGATAACATGGCATTGGTTTAATATATAATGTAAAAATAAAATAAATTCAGACACTCCTTTGGGGGGCCCTTCCTATTAGGGGCCCAGGGTAGCTTTCAAATGTGCACCCTCCCCCTCCCCCATCCTAGCTCTGCCCCTGACACAAGTTTGACCAATGTTTTGGAGACTTAACTCATACAATTCACATTTGTATTTTCTTTTTCTTTTCCAGCGCCGGCCACTGCAAGATGTCATCAACAAATTTGCTGAAATGAAAGGGCTTGATCATTCTTCACTTGTATTCTCTTTTGATGGGGAAGAGATTGATCCTATGGAAACTCCTTTTGGTCTGGACATGGAGTCTGATGATTGCATTGACGTCTCCTAGCAACTGTCAAGACTTATCCTGGTATAAATGCTTGTATATACTCATTTTCAAAATTAGTATTTACCGTACCATTTTTTTGTCATTGGATGTCCATTACTGGGCCACCAAGATTCTCATTTGTGACAATTTATATTTATTTCATGTTGCATACCTTTTTTAAAATTGATTTATTAAACTGTATATCTACCTTGTCAGTCACTCTATCAGATTGTTGTCCTTTTTTTTTTTTTTTTTGTTTGTTATGTTGATCTTGTTTTTCTTATAATAAGCATGTTCACTTCTTCTATTGATTTGCTGAGATAAAGATAAAGCCATACTGGTTTGTTATAAACTAGTTTGACTGAAGATAAAGGTAAAAAGTTTGGAATGCTAATTCTGTTATTTTCATTAAACTTAAAGTAAATGTTATTTAACCTTGGTTAGGCTGATAATAGAATGTGTATCCTCTGTTTGTGACCCCTCAACTCAAGAAAACATTTAAAAAAAACTAGAACAAATAAAAATAGAGCAGTGAGATTTATAACAGACGAATATTCACATTTTACTAGAGTAACACCTTTAGTAAAGTCACTAAATTTAGAAAGCTTTCAGGACAGAAGACTCCTAAGTGAAGTAGCAATTATACTTAAAACACTGAACCATACCTTCAAATACAAAAACAAAACCTTATAAAATACTCAGAAAGACAAAAAGATAAAGGCACATTCATCGTTCCATATGCTAGGACAAATTTGTACAAATGCTCCTTCTTCCCTAGTGCTATTAGAGCATAGAATGGGTTGCCTGAGTCAGCCAGGAAAATCAATGACTTTGCAGAATTTAATTCATTGATTAACATGCATGACTTAGATTGACTTAGGGAAACGCGTAGGATGTAATCATCTTCATTTTTAAAGTAACGTCTGTATTTTATAAGATAATCAGGCCAAATTGTTTTATGGGTATTAGTTTACGTGACAAGAAATGCTAAATCAGGTTTCTTTTACATGTTAAGAATATGCAGAAAAAAATGCAGATTACAAATATGTAATTTGATTTCCTCGGAGATAAATAGTTTTTAAAATATATATTTTTAAGTTTTATTTCTTATTACCATATATTGTCATTGGAAATACACCATTTTGGTTTTGAGGCTTAATACTAGACTATCTCCCTTGAATTACTTGCCAACTTTTTTCTGTCGCTGTTTTGTCTTTCTTTCTAGCAGCTATTAGATCTAATATTAAAATTCATTTAAAATGATAGCATAAGAACAAAAAACTCTCTTTAAAAAAAAAGAAGAAAGAACTTCATCAATTTATTATTAACATTTTTTTTAGACTTTCATTTCAGTAAATACACTTAAAAATTTATAAGTTGACAGCATAAGAAAAAAAATCTCTTTAAAAAAAGTTATTGAAAGTTAAATATAGATAAGGGATATAAATATGCTTAAAAACAACATGGTGGTCAGTAAAGGTACCTGGGCATCTAAACATTTACCGTTTTCTGTCTTGCTTCAACCTAAACACAGTGGAGAAAAAAAAACCCTGTAAGGTTTAATTCTAATTGCAAGAACCAATCTAAAATGTTAATAAAAGCAGTTGCTTGTTCGTGAGGTAGTCTATCGTGAAAAGCCACACATTTAACACTAGTCTCGCCCAACCTTGACCTATGCATGTAAGACATGGAAGTCGTCTGCTAAAAGTTTATTATATGAATTGCGTTTATTAACTTTTCTATTGCGTATTCACCATATTCATGTGCAGACTTGTGTGGCAATTTGAAAAGTATGGCGAAACATGGGGGATGATATTCAATAAGGTCAACTACATTGCTACACATTTGTAAATACGCTAACGTTTGTTGGATTCTTGTGGGAGTCTTTGTAAGAGCACAATAAATGTCACATCTTCAGCATCAAGTCCACTTCTTTATTTAGACTTGATAACTAACAGGCTGGAAAACCCTGCTTCTCAAAAATATACGCCTACTGTTAGAAATGGATAAAGAAGGCGAAACACAATCTCAAAAATGGGATATGACTGCAAAAACGTGAACCAGAGTCGTGTAACTGACTTTGAAAAACAATCCCTTTTAGCTGCATCGCTTTTGATAAACTCAATAAACTCTTTCTGTCTCCGGAACATCTTCGACTTTGACCTCTTAGAAAGTGTAAACATGATGTCTTCTAGATATGAAAGTTTGGTGAAATTTCACGCGCACGAAGTGCAAATATTCTTTGGCATAAATTGCCTTTGTAGTCAAACTGTCAGATTCACTGCCCTTTTTTTCCTTAAGGGAAGCAGATAAAGTTGGCAAGATATACGTTTTATTTTCATCCAGTTTTGTTTCCCAAAGTTGAAGTTTTATTTTGGACGAACGGGTCTTTTCAGACGAATCGAGGCACAATGTATTTGATCCTTCCACTGAAAAATTGTATTATTCAAGGTGACAAAGATGTCTACCAGGTCGGCTATTTTCTGTGTTTTTCTTTCTAAAGAAAATTCTTCAAGAAGATAAAAAAAAAAAAAAAAAAACATTTTTTAGAACCTAGCCTCTTGACAACCACGTCACATCAGTGGGAAATAGCAGAACACATTGAAGCTATCAGGTAACTAAGAAGTAATTATCAATGAAAAAAAGACGTCTACCCTCAAACAGTGACAGACTCATTAACTTTAATTGCCATCCTTATCCTCTAGAAGAATATCCTTCTTAAAAATGTCACCCCTATTTTTTTAGGTCGACAAATCTTGCGTGGTGCCCCAACGGTCCAACAGAATAAGGTAAAGGTAAAAGGTAAAATATTTTCTATGTCTGTCAAAAAAAAAAGGGGGGAGGTAGAAGTATCTGCCTTCAAAAGTTTAACCAAATCTAATTCTTGTATGGTACTCAAAGAGAAATCTCATTCAATGTGCAGACTTGGCATCCCTCTACCACACAGTTTTCATAGTTTGAATATTTAGTGCATTAATACCTTTGCTTTTGAGCTGACCAATGGAAATAGGACACGTATATATATTATAATTATGCCCGTTGTGTGCATGAGTCACATTCAGTTGATAGAGCCTGCAGCTCTGTAGCCCTTGTCACTGGTTCAAACCTATAGTGATTGTTTCCCCTGGATGATAGCTTCTCTCGAGAGGGAGTTAGGTATGAAGCAGGAAGATTTAATTAGCAAGTGATTCGATCATGTGAGAAAAAAACTGTCATAATTAAGATTGATTGATAAGGCGCCAAGGTAGTGGAGGTAGTGAGGGCCCAAGCTATAAAATGAAGACTAGCGCCCCTCCCCGGCGCTCACATCTGAATATTCGTTTCACAACATAAGGTGACAACTTTTTAATGCAATTCTGTCTTGTGCTGGAATATTTTGTTATTCTTTAAACCCATTCACTAGAAGTAATTTGATCGATAAGTTATTGGATAATAACATTTGAGATTTAATATAGTGGGCGATTTTTACACATTGGGTTGCGTTGTACTAATTATAGATTAGTCAGTTTACAATTTAGTGGTATTTTGCGTTCATATAGGCCTACTATGATTTTACTTGCTTGAATAAATAAATAATTTATTCTGGTGGTTTAAACTACACTGAAGATACGCGGAGCAAAGAAACATAATTATTTATTTAAATTTTAAAATGTGAAATTTTATAGTTTTGAATTTCATTCGTCTAAATTTGGCATATAAAATCTCTATGCAGCGAGATATTGTTAAAATCATATCTCAACAGTGACTTCAATTTAGTGTCCTTGACATTTGTTTTTTTTTTAATCTCAAATAAGAAAGATTACCTTTTCTTTCTTTCTTTTTTTACTATTAACTCAATCTTTCTTCATAGTCAAAAGGTTGGTGACTTTGGATAGAAGACAAGTAAAAAACCTGAAGTAAAAATTTATTTTTTTTCAAGCTAAAATTTTGAACAAATCGCAAATAAAACGAATGTCGTGGGTTCGACCCACAGAAAGGCCAATTTAGTTCTCTCTTATTTTCAATAAAAAAATATGAATGTTTAGATTACTAAACATATTAAAACATATTTTTATATAACTTGCTCAATCCGGGCGAGTAAATATTGTATTTTTTAATGTATAAAAGAAACAATACAAATTGAAAAAATATGAATGTGTGATAAGCTACAAATTTAAAGGGGAGAGCTGTTTATATGTTTTCATTATGATTTCGACATATTTTTCTAGATGAGGGTTTCAAGTTTTATCTGTTTGGTTCTTTTTGTATATGCTGCCTGGGCTCGTCCACACGTGGTCAAGCGAGAGGCAGGTGAGTGACTTAAAACTCTTTTTACAGATAGTTTGCATGTGTCCTATTGCAGACGTAGTCCTACTTTTCTTAATTCAGATTAATCCAGCTTAAATACTCCACGTATTCAGGTCAGTTGTTTGACTTTAAACAATGTATTCAACGGTCAATTGAAAAATTAGAAAATATAATACACTATAGCCCCTATTCACTGCGTTCTCTTGAGTTTTTCTTATGTTTTAATCCCAGCACCACCCAGCAAGATGAGAAGATGAGTACTACAGCGTCATGCGATATAGCCTACTCAGTGGCTTACCGAGGAAGCTCCCTTCCTTCTCTCAATAGTGTACGCAATTCATATTTGCTAGTAAGCCAAGCGAAAAGTACAAATAAAACGAAGTTAAAGAACGTAGCGAAATATATCTATATATATAACGTAGCTAAATATATATATATATGTTGGTGATCTGATATCCATATTGGCGCTCCTTAGGCTCGGAATCTGGGACGGCTGCATTCCCTCGTTACGCCACTGGATTGCGTTTCATATGCTCACTAGGTTAAAGTTTTAAGCTTCGTCGATTTTTTTTTCTGCCAAAAGAGCGCATCTCAATATTAAAAAGTCAAATTAAAAATGTGATGGGAATCACGGGATGTATTATCGTAAAATCGTCCTCGAATTCAGCAAGACGTCTTGCTAGTTTGCGCTAATGACGTCATCAGAACGATTTGGCTCCACTGGGCGGGCACTGGGTACAAATCAGCCTGTTCTGACATAAGAAATAAGAAGATATTTTAGATTTTTTAGAATCGCATTAGCCAAGGCATCTTCCTCTTATCTTATGAATACAGACATTTACTTCAAAAAAGATGATAATGTGTTTCTAGGTCAATCTAGTCATTCATGTTCCATATGCTAGGACAAATTTGTACAAATACTCCTTCTTCCCTAGTGCTATTAGAGCATGGAATGGGTTGCCTGAGCTAGCCAGAAAAACCAGTGACTTGGCATAATTTAAGTCATTGGTTAATATGCATGACTAAATGCATGACGTAATCATCTTCTTTTTTGAAGTAACGTCTGTATTATATAAGATAAGATAAGATGTTAACCAATGACTTAAGTTCTGCCAAGTCATTGGGTTTCCTGGCTGACTCAGGCAACCATTCCTTGGTCTAATTGCACTAGGGAAGAATATTTGTACACATTTGTCATAGCATATGGAACAAGGAATGTGCCTTTAAGTTTTTCTGAGTCCTCTTAAAATAGTTTTCTGAACCGATCTTGTCGCAGAAGCTTTCCCCCGAAAACAGTATGAAATAGGCCTACCCCAGATAGAAGATAAAATGACGTCACTTAATTTTTTTAAACATTAATGATGTCTTTTTTACTTTTACAAATACTATGCAAGTGCAAACGATTTTTTTATACGTAAAAATGTAAAAAATAAAAAAAAAAGTTCCCCCCTTCCTTGCCAGTAGCCCACGTCGCTTCTCCATTCTGGCTTATTTAAAAAAAATGCTACGTAGGCGTATATATAATTGTAACATAATATATAATCTTCATTTTTGAAGGCCTATCTTTGTCATGTCCCCTAGATTTTGAATATATAGTTCTCTAGAAAAATGAGCATTCGTTTACAAATTAATCTTAAATTAGCCTCCAGTTAACGTGCACGACAAGATTAACACTTGGATGGATATGCGTAGGACGTAATTATGTTCTGTTAAGAGAGGAACGTCTGTAACTTATAAGATAAGATGCTCGGCCAAATTAAGTGAGCCTTACTTTTTAAAATATCTTTTCCATATCTAAAACGTTTCTTATTGTTGTAAGATCTGGCTTGTAAATGTATAATCAACTTATAAGGATAAAATCTGTTCAATTGGGAAGTTCGTCTGCTCATAAAAGCTTGCAGAGTCATCCCCCCCCCCCCCCCAGGGGGAGTTAATTCTCAATGACAGCTCATGAAAACTTTGAATCCTTACGAGGCTTACACCAAACATCAGACGAGATGTGGCTGATTTTTATGTGTGTACATTGCTGAGACGGGTGATGGAGGGTCGAAGCCCAGGGCTAAATTGTTATAGCAATGTAAAATTAGTGAAAGGTTCATTTGTTAAGGTGATGAGGTTTTTTTTTTTTAGAATGTATAGTTGTGTGTATGTGTGTGTGACATCGTGAAAGTGGGGGGAAGGGGGTGGAAATGCCGTATTTAAAACGAGGCTGACAATCATACTTCATGACGTCAAAACAAACGCCAGAACCCAGCGTTGTTTAATATTTGATATTTTTTTACATCGGTACATTCCTTTGAGGTTTAGTTCGCCTGCCTGTTTAATATTGTTACGAATCTCCAACTATCCAGGCTCTCTGCAAACTGCACCACACGACACAACGAACTTACAGAACCTCACAACTCAGGGCTTCAAAGTAACAGTAACAGTTTAATTTCAAATACATCACAAATACTGTACAGTTGGCGACAACATATTATACTGAATGTTCAAAAACCTAGCCTCTTCCGGACTGACTTCACACACCGTGCTGATTCCGACTTCCCCTCGTACTGGTCACATTGCGAGGTAACGTGAAGTCTTGACTCTAACACGCCAGCTCTTATAATAGAGTCCCTACAGGCCTTGCAGAACCGGATGGAACGCCGCTTGACCACTCAGGTTCATTACATTCGCCGTGACTTTACGACACAGGCCCTTGCCGAACTGGCATGTACTGTCACTCGTCACGGTTGACCGCTCGTCTAGAGCTGACCTGGGGCGATTGGCATAATCTAAAAAAAACACATAGCATCTGTCTCACCACCAGGTTTATAACAATATGGTTCAACTGAGGGATTTAAAACATAATTCAAGTTATGCAAATATTTATAGGCTAATAAAAATATGCTGCAAATAAATAAATAAACCGCGAATTTAAGAGGAACAAAAGTGGGCATTGTTAGCATCCACACAGCCCTGATGCCCAGCCCACATAGGCGTTGGGCAGATCACGCCTGTTTAATAGGACAACCCGGCATCCCTAAAATTCTCCTCTATGACCAGCCAACGGTTGGAAAGCCAACCCAAGGGGATTAAAGAGACACTCTTGAGACACCCTCAAAGCTTCCCTGAGAACCCTCAACGTGGAACCTGCTCCCTGGGAGACGGAAGCAAATGATAGAGCATCATGAAACCACGCTGTGAAAACTGGCGCGAATATGGGCAGGTCACGACTGCTTAATGGACAACGTCCGCACGCATCTCAAAAGTCGAGAGCACAGATTGTCTTTTTATCAGGAACCGCCAGGTTTCTAATGTCCATGTAGTGCAGAATCTTGGAGTTTTCTTCGACTCAACACTATCTTTCGTCCCACACATAAGTCAGCTCTGCAATGCTCCTTATCTGCAGCTGCGCAGATTAGGCCAGATCCGACCATATTTAACAACGGAGTCAACAAAAACGCTAGCTGTGGCATTCATTTTCTCCCGCCTTGACTACTGCAACGCCGTGCTAGCAAGTATACCCGATGACAAAATAGCCAAGCTGCAACGAATTCAGAACAACGATGCACGAATACCGAATAATCCTAAGAAAAACAAGACGAGATTCTGCTACTACGCTCTTGCGCACGCTCCATCGGCTTCCTGTGAAAGCGAGAATCGACTACAATTGGCCACAATTTGCCATCAGTGTATCTATAACAAAGAAATGCCCTTGTACCTTAGTGAACTGATCACTCCATATGTTTCTCAGAGAGCACTCCATGGACGCTTCTAGCGGTTCAACGTTTCTCCCTCAAAAGCTACGGTCTGCGGGCTTTTTCAGTGCACGGGCCAAAGGTTTGGAACTCACTCCCCATTGATCTCAGACAGACAACATGCTACACTACATTCAAGCGGAACATTAAGACCTACCTGTTTAAAACTTTTTTTAGATTAGTTTGTCATTTTAGCTCTCGCGTTTATGTTTGTAATGTTATCACAGTCTTCAGCCTACATTTTGTTTGTTAACAGCGCTTTATACATAAAATTATCATATTATTATAATTATTGTCCCTAAAATGCTCCAGCTGGAATACTTGCCCAATGTGCAGCCTATTGTTTCGAGCCCACATAGGTCTCAGAAGCTACATAACAACGCATACAAATACAGTGCCATGGATGAACATAATAAAGCGACTGGTCAGTGGTCATGTTATGTGGCAAGTGGTCATGTTATGTGGCAAGTGGTCAGTGGTCATGTTATGTGGCAAGTGGTCAGTGGTCATGTTATGTGGCAAGTGGTTAGTGATGATGATATAATGTTAATGCTTAGTGCTGATAATAAATGGCCAATGGTTTCTGAGAATGTACGGCTCCTGCTGTCTCAGAAGACAATGAATACGCCCAGATGAGTCACTGGCTTTTGGCTTCGTCTTGAGACGGGCAGAATCTGGAGTGACTGATCAAGTCACTTATAAATGAAATAGTGATAAGTCTTCTTGATTTTCATTCATTTTGCTATACCAGCCGAAATAAAGTTAGGAGCCACTGGAATAAAAACCCAATTGATGCAAGGGAGATAATATACACATTAAAACCCTAATTATGAGAATGCAAAGGGAGGTAACAGAGCTTAAAACCCAAATGTTGCAAGGGAGATAATTCATCGCAAAGAACCAAAAGTCAACTACATATTTCATCTCCGATGTAGAATTAATTATTTGAACCCTCCAACGTGATAATAAGAACGCAGAAATAGAAACAAAAGAGAGAGGGCATTAAGTGAGATCAGGAAAACAAAAGTCAAGTCGGCACACAAAATTAATTAGCCTGCACACAAAATTAATTAGCCTAACTTAAATAAAATTGCGATTCGAATCTAACAATATTTATAACAAAAAAATAAATAGCAAAATGTCACACATGATCTACATCCAACACATACAGCAGTGGTTTCCCTTTTTATATATAATTGTAAAAAATTACATTTTGTATTCAGCAGAAAATGGAATCCAGGCTCCTCAAAAACTGGGTAAGTATATACCCAGTGTCGCTTATATATTTTATATCTAGATTATTTATGATGATTAAGACCTAAGAATATAATAATACTTACAATTAATTTGATTTAGACTAGCTAACGCTTAAACTCGGCTTGACTACCTATGAAGGGGGCTCGAGGTTCGACATCCGACTCTAGCAGAATTGTGTTTGCTGAGCGCCAGTCTCGGATCAAGTTGAAACTTTGCACAATTATTCAAGACTTGAATCAATAAAAAAAGCAATTAGTTAATTAGTTCTTGGTGATTAATCATTTTGTTTGATCTCGAAATAATGGGAATAAATGCTACCTAATGAGAAATGTGGATGTATATATGAATTTAATTCCCTTATTACGTTTCCAATTCTCGGATTAAGTTGACATTTGGCATAATTATTCATAGTCGATGACAATACACGAATCAATCAAAAAATAAACCAATTAGTTAATCAATTAGTACTAATTAATTAATTTTGATTTATATAACTGAAAGAGGGCTAAACCCTGCCATTTTCTTATAAATAGCAGTAATTAGCTTTTCTTTCCAAGTAAGCTTTGTTTTTGTTTTTTAAAGATCTTTTTTTTCTATTGTTTTTTTTTTTTTTTTTTTTTTTAACTTCTAGCACGCTCATCTACAAACCTTGTAGAAGACACAACAGCTCCCAAACAAGACACCACAGCTCCCAAACAAGACACCACAGCTCCCAAACAAGAGTCTGTAGCTCCAACACAGGAATTGACAACTCCTTCCCAAGATTCCCCTGTCTCAACACCACGGCCGGCTGTCTTGCCAACAGAAGACAAGGGAGGTTAGTGGCATTAACTCCCCTTTCCATTGACATGGAAAGTGTTAGACAATAATCTGTATGGAAACGTCCGGATATTACGTAACGGCTAAAGTTTGGAGGGGGTATACAAATTTGTAACGACTTGTTACAAAGGGGGGGTCTAAAGGTTTGTAACGTAACAAAAAAAAATTCAAATGAAATAACAAAATGTTTTTAGATAATTTTAACAGGCGTGCTTATGTTTGTTATCACTGCACCTTCAGACCACAGTATGTTTGTTAACGAGTTTTATAGATGTACATTATCTCTCTATATAATTCTCTTCATGGCTCAACAGTTTAGACACCAAGACGTAATGGAAAAATCACTCTTTTATTTCTGCAAGTCGGATTAGAGTTACCCCACGGTACTTTAGCGGCGAAAAAAAAACAAGGGGGGGGGGGGGGGGGGTGAGAGCAAGTAGTATTCCCCCGTCACTAATTAGCAGGGCCGGACTTAACCATTGTGGGGCCCTATTCGAAACGATTTCGCGGGTCCATGTTTGGGTAGTGATACAGATAGTAAGTGAAAATTAAGAGTTTGGATTAGAAAATAAATTCGTCTTTGCATTTATTCATTCTTTACTATGTAGATAAATACTTTACGAGCCTTGCGTGTCTTGAAGTCATACAGCATATTATAACATTTTTATTTCCTACATAGATCACGCTCAATAGCAAGAATAACCAAATGTTTCAATCTATGTACGAGAATTGTTGACCTCAAGTAATTCTTCATTAGTTTGAGGCGTGAGAAGCTTCTTTCAACAAATTCCACAATTACGGCTAATGCATAATGCCTTTTTTTTTTTATCGCACGTAGAATTGGCGTTTCCCATATTGTATGACAACCCAAAATAACAATTTTTGACTAAATATTTCAGTAGTCCCTATGTTTTTCGCGGGTCAGACTTTCACTACCACGGTGTTGTGAAAGAATTTCGGTGTGTGTGTGTTTGTCGTGGAGTATGAGTGTCACCCTTAAGTTTCGCCACTGTCCTGTACCTGTCCAGTGGTTGAATGGGTCAGCCTAGCGGGGGTAACGTGAGGTCAGGACTACAGAATGACAGTTGAATGTCTAGGCCTGTCGGTGAAGTTGAGAGACAGAACTTCGTAGTGTATAAAGTGTTACAGGTTGATATTGAATATAGCTATATGATGAGTTTCTAACTTTGATTAGATGTTTGTTGTTCAATAACAATTAGAAAGTCATCGCACACGGCTTTTCAAAAAATATGTACGGAAAAAATACCCCGAGTTTTTTTGTTTTTTTGAACACTACGGGTCCAACGGGTTATTCGGCGGCCGCCCGATGTATACGTATTCTATTGGAGGAAAAAAAAACTGAATACGTCATCGAGGCTTCGATGGAAGTCGAGACTTGTTCCATCTTTTCTTTAGATACCATTATGAAAAATATAATTTGGGAAAATCATAATTAACAAATAAGTATTTTATAAAATTCGAATTTTCCTGTTATGTTACTCTACCGGGGGGAGGGGGGGTGGGGGGGGTTGAGTTTTGTTATGATTTTGTTATAAGGAGGGAAAAGATACAAAAATGTTATTTTTCACCTTCACCTATCACTTAGTCTGTTGGGACGTTGGGGTGCGCACAAGATTTATCCACTTTTCCTTTCAGACCTTGTGGTCTATAGGGCAGATGATGTAAAGGTCGTCTGATTCTGTGGATCTGAGGGTGTCATGTGGCCAGCACAACGACCAACCGCCTTTACTTTCCCCCAACTATTGTCAGGAACCCAGTAGAGCTGGGTGGACTCAGAAGATCCAAAATTAAAAATACCAGTCTTCACCAGGATTCGAACCCCGGACCCCGGTCAAGCGCCTTACAGCTCAGCCACCGCGCCTTGGATAGGATTTCTTTGAATGACAGGCCCGTCGATACTTGTCGAAAAACTCAAAATACCTAGGTGTTATAATAAATGAAAAACTGTCATGGAATCCACATATTGATGAAACTATAAAAAAAATCCAACAAAGCATTAGGGTTTATTAAAAAAAATTTCCATAAATCAAATAAGAACATAAAACTAAAATGTTATTTAACCTTGGTTAGGCCAATAATAGAATATGCATCCACCGTTTGGGACCCCTCAACTCAAGAAAACATTAAGAAACTGGAACAAACACAAAATAGAGCAGTGAGATTCATTACAAACGAATATTCACATTTGACTAGGGTAACACCATTAGTAAAATCACTAAATTTAGAAAGCCTTCAGGACAGAAGACTCAAAAGTAAAGTAGCAATTATACATAAAACACTGAACCATAATCTTCAAATACAAAAACAAAATTTAATAAAATACTCTGAAAGACACAAAAATAAAGGCACATTCCTCGTCCCATATGCTAGGACAAATTTGTACAAATACTCCTTCTTCCCTAGTGCTATTAGAGCATGGAATGGGTTGCCTGAGTTAGCCAGAAAAACCAGTGACTTGGCAGAATTTAAGTCATTGGTTAATATGCATGACTAAATGCATGACGCGTAGGACGTAATCATCTTCTTTTTTGAAGTAACGTCTGTATTATATAAGATAAGATAAGATTGTGTGTTGCTTTCCCATCGTTTTCTCTGTTTACATCTTCTTTTTCTCCTGGAATTGTTGCCTCTTTGTAAGCCCCGAAGACCTTGTAATATGGCCATATGCTGAATGGGCAACTTTGGCTGACAAGTCCCGTTTACGTGGTTGGCCCTTACAATTTATAAAAGATAGGATAACTCCCTTCGTCCGAGTTGCAAAAATGAAAGAGTGATCTTTCCATTGTGTCCAAACTATTGAGCGTGCTCTGTCGCTTCGATAGTTACTACAGAGTAGATTACTCCCCCCCCCCCCCTTTTTTTTTAACGTGAGGTAGAAATAAAAATAAAAAGAGTGATATTGCAACGGTCCTGCCCTGCTATTTTGTGACTACGTGTTCTCCCCCCCCCCCCTTTCTTGTTTTCTCGTGGACTATCCGCAGAGTGATCTTTCCTTTACTTCTTACTACTCGTTTAAACTGTTGAGGGAAGAAGAGATTTATACATATAGATGTTTATAGACTGAGTGATACTGGTGGGCACACTGTCTGCAAAGAAATGGTTTGGCTTGTGCCCGTATGCCGTGCTTCTAGTAAGCTTTAATCCTTTATACACTCTATGCCTATGGATTACCAAACAACCTAAAAGGCCTATTTTGTTTATAGCTCACGCAACGTGTGGTATGGTAATGTCAGAGTTATGACACCCAGTACGCCCCTGACTAGTGTAGTAGTAATGCTGAGGTGGGCTACTGTTGTCGAACGGAATGTCCATTTGTTTGGGACTATAATATAATCTTATCTTATTACAAAGCTTATTATTAAATCAATCTGCCTGTCTTGGTTCTTTCACACTTTTTTTTTCTCATTTGCGGATCAAGTTGAAACTTTGCACAATAGTTCATTGTCGATGACATTACATGAATCAATCACAAAATTAAGAAATGGTTAATTAAATAGTGGGAATTAATTGGGCTTATATATATATAAAGGACATAAATCTTGTAGTATTGAGACACATATGGGTAATTGTGTGGTTTTTTAAAAGGTTTTTATAATTAGTTGTTTTTTTTTCGCTACACAAATTAGATTTCTCTCTTCTAAATTGCCCCCCCCCCCCCCCTTCTTTTTTTTTCCGCTGTATCCCAAATGGGCCAGTGTCTCTCGGAGGAGAGCTGGTTACACTTAGGCCTTAGGCCAAGTGAATTCCCACAGGTGTGTAGTATTGTTATTGTTAACATACCGACCAGAGCTGAACCATTGATTTCGACGGACACCAAGCTGGACGTCATCCTTGTAGAATCAGTCTTAGGACCGCACAATTTACAATTTGTCAGCTTTCAAACTAAAAAAAAACGTATATAAGTTATACAATGTATATTTTGTAAATTTTCAAGATATTTTAAAAAAAATATTATTGTTTATTTCTAAAAGACAGCACAGCAGAAGTAACTTAGTTTTTTTTTAAAGGGTTGGGAGGAGAATCATTATCATTAACTCTCGTTTGAGGCTTCCGAATGTAAGCGCGTTTGATCGTGACCTATGTCGAAGGTGCTGGTTTAATCCAGGCCAACTGGAAAGTTGGGGCCACCATATTTTTACCAGTTCACCTCCGTGTTTCATTGGACCTCCCTTTGTTTTTTTTTTTGTTTTTTTATATTCACATTACTTGGTGACAGGATCTTCATTACGTGTTGGCACTACTCATTATGGACTTTTCAAATGTGAAAAAAATATTCTTATTTGGTTATGTCAATAATGTCTTGGGTTAAAAAGAAATACAACATCTGTGTTTTTATTTCCCGTTACTTTTTCCTTCAGTCCCTTCTGCTGATGTCGTCACAGATTCATCTAAAGATGACAAACAGGAAGTTCCTCAAGGTATGTCACGTGAGCAGTACGAGCAGATGATGATGGCTAGACAACAACAGGAACTCTTCGCCCAGCGTCAGCAGCAAATGATATTCAGACAACAGGAAGCCCTCCGCCAGCAGGAATCTCTGATGCAGCAGATTGCAGCTCAGCAAGCGCAAGTTGCAGCCCAGGAGCAGTATGTTCGTATGGCCATCGCTAGACAGCAGAAACAGCATTACGCCCAACAGCGTCAGGTAGCACAGCAGCGGGAAGCTCAGCTTCAGGCAGCTCAACAGCAAGCAGCAGAACAGCAGGCCGCTCAGCAGCTGTCTAGGGAGCAATACGAACGAATGATACAGAGTCAGCAGCATGGAATGAGACAGCCAGCTCAGGATCAGCCTCAGGTGCAGGGGGACTTGATGAACGGCCAGCAGCAGCAGGTACCACAGCCTCACGCCCTAACTCGTGAGCAGTACGCACAGATGATGATTTCTAGACAGCAACAGTTGAGACAGCAACCTCAAGGTTCCTCCCGAGAGGAATACGAGCAGATTCCTGACCAACAACAGCCAGTGCCCCAATATCAGGGCGTGAGCCGAGGACAGTATGAGCCAATGATCTCCCAACAGCCAATGCCCCAATCTCAAGAAATGAGCCGAGAGCAGTACGAACAGCTGAATACAAGACAGCAGTATGAGCAGATGGTCAACTCCCAACAGCAAGGATGGAGGCAATCTTCACAATATCCAGGCCGCGAGCAGTACCAACAAATGATGCAGGAGCGGGAAGAAGCTTTGAGACAACAGCAACAGCAGCCGCAACAACAACAACAACAGCAGCAACAACCAGTTCCAACACGTGAGCAACTCCTCCAAGCTAGACAGCAACAGCTACTTCTCGCTCAGCGCCAACAGCAACAAATTCTCTTGGCCCGCCAGCAGGAACAGATGTTGCAGGCACAGAAACAACAGCAGCAAACTGCATACCCCGCAAGAGGAGACGACGAAGCTGCAGTGCAGAACAAGCGTGAACAATATGAAACCGCCCCAGTGCCAGTCCAACAGGAGCAGCCCAATGAAGAGAACATCAACTCTTACCTCCAGAGAACAAGAAACTTCGCGGAGGACGCCCTGACAATGCAGCAAATGCGCGGTAAGAATATTCAAACTTGACTTTCTCTGTTAGATAAGAAAAAAATGCAATTCTTTATTACGTTCCTAGAAAATGGGCCCAAAGACAAAGATTGAAAAAATGCATTATAATCAGTGGCGTCACTAGGGTGGGTGTCACCCGGTGCGGACCGCACCCCCCGCACCCCTCCCCCTAGTAACGCCACTGATTATAATACTATATAGAACAGACACAAAATAAAACAGTGAGATTTATAACAAACGAATATTCACATTTGATTGGAGTGATTTAGTAAAAATCACTAAATTAGAAAGAATTAGAAAGCCTTCAGGATAGAAGACTTTACAAGTAAAGTACAAATTATACATAAAACATTGAACCATAATCTTCAAATACAAATTAAAACCAAATAAAATACCCAGAAACAACAAAGATAAAGGCACACTCCTTGTTCCATTGGGTAATACCATAACCATATTACCTTTTTTCTGTTACATTTCGATTCTAGAACAGAGCCTAGTGGTAGGCACTGAAATAATGTTTGTAGATAAAAAAAAATCTAAATAAAAGATTTGAACTCAGGTCTTCCACAGCCCACACCTCTGGATCAGAGAAGTCAATCTAACCAAGAGCCAAGAATGAACGAATATGATTCCAGACCCACAGAGGACCCAAGAATGATGCAAGGACAGTCAGGTCGGTGCTGATCAATAAATAAACACGTCTGTTTCTAGCGTATAGTTTCAAGATAGAATCATCTGAATGATGCACACTCTGTGTTACCAACAAAACAACAAACAAATTACATTAATCTTTAACGTGAAATTAAGTTTTATTAGTATCCAGTTATAAACTAAAAGTTTATCATGAATCTCAAAATATAGTACAACGTAACCAAAGAGAATAAATTAAACTATTAATTACTTTTTTTTTTTTTTTTTTTTTGGAGGGGGCGGAGTTGAACTAGGCCTATATAGATATAATCATCCGACTGTATGCCTACGGTTCGATCTTATTCTTTTAACATTGTAGAAATATCTCATTGGCCTCCCTCAGTCGTAGGACGACTATGGTTCATCTCAGAGCACACTTCCTCATGTGGTTGTGGAGCCCTGTTTTGGAGAGACACTCCCGTCCACAGATAGCGCAGGTTAAGGTGGCTTTTGCTTCGGTGGTAGAGGAGCTGGCCGTTTTTCGGATTGTGCGTTTTTCTTCCTGGGCTGAGATCCATGTACTTTCACTGTCCATAGCTTTCTTGGTCACTGTCTCTCTCCACCTGTTGCGGTCTAGAGCTATGTCTTCCCAATTGTCAGTATTGATGTTCACTGATTTGAGGTCACGTTTTATTACATCTATGTAACGGAGGTGGGGGCGACCAGTTTTTCTTGTGCCAGTCGCGAGTTGACCATAGAGGATGACTTTCGGGATGCGCTTGTCCTCCATCCGGCGAACATGTCCAAGCCAGCGCAAACGGCGTTGTCTGAGGGCTGTAAAGATGCTGGGAATACCTGATCGCGCAAGGATTTCAGTATTGCACACTTTTTCTTTCCATGTGACATTCAAGATCCTACGGAGACATCTCAAATGGAATGAGTTCAATTTTCTCTCTTGCTTTGCGTAGGTGGTCCATGATTCACTGCCATACAGCAGTGTACTCATAACGCATGCCTTGTAGACTTCCATTTTGGTCACCGTAGTTAGCTTATGGTTTTCCCAAACTCTTGGTCTGAGTCTAGCGAATGTCGAGGCAGCTTTCCCTATGCGTTTTTTCATCTCCTCTTCTAGAGACAGGTCATCTGTAATTGTGGATTCCAGATAGCAGAATTCGTTTACGGCGTCCAGCTTGTTATCGTCTCTGAGGATGGAGGGTTGTGCTGTAGCAGGTGGCCCCATAACATTTGTTTTCTTCGTGCTAATAGTCAAGCCATATTCTTTACAGGTCTGAGAGAAGCGGGACATTAGTGACTGAAATTCCTCTTGTGTGCGTGCCACTACTGCTGCGTCATCCGCGAATAGCATATCACTTACGAGGGTGGCTCTGATTTTAGTTTTGGCCCTCAGTCTGGCAATATTTAGGAGTTTGCCATCAAATCTGGAATGGAGATAGATGCCGTCAGTGGATTTGTCAAACGCGTTGTGGATTAGCAGCGAAAATAGTATTCCAAAGAGGGTTGGGGCCAGGACACATCCTTGTTTAACTCCGCTGTTTATACTGAAACTTTCAGAGCTGGCACCGTTGAATTGCACTGTACCCATCATATTTTGGTGGAAAGATATGATTACATTTAGTAGCTTGGGTGGACAGCCTATTAACTGTAAAATTTTAAAGAGGCCATCTCTGCTAACTAGATCGAAGGCCTATGTCAGGTCAATAAACGCAATGTACAATGGCATCCTTTGTTCTCTGCACTTTTCCTGGAGTTGGCGGATGGAGAAAATCATGTCAATCTCCCTGAGCGAAAGCCGCATTGTGATTCTGGATAGACCCGATCAGCGAGTTTTGTAGCCTGGGAAGTATCACTCGAGCAAAGACTTTTCCTACAATACTTAAGAGGGAGATTCCCCTGTAATTGTTGCAGTCGCTTTTGTCACCTTTGTTCTTATACAGTGTAATGATTTTAGCATCCCGCTGGTCTTGTGGCACAGCACCTTCTTGCCAACATTTGCAAAGCAGTTCGTGTAGAGGTTGGATTCGAGTAGTTTTGCATTGTTTTAGAAGATCTGGGGGGATACCATTGCATCCGGGTGCTTTGCGGGCAGCAATGTTGTCTATGGCTTTGTTGAGCTCTGAAAGGGTGGGTGTTTCATCTAGCTCGTTCATTGTGGGTAATTGTATGATGGCCTTAAGGGCTGAGTCAGAGACTGAGCTTGTTGTGGCGTAGAGCTCAGAGTAATGTTCAACCCATCTGTGCATTTGTTGGCACTTGTCTGTGATAATTTCCCCATTGGTTGATTTCAGAGGTGCTGTCTTGTTTTGGGAGGGTCCGAGAGCCTTTTTGATTCCTTCGTACATCCCTCTTATGTTGCCCACTTGGGCTGCGAGCTGAATACTCTCACTGAGCTCTGCCCAGTATTCATTGGCACAGATCCTTGCTGTCCTCTGTGCATTGGCTCTAGCTTCTTTCAGGTTTAGCAGGTTGCGTCGGGTAGGTTTTGCCTTGTAAGTAGCGAGTGCATCTCTCTTTGCTCTGATGACAGGTGCTAAAATAACTGCTTTAGAGTCGAACCAATCAGATATCTATCCCATAATAAAATCAGTATTAAGATATATGTTTCTTACATAAACGTTAATGCACAATATTTTTTTTTAAAAAGGTGTCTCAATAAATATGTGTGCTTGTATTTTTGCCTTGAATTAAAACCATTAGAAAAGAATGGGACTCTTTTTTTTTAAACATTATATTAATTTATTATATAACGGAAAATCTTACATATACCGGTAAAGTTTAAAATCTCATTAAATAACATAGATTTAGAATTTCAAATTTAGATCTAGTATCCAAAGAAATAGAAACGAAATAGTTGGAGTTTTAAAAACATTTGACCTGTAGAACTATTTTAGTGTAAAATACATGCTCGACTAACCATGCAGATGTGCTATTTTCTTGTCTGGCCACTAAAAATACAACTAACACTATTATTGCATAAACGTTAAATGCGCAAGGAAAAAAAAACAGTATGGTCTTGTCATTATGGACTGCACACTCAGTGGGCCTACACTATATAGGCATACATTTACGTCTATCTGGCCAGGTTGTTAAAATCAGTCGGACACACTGTCTATTTACTTTCTGGGCAGGGAGGATGTGTAACTATTTCAGAGTAAAGATATATCTACGAACATGCTTGACTAGCCATGCCAGTGTGTTATTTTCTTGTCTGACCACTCCACATTAAGCAAACACTATTGCATAACGCCTAATGAAAAAGAATACAGGGTAGTCTTGTAGTATCATCGACTACACACATACAGTACACTGGGCCTACGTGTGTATGTCTAGCTGATCAAGATGTTAAAATCAGTTGGACACAGTCTATTTACTTTATGGTCAGAGAGCATGTGAATTAAGATTTTTTTTTGTAGAGTTGGCTATCCTAATGCTTTTAGATCTATATATCTAATATCCATATAGACTTAGATAAGTCTTAAGACTATAAAAAGGGTGTAGTTGATATTCCTTCGGTTAAAAAAATTATTGTTTGTCGCAAATGAATTGATTAAAACCACTAAATATTGACCTAACTCACGAATCAGATTCCCACTAGAAACAGAAATTAAACACCTCCACGTGGCTCACAAAAAAAAAAATTCGGAACAACCTCATTCATAATACTGCATAGAAGCTTTTGGCAAAAAATGTTTAATATTTTATAATACTGATACTTTCAAGTGAAAATATTTACTTCCATAACTTCTACCAGCATCTTACTTAATTTAACCCTCTTCAAATGCAGACTGACTAAATAGTTCTTAACTGCATCATTTTTTTTTTATAATCAAAAGTTATTGATATCACATGACCAGAAAACAAGGATGTGTGTTTCAACCCTGACCACATGTTAAAAAGTTGTAATTAAACTTTTTAGTTAGTAACCAAAAAAAAAAAAAATGAAACTACGATTTTGATGTACCTCTAATTTTTTTTTTTTTTTTTTTTTTAAGTTAAACAATGGCCTTAATTATTTTAAAACTTTTTAGTTAACTTTTGCCCATCACAACTTATGAATTTTGGAAATGGTTTTGAATTTAGTTTCTCTTTTAATCCAGACTTTCGGTCCTAGCTTTTATATCTGCTGTCTTAATTATCTCTTGTAAGAATTTCTGTGTTTTTGTTAAATAATATCATTTAACGCTCTTAAATGTAAACATATATATATATAAAACAACAGCCAACTAAATTGTTTAGCGAAATAGAATGAAAAAAATCTTGGCATTTTACAAAAGAGAAATGAAATCGGCAAAATATTCTCAAGCAGTGTAATTATTATTATTATGCTAGAAACGAACTAGTATTCATTCTCTATTATTACTATTATCATTATTATTATTATTTTAGGTTTAGCAATGAAAAAAACTGACATTTTTACTTTTACCCCCCTTAACAGCCAATCAGCCAACTATCAACACCAGGGGACCAATTGGTAAGGAAATTTGTTTTACAATTGTGCATTACATAAAACAATACATGATTAGAGCAAACATTGACATTCTTGGCTCTCACTCAGTCAAAATATGTGGACCATGTGGTAGTGTTTGCAGTTTCGATGCGTAGACCATGGCAGTCTGTGAAGCCTTAAAAGTCATTGACTCTAAACTCGGCGAGGGACATTTGAGGGCAACACAGATTGTTGTGATCACTGACTCAAAATCTGTACTACAGGCTTTGCAAGCCTCGGACCATGGCCTCCCAATATCGACACTGTCATCATGGCTTCACACAACATAAAACAACGCAATGGCATTGAAAAAACAGAAATAGAAAAGGGGTTTGAGCGTTGGGACAATTCCCAAAAAGCCCCTGGAATCTGGGAGCGCATGAGGCGCCTTGACCACACTTCCCCGTGGTGGAGGCTGTCCAGGCCTGAGCAAGCTATTATAGCACAGTGCAGGACAGGCCTGTTGGCTCATATTTCTCACGGCTATGGCCAAATTTCGATTCACGGTGCCTCCGCTGCGGGGAAGAAGAGGAAACATTGCCTCATATTCTGCTTGACTTCCCCAGACTTGCTGATCTCCATCTCGACAGGTCCGGGAAACCAAAAATTCTCGACCTGTATGGTGACGTGTACGCAATACGCAAGACAGCAGGGTTTCTGTCCAGGGCTTTTGCAAGAGAGGATTTAAGCCTCTCACGCCCTCACTCAAATGGAGTTTGATGATTATGATGATGATGATGATGATAGAGCAAACATTTGTACGATAGCACACAAGGTATATAACAATTAAATTGAACTGATTTTTTTAGCAGTGTCACGACAGTGCCTGAACTTTTGGTCTTCCTGTATTGTCTTTAAAATTACAAGCAATGTCCAACATTCAGTATTTGTTATTAAACGATACTATAGTCGACTTGTGTGGAAAAAAAATAAAATAAAAGAGTTATTCCCCTTGGAACAGATTGCTCTAATTTTTCTTAATTAACAATATTTTTTTTTTTGCACCCACATATTTCCAATTCTTTAATATAAATTTTGATAAAATATTTCGCAAGTTGTTTTTTTTTAAATATAATTTATTTAAGCAGACCACGTATAAAATGTGTGTTTATTACGCCCCCTGATTACGCCTTAATTTTTTTTTTAAAGTTTTAAAAAATAAAAATTAGGAAAACAAATACATAAGTAGGACCTACATTGCACAACTGTTCTTCATACAATACAAGGAGCGGACTAACTCTATGGACATTTGGGCAAATGACAGGTGGGTCGGTACCGAAATGGCCGCATGGATGCCACTATGACACTACTGAATTGTTAAAGGTCCTATAATAGGCCTACTCTCTTATAAAAGTCGTGTAAAAGTCTTATAAAGCGTCGTGTTAAAAAAAAATCTTCTATAGACTCTACAGTGTAATACTAATTGAATCGAACACATTTTCCGAACTAATGTTAACAGCCTACACGCGCAGTCAAGAGGCGCGGTGGCTGAGTGGAAGAGCTTGGCTTACGAACCGAGGAATCCTGGTGAAGACTGAGAGTTTTTTTAATTTCGGGAATCCATCCAGCCCTAATAGGTTAGTTGGGTAAAAGTAAAGGTGGTTGGTCGTTGTGTGGGTCACAAAAACAGATGACCTTTACATCATCTTCCCCATAGATCGCAAGGCTTGCAAGGGGTACATCATCAAACTTAACATCATGATTTTGAGGACAGGTAGAAATGGATGCCTATCACATGATTTACAAATGGTATGGTAAAGAAATGCTCGGGCCAATTTTGACATCTAGCCCGCCCCTGTCCGTAATTACTTTCTTTAAACATTGTGGTATCTACTTTGCCAACCAGGGAGGCGAGGGGTCTGAGCGTTAAAGCGCTTGGCTTCCGAACCGGGGACCGGGGTTTGAATCCTGGTGAAGACTGGGATTTTTAATTTCGGGATATTCGGGCGCCCCTGAGTCCACCCAGCTCTAATTGGTGCCTGACATTAGTTAGGGAAAAGTAAAGGCGGTTGGTCGTTGTGCTGGCCACATGACACCCTTGTTTACCGTATGCCACAGAATCAGATGACCATTACATCATCTGCTCTATAGACCACAAGGTCTGAAAGAGGAACTGTACTTACTTTTACTTTAGTTTATACTTTACCAACCAGGACGTACACTATTTTTAAATCTTGTAGTTCTGCCAGTGCCAGTGATGGAGAACATACTGCTTATGGAGACACGTCTGCGAGAATTCAGAGAAGCTGCTATCAAGAGTTTCTACTTGGACTTAGCCAGATAGTAAGTAGGGAAGATTTTCATAAAATGGCGGCTAATCCAGAAATAGCAAATTATTTTTTTTTGGATGTATCCGGTGTACATAATATGGGAGCATTGATAAACAATACATTTTTTTAAAATGTGATAGAAATATATAATAATATAACAATGTCTTCGATTCTGAGGATTAAAGGAACACTGCTTACTATCTATATCAGCGTTTCTCAACCTTTTAAGCTCGGCGACCCTTTTTTACTATCCCCCACTCTGCCGCGACCCCCCCCCCCCCCCGCAACATACACAGCAATAGAAGAATACACAAAATACAATCCATATTTTCGATGGTCTTAGGCGACTCCTGACAAATCGTCAATCGACCCCTCAAGGGGTCGCGATCCACACGTTGAGAACCCCTGATCTATATCACCTTCACCTATCCTTTAGTCTGTTGGGGCACTATTCAAGATCCGTTGACCGTCTTTCTCCATTCCTCTCTGTCTTTTGCCTTGGATAAAATCTCTTTCAATGGCAGGCCCGTCAATTATTTAATGTTTTCTTCCCATCGCTTTCTCTATCTGCCTCTTCTTCTTTTTTTTTCGACAGTAGTTAGCAGGTCATCCTGGGTTCCAATCACCATACTAATCCTGTCTCTAATCTCTTCCTTTGCGATGCGATATACTAATATAATAATGCCCATTTCTAGTACTGTAGAATCACATCGAGGATCAAACTGTAGACCAAGACCAAGGCGCGTAGGACGTAATCATCTTCTTTTTTGAAGTAATGTCTGTATTACATAAGATAAGATAAGATAAGTTCAGACAACTGCGAATAATCTTTAGTATGAAAATCTTCAATAAATGAAGTTAAAAAGTTGGTCAGATAAAAAGTTTTCTAGACCAGAGTTATTGTTTTTCTTTTATCTGTCCCAATATTTTGGCCCATTTCTTACCAACCTAGAATGAATATCTCTGTATATTAACTTGACCTGAAGTTGTTCTGAAGTAGGTCTTTTCTTTTAATGTCATCATATGCCAAATTCGATTTCAAGTTTTCATTCCAATCCAGCCTTCTAAGAAACTTTGCTGTTGCCTGTTCATTTCCTGTTTTGAGAAATTGTCGCAAGGCGCTAACATGTTTTTTCAACGATTCGATTTTGTTGTTGAAATTAGTACACACACAAAAAAATCTTGTAAATTGTAGTACATGATTTCCCCCCCCCCCCCCCCTTTCCAAACTTGATGGCGGCATGGTCGTGTGGTATGCGCTCTAGACTGTCGTCTTGAAGGTCTTTGGCTCGAACCCTGCCCTTGACCATCCCGGGTAGGATGTAATAATCTTCAACTCTGAAAGAACGTTTTAAACATATAACAATCAAAATTTAAAAAAAAAAATTTTAAAATATATAAACGGGAAATAAATGCACAAATACAGCCTTATATCTCAGCACTGTTAGATTTATTTTCTTTTTCTACATAAAAAGATAATTTCCATTAATTTATTGATTTTGGATTGATTCATGTTTTGTTAGGGACTATGAATAATTGTGCAAAGTTTTAACTTGATCCGAGAAAGGGAAGGGGGAGAAATAACGTGTACAAAATTTGACCCAGACAGACAGACGGAGTGAGTTGATATAAGCTTTGTAAAAAAACAAACAGCCTTTTTTTAATGTCTTGCCTATAACACAATCAGACATTACTGTCTTCGACCTCTCTCCCTTAAGTTCTAAAAACCGGATACAAATATTTGCATTGTTTTTTTTATGACACTTATAAAAGTCTTTAAAACACGAAGGTCGGAAAGTGATATAGACTTCATTCTAAGGTACTTTTATTAGATTCTGATTGCTGAAGAGTTTCAATGGGGCTACAAGAGCTGGCCTAGCTTCCTATGATTTGTCCTTCTCCTAATACAGTGTTTCCCCAACAGTGAAATGTTTGTCAAATGTTTCACATGTTTCGGATGTTCCTTCAGAGTTGAAGACAATCTACTTTCTAGCCTAAACCTCTTGCATGAGGATGGGGGATGGCAGCGTGCAGAGTATGAACCTGGGACCATTGCTCACTAGAACGACAGTCCAGCGCGCATACCGCACCAGGCAGCAGTGTTCCTCGAGGCCTGAGTAGGTTATCCACGAACTATTGGAGTAATTCATTAGTAAACTTTCATTTCCCAAATAAAGTCAAAAACGTTTGTCTGAAAAGTACAATAGTATTTCAAAACAAGCTACCGTTATTTTACCATCTTATCCCTTAAGCTAGGACGAATTCGTTCAAGAGCGCCTTCTTTTCTGGTGCCATTAGATTATGAATGGGTTGCCTGAATCAGCCAAAAAGAACCAATGACTTAGTAGACATAAGGTCTCTAATTAAATTGACTAGATTAACACGTTGATAAGCGTAGGGCACAGTTATCTTCTCTTTTTAACTAACGTGTGTAATTTAAGAGATAAGATAAAATAATAGATAGTCTCCCATCTCTATGACATGAAAGATGATTAGAATTATACATATTTTTCTATTTCAGCCAAGAAGTCGGCCAGTATTTCCGCACCCAGTTGCTAAATAAATTGCGACTTATCCAAGAAATTGAGAACCAGCTTGCCGCCCCACTTCGCAACGCCCTGGCCGAGCAAGTGACTGCCCCTCGCTTGAACATCCCGCTTCATTTCCCGTCTCCCGCCATGGTCAACAAAATTCGTGGACTAAAGACACCTTCACAGAATGAAGAGTAACACTGTCAAGAATGTTTTTGTTTTTTTTAATCTTCAGAAAAATTATTTAGAAGTTACTTGTCTTGATAATTAAAATAAACTGTGTCAGTAAAACTAGATTCTAGTCTATTGGCTTATTTTGTGCGATCCCCTATAGATTAAGATCTAGTCCTCATTTCTGTCTGCTTTTTTTTTTTTCAACGATCTATATTAAAACGTTTTAGGGACAAAATGTTAAAGCTGCTAGAAATCATAAGGCTGATGGGAAAAGTATCGACCTCTTTCGGCACTTCCATGACGTGTTCAGCACTCCTCATGAAATTCAAAGCATTTTTCCATTTACATTTTTTGAAAACCCAAAGTATAGCCCTTTCACGAAAGTTGAACCCGCGAAAGTCAAGAGCAGGCCTGGATTAACCATTAGGCAAACAAGGCACGTGCCTAGGGCACCAAGCGCTTTGGGGGCACCACAAGTCCTCGAAAAAAATCGGTCGATTAAGTTACGAACGAAACTAATTTTCTAAAAAGAAATATAGGTTGTCTTCCATTGGCTTTATGGAAGGCTTACTCCCCGTTCGTTAGTGGCCGCGAAGTGGCGCCACACTCATTGGTGTTACATAGGCTACAATGAGACACTTCCTTCTTGCCTCTGCGCGGCTATTTACGTTCATTGCTTCCGTTTTAGTCTGCTATACTAGTGAAAACAATTGTTAGTAGTCCTAATTTGTCGAAAATAAATTAAATTAGAGTTTATATTTTGATATATTCTTAATTTAATTAAACCCAAGATGAAACGTGCTCAGTTAAGTGGTGCACAAAAGAGAAAACTAGCTAAACAAAAAGAACATACTGTTTCTGTTGTGAAAGCTAAGAGCCAAAAAATAACGGATTATTTAGTTTCAGTTCAGCAACAGGTTAATCAGGATTTTACTGACACCATCAACCCTCTTGATAATTCTACTTCAGGCCGTTCTGCAAATCCTGACACAGCATTAGTGCTTGAAAATGAGAGAGAAGCAGAAAACATTGCAAAGAAGATGCAAGAATTAGAATTTGGTTTCATGCTTGTCTTTTGGGAAGAAGTGTTACAAAATTTTCACAGGGTTAGTCAAGCTCTACAAAATGAGCACGTGAACTTGAAAACATGTGCTGATTTGTATTCTTCACTAGCAGATCACTTGCATGAATCTAGGAATGAATTTGAAAGATTTGAAGAAGCTGCAAAAGAAATAACACCAGGTGTGGATTATAAGTCAACTTTGACCCATAATCGTAAACGAAAGGCAGTGGTCAATGATGGTGATGCCCCTGAGGTATCTCTGAATGCCAGAGACAAATTTCGTATATCTGCTTTCTACGCCATTGTTGACAAACTTGACACAGAGATGAGTAGACGAGGACATGTATATAATGATATAGCAATTCGATTTTCTTGTTTGGTCGATGTATCACAAACACAAACATCTCAGTGTTGTGAAGGACTAATAGATGCTTATCCTAAAGATCTGAACAATAACTTATATACTGAACTACAACAGTTCCACTCATATATTCGCCACAAGTTTCGTGCATCAAAATCTGAAAACAACACGTTCAGTCATGTAGAATTATACAAACTAATAGTTACAGATAACATCGAGTGTGCCTTTCCAAATGTAGAACTCGCCTTGCGCATATTTTTAACATTAATGGTTACGAACTGTTCAACTGAGCGTTCTTTCTCTTAGTTGAAACGTATAAAAAATCCAAATAGATCGACAATGAAACAAGAAAGGCTTGATTCCTTATCTCTGCTGATGATTGAGGCAGACTTGTTGCGCAAAATTAACTTTGATGATGTACTCAAAAACTTTGCAAGACGTAAATCTAGAAAAAAGAACTTCAAAATGTAAATGTGTCCTTTCTTCGACTTTCTTATGATCTTAATCATCTTCTTATCTATTAAAAAAGTTTCAGTATTTTTGTCTATTATTATTACAAAATTAATTAACTAATAACTTTAATACTGAAATACCTTATTGTGGTATAATACGAGTGATAGTAATATAATACAAATTATATAATTAATTATTAAACAAACATTTGTATTAACAACTGTTTTTCTTTGTTAGTATTTTGCATAATAATAATAATATTGAACATAGGCCTACCAGAGGTCAGTGGAGGAGGAGGATCGGCCGGGCTCGGGCAGAGGGGGCACCCGTGTGGGTTTGTGGAATTTTGTGCCCTGGTCAAGAGACCACTACACCTGTTATTTCATCTGAATTTTTTAAAAGAATTTGCTACGTAACGAATTTTCCGCCCCCCCCTTTTTTTTTCCATTGAAACAAATCGTAACAAATTTGTAGACCACCACCCCCCACTCCACCGTTACGTAATATCCGAAAGTTTCCTTGATATATATAATATATTAATAGAGGAAAAATCTACGCGGCACGACTGTTGTTTTCATAACTGTAGTTTTCACACATACATTGGCTGTTCACACATTAATTGTTGGAATGTCTTTTGAAAAACATTACAAACTCACTTTTTCTCCCCGTTAGAATTCAGAATTCCCTTTTTAAAAAAAAATCACTACACTTCCTCAAGCAAAGGAGTTAGTACTTGTACAGGTCAACTCTCTGGTTGGAACTCCTTTATTCTACCAAGACACGAATTCTGAGCTGGTTCGGTCATATTATAAGACATGACTCATTGTCAAAAGTCATCCGCCAATGTATGGTTGGGGGTGGGGGGAGTACGAAGAAAGGAACGTCCAAATATATATATATATTTTTTAGTCAGACAACGTAAAATGATATTCTGCTTAGAATCCTGGTGAAGACAAGGATTTTTAACTTCGGGATCTTTGTGTGCCTCTGAGTCCACCTAGCTCTAATGGGTACCTAACATTTGTTGAGGAAAGTAAAGGCAGGTTGATCGTTGTGCTGGCCATATGACACTCTCGTAAACCGTGGGCCACAGAAACAGATGACCTGAACAAAAGTGGAGGGATTTGATTACGCAAACTGTCACAGGATACAAAGAAATGAGGCCCCCCCCCCCCACTCTCTCCCCACGCTTTGACAATGTCCATAAATGTCAGGGCAAAGCTCATTGTGAACCACTCGACCACTGGAAAATGCACGCCAAAGTATTTCTGTTTAGGATTTTGTACATATCAAGCTAGAGAACTACTCTTACCAAAGTTGGCGGGTAAAATAAACGAGCTAGTGCGAGACTTGCGACTTGGCAAATAGATATTGGTTTAAACGTCACACAGTTTGCAGGTCAGTGGTCAGTCCTTCTTTAGCGATTTGTCTCGCTTCACTGCCCTTAGGTTGCTACGTTGCAGGTAGGGTTGGTCCTAGAGATTGCGAGGTCCTATGCGAAACGGACAGCGCGGAGTCTATTATATGTTTTGATAAGGATAAAAAGTGAAAATTAAGATAGTAATATTATTAATATTAACCCACTGGCGCTTAATGCGTTTGATTCGCTTCCTTTGCATGTTATGTAGTGGATGTTGATATCATGATCTAATTAATAGTTGGTATTGTAAAAAAAAAATATTAAAGAGGGGTCTCGCAAGCATCCATTAAATTAGGCCTCGCAATTTGTAAGGCCGCCCCTGTCTTGATTGTTCATATATTTGAGAAGTACGAATTATCTATGGTGGAAGAACTACAAACTCTGCCGCTAAAAACGGACTTATTTTTATAGTGTAATAAAAGTAGGCCTAATAATGAAACATTCGAGGGTAGGGGAGAAATAGGCCAGAGTTATATCCCCTTCCGAGCTCTACCGTCAGTACTGTCGATATTATATATTTATAGCCTGTGGCTACATTAGGGATTCACGGGGACATTGAAAAAAAGAAATGAAAAACAAATGGATACATCTTTATGTATAGTGTTTTTTTTTTCTTTTTCTTTCTGGTGTATCACATTCAATATTCGAGTTTCTAAAATAGCGCATACCATTGTATTCTTGAGCTCGGGCCCACACCATCACAACAATTGGAGATTCGATACAAGTGTAAGTTCCATGGTTTATTACATATAGAATAGACTATCACATAGAAAACAGTTTTAGAGTACATTATCTACCACCTTTTGTTTTTAATAAAATATTTGTATAAAACTTATTTATAGTAGATCCTACGTTTATTTTTTCATTAGTGATACTCTGTTTTGTTTTAAAGAAATATTGATTCATGTAAAGTAGATCTTTATGCTATTGTTTTTTTGAGGTCACTCTAATATAAATAAAGGTTGAAGGCTTTTTAAAATAATATATTCTAGATGTAGTTCATGGCTATGTAGGCCTATATATAGTTTATATTTGATGAAGAACAGTTATGGTTTGTATTTTAATATTATGTAGATCGTTCGGTTTGCACACTGGACTGTCGTTTGAACTTATCGATGGTCTCGGGCTCAAACCCTGCCCGCTCCCATCCCCCGTCGTCCTGCAGGAGGTTTGGACTAGGAAGTAATTATCTTCAACTCTGAAAGAACATCCGAAACATGTAAAACATTTTACAAACAAACAACATTTTTACTGAGTGTGATCTAGTTCTACTTTATGAGTCTAGTTATATTCGGTAGTTTTATTTTATTACTTAAATTATGAACAAATGTTTTCTGTATAATTTATTTGCTACACAAGCAGACAAATAAATTCATTCCGTTTTTTTTTAAAATGAAATTGAACACTCCCCCCTCCTTTTATCTTTCTTATTTGAAGTAACGTCTGTATTATATAAGATAAGATAAAATTGTTTAACATAGAATTATGCTATTAATGGTATTTATTATAAAGATTAAAACCTTTTTCAATGTTTCTATTGATGCTTATTTATTTGTAGAAACAAAAATTTTAAGCAGAAATAATTAAATTGGCAACACACTTTACTGGTCAACTTGTTTTCCATGGGACAGTTCTGGATATAGTTCACTATAGCACCCTTTGTGTCAGATTTTTTGTAATTTTACCATCACAAAAGAGATACAAGACACTGATAGCAAGGACAAACAGACACAAACCAGAAACACTCTTTTGTTCCCCTGGCAATCAAATCATTAAATAAGAACAATTTGATATAAACTTTGTCACATGTAAATTATGAGTGGGTCTGGTGTGAATGTACACTTTGGTTTCTTATAGTTATAATGTTTTTTGTTTGGTGTAATGCACAAATTGTAAGACAAATTTCCATACGGACAATAAAGATTATTATTATTATTACTACTGTACACTTGAAAGAGCAGAATCTACAATAGTATCCTCCATTCGTATTCTTATGATCTGCTTATCTTATCTTTCGTCGTAGAGGTGCCGTGACATTTCGCGTAACCAAATCCCTCCACTTTTCCCAGTCAGCAGCTATTCTTAGCAGGATATCAAGAGAGAGGCCGGTCCATTTTTGTGCGTTGTTCAGCAGCTTTTCTTTAGACGATCTTTCTTCGTGCTCCCTTCTCTGTACCTTGAAGAATGGCTTTTGGTATTACAAGTCTTACAAGTAGCTATTACGCATTGAAGTAACGCCTGTATTTTAGAATATAAGATAAATTTAGTATATATAGGTCTGTGAGGTGCAATAATTAATTTGGCTTCTTTCGCACAATTACTAGTTTATAATAATTATATTAATCGTTAAAAAACTTTTTTTAACTTGACATGTTGGTCATATATGAAAACAACTTTTTTTTCTGTTTGCTTCTTTGCTTTAATATCTTTTTTTTAAAATAGAGAAGTAGGTGTTATGAAGTGTGTGTGTTTGTTTCTATTGTAACGGTGGGAAGAGGTAGGGACTACGTTATGCAGTGTAAATGATGCAAGATTAAGTGGCAATGTCGTGTCAACTGTCTTGCGTAGGAGAGAAGACTCAAGAACGCCAGAGTCAAAAGACGTGTTTTTGTAGTGGGTTAGATTTAGTTCAAAATACCATTTTATATTATTACTTAAGTGTACTATATTGCATTTCATCTCGAGTTGATTTTGTCTTATTGTAATAAAAGTTAATATATAATATTGTTCACAAAAGAAGATGTTCTATAATACGCCTACAGCGGTTTAGTTGTCTACCAGAAGTTTGGTGCTACAAGTCAACTTACGTCAGCACCAGTAGGCCTATTTGTGTTTTGTTTTGGATTGTAAATCTCATAGATATCTAATTCCCTTCACTCTGTTGGAGATTTTCACAGCAAACAATGACAAGCACGCTAGAGGGAAGGAACTCCGCTGTTACCAGCTAAATGAAAAGAATAAAATGTAATTGTAACAATTGGAGACAGTTCATCTTCATATTACCATTATTACCTCTAGCTAGTTGCTTATTTGTTTTAAAATATGTTTTAAGTCATAGAGTGAAAGACTAATATTTCTTCCATAATTTTGTGCTACAAATGGAAGACATTGGTGATTCTGCATATGCCATTGAAGGAATAACACAAAAAAAAACAACAACAACAGCTTCCTTTATTTTGTACACCTGATAAACCAAAAAAAAAAGTAAAAGCTAAATATTGTTTTTAAACCACGAGATGCATGAAAATCTCCGTTAGTCTGGATACTTATAGGAATTCAATGACCTACTTTTTTAAAATTAAAAAAGTTATTTTATATTTGAAATGTATCTTAACTCTTTCTCTCCGTAATTATTTATAACATTCTGGTGGAATCAACGCTGGTATCGTCAGTTAGGAGAGAAAGTGTTAAATGTATGGTACCTTCTGTGATTTTATTGACCTTTTACCTTTACCCATCCCTTAGTCTATTGAACCCCAGGGGCACCAAGCAAGACTCGTCGACCGTCTTTCTCCATTCCTCTATGTCTTTTGCCTTACTTAGAACCTCTTTCAATGTCAGGCCCGACCATTCTTTTATGTTGTCCTCCCATCGCTTTCTCAGTCTGCCTCTTCTTCTTTTTCCTGGTACTGTTCCCTGAAGGATGGTCTTTGCGCGCCCAGATCTTGTAATATGGCCATAGATTTTAGCTTGTGTTTTTTTACGATAGTTAGGAGGTCACAATAAACAAAATTTTACTGCAAATACTGATTATATCAGCAAAAAAGGGCAGCAAAGATTACGATTACTAAGAAAACTGTCCTCGTTTAATGTTAAGCGAAAAGGCCTTGGCTACGTTTTATCAATATTTTAAGTTTCAAAATCACTGCCTGGTATGGCACTCAGAGCATTAAATAGAGAGGCAAGTGGAGCTTTCTTTGTTCTTAGCCACTATTTAAAAAGAAATATTGCTCACAGATACTATATTTTATCTTTTCAGTCTGTGGTGATTCTGAAAGCGTATCTGGGCCTCTCTGGCTACCAGAAATATTTACAAACTTTTAGCTAAAAAACAACATAGAGATTTTGAAAAAGTGAATAAAATTTGAATGGACTACTTTAATCTCTAAACTCTAAGAAAAAAAGGTCTAGAAGTACTTACAGTTCCATACTTCATTCTGACAATGCGACTAAAGGTTAAATATAAAAATAAATGTTACTTCATCTATGTTTTGTAAATATTTGAGAACCATTGATCCCAGCTGCTTGTGAACTCAGGAGCTTGTCGAGGAGGGGGGAGGGGGGATAGTGTACTTTGCCGAAATGACACAAATGAAAGAACGGCATCATTCAGTTAAAGCCAAAAGTTAATCGAATGAGACAATTTAATAAAGACGACATTGATTCAAGATAATTGTTTCTTGAACGAAATTGAATGAAGTTATCACCCTTGCTGAAAAATGACACACATTCCTAAAGTTTCACCAGCGACACTCAAAGTATTGGTTACTGCTTAGGCTGTGTTTAGGCCTTATCTCGTTTGCCCGGGCCCCTGACATTCAACAGGCATCTTCATGCTTACAATAAACAAATGACTAGATTTTAACAATATAAGTGTTGAATCGGATGAGTGTAATATATAATGAGAAACTGATGAATTAATATCATTGAAGTTAACAAATGTTATAATGTAGTTGTTATATTAATTCAACTAATCATTCTCTGCAACTTGCTGTCCCACAACGCAAGACAACACTGTTCCACTGCTGACTTGAGTCTCCGTGGTAGACTTCATAATCCCAGAACTAACTACTAACTGTACAGAGGTAAGAAAAGACAAATTGAAATACCCTAAGGCAGCGAAACAGCTGCGAAATGAAAACAGGGGTACACAGTCGAAAGAAACGTTACAACAGCAACATAACAAAAAACCTCTATAAGCTTAAAAGCAATGAAAGTGCGTTCAAAAATTGTGCACCTAATAAACATTAGTGCTAGAATACCATAACCTACTCACCAACAGTTATCTCCCTTTTTAAAAAATCTTTCCCTTTTTTTAAAAAATTTAGAAGTAAAACTCACCTCTATACAATGTACAACTCAAATTAAACACTAGGACAAAATATTCATATTTAATATGAATATTATAAGTGTTTAGACGGAGACACTAGGAGAATTTTCCCAAATTAAATGAAGAAAAATATTCTGCATAAACAAAAAACGATTCTGTTCTAAGTGTTCTTGTACCTCCGGAAATGTGTGTGTGTGACATTATGTACAATAGCCGTCAAAACTAATGAATCCATTGTGCTACATATCCGACTTGGGAGTTTCTATTGGGAGTCGGCTAACACAGTATCAGACTATCAGTAGTGTCATTTTACTACTGACCTATTTGAGGTCAATCAGAATGAAAAGTCTACTTTATCACTCCTATTGAATCCGGGAATCAGTCAGACTGGAGAATGGTCTGGCAATAATTCTAGCAGCGTAGCAATTTAACCCGTGGGACTGGGTTCAAGAATATTAAATATAACGGAGAGCCTCCCTCCCATAGGATGTGTGGCAAAAATATACGGTCGAGTCATTTTGATGATTAATATACCCTAGTTCAATCCTCCTGCAGGACGAATATCAATGTATTTTTTTATTTTTAAATACAATATCCTCTGATTAACATATTACAAGCCAAAATTTTTCTTTAAAGAACAAAGGGACATTTTTGTCATTGATCAAGGCTACGAAGTCCACTACAAGGCTACTCGGGAACAGTCCATTATCGCAAACAAAGTTTAATGATTGCAGAACCCTGTCTCCAAATAGAAGACATGGTTTTAAAAAATCCTTTACAAAACAAGGTTACAAAGACAGTTTGTGTGGGAACACAAACTGAAAATCGGCCCCGAAGTGGTCCACCCACACAGGTAACAAGGCAGGTTTCAATATTTTTAGAAAGAATATCATAATTAATTTCTATCCAAGACGAACTACAGAGAAGAATGGGGAAAGAAGGTTGACAGAACTTGTGTGGTGCCCCAGCGGTCCAGCAGACCAAAGGATAGGTGAATGTGAAGTTAGATGTGAACCTGGCCTAACTGATGTCTTATAATGAATATATAATTGATTTAATTGTTTTGTAAAGGGCTAATCTCTTATTCCTCAAGAATAAAACATTTCCTTAAAAAAATTTTTTTTCTTCTTTTGTTGGGTGCTTAATAGTGGTGCGCGACCACTGCAGTTCACGCGATAATATGAAAAACTACTTATTAATTGTTGTTTTAAATTATGTCCAACTTATATGCATACTAAATAGATTTTTTCTCTTTTAAAAAATAGTAAACATTTTTTTCGTATGTAAATATAGTAATTAGTATAACAGAGCTTACAAAACTTAACCCCCCCCCCCCCCAAAAAAGGGTTTTTTTGGAAAAAAATATACAACCGTTTGCATAAATGTGTTGAAAATGTGGTAAAGAATTGTTCCCCTTAATAAAGAGCCTAAAGTATTTGTTACTATTGATAGTGAATAGTTGTAAAAGCTGTGTATTTTTATGAAAAAACTGCTTGCATAAGTAAATAAAAAAAATTAGATTTTCGCTTTCAGAAAAGAAAAAAGTAGCCGTTGCATCAGAACCTTGAATGGTCTAAAATATTGTGACGTCGGAATTTCACTATTCTAGCTTACGAGATCTAAACGGGACGGACGGACAGATGGACAAACAGGCCACACAAAACTAATTGCCTCTTTTCCCCTTTCGGGGGCCGCCAAAAAAAACAGGGTCAGTAACTAGGAAGTGTCAGACATGTGACTGACGTCATAGACTTCTCGCTAGTTTTGTGCATACAAAATTATGTAAGTTGGTGTAATTGATGAAGTTTATTGGGTCTGTTTTTATACAGGATTTAGTTACAGAAATACTTTCTGCTCGTTGGAACATGTTAGGCTGACGTAGCGAGGATCCTATTCTGGAATAGTTAGTAGAAATGTTTATATTTGGCCCGCTTCGCTTGAGGGGAGAGCTTTCATGGCATTATATTGGACCATAAAGATGGCCTTTCAATGCGATAGGTCTAATCAAAAGTTAACATCCTGTTATAGACTAGCAGATTTATTAAGCAAAGACAGGCCAGATTTTTTTGTTGATTTGACTAAATTCATAATTCCAACTTTGAAAAACATTCTGGCCTTATTTGAAACCAACTGACAAAACTATTAAAGATAATTATGGGCAGCTTCATTCCTATATCATGTGCCACAATAGTAAGAAAGATAAATTTATTTTTCAATTGAATAAAAAAAATATTTTTATTGCAGTCATAAATAAATGTTGCGATATTTACTAAGTAAAATAAAAGGTAAACATAAAAGAATGGATTAGTCTCTCTTTTGATATCCAGCTAAGTACAGCCGCTCACCGGCAAAAGGGAGGTATTTGGTTACGCAAACTGTCACAGCACCCCTACGATAAAAGTCAAGGGACATGTGATGCTGATGACATATACATGCATCAATTTACGTCATATTAAATACGAGAACAGTCTATGACGTCAGTCCCATGCCTGACATTTCCTTGTTACTGACCCTGTTTTTTTAAAGGATTTTTTAACGTTGTCTGCTGTAAAAATGTTTACTTGTTGTAAAATGTTAGACATGTTTCGTGTGTTCCTTCAGAGTTGAAGATAATTTACTTCCTAGTTTAAACCTTCCGCTGGATGACGGGGGATGGGAGTGGGCAGGGTTTGAACCCTGGACATTAAAAAAAAAAGGTGCCGGTACCTCGTACCGTTGCGTACTCTCACAAAAATGTATGTATATTTCAATCTTCTTTCATTTAATTTTTTTTTTTTTTTTTGCGGTGTTATTGCTACTTAATACATTGATACCGGATCGATTCATTTAGAGCCTAAGTATACAAGCAGGATTTCGAGCATTGGATAAATTTATTTTTTAAATACAAAGTTTTATGGCAGAGGCAATATATTAGTTGTTTGTTTTCATTTCTAAACAATTAGAAGAGATGGACTGACTCATAGTGTACCTTGTGTACATTTGCAAAAAACACAAACTCTCTTTGTAATCTTATCAGTTAGACCTTCAAAACTATTAAAATAAAAAAAAATACTTAGTGATTTTTTTTTACTGTATAATTCTATTTATTATTCCTTTTTAGAATAAGGATATTAACAAACATTTGCCATATGACTTTGTCTAACAGAAAAAAATGAAACTTACGTCTATTCATACAGTTATTTTTAGTTACCTGTAATATAAAATATATTAAACTAATACGTACATTCATCATAATGCAGCCATGCGATTTTTCGTTTATGAACATAGCATTATTTAGGACCAATATTTTACAAAGGCTGCTTGGAGAAATCAGGTATACCCATAAGAAGACAAATTTAAGAAACTAGAACAGACACAAAATAGACAGTGTCATTCAAAACAAATCAATATTCAAAATTGATAAGAGTAACACCTTTTTAACGAATCATTTAAACTTTTAAATCACTTCCATTTTTTTTTCAACAATTATTTTGTGTATGAAATTGTGTATCGGAAAATGCCGGGTACTTGAATTAAGCTAGTAATTAAAAAACAACAACACAGATCTAGGGTAAATGACTCATCAAATAGAGTACTGTAAATGTGTAGTTTCACGTGCTAGTTTCAGGTCTTTTCTTTTTATAGCCTCGATCGGGTTTGATCCCAACTACCCGTATTTTTGTGCAGAATTTTTTTCTCTATCAGGTACACTTAAAATTATAGCATTATGTCAGTTTAATTTAAAAAGAGAACTGAAAAATGCAAAGATATATAAGGAAAAAAGCGACTTCCGGTCCAATACTTTTTAATCTAAGAAACGAAACGGACTAGTCCAACATTGCCCATTAAACATTTACACACCATCTTATTGTAGATTAATTTATTATGGAACTATGGAAGAAAAGTAATGAAATTAAATGTGCCGATGTATAATTAGTTATTGTGTTTTAAGTGCTTAATAAATTGTTTACTCTTTAATTGCGTAAAGTGGTGTAGATACCTTTTACTTTGTTGTTTATTTTGCTGGTGACCTCCAGCAGTCTCGTTCTGAGGCCGCATGCAACCATGTGCTATCTTCTATGTAAACTAAGGCAAGTTGGCGCCTTAGCTGGTCTTTTAAGCGTTACGGTGTTACGTCGACCACTTTTTAGTTCACCAAAAAAAGACTGCCTTTGGCATACGTTCGTCTGAGATTCGTCTCCCATACAGGATACTGCTCTGTCCAGCGTAACTGTTGGACTTACAAAGGCTATATACAAAGGCTGCGGATACACATTTGAGACCAAAAGAAAATCTGCTGCCGAGGACAGACGCAGACGCTAAAAGAAAATCTTAATCAAGCACCGCGGACAATGGTTATGCTTGCCCTGGATGTAGGTCACAGCTGCAATCCTCATTAATTTTCGGACTCGAAGACAACCCTTATTATTATTATTATTTTGCTCGTGAATTATTACCATGTGTTCATGCTTCGGTGTCTACTGTCCTTTACCAAAACAAAGGAAATGGTCATAACACAGCTTCTCTACGCCTTACTTGCTCACACTAAACATGATATCCATCTAGCGGTTAACGAGTACGCTGCAGCCTCTTTTGATTTAATTATAAACCTCGGTAAAAAGCTTGGAGTTGGGGGTGATGACGGAAGGCCCAGGAGAGATCTAAATGGAGAGATCTGTAAAAGCAGGCCATATCCCTCCACAGGCTTTAGCACCACTGGGATGGATAGATGGCAAATTAGAACTTCTTATAGTCCTAGAGTCAGGCTGAACAGGGCAAGTATCCCGTATGGGGGACGAACATATTTTTCGACGTAACAGAGGAGGTGCCCCACGGAAACGTTTCTTTATAAAACTAATGCAATGATTTAAGTCTATTAAGAAAAATTTTGCCATTTTACTTTGTCACAAAGTGCCTGTTTTACCCTATAGCGTAGAGATTTGAGTCACTTGATGTTTCGTACTAAAGCCATAATGAATATATACTAATTCCATAATTAAATGTCTGAACGTAACCATCTGAGAAGTAACACTGCAAAGACTTTCTTCCAAGCCAATACTAGTAGGCCTACAATAGTTTTACGCAAAAGATGGATTGTAAAACTATAAGACGGATGTGAGCCGTGGTTGGTCTAGACTATATGAGGACTTAAGAGACTTTATATTTAATCGCCATGTACAATTACATTTAGAACTAACAAGAACACTAAAGCAACTCTTCAGATTAGTAGTCTTTATCTGATCGTTCATTTTCGTAATTACAACAATAGCCCAATAGTTTAACGCGAAATGTAAAAGCAATGTATAGGCCTACTGTTGGGGGGACTTTCTGTTCTAATCGCCATGTACAATTACATTTAGAACTGACAGAACGAAAAAACAACTCTTCGGATTGATAGTCTTTACCCGATCGTTCATTTTCGTAATTACAACAATATTGCCAAAATGACTTCGGGTATATATCCTTCCTTAACAAATTATTCATCCGAGCGAGGCTCGGTCACCTGATATTATACATACATACAGTCTCTGTCTCTGTCTGTTGTCTCTGTCTGTTGTCTCCATCTCTGTCTGTTGTCTCTGTCTCTGTCTGTGGTCTCTGTTGTCTCTGTCTCTCTGTCTGTTGTCTCTGTCGTCTCTGTCTGTTGTCTCTTTCTCTGTCGTTGTCTCTGTCGTTATCTCTGTCTGTGTCATTGTCTCTGTCTGTGTCGTTGTCTCTGTCGTTGTCTCTGTCGTTATCTCTGTCTGTGTTGTTGTCTCTGTCTGTGTCTGTCTCTGTGTCTCTGTCTGTGTCTCTGTCTGTCTCTGTCTGTGTCTCTGTCGTTGTCTCTGTCTGTGTCTGTCTCTTTTATTGTCTGTGTCTGTCTCTGTCGTTGTCTCTGTCTGTCTCTGTCGTTGTCTCTCTGTTTCTGTCGTTGTGGGTGTGTGTGTGGGGGGATGGATGCTAAGATGAAACGATGCTACGATGATAAAATAAAAAAAAACAAAAAACAAACATTTTAAACCTAAAGGGTATTAGTTTTTTTTTTACTTGATAATATTTATAATACTCAATAATGGAATTCTAACTACAAAGTATAAATTGAACGCCTTTGTGTCGACCCCCGCCCCTGTAACCCATTGTCTAGAGTCACGCAGTTTAGAAGATATGATCCACATTCCCTGGCTGGTTCCAGACATTAAATGTCCTAGCTGCTTTCCATGCCAATGACGTCAAATGTCTGAATGACAGTCAGCTTCTCTTTCATCCGGTGATTGTGACTTCTGAAAACGCTTTTGTCTGATCAACTGACACCATAGTACTAGCACATAGAAGCGTGCTTAACTGGGGGTCTAGGTATTAAGGGGGTGAGAGAAAGTTAAGAAAGTTAAATAAGAACTTCTATTGACTTAAGTTACCCTAGTGGCAAGGGGTGGGGGGGGGGGGGGGGGGGAAGTTACATTAACATTCAAAAGCACCAAACTCCTGAATGGAAAGTCGTCAAGTCTAATTCGTCTGGTGTAACATAGAGAACAGAGGCGGATCTAATAAAGAGGCGTTAGGACTAATTAGTGGAGAGAAAAAAAGAACAATGTAAATAATTACAATTAATAATTACATATAATAATTACATTTAATAATTACATTTAATAGGAAATTAATCAAGCAGATAACAAGCCAGGAAAACCAGTGACTTGGCAGAATTTAAGTCATTGGTTAATATGCATGACTGAATGCATGACGCGTAGGACGTACTAATCTTCTTTTTTGAAGTAACGTCTGTATTATGTAAGATAAGATAAGATAACCCTATATCTGTTTGTGTATCGGGTGTATAGATTTAAGAAAATGTTGATAATTATTGAAATACAAATTTATATCCATGTAGAACAGTAGTGAGATATGAAAAAAGAGATAGTGAAAAAGGGAAAGAGAGAGAGAGTTAGAGAAAAAGAATAAAAAACAACTCGACTATTAACAAAGTAATGTGTTGTATTGCCAACACTAATGAGAAAATAAAATGAAAGTGTAGACCTGGGGCGAGGGAGGGGGGGGGAGGAAATGTGATTTCACTTGCTAATAGCTTATAAGAAAGTTTAATAAGAACTTCTATTGACTTAAGTTACCCTAATGGCAAAGGGGGGGGGGGGGGGGGGGGGGAGTTACATTAACATTCAAAATTTTTATTTTTGGCAGCTTGTTTAAAACTGTTGAAATATATTCTGTCTATATTGCACTACCCTATTGGAATTATTTTTTCATTTTACATACAGAAAAGAAAGAAACAAATTGAGCTTCGAGAAATTTGAATAATTAGAAGCTGTGTCGAAATTTTTATTCGGGACCATCAGGGCTATCCCTATAGACCTAATTGTTATTGTCGACCCCTCCCCTTTCCTTTTTTTTCCGTACAACACACACCACACATTTTTTTCTTAACCACACCCTCTCTTTCTCACACACCCCAATTTCTGTAATGCTATTAATGGCTTTATGAATATACAAAGGGACAAAAAAAGGAATGGAATGATCTGGCAACAATTATCACTCTTGCTCCAGTCTCCTAGCTATGGATGGCGGTGGGGGAGGGTTTCCCGTAATAGAAGAAGCAGTCGGCGCCGCAGATAACATCCGCCGAGCTATTGGAGCTGTCGTTTTCATGCATCGGGCGCCCTCACATTGCGGCGTGAGAGGCAATGAAACGGCAGACGCCCTCGCAAGGGAGGGTGCTTTGGCAGCCACACCCCTCAAAGCACCAAGCACGTACTTACAAACAACGGCACAAATCCGAGCACTCATTCATGAGAAGTGGTTAAAGTCCTGGGAGGAATCCGACAGAGCACGTGGTGTCAACCAGATCGCGACGATCCATGGTGGCGACTGAGGAGGTCAGAGCAGACAATTATTGCGCAGTGCAGGACGGAACACTGTCCTATTGGGGCATATTTTGCCCGGTTCCGCACGAACTTTGACTCCCGATGCCGTCACTGTGGAAAGAGCGTCGAAACAGTGTCGCACGTCTTGTACGAGTGTCCCCAGCTCCGCGAGCTAAGGGGGGACCTGTCTGAGCAGTCACTGGACTTGTATGGTAGCTACGAGGCATTAAGCCGAACGGCTAAGTTTCTTGCCAGAGCACTACTGGAGGACTAGGCAACAATTATCCCCTCAAATACACGATCAGGGCTAGACACCATTTTAATAACCCTGACGGAAAGGAGTTTCTTGTATTAAAGTAATCCAAGCCGCTCGTAAGCTGACTCTAGCTTAAAACACGGATTAATGTTTTAAAACGAATATTAGTTTTGGTATACAGTTTATGACATTTTGTGGGAGCTTTTTTAGATTCTATTTTTTTTTATCAGTTCTTACAAAAGTGAAATAATTGTGCTCACTTTGGTGTCATCCTTAAGTTTTCACGTGGACCCCAACTGGTCATGAATAATGGGCCGTGTCCCCAATTCGAAGGTACCGAATGGGCCCAAGCGTAATGAACCCTGCTGCGCCATTGCTGCTACGCTACAGGCTGTGGGCCCCTAATGGTCGTGGGCTCGGGTTCACATTTTTTCGCCCCATGGATGATACGCCACTGTTCTATGTTAATGTGCTAGCTTTATGAGCTGGCCAGGTTAGAAAACAAGTCAGACGACTAGGACTTTCTTTTCTTTGATAAAAACACGCACACAGTTACACGTCAGGTTGTAAATAGTTCAACCACTTGTGTAGAAATGTTTAAGTGTTGATGATTTAGCTTTGTTTTAGCCTTTCATCAATGGGGGTTGGGGGAGGAAGACAATCACGTGACCAACCTAAGGTTAAAACACTGTTTTAGTCATTTGACAGCCAGCATATTGATTTCCGGTGGAAATTAGACATTGGATTTCATTTCTTAAACTGCTTGATGTGGGCACATGCTGAGATGAACTGTAACTACACCTGCATAAGTAATCAGAGAGAGCTGAGCTAAGGTTTTAAACTTGACCAGATCTAATTACATTCAGGACACCGGGTACTTAAACCCAAAAAGAAACTCTTCATTTGTAACATGAACAACTTCAGTGTTCACCTTCACCATAGTCTGTTGGGCAGTAGGGGCAACACACAAGATTTTGTAAGGGGCATTTCACAAGATTTTTTAAAGACATGACACAAGATTTTGTAAGGGGGCATTTCACAAGATTTTGTAAGGGGGCATTTCACAAGATTTTGTAAGGGGCACTTCACAAGATTTTTTTAAAGATATGACACAAGATTTTGTATGGGGCATTTCACAAGATTTTGTAAGGGGCATTTCACAAGATTTTGTAAGGGGCACTTCACAAGATTTTTTTAAAGATATGACAAGATTTTGTAAGGGGCATTTCACAAGATTTTTAAAGGAGCATTTCAAAAGATTTTTTTAAAGATATGACACAAGATTTTGTAAAGGGCACCACACAAGATTTTGTAAGGGCACCACACAAGATTTTGTAAAGGCACCACACAAGATTTTGTAGGGGCAGGCACCACACAATATTTTTTAAGGGCACCACACAAGATTTTGTAAAGGGCACCACACAAGATTTTGTAAAGGGCACCGCACAAGATTTTGTGAAGGGCACCGCACAAGATTTTGTAAAGTGCACCACACAAGATTTTTTAACTGCATGACTGTCACTACTTAAGGTAATTAAAGATGCCTTGTATCACTTGAATTGTTGTACTCCTCTTTGTCGCGTATGTCTTCTCTAATTATCACCGGCACAACATGCATTAGAATTCACTGATTCAAGTCTGACTTAGCTGGTATACATTTATTAATATAAAATAACAGCTCACAATATATTGGCAACTTCAGCCATCAATGAATCACAAGTACTACTTCATAGAAATCAATCATATTATCCATTGAAAAATATCAAAAACACAACTAGTAAGGTTATCTACTCTACAGACATAGACGTCTGTCTTCTCAATTCATGGCATCGACTAACCTTTGACCATGTGATCAACTGTGGATTCTTTTTTCTCCGGTGAAACACAATATCTTCCCAACTATATTCATGTCACTGGCTATCAATCAGTGATGTGACAATGACACAAAATTTTGTAGGGGCGTCACACAAGATTTGTCAGCTGTCTCCATTCCTCTGTCTTTTGCCTTGGATAGAACCTCTTTCACTGGCAGGGATGTCTGTTCTTTTATGTTCTGCCTCTTCTTTTTTCCTGATACAGTCCCCTGAAGGAAGGTTTTTGTAAGCCCCAAAGATCTTGTGATATGGCTATAGAGTTTTAGTTTGAAATGAAAATATGTTATCATTTACTCATAGTAATTTACACCTGGTCAAATGCTATGCGCTTCAAAATGTCATTGCATATGATATTTCTATTTTTTGGGGATTTCGGCACATTGTCACAATTTAGGCCATGTTGTGCCCAGAATATGTTGTTGCAATGGTCAGAATTCAAACCCTGACTGAGATTCAGGCTTGGATGTTTTAGTCTTCATTTATTAAGAAACATTTAAAGCTTATGAACAAAACAAAAAAAAAGTATGAATGTTTCAAAAAACATTCTAGCTTTTAATGATATAAGCAAAAAAAAAAAGGACAGAACTAAAAGATAAAATGGAAAAAAAAATTGTTTATTTAAATACTTGTGCTTTAAAAAAACATTTCTGTATTACACAATACACTGGCCACGAAACAAAACAAGTATTTCATTTGCAATTATAAAACTTGGTAACAAAAACATTAACAGAGAGATAACCTTCTTATTATCAAAGTGATTTCCCTTTAGCAGTTGAGTAAAAAAATCTGAGCCTAATACCGTTCCGTCTGGGAAACAATTCTATGAAAAAAAAATATTTAAAAAATCCAGAGAACATTTTTGGTTCTTTAAAAATATGAAAGAGAATCCATTTTACTATTCTATCCTAGTTATCCTATCATATTTAAAGTTTGACACTAAGAAAATAAAAAATGTCAAAATTTGATTGTTTCAGGCAAACATGGTAGAGCCCTGAGACAATGTGGTTTCAGAAATGCAACTGCTGTCAATAATGTTATTAAGTTTTGCGGGCATCGGCTGTGTGGTCGTCATGCAGGAGTATGGGGGAGACATCTTAGATCAGACCACACATGCCAAGTACTAGAAAGATCATTGCTGGAGGATGGGTCACCAAAACCAATGTCCCAAAGGCAGGGGGGTCATAGCTGTAATGACACAGTGACCTGCCAGCAAGTCATACCCAGACTAAGTACTGAATGCTGAGTTAAGGACTTAGGCCGTCCCTTCCTTGATGATTTTGTATAAACTGTTTCCTGGGTGTTCTTGCAGACACAGTACATAAAACACATCAAAATATACACAAACGTAGAAGGAACAAACTAATAAAACTTGCCATCCACAGACAACTAAATAGACAAGCTGTTAGCGTAAATACAAAAATCAAACAGCTTGGAATGTTTCAGTCTTGAGCCCAGTTATGTAAAATAATTCAACCAAAAACAAAAGCCAACTATGGAATTATTTTTCATGAAACATTTTTTTCCTAGCTCTTAGATTTGCACATGGAAAAAAAAAAATGTTCAGTCATTATTCAGCAAAAATATTTTCTGAATTATTTCCCTTACTCCTTACCTTTAAACACACTAAAACCAAAAGTTTACTCTAAGTGGTGAATTGAAAAGAGAGCAACAATGAAGTTGTATTTCATAAAATACTTCCTTGAAATGATTCATGTTTGAAAGCCTGAATATGGTAATGGCTGTTAATTAAGAGAAGGTCTCCACGCCCTGCACGGAAACACTAAGTCTTGTGGATGACAACAAAAATATACAAAATGAAAATTTACATTCAAAAATTTTCGTAAATGTTTGGGACAAGATCCACCCCCCCCCCACCTCATTTTCCCCTCATAGATCACCAACATTTTAAAAATACATATACCGGTACATCAAACATTTATACAGGACATCAATACCAACTCAATTGGACAAAAGTAACATAGAAATAAGTCCGTCCCCCCTCCTTTTTCAAACCTTGGAATGTATGGGGGCAGATGATGTAAAGCTCATCTGTTTCTATGGCTGATGGTTAATGAGGGTTGCATGTGGCCAGCACAACAACCAACCACCTTTACTTCCCCAGTGTACGCCAGGTGCCCATATTAGAGTTAGGTTGGACTAAGAGGCATCCTAAAAATCCTGAAATAAATCCCAGTTTTTCCTTGGGATTTTAACTTGAGATCCCTTGGTTTGAAAGCCTTCACCACTCAGCTACCAACATTCAAATAGAACAACAATAAACATTTAACACAAAACCTGTCGATGAACAGATAAATAGGACTCAACAAATCAAGCGTCAAATAGAGCAAAGAACATCACCGCAGTCACAATGTTTTGAAACAAGCTTTTTAACAAAGCTGAGTCACATGACCACCAGACTCAGCATGTCCACTTAAACTGAGAGTATTCAAGTGACTTAGAAGTTAAAACAGTCTTATAAGTCAACAACATTTTCTAAAAGTTGCCGCCACATGCAATGACAAAGAGGCCACAATTATAAATACATTTACATCTATAAATATTGATACACTCATTAATGCACCTAGACTCTTTGAAGTATAAGCTTTGATATGAACACAATTAGCTATCACTCAGCACAGGTCAGTATATTGTTTTCAATCAATCTCACACACATGATTAGGAAGACATTCATACACAACTAGAAGAGAAAAACAATCTTCACATTTTCTGCTGCCATTTCCTCCAGACTCTCTAATTAAATTAGAATGAATTTATGTATATTATGTACACCGAAAAAATATTTCACACATTCATCTACATTACCACATTCATATGAGAAAACACAGACCCACTCACCGTAACAACACACACCCGGGCCTAAATGCTAACACATCAAACAGATAGAACCAGCATGCAGACACAGACACACATGATCAGGCCCATACAAAACCTTCAGGAGACAGCCACAGCATCTAAACTGCTGGTGACTGGGACCACCACCTTTCCGCCCCAGTGCAGCTTGTACTTCTGGTTCCGCCAGACCACATGATTCTGCAGGTGAGCCGACAATATGATGTACGGCGACAACAGTTCACGCATCAACCACGCCACCAGGAACTCAAATTTGGAAAAAGGAAGTGGACCATTCTGAGGGAAAGACAAAGAACGAAAATTAAAATGATACGTTAAGCAAAACATAAAATACAAATAAAAGGTAGAAAAAATCAAAGTGAGTTTCAAGATTGAAATAAATCTTATAAGATTAAGAATAAAAAAAAAGATCTTATAAGATGAAGTATTTAAAAAAAAAAAATCTTAGAATAATTTTCTATCATTTTTATAATAAATGTTTATTTTTTTACACAAAGGAGGCACGGTGGTTGAACGGTAAAGCATTTGGCTTCCAAACCGATGTCCCAGGTTTGAATCCTAGTGAAGACAAAAGGATTTTTAACTTCAGGATCTTTGTGTGCCCCTGAGTCCACCTAGCTCTAATGGGTACCTAACATAGGGTGGGGGAAAGTAAAGGCAGGTTGGTTGTTGTGCTGGCCACATGACACCCTCGTAAACCGTGGGCCACAGAAACGGATGACCTTTACATCATCAGCCCAATAGATTGCAGGGTTTGAAAGGGATACTTAACTTTTTCTCTTTTCTAAACCACAGTAAAATGCTTAATGTCAAGATCATAACATACTACTCAATATGCACCAGAGAATGAATGAGTGTGTGTGGGGGATGTGTTTAAGTGTGGGAGTTTGTGGGGGGGGGTTGTGTGTTTGTGTGAAAACACAAGAAAACTCCCTTTAGTTAAGTCAATGATAATATAGATGTATATCTAAACACAAAAGCTCAGCACTACCATGCTCTACATTTGGAAAGCTATCTCTCAAGTCAGAAGAGTTACGGGGGCTGCATTTTTGCTCTGAATAGTTTTGAGAGCTGATATCAAATTGTGCCGCCTACACAGGAGATTCATCACGCTCTTTCAATGAAAGGGAATCTACAGGCTCAAGTTTATGATATAGGCTACATGTTTTTATGTTTTGAAACAAAGAGAAAGTTGTTGATGATTAGAGAACATGAGAAACTCAATCTAAAAAAAAACAAAAACCAAGGAACAATTCAAAATGGAGGTCCACTATGCTTGGAGCATCCACCCCTCCCACTTTGTGTCCTCTCGGTAAATTCCCAAGTCATGTGATGAGACTACAGCCCTATTATCTGCAAGGCGACAAACAGTGGACCCCTCTGTCCTAAATCCATCATCTAGACTTAAACGTGTCCAAACATGACATGAGAAATGACAACTTAAAAAAACATTGACATTTTGTCCTTATCATGACATCAACCCCCTCAATCCATACCCCCACACACATACTTTGAAAGTGACATGTTTGCCCTAAAACCAATTGATAGTGCAAATTTTTTTTTTGGCTAAGAAGCACTTCTGTCAAGTCGTGTTGTGCTGAAACCTTCTCAACAACTTGATAAAAAGTCCTGGCACACTTAGAAACTGCTTGATCAAATACGGGGTCACGTTACTATCAACACAGAGGTAAACACACAGGTAGCCATGTGTGCTGACCCAGCTACACACAATGTCGTCTGCTAGACACCAAGCGTGCACCTAGAGGGGGGGAGTCACTCCGTGCCAACAATAATAGGGCAAAGCGACAGACTAAATATGGATCCGTGACGTACTGAAAACAACGACGACAAATAACGCCGAAACGAAATCAAGCCTTTTATTCAAACTTGTTTTCAATCAGTTAAAAGGTCGAGGTCGATGCCGCCACCCCCCCCCCCTCCCAGTATTTTATTATGACAGCACAATAATAGTCTCTTTGCGTCAACTGTCTTTAAAATTCACGACCGATCGATTAACGGGGCATTTAAAAAGGGCAATATAATTGAGTCTAATGACAGTTTTGAATACTTCGTACGAGATCTGAAGACATTTTCAATAGTCGGCTAGACGTATTATAGACCGTTAACCGATCATCACAATTCCTTTAGGAAAAAGCAATATAAAATATCGCCATGAACATTTATCAAATAGCAATGTTCTCCCCCCCCCCCCCCCCTGCAACATTTAAACGACATTAGAAAAACTGAATGCTTAATTCAACATACAGGTCCAAACTAATGGATGATAGTCCGTTTGAGTACAATAGTCCACCTCGGCATTACTACAATAACCATAACAATTTAGATGCACAAACACACACGGCCAGCACTTTATGAAAATTTCAGAAGCAGCCTGCATAGACTAAATAGTGGCGTGGTGACCAAGTGATAAAACTTGGACTCTGAACCGATGGGTATCAAGTTTGAGTCTCGGTGAAGACTCTGGGATGTTGAACTTCTTAGGACGGCCCCCGGAGTCCGTCCAACTCTAATGGTGTGTACACGACGCTTTGGCGCCAAATTGATGTTCAGTACATTTTACGATAACTTTTTAAAAATTATCGCCGTGTTTAACTCTTAGCAAGTGATGCACACACAAGGCTTCTCACTTTGGTAGAATACAACATAAGATTCCAGTTGAGTTGTTTTACCGAAACACGTGCAGGAGAGAGAGAGAGAGGTGTTATCCCCCTCCTCCCCCCGACACCAGTTAGAACTCCTTCAACTACACACTTCGACCTCCGAGTGACCAGCGATCTTACTCTTTTCTGACAACCGGGTTATCTAAGACTCAGATCCTCCCGCGCCGCTCGACGCTTCAGGGGGCAAGCAGTCTCCACAAATATGTCACTTGCAATGTCTGAAGCTTCTTCCCACCTGGTGTCCACTGCTCTGTCGTTTTGACGGAGAACATGTCCCGCAAACCCTCATGCGATGCTCTGTCACAACCTCACTGAGTGATCGACTCCCAGTTCGGCACAGGAATTCCTTGGGGCATTTTGGGTTATCTAGGAGCCAGCACTCCTACATGACAACCGCCGTGTGTTCCTCACTGGGTTCTCTGTCAGTGGCTATATCAAGACAAGGATTCCTTTACAATTCAGCGGTTCTCAACCTTTTAAGTTCGGCGACCCCTCTTTACAATCCCACACTCTGCGCGACCCCCCCCCCCCGCACAGACACACAGCAATAGAAGAATAGACAAAACTATTCATTTTTTCGATGGTCTTTGGCGACCCCTGGCAAATCGTCAATCGACCCTCAAGGTTGAGAACCCCTGCTTTACGTCCTCGTCACTTTCTCCCACGACTAAACAATTCGAAATACCAAATTGGTCATTACTAGCAAGGTAACATATCACTCTCTGGCTAAAACTGACATCATAATCCATAGTGCCATTGTAAAAAAATGTTTAATTGATTAAAAATTTCCCCTTTCAGACCTTGCGATCTATGGGTGTCTAAGGCAGACGATGTTAAGGCCGTCTGTTTCTTTTGGTCAACGGTTAACGAGCAGGGTGTTATATGGCCAGCACAACGACTAACCGCCTTAACTTTACCCAACTAAAGTCAGGTACCCATTAAGGTTGGGTGGACTCAGGGGCGCCCTAAAAATCCAGAAAGTCAAAATCCCAGTCCTCACCGAGATTCGAACCCAGGACCTCAGGTTCGGAAGCCAAGTGCTTAACCATTTGATCACCGGGCCCCCTGTTGAATTGATTCCCAACTCTAATTGGTGTGTGTGTGGGGGGGGGGGATATGTACACAAACAAACAAAAAACGGAAACAAAACTTGAAATGTTTTTTTTTTTCCTTAGGGTGAAACGTGGAAACTTTATTTCTATTCTAGTGATCACGAATCGTCCGTGAATCATGCAAATGTGCTATAGGCGCTATGTACATTGAACTAATTTGTTGATATGAGAAATAGATACAAGAAGAGTTTTAGCTCGTTGCATATTTTTGGTCTCAAGTTTTTATTTTTTCATTTTGCTTCATTTTGGAGCTACTCTATTCGCTTCGCCCAGGACCTCCAATAACATAAGACCAGCCCTGATAGCAAGCCTGGGAGGGTTATAACCTGCTGTCACGCACAGGAGAGATTGGCAGAGTGGCGAGAAGTCAAAAGATATTCCAACTACAAGAGAACTAGAGCCCCCTAGCGGAGATGATCTGCAGGCGTGTCGTATCAGTGTATATAAATTCATGTGAACTGTTATCACTGACAGAGAGTGTTGCAAGAATGGACGATTATATAAAAATATACAAGGTTAGATCACCACAAATCTGACCACTGCTTTTCCAAGGGGCTATTACCCTCCAGTAGTTTTTCAATAATTTTTTTTTTTTAAAAGTCAACCTTTTAAAAAAGAAAGAAAAAAAACAACTGAAAGAGTAGACCGTATCTAGAAAAGACGTGCGTAGGAGGTACTTATGTTCATATATAACGTAGTAGGGTATGATAGTCAAACATATTTTTAAATTTCTTGATCTAAAGTCTTTATCTTTTTCTCAATGAACAGAATCTACAATTTCAATCTATTTTTTTTTTTTTACACTTGTACCCTTTTAAATGCTTCAAAGTTCCCGTTCAGTCCTTGCAATCTATAAGGGCAAGTGATAAAGGACAGAACAATGGCCAAAAGCATTTGCTTTTCCACAACTAATGTCAGGTACCGACACATTAGAGCTGGGTGGACTCAGAGGGGTAAAAAAAATCCCGATATAAAAAAAATCCCATTCTTGACCATTCAGCCACCGGGTCTCGTTTTAATATTTACCCGCCAACAGAGCGTAGCTAGAAATGTTCCATCGTTTGGGGGCCCGGGGGGCCTTGACCTCTTTGGAGGCCCCTGCATTTTACGTAATATTTAATTTTTTAATGTAAAAAACAATAATTTGCCCCCCCCCCCCTAGCTACACCACTGCCCGCCAAAAAAAATCAAAAATAATGTCTGGCTTATAGTAGTGCCCATATGTCAAACTGTGGAGGCTTTCACTTACTTCCCTTGTATTGCAAGATAGATCTAGTTTTACGTATATTTTCAGTACTGTTTATCACATTACGACCAAAGGGGACTTTTATGTGTAGCCCTATTTATAGCTAAGCAACTGGTTAAAGGATAGCATTGAACTTGAAAATAACTGGGACGAGCGCCATATTATTAGCAAACCCCCCCCCCTCCCCAGTTTTCATGTGTGAATTCAAATCCAGGCCTTCGCTTTCAAATGTAGAAAATGCAGGGTCCTACTGACGTGCGTTGTCAATATAGACCGACGCAGACGACACAAGTGTAAACCAAACAAGTGTTATTGTGGTGGCCTTAAATCAATAGCGCTGACTAAAGCAAAGGCCCAGTGCCGGGCAACACACACACACCGAATAAAAAAAAATGGAAACTAAAAGCTTGGGCGTGTAAATGGAACCCCCCGTTGCAAAAGAAGCCCTGCAATGTACTTTGGACGCACGAAAAGTAGTTTATTTTATTACCGACAACACCCGAATGTAGGCGAAGTATTTAAATGACCAGGGTTTATTATCAGATTCTATTTGGTTTTATTGTTGTTTATTTCTAAAGATTGAGGGAGCGTTTTGCGGTCACGGAATGCAAATAATTCAGGCAACACACACCCGCACGCATTTAGACTTTTCACGCATGAACACGGTGGGTGTTGATAAAACCTAGATTCACACACACACATCCAGACTTATCACGCATGAACACAGTGGGTGTTGATAAAACCTAGATTTGCACGCACAAACTCAGTAATGACATTAAGTCACGAGTGTGTGAGTGTGTGTTTAGTAGCACCACATCTCAGTGTCAGGAAAGTGTACTACAAGTATTTCTCATATCAGCTACAATTATTAAATTTTCATTTAATCTACTAGCTGTATCACAAACCAGACAGATCTCAAATATCTACAATCTTTCTTATCTAATGCCCCAAAAAGGACGCCAAACGACGGCCACAGCAACACCAATGACTGGCTGGTCGAGTAGTTAGGGTCCTGGGTTCGAACCCTCCCACGGGAGGTTTGGGCTAGGATGTAGGCCTATTCATTTTAAATCCTCTACTCAGTAACTTGTTAAAAAAAAAACAAAAAAAAACCCTCTAAGCAAACGCAAACTATTTAGACAGACATGAAACATGACACTGCAAAACAAAAACAACCCTAACAGTATTTGAAGAAAACGAAACAATTACCTCTGGCGCCTCACACTTTTTACAAGTATTTGTGACTTTGATCTATTCCTATTACTAAACCTACAAATGTAGCTTTTTATCTTTTAACTCTTTCTCTCCGTAATTTTTTTACCACATTCTGGTGAAATCAACGCTGGTATCGTCATTTAGGAGAGAAAGAGTTAAGGAATACAATCTTCTAGTGGGGATTTTCATAATCAAGTCAATCAGAATAATCTCTTTGTTTACACGTTCAGAGTTCTTTAACAAGTTTAAAAAAAAAAAAAAAAAAAAAAGTAAGAGAAAAAGAAAAAAAATGGATTTAAAGAAATGTGGTGGTGAACACAGGAACCCAAGAAAAACTTGAGAAAATATAAAGAGGAAGATGAGAAGTTAAACAATGTCAAGGACGCTATTGTGAAAGACCAACGTTGCCAACTAAATCATGGAAATAACTTTGTGCTTAAAGCAAAGAGCTTTGAAAATTGATCCTACGGTGCTGCTAAAACTTATTTAGTTTGTGAAAATACTTTGACACTGATTAAACTGAACATGCCTAGGACCTCAATACTGACTTAAAACGCTATAACCTGTGGGCAGTTGAATCAAATGGCTCGTTGACACATAGTACAAGCTATAGGTCTAAACTGCTCACAGGTTGTGACATTGCAGGTCAGCACTCAGGCCTTCTATAACGATTGGTCTCGGTAGGGCGCAATCATCATCTTTTTTGAAGCAACGTCTGTATTCCATAAGAGGCTCTACCATTATATGCTAATAAAAGCGGTTAAAGCAACAAAAAAAAAAAAAAAAAAAAAAAGATTGTATCAGATAGATTAAAAGTTTTTGTTTAACTTATTCATAAAGACATTTTGTCTTACACAATTTGTGCATTACATAATAAAAAAATAAAAAAAAACCATTACAACTATTGAAAACAAAATATATATTCTCACCAGAAGAAAAGCTACAAAGACATTCATCATTTTTGTGAACGATTTTACATGAAAGTTGGGGGGATGGGGGAATAAAAAAAAAGCAAATTATTTGTTTCGGTCAGAAAGGAAAAATTTAAAGTATACCAAGGCCATTATGGCTTAATATGACCAAAAAAAATTGAATAAAGCATCTATTCTTCCATCTTTGTTTAAGTCCGGCCCAGTGATACATTACCTCACAAGAAAATTTTATGTCACCAGAAATCATCTAGCATACTTTATTAAATTTCAAAAGTAAAAATGTTTGTAGATTTTTAAAAATTCAGTTACAAATGTTCCTTCAAATGTTGTTAAAATAGTGAACATACAATTTGAATGTCATGGTTCTGTCAGAAAGTCAGATAATACAATACATGACGTTTTTTTTTTACTTTACAGGTTAAATGTTTGTTTAATAGTAAACCTTCACACCAAAGAAAATAGCAAAAGAAAAAAGTATTTAGCAGGCATGCCAGAAAAAAGTGACCAGATTCAGCATCTCACTGATGAACACTATGCCAAGATTTAAGATAAATCCAAAGTCAATCTACACCAGCTTAGCTGATAGGTAACTTCACTAACATCTTAAAGGGAAAACTGATAATTTTTCAAATTTGAGTTATTGACAAATTTCAATTCTGGGGTAAAAAGTTGTAGGAGTAAACATTTTGTATTTAAATGCTTAGAAACTTTTATATTTCAAATATTAGACAGTGAATTCTTGACATCACTTCATATGTCACTTCCTCTCTTCCCTCAACAATATTGAAAGCGAATCTAGATCTAACCAATCAATCTAGATCTAACCGATCATATCGCTTCATTCTTACAGTAGCTTTTAGGCTTAGTGACAGCCCAGTCCATAGCTATGGTACAATTATAAAGCACTAGGATAACCAACTAGAGAAAAAAAAAAGCAACAAGAAACAAAAGTAACTTTTTAACTCTACACCCCTCCCAGTTCCAGAAAGAAAATAGATTGGGTGTCTGACTGATTCTAACATATTGTAGTAACCCTATTCACAACACAATAGGGTTAACTGTGTGCGATCAGCTGACATATGTGACACAGGCCAGTAATACAGTTTAGTATGCTATATCAAAGGACAAGGGACAGTAGGTCTACTGGCATGAACTTTGCACGTGAATAGGAACCGGGTTATGGTCATCTGATCGTAAGCCTGTGTGGACCAGAGACACAGTGTGTGTAAGGCAGGACAGTTCAAGACAGGACAGCAAGTAGACCGGGACTGTTAGTCAGCCATAAAGTCGGTCCTGGTGGAGCCCTGAAGTGAATGTACAAGTCCAGGAAGAGAGAGAGAGAGAGAGACAGAAGAGTTTATTAGTATGGTATAGCATTTTTAGTGTTGATGTATTGCCAATTGTGTCATATTGGCTGTTTTAATTGACCATTATTAAAGCACCAGATTATTTGCAGCCTTGTCGTCAAGTTCTTGATGTGTTGTTGTGTGTTTAGCAGTGTTTACAGAACGCCTGATTAGGAGAGAGAAGAATGTAACAATATTTTGGATCATATTATGGATGTAGTGACCAATGTATATTGAATATACAGACGAGTTATTGTCAACATGTTAATGCACTGATAGTATACATTGAATAGAATGTACTAAAACACCTACTAGGCGCTAGCAATAGTAGGTGCAGTTTAATTTGACATTCAACATCAATGATAAACAATATTAAAAAAAAAAAAAAAAAAAGCTTCGATCAACATGAGTTCTCTGGAGCAGACAGCGTGAACAAGGGTGTCATCTAGATAACTCAATCCCTAATATTTTTTTTTCCAAAATATCCAGATTCGTAAGAAACATTTGTTTGAGTTGGATGCCAGGCACCTTACTCATAAATAAGAGTTGTATGTCAGATACACCATCCATAAGAGCTGGATGCCAGGCACCCCCATCCCTAAGAGCTGGATACACAACCTGTAAGAGTTATATGCCAGGTACTTTCTAAAATCCCAAGCTATGCTAGAATTCAACCTAACCTTATCAGGCAACCAAGAAAAGTGGCAGACAAAAAAAGCCTAAGTAGAAGGTAAGACTTACCTCAACTATTCTGAATAAAATGTAATCACTTAAAAACCAAACAAGGAAATGGCCCATGAAGAATCCGAGTGGAGAAACATCAAGCAGTGTCATGGCTGCCCAAGAGACAAGCACGCCAAGTAGCACACTCTCACCCACTGGCTCTAATACAATCAATGTAGGCACCATTGAGATTCTCAGCTGGGACCACCTACACAAGATGACAATTTAAACCATTTCAGACAATTTAAATAAAAAAGAAGCAATTAAAACAAACCAAAATAACATTAATGTGGCAAAATTTAACTATTTGTTTGTAATACAACTAAAGACATGCCAAACCAACTAAGAGTTTATCAGTGTAGATAGCTTTACAACCGACTCATTTATTTTGGTCTCTTTATGGTAAATATTCACATGAATCCTCCAATCTCTAGGTTTAGTTTAACAATCTTTTATTTGTGACTCAAACAAATAATGCTGCGATATTTATTTTATAATGCCATTTTTATGTTGTCGTTTTATTAAAAAGCCACACTTTCTTTAAAAAATAAATATGTTGGCTTAATAACATATTCAACAAAAAAAGTAAAGATAGGTTCACTTTTCGTGGTAGATTCTACATTCGGAGTTCCAATTCATAAACACATAAATGTTAAAGATCATAATACCAATCCATCAGAGAAAAAGTGAGGGCCCAAACATAGGTAAAGATACATTTTTTTCCACCTTTTTTTTTTGTAAGGGAGATTTCTACACTTTGTGCCGACATTTCGGCGGGCCTGATGGAACCACGTTGCGGGCCCAATCTGGCCTGCGGGCCAGATTTTGGGCATCACTGGTTTATTTTATTCCCCGAAAGTTATCAGGTAGAACTGTATATCCTATAGTAGAGCAGTTTGAATACTAATTAGGTCATCTATCCATTTAGGGTATGGTAACTCAGAAAGCTGGGTTTATAACCCAATCATCAATGAGTTAGGAACTTAAGTGTCTACCAGCAGATACAATGACAAGCTTTATATAAGCAAAGACTTAGCTGAGTTTAAGTCACTGGTTAACAAGCATGACTAGATTGACACATGAAACATGTAGAATGTAATCCTTTTCTCGTTTGAAGTAATGCCTGTAATTTATAAGATAAGAAATTTCACAGGTTTAGAAAGGAAGTTTACATTTTGAATCTACAGCGTACCTAATAAGTCTAGAGTGAAAGTCTGTTATTGAGCTATTCCCCGAGTTCTGTAATGCTGGAGTTGTTGATAAAACTACCTTGTAGCCTCTGCAACAAATAAAGGAATACATTAATACCCAGAACAACTGCAAACAGCAACAAATAAAATTTAAAAAAACTTAATGTCCCCAAAAATAAGCAAAACATTAGTGCCAAGCACTTTAAACTGCAACCTAATAAAGTGTGCAAGAAAAAAATGGCAATGTTTCGAACCTTAAATCACACATTTAGTACTGAGTTGTTTTTAAGCGCTTATGTGTGGTTAGAGGTATAAATTGGTTATTCAGGACAATGTATCAAAAAATGTAGGTTACAGCTGGGGCTGCGTAGCTACGGGATATACTGTATTCTTCATTAATATAAATTGGTTATTCAGGACAATGTGTCAAAAAATGTAGGTTACAGCTGGGGCTGCGTAGCTACGGGACATACTGTATTCTTCATTAATCTTCAGACTCAGAGTCAAGCCTTATTAATTGAAAGAAAAAAAAACACTTCCTTGCACTAATATTCTACAATGACTAACATAGTATCAAAAGATTAAAGCTTATTAACACTCTTTCATAGATTTTACGTGTATGTGGTCTGTTTTTTTTTTTAACTTTATATCTTATTTGTATTTATTTACAGAACCAACACGTTTGCATGCAATCACCTGTCTATTGGCATAATGGCATATAAAAATGGCAAGCGCTTACTTCTCCTTTTGTATATAAAGACAATACTATTTAAGTGTGCATTTTAAATGTTAACCAACCAGCAAATAGTTCCAAGTGATAGACTGTTTATCAGAAATTTTGTTCACTTTGATTTAGCAGATACCCTTTCACCGGCAATTACAATAAACCACACAAGCAATAAACAATGTCTTACTGTGAACGTATGGCTTCTGCGATAAAAAAGTCTTCGGCCAAATATTTGCCAAACTCTGCCAGGCCACCAGCTTTATCCAAAACGTCTCGACGCAGAAGACTTGACATTCCAGTCGAGCAGTTGATATTGACAGCGTTGGCACTCAAGCAGTTTCTGGCTTGCATTGTTCCAAAATAAACCTGAGCATAGCAAAAGAGATATAGATGAACATCCTCACCAAAAGTCTGGCCAATAATGAAGCTACAATCTCAAAGTCATATCAATAAGAAAATATGTATAGAGCTAACTAGATCAATTTAAAAAAAAAGATTAATATGGGTCAAAGTTAATAATATTGAAGTTCTTCAGGGTTAAAGGTCAAATGTGGAAGGTAAAACAGACTCTAATCTAAGTCAATTTCAAGTGTGAAGTAACGTAAATGTCTTATGCAAAGCAGAGTACAAAGATAAACTTTCGACTTTATGATTATAAATTGTAAAATTATGATAATAAAAAAAATATTATATAAACAATATCTTATTATAATATATCACATCGAAATTTAATTTTCAAGTGAATAGCAAAGCAAACTAGAATTTCTGAGGCCTTTTTGATTCTTCAAATATTCTTACCTGTTGATAAATGGCCCCAAAACCTTTTCTTGTAGCACAGTAAGGCATCTGCAACACTAGGCCAACGTGTGGCTTTAAACAATGGACCATTTCATACAGTGTGCTGGGTGTCACTGAGGAGAAGCAACAAATGACATTTACAAACATTACTCAAAGAAACATAGAAAATACATTATAAAATACTTAAATCGAATAAGCTTATTAAGAAAGAAAAAAAAAAAGAAGTTACTTTTAATGCTGGTATCAATCAAATAAGCTTATTAAGAAAAAAAAAAAAAAGGAAGTTACTTTTAATGCCGGTATCAATCAAATAAGCTTATTAAAGAAAAAAAAAGGAAGTTACTTTTAATGCTGGTATCTGAAATGACTATGTTATCATATTTGGCAGCCTCATATGGTCGGACCATATTGTTGATCTTACCATTGGGACCAACAACTTTCAAACCTGAAGAAACAAAGAGAGAAAAAAAAATTGTTGAAATTTCTGTTACCCTGGCTTATTATTAACACACAGACATGTCAATAGTTAAAGTAATAAAAGTCAAATTTGGTAGAAGCACAATGGAATGTCTCAAGAAAAAAATAATTGTTTAAAAAAAAAAAAGGTAGGTCAACAATAAATGTCTCAGTAGTACATCTCACCAAGAAATACTGACCTATGAACAGTTTAGCATCTACTTTAGGGTAGCTGTCAATCAAACTCTTGACCACAAGAATGGCTGGGTCATTATCATCTTGTACACTAAACAACAGCTCATACTGGGGGACAAGCAGACAATTCAATTGTTATTCAATTATTGTTATATTTTTACTTTGACATCTAATATATAAAGTAGAGTGTATATTATATTATGTAAGTATGTCATTTATAGAAATCAAAACCCTTTGACCAATATTAATGTAACTTGGTATGAACTTTCCTTAGCTAATAGCGGTGATCTTAGAATATATGTAAAGTTGTGCTACAAGAAAGTTTATTAGATTTAGGTCAGAGGCATATTAATTTAACTAATAAAACAGAATAGATGCCTTTTATTATAAATATAGAAATAAAACGAGCATAACTGGGTAATAACATAGCTAGTTATGTATAAATACATTTTTTGAAACTATTCTAATACACTAATAATAATTTGATGCAAATGTTTAATGTATGTTGCAATTTCTATTTGGGAAAAGGCTGTATGAGCAATCTGGACCTAAGATAACAACACACAACAAAAAATAAGTGATAACAACATCAGACTACTATTGTGAGTGGTGTGATTTTCAATTGTTCATAAATCTAGTGATTTGTTGATAAGTACACTTATCACAGCCAATGTCATTGACACATATCTGGATATTGGGTTTTGGGTTAAGATCAATGAATAAAAGTACCAAAGTACATGAGGACGCAGTGGTCGAAGCGCTTGGCTTTTGAACCAGGGTCCTGGGTTCGAATCCTGATGAAAACTGTGATTTTTAATTTCGGGATCTTTAGGCACCTCTGAATCCACACAGCTCTAATGGGTTCCTGACATCAGTTGGGGAAAAGTAAAGGCAGTTGGCCGTTGTGCTGACCACATGACACCCCCGTTAACAGCAGGCCACAGAAACATCGTCTTTCCGATAGACCACAAGGTCTGAAAAGGGAACTTTACTTTTACCAAAGTACACGGAGCGTGTGATATCAATACACACAGAGGCTTAATAAATTTATATATTAGAAATAATAACAAAAAATATAATCTTGCTTGCAATGCAGAGTTATCCTCCCCTTGAAACTTTTGTGCAAGATAAGCCAAAGAGGGCCAGTTACATTCTAATAGAATTTTGGCTGTGATGAGGCCCTACACACAAGTGTCAAGATTCCCCCCCCCCCCCCTGATAAAAGTTGGGCGTCACTGACCTAGCCCATAAAACAATATTTCTATACCCAAGACACTCCAGTATCCTACATTGTAAAAAAAAAAAAAGTATCTACCACACAGCATATATATGTTTGAAGCACAAGCTTTATGGATTTATAAACTGACATTTGACACACAAGAGTTTCTCTGGGTTTATAAACACATACCTTGGGATATTTCTGTGTAAAAAATGTTTCCAAATTGCTCTTTAAATTTATGTCTACACCTGTGAGGGGTTTTAGTATGGATACACCAGGTAGCTCCTCCTCCGGGATCACAGGATCCAATTTCTTGTACAAGTGATGTAGGCTAGAAAATGCAAATAAAATCTAGCTATAAATAAAATATGATTCATCAAGTTAAGTGTGTCAAGTCCTATGATAGCTTACAATATCTTGAACCAAATTCTAGGATTACTAAATGCTATCTGAACAATGCTAGTTATGTCTGCACTGCAAACAAAAAGACAAGAACCACATACAGTGTTTAAAACGGAATACCCATTAAACTTTAAGTAAACTTGTGACTCAGAAGAAGTCAAATAAACTTTATCAGTAAACTCAAGTAGATCAGCATTTCACATCTATAGTCTTCGATGTCAATATTGACTTCAGTGATAAGAATGAATCATAATCCAAAATAAACTAGTAATACAGACTGATCCCCACATTACTAGAATTATTGGGGGGCTTTACTTTGTTTATTCCGTAACTAAATCAAAGAAGTATTTAATAATTTTATTGTATTGTAATAAAAGGGTTTCTAACTCCGTGATGATCACTAAAAATGTGTTGTGCATTTTTAATTATTTCCTTTTATGAAAAACTAGCCAGATATGACCCACATCCTGCGGCATTAGTTTGGATATTAGTGATCAACTGGATTGAATTTAGATCTATGTCAAACATGGCAAATGTTCCCTTCCTTTTTTAAAAAAATCCTGCCACAAAAATAACAAGGTTACAAAGACAGTTTGTGTGGAAACACAAACTTAAAATCGGCCCCCGAAGTGGTCCACCCAGACAGGCTTCAATATTTTCAGAAAGAACATCCAAATGAAATTATATCAAAAACAAATGAGAGATAAGAATGGAGAAAGAAGGTTGACAGATCTTGTGTAGTGCCCCAATGGTGCAGCAGATCAAAGGATAGGTGCAAGTGAATGCAAAGTTAGATGTGAACCTGGCATAACTAGTTCCCCTTTCAGACCTTGTGGTCTATAGGCCAGTTCATCTGTTTTTGTGGCCTACGGTTAACGAGGGTGTCATGGGGGTTCGGAAGCTAAGCGCTTTACAGAGCATCTCCTGGTCTATAAATAATGTAATTGTTTAGAAAAGGCTTTTTTTTTTTTATATAAAGGAAACCTCAGAATTTGCGCTGTTCAATTTTAGCTTTATCATCATATGAATCCTTGGGCCTTAGGCCTCTTTTTTTGGGCTTAATGTGCCTCTTTTGTGGGCTTTTTTTTTTTTTTATATATTTTTAAATTTTTTTTTTTATATATGTTTTTATTTGTAAGTTCTCATAATTCACAAGTATTAAATCATAAACAATTGAAAAGTGATTAACCTAAAAATATAATAATAGTAATAGAAATATTATTTAATATCAAAGACATACTACCTAACCATCCTAACCATTGAACCCACTAAAGACAGAAGAATGATACAAGTATCCTCTACCCCAGAACAATCAACACAATATCAAATATCCCTGACCCCCATTTCTGGAAAACTACCTGAGCATTGTACAAGTATATGAAAATCAAACTAGATAATAACTGATTTTAAAAATTAGATTTTTCGCTTTCAGGAAAAAAAAAGTAGCCGTTGCATCAGAACTTTGAATGGTCTAAAATATTGTGATGTCGGATTTTCAATATCTTTTCTAGTTTACGAGATCTAAACGGGACGGACGGACAGACATTTCGCACAAAACTAATAGGTCTTTTCCCCTTTAGGAGGCCACTAAAAAGAGAATGTAAAAAATGGGTTTACCTGTATATCCAACATATAATATACTGTGAAATGAGTTTACGTGATTTGTTAAGAAGTTTCATTCTTAAATAGAGATACTATTTTAAGGGCACTTCAGTTGTGGGAGGGACATTAAAACATAAACTATAGTCTCTGCCATGATCTAAGGAACATTTATAAATAAATGCCAAGTTGCATCAACAGTAGTCATGATATTTATTCCGGACATATGTACCCCTATTAGAAATACAATATAAAAATGATTTCAATTTTTTATGTAACATAATAGTCTGACTCAATGATTCTTTTATTTTTGTTATGTTAATCAGCTTTTTTCCAGTGTCTGTACAATTCATGCTTTTGGAAAGTTGAATTAAATTTAGCTTTGAACTGTGAATACAAATATCATTCACACTAAAAGTACAAACAGTAACCTCTGACACCTCCAATGTTATGTACCTACTAATGTACTGTTTTTGGAGATTTTCATGTAAATAATTTTGTTTGCACTTAAAACTAATTGATCTATATATATATATATATATATATATATACATAATAATAAGGCTTTTCTTTGAGTCCAAAGAATAATGAGGAATACAGTATTTCCTGTGGCTGCGCAGTCCCAGCTGTGACCTGCATATTTTGCCACATCCAGCGCAAGCATAACCATTGTCCGCAGGTGGTCGATTTAAATTTTCTTTACGCAGTCTGCGTTTGTCCGCGGCAGCAGATTACATGCCATATATTCACTTGGTAGTTGACCTCAGTTTAATTACACTTTTCTCCACCATCTAGGCTATATAGATCTAATATGGTCACACTAGCAAGCAAAGTTAGTTTTATAACTTGTCTAATAATACTATTGTTGGTAAAAAAAAAAATATCAATTAGAAAACAAATTCTAGAGACACAAGACTTGACTTGTTAATGAATCTAATAGACAGCAAACTTTAACAAAGTTACATGTAAATTATGATGTAAAACGTGTCATGATGTGTACACACTACTTATACTGCACACCTGCACCTGTTAGTATATTAGTATTATAGAGATCATATCTAGATCTAATCTAGGTTATAGATTCTAGATCTAGTTCTAGACCCTAGTAGATATGTATTGACTATTGTCAGTATTGTAGACTCTAACTTATACAGACTAGCCTATATACTATAGGCATAATATAGAGGACCTACTAGACTAGACCAAGACAAGATTTGAATCTGTATTTATATACTGGTATTTACATATGCTATGATATAGATCTACTATAGTCACTATAGATAAATCTAGACTATTCTAGACTAATATAAAGTGTATATTATCTAGACTAGTGACTAGATGATCATGTTAGGTTAGACCATTACTGCAAGTCTTAGTCTTGTTACTTGTATCTAGATCTACTTCATTTTCAGTCTCCATACTACGACTCTGTCACTCTCTATACAATTATACACGATTTAATTGATTATGATTAATTATTTAATAGACTACTTGTTTAGTTAGTATTTTTACCCAAAAAGAATCGAAACAATATGAATAATCCATGACACGATCCATCCTACGAAAATGGCAGCTGCAAACACTGTAGCCCCAGTGGCAAAATAATCCTGAATCATATCTTCATGATGTTTGGAACCGGGCTCGGAAAAGCCAACTTGTGTTTCACTACCTGTAGTGTAGTAAGCTGTAGTCCCGGTAAGCGACAGTATTTAGGGCAACACAAAGTGACGTATGCCACCCCCTATGTGTCGTTTGGTTTGCCAGGTAAGCATTATTTTCATTCTGTTTAGAAACATTTCCAAAAACATATAATTTATTTTAAAACCTTACTTATAAATCAATTATTGTTTTCTTATTATAAAAATATGATTAGATTAACGCATAAAAAAAGATGCTGTTGAAATAAATATTTTCGGTACACTTGACTTCTCACGTGTCACCTGTAAAAAAATCTGGCAGAGGTATTTCGACTCAACTTTGACATTGTAAAGGACAATATACAGAAATGTTTGGTTAACGTGTTGCCCTGGATTGCTATGTACGTAGCGAATCGATAACACACCTCTCTATCCAGAACGATGACATCACCGGTACGCTTGGGTAGAGGTGGTTTATATATAGATATCTATACTTATAATTTATTTAGGCTTCAGAAGGGGGAGACTGCGATTTTTATTTTCCAATTCAAGATTTGTATGATGTTGAATAATTAGTAAGGTTACTTTGTGATCAATATCTAATAAGATGGTTTGATATAAGTTGAAGATAAAGAGAGCAAATGTAGTGAATCAAAGATAATGAGAAAGAGGCATCCCCCCCCCCCCCAGGGAAGGATTAATTCGCCTAGAAATGCCCACATTGTCATATTTCGGGGGTGGGGGGTGGGGGGGAGCACAAATACAGTGGATGGCTGCCTGGTCGTGCGGTTTGCGCGCTGGATTGTCGTTCGGATTTATCGATGGTCCCGGGTTCAAACCTTGCCCGCTCCCATCCCCCGTCGTCCTGCGGGAGGTTTGGACTAGGAAGTAAACTATCTTCAACTCTGAAGGAACATCCGAAATATGTAAAACATTTTACAAACAAACAAACAAACAGTTATCAATACAACTTTACAAAACTCTGCATTTAGTAGTCTAGATCTAGTCCTAGATATTTTAATAGTATCATTTCTTTATATTAAATGTAAGTTTTCAGTGGCGTAGCTATGAATTTGTCATCATTTGGTGGCCCGAGGGTTTGACCTCTTTGGGGGCCCTCGCACTTTGCGTAACATTTAATATTTATTGTAAAAAAACAACAACACGCATTTGGAGGCCCCTTGAGTTAATGCCCGGGGGATTTTCAAATTCTCCCCCCCCCCCAACTTAGCTACACCTCTGTAAGTTTTGTATTCTTATCTTCTTATCTTATATAATACAGACGTTACTTCAAAAAAGAAGATGATTACGTCCTACGCGTCATGCATTTAGTCATGCATATTAACCAATGACTTAAATTCTGCCAAGTCACTGGTTTTTCTGGCTAGCTCAGGCAACCCATTCCATGCTCTAATAGCACTAGGGAAGAAAGAGTATTTGTACAAATTTGTCCTAGCATATGGGACGAGGAATGTGCCTTTATTTTTGTGTCTTTCAGAGTATTTTATTAAATTTTGTTTTTGTATTTGAAAATTATGGTTCAGTGTTTTATGTTTAATTGCTACTTTACCTTTAAGTCTTCTGTCCTGAAGGTTTTCTAAATTTAGTGATTTTACTAATGGTGTTACTCTAGTCAAATGTGAATATTCATTTGTTATGAATCTCACTGCTCTATTTTGTGTTTGTTCCAGTTTCTTAATGATTTCTTGAGTTGAGGGGTCCCAAACGGTGGATGCATATTCTATTATTGGCCTAACCAAGGTTAAATAACATTTTAGTTTTATGTTCTTATTTGATTTATAGAAATTTCTTTTAATAAACCCTAATGCTTTGTTGGATTTTTTAATAGTTTCATCAATATGTGGATTCCATGACAGTTTTTCGATTATTATAACACCTAGGTATTTTGCGTTTTTAGTCTGTGATACTGGTTTGCCATGAATAAGATAAGTGGAATTAATTTGTTTTAGTTTTTTTGCTACTCTTAACAACTGACATTTTTCTAGGTGGAAAGACATGCTCCAATTTGATTCCCATTTCTGTAATTCATCTAATTCTCTTTGTAAAATATCTGTGTCTTGTGTTGTTTTTATTGTTCTATATATTATGCAATCATCTGCAAATAATCTGACTTTTGTTCCTGAACTAATGCAATTTGGTAAATCATTTATGTAAATTAAAAATAGTAGTGGACCCAAGACTGTTCCTTGTGGTACACCTGAGTTTACTGTTATTGATGTTGATTTAGAGCCATTTATTATTACAGTTTGTTCTCTCCCTATCAGAAAATCTTTAATCCACTGATGCAGTGGACCATTAATGCCGAAATATTTTAATTTTTTAAGCAAACTATGGTGGTGAACTTTGTCAAAAGCCTTGGAAAAATCTAGTAAGATAGCATCTATTTGTTCACTATTATCTAAACCTTTTGAAAAATCATCAATTAGTCCTATTAGTTGTGTTTCACATGATCTATATTTCCTAAAGCCATGTCGGTATGGGGTGAGGACATTATGTTTGTCTAAGTGGTTTATGATGTGGCTACATATTATGTGTTCCAGGATTTTACATGTGATACTGGTCTGTAGTTTCCTGAATCAGATTTTTCTCCTTTTTTAAATAGGGGGGTGACATTAGCTTCTTTCCAGTCCTTTGGTACTCTGCCCTGGTTAAGCGATGCCTGAAAGAGTATTTTGAACACTGGGGCTAGCTCGCTTAGTTCTTTGAGTAATCTAGCTGGGATATCATCAGGTCCAGACGCTTTATTTGGTTTGGTATTGGATAATAGTTTTTGAATTCCATTTTCTTGTACTACTATATCTTCTATGTTGTCTACTTGGTTCAAATTAAGAAATATGTCTTTGTCTCCTGGGGCTGAAAATGCTGATGCAAAGTGTTTGTTTAGGATGTTTGCTTTAGTTTCATTATCATTATGTATTATGTTATGTTCATCTTTTAATGGCGCTATGCCTGTTGTTTCCATTTTCTTAGACTTAATGTATGACCATAGGTTTTTGTTGTTATCTTTAGATATTACATTGTTTATGTATTCACTCTGCAGCTGTCTGCTTACTTTTTGGGTTAAGTGTTTAATTTTTATATACTTTTTGTAAACTCTTTCTGCCTTGGTTTCTTTAAATTTTCTATATAGGTTTTCCTTCTGTTTACAAAGCTTCTTTAGTCTATTATTAAACCAGCATTTATTTATTTTGTTTGATGTGTATTGTTTACTAGTGACGACTTACTTGTAACTTACTGGTGATTTACAGTTGGCTTACCGGTGACGAATTACTTGTGACTTATTGGCGGACTGGGTGTCGAAATCGGTCCGGGCATTTCTATGGAATTCGGCCCACTAATTGTATGCCATATAATTGGCATCCAATCACACCTGTCATCAAAAGCATTGTGTAAGGTTTAATAATGTATCGAAAGTAGCTAGCTATATGAATAATTTATTAGATGATTTTGAAACTATCTGATAATCACTATTACTAAACGAATAAAGTGTAACACTAGGAATGGAGAATCTCTTAATGTGAACAAATTCCTGCCTACATATAGGCCTACATGTAGGCCTACTTGAAATTCACATTCAAGATCCCCCATAAAAAAAAATAGTGTTTATGATTCAGTTTCATCCTTTGTCCTTTTCTCGGGCATGTGGACTTATCTTATATAATACAGACGTTACTTAAAAAAAGAAGATGATTACGTCCTACGCGTCATGCATTTAGTCATGCATATTAACCAATGACTTCAATTCTGCCAAGGTATTTGTTTTTTCTGGCTAGCTCAGGCAACCCATTCCATGCTCTAATAGCAAATACAACTTTTCATCCTTCATTATTTAACTGCCCATTTCACATGGGAGAGAGAATGGCTGAGTGGTTGCAATGGCTTCCGAACCTGGGGTCGTGGGTTCGAATCTCGGAGAAGACTGAGATTTTGAATTTAGGGATTTTTGGACGCCACTGAGTCCACCCAACTCTAACGGGTACTTGACTTTAGTTAGGGAAAGTAAAGGCGGTTGGTCGTTGTGACACCCTGCTCGTTAATCATTGGCCAAAGAAACAGCTGACCTTAACATTATCTGCCCTATAGATCGCAATGTCTGGAAGGGGAACTTTTACTTTACTCACAAGGTCAAATACTGCTTTCTCAATAACTTGGAAACCTAGTTTGACTGTCTGCATATAAGAGCTGGCTACACACACAACAGAGCACTAAGTCCACTTGTTTGAAGGTAATTGAACAAAATAGATTTTGTCAAGATTGTTTCATACTTTAGCCAACACTCTTTGCATTTATACTTATAAGTATATAAGTATTTATAAGTCTAGTCTATATCTTTGTCACCTTGGGTTTAGTCTTCTTATGGCGTTGAGCATGTTCATTCATGAATTCTGTCATCAGAGGCAAAGTGAGGGAGGGGAGGGGGACGACAAGGGGGCACGATGCCCGGGCGCCACCCTTAGGGGGCGCCACACGCAGTCTATATTTCTATGTGATGTTTGTGAAAAATGGAGGGAGCGCCAATAAATTACCTTTCATCGGGCGCACGTTTTACTCACTACGCCTCTGGCTGTCATCGTAAGGCTGGTGAATATACTTTAGGATGGCTGCCTGGTCGTGCGGTTTGCGCGCTGGACAGTCATTCATATTTATCGATGGTCCAGGGTTCAAATCCTGCCCGCTCCCATCCCCCATCGTCCTGCGGGAGGTTTGGACTAGCAAGTAATTATCTTCAACTCTGAAGGAACATCCGAAACATGTAAAACAAACAAACAATATTAAGTGCTTGCGAGGAAATAACATTACACTACATTTTATTTGCACAGGATTCCAGCAATAGTTGATTTGATAGGTGGCCATGGATACTAAACGAAGGGCAATACGAAGGGGGAAAATCAAAACAAAGCACTTTCATAGGCCCCGCGCTAACTATGATTATATATTTATGTAAATTATTAAATTACACCACTATAACGTATAACAGGTTTTCTGCAGCCTCCTGATTTTCAATGAGCTCCCGGAAATCTCATGGGATTATTAAAATCTACTGGAAACTCATAAAAATCTGAAAATTAGAGAAAATTGTCATCAAAACCCAGGTAGAAATTTTAGCTTATCTGGTCACTAATGAAAGATACACTGCTTTCCCAAACTACTTTGTTGTACCATGTTGCACTTAAAATATTTTAACAACACCCGAACACGTAACTGTGGCATCTGGTGAAAGAAGCTTCTCGCGCCTCAAACTAATCAAGAATTACTTGAGGTCAACAATTCATGATTCAGATGTCCTTAAGGTCCGAGAACGTCCCGTTCCCTATTATGGACCTCCTGACCAAGGAAAGGTTTTTATCCATGGCCAGGATGAGGCATCGACTCTTCACCAATCCTTCTGTCCAAAGTCCCACCTTATCCGAAGTGATTATGTATTCACACCCGGTGTGTCGCTAGTCACGGCCCCCTTGAGCCACGCACGAGTTCCTTATGCCTATAATGTCCCACCGAACCCGTGCGAGGGTCCATCACAGCGCGTATGTCCCCGTTAGGGAACGAATCGATGGGGGGTTGGACAGGTTAGTGAGCCTTTGTTCCATCCCTACCACGTGCAGTGTACAGTCTCTCGACCGTACGTGTGGTAGCCCACTGAGAGCTATGTGCGCTACCGTACTTGGCCTATCCGTTTCCCTTTGCGGACGTTTCCACAGGAGGGCCACGCTGAGGCGACGGGAGCATTCCTCCTGCAACAATTCATGAAGATAGTTTGTACTATTTGCTATTGAGAGTGATCTATGTAGACTGTAATAAATACAATTTTGAGATGCTATTATTGGCCTAACCAAGGTTAAATAACATTTCAGTTTTATGTCCTTTTTTATCTAAATGATGACACTTAGGCTTTAGCTCATTCAAATATTTTATTATGAGAAGAAAATAACTCAAACACCCTACACATCTTCAATAGTATACTCCTAGCCCTACTTTTCTCTAGCGGGACCTAAACGGGGACTGTACTAGCCTCCCGTAATTCTATCTTCCCCGACCCCAGCTATCATTAGCCTGACCTCCCCTTGATGTCGCCCCTCCCCATGCTGCCCTACTCTGTTGTATCGGCAAATAGTTGTCTCCCCGCAGTGCTTTTTCCTTGTACAGATAATGACTTTTGCTACATTGAATGTTTCTAACCACTAACAATGGCAGTTACACTTCGATATTAAGATTAAAAAAAAAACATTTTAATGAATACATTGGTAATTAAAGGATAAGGAGATGTTGGAATTCAAATCTCCGCTGCCTTGCAGCCATATACCCAATCATGGGAAACACTCCGGGAGTCAACCCAAAGGAAAACTCAGGAGCCATGGATACTTAGGCATGGTGTAGCTATGTGCTACAGTTTTACACCCTGACAGAGCCTCAACACCGCTGACCCCAAACTGTATCAACATTTGCCGTTCTTTGGGAGACATCAGCTGTACTGAGAGGGGGAAATAGCTGAGTGGACGACATCATTCCGACAATAGCTAATGCCCAGGCATTCATCTCATGGAAATGAGATGATCCATAGTTGTTTCACGAAGAAGAAATCGATTCTTTGTGGTTCTGTTGTGGGTTAAATATTGTTGTAACCCAGTGATGCCCAAAATACGGCCCGCGGGCCAAATCCGGCCCGCGACGTGGTTCTATCTGGCCCGCCGAAATGTTGGCACGAAGAGTAGACTCCCCCCACTCCCCACCCCCACCAAAAAAAAAAAAAAAAGAAAAAGGTTGACTTATGTATCTTTACCTATGTTAGGGCCCTCAATTTTTCTTTAATTGATTGGTGCCATGACATTTAACATTAGTGTGCCTATGAAATGATAATAAGCCAACATATTTGATTTGTAACGAAAGTGTGGCTATTTTAAGAAAAGAACAACATATAAACATCATTATGAAACAAACATGACGACATTCTTGGTTTGAGCCGCGAATAAAAGATTGTTAAACTACGCCGACAGAATGGAGGATCGATAGGAATATTTACCAAAAAAGCGACAAGAAAATGAGTCGGTAGTAAAGCTAGCTACAATGTTGCTCTATTTTAAATACAGAAATTAAGACATTTTCTGACGCGTGAAAAAAATCGCTTCAGATATCCAATTCCTTAATGTAAGTACTAGATCCACGGAATCCTAATCAATTAGTTACAAATTCAGGTAAATTTCATTTCATTTTTTTTTTACCTTTTCGTTCATGTGGCCCGCGACACGAGTGTCAGAAATTATAATGGCCCGCAGGTCGAATTAGGCTGGGCATCACTGTTGTAGCCAGTTCCAACAAATAAGTGCCAATACTCAGTGATGGATTGACTAAGATTTAACTACTAATAAATTAGTAATAAACGTTAAAACGAAAGAAGAGTAATAATTTTTCCCCCACATTGACAAAGGTGCCGGGGCGCCGTACCGTTGCGTACCGTCACAAAAAAAAAAAAAAGCACTAGATGTAACTATATTGGCAGAGCAACTCAGTTAATCTTAAAAAAAAAAAGCACTGGTTGTAACTATATTGGCAGAGCAACTCAAATGATCTTAAAAAAAAAAAGCACTGGTTGTAACTATATTGGCAGAGCAACTCAGTTAATCTGAAAAAAAAAGCACTGGTTGTAACTATATTGGCAGAGCAACTCAGTTAATGTTAAAAATAAAAAAGCACTGGTTGTAACTATATTGGCAGAGCAACTCAGTTAATCTTAAAAAAATAAAAGCACCTGTTGTAACTATATTGGCAGAGCAACTCAGTTAATCTTAAAAAAAAAAAGGACTGGTTGTATCTTTTTTGGCAGAGCAACTCAGTTAATCTTAAAAAAAAAAAGCACTGGTTGTAACTATATTGGCAAAGCAACTCAGTTAATCTGAAAAAAAAAAAAGCACTGGTTGTAACTATATTGGCAGAGCAACTCAGTTAATCTTAAAAGAAAAAGCACTGGTTGTAACTATATTGGCAGAGCAACTCAGTTAATCTTAAAAAAAAAAGCACTGGTTGTAACTATATTGGCAGAGCAACTCAGTTAATCTTAAAAAAAAAAAACAATGGTTGTAACTATATTGGCAGAGCAACTCAGTTAATCTTGTGTGTGACCATGGTGTGACCAAATGACACATGTAACACAAGATATTCACGTGCTACATGGCAGCTAACTGTGTCAATGGACAAGGGACAGTACTTGTACACGCAATTATGGCCCATGTTATGGTCATGTGATCGAAAACCTTCGTGAACCTGAGCCAGAGTGTATGGCAGTTCAGTACAGGGCAGCAAGGAGATTGGGACTGTTAGTCGGCCGTGAAGTCAGTCCGGGTAGAGTTAGTCCTCGAGTGAAGCAGTAAGAGTCCAAAACGACTGTTGTATGGCCAACTAAGCGAAGGAAGGCGGTCAAAGAAAACGCTTCAGGGACACCCTCAAAGCTTCTCTGAGGGCTTTCAGCAAAAACCCAGCCACCTGGGAGACAGAGGCATATGACAGAGCATCATGGCGTCGCGCTGTGAAAACTGGCGCACAGGTTGCTGAGGAAAAGAGAACAACGCTGGCAGAAGAAAAACGCCAGAGAAGAAAAGCAAGGCCAATGACAGTAGCTCCAGCTGGAATTACCTGCCCAGTGTGCAGCCGAACATTCCGGGCCCACATAAGTCTCACAAGCCACATGAGGAGGCACACAAAAAAAAGGGACTGAGAGAGAGCTTATCTGAGTGGAAGAAATCCACATTTACATTCATATATCAAATAGGATACACCTAAAAGCTATCTATAGTTTTTCTGCCTAGCATGAAGATTTATTTCCACTCTTCGATATCAAACCAAAAAATTACCACTATTTAATTAACGAATTGATTATCTTTTTGATTGAATTATGTTAAGGTAGGAGCAATAAGTAACTATACTGTTTCCGCCATGTCGTTATCTACTTTTTTCAATCAGCTAGGCACAATGGATACTGGGTAGGTTCATTTTACGTGATTAATGAAATAAAACAAAGCTCTTCAAATACATTTGGCCTTAATACGCATGAAGGTATCTTCAGTTCCGATCGATGATTTGAGAATTATTGTTATATATACCGTACAGTTTTGAAAAACATACAACTGCCACATTTTTGTATAAAATAAAGTTATATATTTAAAAAAAAATTGAACAATTGAAAGTCAACTAGTTCAATAAAACGTTTAGAATTATTGCTAAAAATGATAAATTTGCTAAAATAATATTTTAACATACAAAGGCGAATTTTAAATTACTGAGTCTACGTAAATGCATATAAGCGCCTGCTTTCCCTTCTAAAGTGAAAGCATAATCATTGTTACCTCCCCTTCATGCGCATCTTCGTGGCCTAAAAAAAAAGACTAGTTTTCAAAATTGTAGTCCTTACAACAGTCTCCACTGTGGAATTTTCTTGTGATGTGGCTGGTCTGCAGAAGAACCACTCTCTGATAGATGACAAGAATCTTATTTTATCTTATATAATACAGACGTAACTTAAAAAAAAAAAAAGATGATTACGTCCTACGCGTTATGCATTCAGTCACCCATATTAACCAATGACTTAAATTCTGCCAAGTCAGTGGGTTTCCTGGCTAGATCAGGCAACCCATTCCATGCTCTAATAGCAGTTTTAGAACATCGAATGTGTTTACGAGACTTATATCACTATCCCATAGCTTGATAGAGCGACAGGGTATATTGATATCTACAGAACAAAGTAAAGGTATGTAAATATCTAGGCGTTATCATCAACAACAAGCTTTCATGGGAGGACCACTTTGGAACTCTGACAAAGAAAACAGCCCAGCGACTCTTTTTTTCTATACAAACTCAATAGCTTTGAACTAAGCAAGAAGATCCTTGAAACTTTTTACGGCGCGACTATACAAAATCTGCTAACATACGGAATAACTTGTTGGCAAGGCAACGCCTCATCTAAACTGTTGCGACGTCTAAAAAACATCATCAAAAAAGCATCAAAAATCACACTCACAACATTACCACATTTAAAGGAACTACGCCAGGTCGTCGCGAAGTGGGCGACTACTGTCAATCAAAACAAGAACAGAGCGATATAAAAACTCGTTCGTACCTCACTCGGTCAGACTATATCACCGCCACTCGTTGATCAGGGAACATGAAAAGCACCAAGATGCCTGTGTGTAGTCGCTGAATGAACTCTTTTATGTTGTCTGTTATATCTATGTGTATGTTTCTGTTGTGTTGCCTGTATATGAGAAAAAAGTCCGCGTAATCACAACAAATTTCCGTAAGGATCAATAAAGCTGTCTTAGTCTTTTGATAACTTCTATAGTCTCCTTGTCTTTTAGCTTATGTTCATTATATTTTATTTGTTTTGTCTCGTTTTCAATAATAGCATACAAATTATCACATACCTTTTTTTTTCTAAAAAAAAAAGTTTATCAACGCTTCATTTTTATATTGTACACTGGATATAATTTAAAGCTATCTATAGTTTTTCCACCTAGCATGAAAATTCCCATCTCTGAACCTACCATTCTACCAATGCAACCTTTGATGCTGTAACTTGTTTTATTTACGATAACCCTCAAGTCATGTGTGTAACTAAAAAAATAACATGTAGCTGCCTGGTTGTGTGGTTTGGGTTTTAAATTATCCCCATGATCGTCTCGAGTTCGAAGTCAGCTAGTTGTTATCCTCTGCTATCTTGTTGGGGAAAAAGGGGGGGGGGGTTGTGCTAAGGTTTCATGAAGGAACACATGAAGCTAAGATATACAATGAAAAAAGAAACGGAAAAAAATACTATTAAAAAACAAAACAAAACCAAGCTTCAATAAACAATGTGGCGGTTCAATTACAAATACAATAACAGCCAATAAACACACAATTGGCTACACTAACTTCAAATGATTTGCTACACAACAGGACTGCCTACTAAGCACTACAAGTCTCTCTAGCTGGTACAGCTACATTCTCGAGGACTCCGTTTGTACCACACAGTCCTTATGGCCTTGCTGTCCTGGACTCTACTGTCCTTTCTTTCACATTGTCTCTCGTCTGTAAAGGCTTTCGGTCACATGACCACAGCACGGGTCATACTCGCGTGCACTAGCAGAAATGTCCCTTGTTCAACAGCCCTTGACCTGTGTGATTGGCCTGAGTCATGTGTGTCAGTAGGCCGCACACACGTTAACCCTTTCAGTCCGCCACTGGAGTAACTAAAATATGTATAATTTCTCAATACGCTATGATCCTATCACTTGCCTAGACCAGTTATGAAGGGTGAGGGGGGGGGGGGGGAGGGAAGAAGAGGGTATGTTTGTGAATGTTTACATGATCGTTTTTTAAATGTATATAAAAAATGTTCACTCGGGACTCAAAGATTCCTCAACTTAAGACTACCACATTTGTCAAATACGATTTCTTTCCCTTGTTCAAGATACCAAACAAAATAATTAAATATCAATAAATAACTAATTAATTTTTTTTTATTGTTTCTTGTGTTGTCAGGTAAAGGAAATAATTGTGGCGAAATTTCAGCTTAATCCAAGATTGTGTGTGGGAGAAATAACGTGTACAAACTTTTTACCAGACAGACAGACAAACAGAGTGAGTTGATATAAGCTTTTAAAAAAATAAAATCTAACATGAACAAATGTCAGACATTAAATGTAGATGTTTTTATTTTAGTAGCAACATCAAGTGTCTGTCAGACTTCAAGAACATCAATTAGATCAGTCATTCCCAAACTTGTTCTCTACAGAACACTTCGCACATTCTGAATATTTAGCGAAACACTCTGCTTTTTTTTTTAGAGAGATTAATTCATGTGGTGTCTTACTAGTTAATTATTCCATTAGTTCGTGGAACACCTATTCAGATCTTGTTCCATGGAAAACAGTTTGGGAAACACTGAATAAATATTAAAATTGTTGAATAAAAATGTGTACAAAAGTGATAAGATTGATCTTGTATAGTAAGCTGAGTTTAAAATGCCTTTTCTGACCCTGTATCAATTACCTTTGAATTTCTAAACCCTTACAAATAATGAACAGATAAAAAAAAATAATATCAACTCACAAAAATGAATCCATTGATTTTTTTTTTATTCTTCAAGTAGGCCAACAATTGTAGTCCAATAGACTTTTTATGAATTTCCATCCTAAAATTGATCTCACAAATGATGTAATAAAACTCCAAAAGCCAGATACAGCAGAAAACAAACAAAAATCTATTGCACATTCAGTTTTTTTTTTTATACATTCAGTAGTGGGACAAGCCACACCAACTATATCTAAACTCTGCATGGCCTCTTTTTAAATAGACACATGTCTGCTAGAAACTTTGGACAATTATTTAGAAATGATTTGTTCAACCAATTTCCCTTATTCAATTTCAAATAAATAATTTATTACCAATAATTAATTGACTAATTGGTCAATTTTTTGTTTATTGAAGTACAATAAATAATTGTTTCAAGTTTCAACTTGATCCGTGAATGGGTGCGGGAGAGATAACATGTTCAATTATCTAAGGGGATGAAACCCTACATGTTTAGCTGCTTCTGTGAATACTGAAGGAGTAATTTCCCTTGTTGGTATCAAACAAAAAAATTCATTACCAGCATATAATTGACAAGTTGGTTAATTTTTTTTTTTGATCCCAGAATGGGTCTGGGAGAAAAAAAAGTACAATTTTTTACCAGACAGACAGACAATTAACCATTGTAAGGACATAGTTATTAAAACTAATAAAGACAGAGATTTCTGAGCAGAAGTAAAGACCATACATTGCTAAATAGAATATAAACAGTGTGTCATGTGATAGAGGAAACAATATAGGGAGAATAAACTTAAAATGGGTTACCTAGGTTGATGTTGACATGGCAGAGAACACTTTGGTCAACGGTAAGTTGGTAAGTTATAATATTCAATATATAAATATGCCAACTACATCAATAATCATCAAGCTCAACAATGCAGGCAACCATCCTGCTATAAAGCCAGATAACAGACTCACTCTATGCTATTGGTGAGATCTATAGATGAGTCGGGACTGCGCTGAATATTATAATTATTGGCTTTGGTTTTTCCTTGAGGAGTTTTACACCAATGCTTTTTGTAATTTAAAAAAATATTTCAAGCCAGATTATTAAAAGTTGAAAAAAAAAAAAGAGATGTCTAGGTACCTATTACATTAGTAAAAAACACTGTTATAACATGTTTGTACAATAATCACATTTCAAACAAAGTCAAACTAGTTTGTAATACACATAAATGAATAATAAATAATAATAGTAATATTGATTACAATGTCTACAGTACAATCCTGGAAATTAAAAACAATTACTGGTTTACAAGATGTTATTTGAGTGCATTGCTTTAGTAACTTGAACCTACATGTTTCCTTATAGCGTTATATAAATCAACCAATAGTATTAGTCAAAACTGTTGATTAGCTACATTGAAAACAGCATTCAAATTGCAAAATAAAACTTCTATTTAAAAATCATTTATTATGCAAAAGTGTAATTTTGTTTTTTTTTAAATTAAAAAATTAAATTAACAAAACAACACATCAAACATCATTTTTTAAACTGAACAGCAGTTGCTCTATTTGTGACAATGGCTCAAAGAATGGTATGCAAGTAAACAAAATACTTGGCTGAAGTTTGCTGTTCCTTAAATTGCTTTTAAATGTAGGACTTGGAGTAATGGGATGAATGCATGGGTATTAGCTATAGCCAAAACAAGGTTTCCCACACAGCAGTTTCCCCCCTCTCCACACGGATGGGGGGGGTCTAAAGGAGCGGTAAATATCAGATAAGAGTTTGGCATAAGTAGTGTCGCAGGTTCGCCAGGATGTAGCATTTTCTGGCACAAGCTGCCTAAGGATTGCCAGCTCCTGACTTTTCCTCAGCTCTGTCTCTCGAAGCGTTGGCATAAAAAACTCCTTTACATGTGTTACAAGTGGACACGAATGTCTCTCCGGAATAGGGCTCTACAGTCACATGAACAAGTGTTCTATGAGATTAGCAACAGGAGGCCAAAGGTAAAAACAGTAAACTGATTTTGTATAGCAACTCTCATACCTAAAACATGCTCAGTACGCTAGTCTTTTTTGTGGTCCATCTATTTACATTATTTAGTTTATATCTAGAAATCAGCTTTGATGATTGGCATCATCATCCTCATCTTTCCTTTGCGTACATCATGGAACATAGGACCTCAGAAAAAACACAACACTCTCCATGGTCTCTTGCTGGTTTTTTATTGGCTTCCCAGCTCTTTCCTGTCCTCTCAGCTTCATCTAGTACACGGCGTTGCCATGTTCTTTTTGGTCTTCCTCTTTGTCTTGCGCCCTAGGGGGTTCCACTCTAAGACCTGACTAGCTCTGTTGGTGGTTTCTTTTCTAATGATGATTGACATGCTGCTTCATTAACTTTTCAAGATTCTATTGATGTAATCTGTCTGTCTGACTTCAGGAACATTAACTCTTTCTCTGCGTAATTTGTTTCCTTGTTCCGATAGTATTATTCATTTTGCAGATTTTTATTTCACTATCCTTTTCAGATTGAATTTCAATAACATTTTTGTTTGTTATCAGAAAATTATATATTGGCATTGAATTATAGGAGAATGCATGCTCTTTTTATACAACACAAATTAAATTTATAAATCCAAAAATCCATTTAGTTTAATGGGAGTCAAATCAACATTGGCATTGTTAATTAGGAGAGAAAGAGTTAAATTAGATTGAAATTGTAATCTCTACTCCAAGGATTGTGCTATACAAGTTGGAGAAAATACATAAATACATAACAGCTTGATAAATACTTTCTTTAAAACAATGAATAGGATCAAATAACTTCAGTTTTACTGTACAACTATTGCACACTGATAAATATTTGTCGTACAGAAGAATGTTGGGTTTCAGGAAAATCAAATAAGTTGAAAACCAGATACAAGGGTCAGTGATGGCAGTTACTAATTATAAAGGTATTTAGGAGAACAGCAATCTGTTGTTTTTTTTTTTACAATAGACAAACAGTTCAGCAGAAAAAAAAAAGCTTAGAAGCAGAAGTCAAACAGTTAGCAATAATTGAAATATAACTGACCTATATAAGAATAGGGTATAATACTGAGTTGGTAATGATTCTTAACTATTTCTTGGGGTTATTGGTTTAGGTTAATGCTTGATTTCTTTTATTTTAAAAAAAAAGATCAACTAAAAATTATTGAATCTTAACTACATAAATATTAATTTGAAACAACGAGAAAAAAAAATATACTGTCAGAAATTTAAGAGAAAAAATGCGATACGTCAAGTTCGCAAAGCAACAGCAAGAAACAAAAATGAATAAATATCTATATTTAAGCAAGAAAAAATTGGTTGAGACTCATTTAAATAAACACATTTTGAGCATGCAAAAAAAAAAACAACTTTAAAAAAAATTACAAAACTTGTGCATGTTTCGACAAGTTACATTTAAAATGTCTGACAATGGAACAATAGATAAGAAAGAGCAAATACTAGATACAAACAACTGCAGCTTCTAGATACATACAACAATAGCACCAGGGGTCAATAGTACACGCACCAGATGTGTCGAATACATCACAACAGTTCAGCATCGAAATGATGTGTCCATCATGTGAACTCATCAGCAATGATTTCAGAAACAATATTTGTACAATGAGGGAAACAAACAGATAGGAGCCCAACATCCTGAAAAGCAGGATGGATATTGGAGTGAAGTCCCTTAAGATAACAGTTGCTACTGGCTAAAATACAATCAATCAGGACACATCAGTATCAAGTGAAAGACAGCTACTACCAAGTTAAATCAATGAATCCCTGTTATATTACTCATTCAAATCAAATTAAAAAGTTACTACAATGATAAAACTATTTTAAAAGTTCCCTTTCAGACCTTACATTTCATAGGGCAGAAGATGTTAAGGTCGTCTGTTTCGGTCTTTACTTTCCCTTACTAAAGTCAGGTACCCATTAGAGTTGGGTGGACTCAGGTGCACCCTAAAGATCCCAAAATTCAAAATCCCAGTCTTCACCGAGGTTTAAACCCAGGAAGCTGGTTTGGAAGCCAAGCCCTTAACCACTCCACCACTGCATCCCCCACTACAATAATAGTAATTTTTTGTTATGAATACCAAAAAAACTTCAGGAAATAAATTAGGTTAAAGGACAATGTGGGAGTAGATTATCCAAAAACAGGGGAAGCAATAAGATAAATATGAGATTACGTTACATTATAAATAGAGCACAACAGCACAAAAAACTATATAATAATAGACTACACAAAAAAACATGTTCAAAAATGGACAACAACTGATTCTTAAAGTATTTGTAACACAATGAACTCAATTATTGTGCTATCACAATATTTGGCCTGTTTTACCCCATCATCTTTAACATTAGGGCTTGCTATAGGTGGGCTTCATCATAAGTTCTTTGTACAATAATGTAACATAATAGTTCTTACTAAATATAACATTGCACTCAGGAAGCAACAATTGCTCCATTTACTAATAGTCTGATCAATGAGGCAGAGTATAAAAAAAAAAAAAAAAAAAAAAAAAAATTTGTGGCTTGAATTTTGAACTTTTGTCTTTCTTTCCTCACTTTCTTCAACTTTTGCTGTTTCTAAAATTGGTGCCAAATGTTTACATAAAAAAAAAAAAAAAAAAAGAGAAAATCTGTATGTGTTAAGTATTTCACAAGCACTTTCTCCTTTTGCAGCAAGAACTGTAAACATTCAGCAAGAACTTTAAACATTTAGCAATAAACTTCAAATGTTTTAGCAGTAAGTACAGAGTTTGCATTATTTTTAATTTAATAAAAAAAAACAAAAAAACATTTCATTGAGTCTTCTTACAGAGCAGCATTTTTTTAATGAGGTACACACACAACCTGGAAGTGATGATTGTAGGGAATTGTGGGAAGATAAATTTTGATACTAGACAACAGCTTTGTGTGTGTGTGTATATCTATATATATGGGTGACAGCAAGGTGTTAAAACTAATTTAAAAATCTAAGCATGGAGTGCTAGAAATTTTTAAAAAGTCAACTCAATAATGGATAACAGAAAGAAAGAAAAAAGCTGTTCTAGAAACACAAGTAAAATGTAATTGAAATAGCATCAAAAGTGAAAATCATTTAAGCTAATGATACCTTGTGATCTATCGAGCAGATGATGTGAAGCTCTTCTGCTTCTATGGCTAACGGTTTAGGAGTGTGTCATGTGACAAGCAAAGTAATCAACTGTTTCTACTTTCCCAACCTTTGTCAAGTACCTATAGAGTTGGGTGAACTTCAGGGTCCCAGTCCAGTAGGATTTGAACTTCAGACCCCTTGATTTGGAAGTCAAGGGCTTTACCACTCAGTCACCATGCCCCACCACACAATATAACATCATAGCATTAATATCTTGATGTGTCTCGTAGTAAAAAAAAAAAAAAAGTACAATAGTACCATACACAAACACACAATAATTTGAAGTTTTCAATGCTCTTCATGCAGTGAATTATCTTATGTTACAGATTACAATAGAAGTTCACAGGCAAGCAAATATAATACCATCACATATCTTAAAAAAACAAACATTTTGAAATAAATTAGGAATATTGAACTGTTCTCATTTAAGATACAAATCTCAATTCTTAACATTTCACAGCCAAATAAATTTAGACAATTTTGAAGACAAGATACTAAAATGGATGAAGAAAATCAAAATATTAACTCCTGTTAAAAAGAAACAGAAATAATTTCCATTTCATTATCATTATTTTCAGAACACCAAGCAAGTAGTTTGGCATAATACCTTTTTCTAAATGCATGACAGCAAAATGAACAGTAAAATACAAAAAGCAGTTTATTCAATACTTATACATAAAAATAATTAAAATGCAATATGGTTTACAAACGCATATCATCTATTTATAAATATAGCAGTTTAGTGGCACATAAGTAGTAACACAAGAGTTATAATATAAAAATACTTAACACAAGACTAAACATTCAAAAGTTTTTCTTACGAAAAACTATTTTAGGCACTGGTATAAATTTCATTACCCATTTCTACCCTGTAGAGCGAATGCTCAGTTATTTTAGCAAAGCATATTACAGTCATTGGTATTGTAGTAGAAATTTAAGACAAAAAAACCCCACAGATTCATCTCCTTAAAGGAAACAAAACAATGAATAATAATTCATTGTTTCGTTAAAGTTTCAACAAACTTTCTTGTTGCTGATGCAACATTTTGTTACCAGAAAAGAAGTCAAAGATTGGACGATTCACTGGCAAATAACTTGCTCAAACCTGTTAGCCCTGTATGCTGTCTTCACTTGTTCTCTCAGGAAAGAAATGAAGCCATCTTTCTTTAGATCTACAGTTATAACCTGAGAAGTTAGAGAAAACTGAGTAATATTTGTTCAATTATAGCCGATAGCCTAAGGAAAAAGTGTGAATAAATAATTTTAAATTATCATTTTTACTGCCCCAAATGATGCCATACAGATGCTTTGTACCAGACTGAGTGAGTTTATATTAGCTTTTTAAAAATAAATGATATGCTGATAACACAAATACATAAAGTGAATTCATTAAACAGTCACAAAACAGTTCACGCATATATAGGTCAGTTTCTCTTGAAAGGGAAGATGGAAAAGATCAAGATGCGTGTAGTCACTTGATGATCTTCTCTATGTGTTGTGTCTGGTCTCTAGTGGAATGTTCTTGATAAAATAACAAATGAAATGATCCGGGGACTAGGATCACAGGCCCAAACGACTTTTGTACGGGGAGTTGTGTGCAGGAAAGCACTCCCAGGGAGGTCAATACAAGCGCTATAAAGACACTCTAAAGAGTTCTTTTAAGGAATGCGATATCGACATTCAGGGCTGGGAAGCACTAGCTCTCTATCGCTCCTCGTGGCCTGAAGCTGTGAGTCTCAGTCTCAAGATTTGAAGCAAGAAGAGTGGTCAGGGTGAAAGAGCGCCGAACTAACAAAAAGCTGTGAGAAGAAACAGGCCTATCTGCAACTGATGAAACCTATCCTTACACAGCTGGCTTTAAATGTGCTCATCTTTGATCACAAAGGAGGAGCTATGCTTAAATTTATCAACCATACATGGAGAACATACCACAGGAATGGAGAACATACCACAGGAATGGAGAACTTTAAACATCATACCCATTTTAAAGAAAAACAAACCACCATAAGACACACACAAAAATAAAGAGTCCATGTAATCCTAACACATTTCCAATGAGTATGTCATCAAGTAGTGAATGTAGAGATTTAGCAGACAGCACAAAGGCTAAGTATTATTGTTTTGACATGAATACTACAGTAATCAAGTGCTATCCATTTTAATCTGCAATACATCAAGTTGTTAGATTTAGTTTTTGATGTGTGCTCTAAATCAGATGTTACAATGCTGTCGCATTGTTCACCATGCCCTACCTGGCCACCTCTGGTAATTGCCAGAATGCCTTGGGAGTTTGTATTCAGCACAGCGGCAAAGATGACATCCACTGACACCCTGGTGCAGCACAGACACATGGCCGTCTCCATGTCACACATGTACAAGTAGCCATACTTGGTGACCACAAACAGAAGGCCATAGTCCACAGAGATCTATAAATAGAACATGAAATATCAAAATACAATGGGAGAGTTAACTACATTAAGAGTGTTATCCTAAGATTATAGCTAAATTGACGTTTAGTATTACTAATACATCTAAAACAGTTTTTTAAAATTACATTTTCAATAAATTTCTAGCCTGCCTAAGAATAAAACTCAAAAGTCTGATACACTTCAGGCTGGGCTAAACTTTGTATATATATATAAACTTTATTTAAGTCTTTTTTTTTGTCATTAATTTATTGTTCTTTAATTGTAAAAAAATAATTTAATAAGTAAAGAGTAATAGACCTAAATAGAAATTCATAAACTGATGATTGCACGAAGCGCCGAGCTCTCATTCTTGTGTGACTTAACAATCACTTTAAAAATATAATCGTGATTCTGTACAGTCAAGAAACAATGAAATCAATAAAATCTTTTAAAATACCGGTAGTGTTCTGTCTATAGAAATATGAAATTATAGTTATCCCCTTTGTTAACTCTTTCTCTCCTAATCGATGATACCATCGTTGATTTGGCCTCATTAAATTAAATTAATGTTTAATTCTATAAACTTGACTTTGTGTTATATAAAAAGAGCATGCATTTCCCTTAAATGCTATACCAAATACAACATTTTCTGATTACAAACAACAAAGCTATTGAAGCTTAATCATAACAGGGGAGTGAAATAGTAATGAGCAAAATGAAAAATTCCTTCGAAAATGGGAAAAATAATAATGGAGAAAAAGAGTTAAGCCCATCTTCCATACTCCAGTAGCATGCTAAGTGCTCAAAGGTCCAATCTCTTTAAATGGAGATGAAGAAGGTAGCTGGGACAAGGTTTTCATTCTGTCACTCATTCCAGTCCAATCTCTAAATCTAAAATTTTAAGAATTCACTGGCGAGGCTGTTTTTTTTTTTAATGAAATCATTGACCTGTAAAGAGACAGGAAAGTCGTAACGTTCCATGTCATCTAGAAAATGCAGGTGATCATAACAATTTCTGGGAGCAAAGTTTCCTGTTTTATATGGACCTAGCTCAATCACATGAACCTGGGGAGAAAACAAAACCAGTGAAAGTATGTTAGAACAAAATGAAAGCAAACATAACAACTGAAAGAACAACAGTACATTAGGACAAAATGAAAGCAAACATAACAACTAAAAAGAACAACAGTAGATTAGAACAAAATGAAAGCAAACATAACAACTAAAAGAACAACAGTACATTAGGACAAAATGAAAGCAAACATAACAACTAAAAGAACAACAGTACATTAGGACAAAATGAAAGCAAACATAACAACTAAAAGAACAACAGTACATTAGGACATAATGAAAGCAAACATAACTAAAAGAACAACAGTACATTAGGACAAAATGAAAGCAAACATAACAACTAAAAGAACAACAGTACATTAGGACATAATGGAAGCAAACATAACTAAAAGAACAACAGTACATTAGGACAAAATAAATACATAGAAGTTAGCTCCATATAAACATCCATTTCTCATATTCAGACAATGACTATTGATACAGCATTAAATATTCAATCATAAACATTCTGTAATAAAAAGTTTACAAAACCCAGTCAGTGTAAGATTGTAGAAATAACCTGAATGTTAAAGTATTAAGTTGGTGACGCCAACATTATCACATAGATGCACGTGTGCAACTAGAAAATGGAATGACCAAAAAAACGAGAGATTGATAAATTTTTACCTTCCCATGATCCTGAGCCTCCCTTGAGCTGACACAAAAAACGGTGGATGGATACGGGTTGCCTGGGAAGTGATATCTAGAGAAACAGACGGCGTGGGCACTAATACACTGGGTGATGTCCTCATTCCTGTTGTACAATTGGGTCACTCCCGAAATTCTCTCATCCTGAAAAAAACACATATACACAGATAAATTAGTTTCATACAGATGAGAAGGAGTGCACTAACAGACATAGTAGTTTCATACAGATGAGAAGGAGTGCACTAACAGACATAATAGTTTCACACAGATGAGAAGGAGTGCACTTATAGTAGTTTCATACAGATGAGAAGGAGTGCACTAACAGACATAGTAGTTTCACACAGATGAGAAGGAGTGCACTAGCAGACATAGTAGTTTCACACAGATGAAAAGGAGTGCACTTATAGTAGTTTCATACAGATGAGAAGGAGTGCACTAACAGACATAGTAGTTTCATACAGATGAGAAGGAGTGCACTAACAGATATAGTAGTTTCATACAGATGAGAAGGAGTGCACTAACAGACATAGTAGTTTCACACAGATGAGAAGGAGTGCACTAATAGACATAGTTGTTTCATACAGATGAGAAGGAGTGCCCTTATAGTAGTTTCATACAGATGAGAAGGAGTGCACTTATAGTAGTTTCATACAGATGAGAAGGAGTGCACTAACAGACATAGTAGTTTCATACAGATGAGAAGGAGTGCACTAACAGATATAGTAGTTTCATACAGATGAGAAGGAGTGCACTAACAGACATAGTAGTTTCACACAGATGAGAAGGAGTGCACAAACAGACATAGTAGTTTCATACAGATGAGAAGGAGTGCACTAGCAGACATAGTAGTTTCACACAGATGAAAAGGAGTGCACTTATAGTAGTTTCATACAGATGAGAAGGAGTGCACTAACAGACATAGTAGTTTTATACAGATGAGAAGGAGTGCACTAACAGATATAGTAGTTTCATACAGATGAGAAGGAGTGCACTAACAGACATAGTAGTTTCACACAGATGAGAAGGAGTGCACTAATAGACATAGTTGTTTCATACAGATGAGAAGGAGTGCACTAACAGACATAGTAGTTTCACACAGATGAGAAGGAGTGCGCTTATAGTAGTTTCATACAGATGAGAAGGAGTGCACAAACAGACATAGTAGTTTCATACAGATGAGAAGGAGTGCACTAATAGACATAGTAGTTTCATACAGATGAGAAGGAGTGCACTAATAGACATAGTAGTTTCATACAGATGAAAAGGAGTGCACTTATAGTAGTTTCATACAGATGAAAAGGAGTGCACTTATAGTAGTTTCATACATATGAGAAGGAGTGCACTAACAGACATAGTAGTTTCACACAGATGAGAAGGAGTGCACTTATAGTAGTTTCACAGAGATGAGAAGGAGTGCACTAACAGACATAGTAGTTTCATACAGACGAGAAGGAGTGCACTTATAGTAGTTTCATACAGATGAGAAGGAGTGCACTAACAGACATAGTTGTTTCATACAGATGAAAAGGAGTGCACTTATAGTAGTTTCATACAGATGAGATGGAGTGCACTAACAGACATAGTAGTTTCATACAGATGAGAAGGAGTGCACTAACAGACATAGTAGTTTCATACAGATGAGAAGGAGTGCACTTATAGTAGTTTCATACAGATGAGAAGGAGTGCACTTATAGTAGTTTCATACAGATGAGAAGGAGTGCACTAACAGACATAGTAGTTTCACACAGATGAGAAGGAGTGCACAAACAGACATAGTAGTTTCATACAGATGAGAAGGAGTGCACTAGCAGACATAGTAGTTTCACACAGATGAAAAGGAGTGCACTTATAGTAGTTTCATACAGATGAGAAGGAGTGCACTAACAGACATAGTAGTTTTATACAGATGAGAAGGAGTGCACTAACAGATATAGTAGTTTCATACAGATGAGAAGGAGTGCACTAACAGACATAGTAGTTTCACACAGATGAGAAGGAGTGCACTAATAGACATAGTTGTTTCATACAGATGAGAAGGAGTGCACTAACAGACATAGTAGTTTCACACAGATGAGAAGGAGTGCGCTTATAGTAGTTTCATACAGATGAGAAGGAGTGCACAAACAGACATAGTAGTTTCATACAGATGAGAAGGAGTGCACTAATAGACATAGTAGTTTCATACAGATGAGAAGGAGTGCACTAATAGACATAGTAGTTTCATACAGATGAAAAGGAGTGCACTTATAGTAGTTTCATACAGATGAAAAGGAGTGCACTTATAGTAGTTTCATACATATGAGAAGGAGTGCACTAACAGACATAGTAGTTTCACACAGATGAGAAGGAGTGCACTTATAGTAGTTTCACAGAGATGAGAAGGAGTGCACTAACAGACATAGTAGTTTCATACAGACGAGAAGGAGTGCACTTATAGTAGTTTCATACAGATGAGAAGGAGTGCACTAACAGACATAGTTGTTTCATACAGATGAAAAGGAGTGCACTTATAGTAGTTTCATACAGATGAGATGGAGTGCACTAACAGACATAGTAGTTTCATACAGATGAGAAGGAGTGCACTAACAGACATAGTAGTTTCATACAGATGAGAAGGAGTGCACTTATAGTAGTTTCATACAGATGAGAAGGAGTGCACTTATAGTAGTTTCATACAGATGTGAAGGAGTGCACTAATTGTAGTAGATGTTATGGATTGAATGTCCTTGTTTCTGATGTAACTAAGAGTAAAAATGGGCGGATACTTTGGTTTGATTGGCTGAGTAGATTCTGATGTAACCGCAAGGAAGTCTGTCAGAGTTGAGGTGATAAATTCAAGGAGTGAAAGTTGGAGGGAAAAAGAACAAGCCGGAGACATACATCTATGAAGTTAAAAGCTGTGTAGATGCTGTTAATAAAAGTTATATTCAATAATTGTTTCAAAAGAAATTTGTTCCAAGTTTTATTCAAATTTGAGAGATTAATACACCTACAACAGTTGAGTTGGACTAGCTGTTTGGAGCTACAATACAACAACTGTGTATAAACACTAGAGGTATGCAAACCCCTATGAATTTCACAACTATTTATGCAAATCATTCAATTTTCTTATTTCTGATGAAGTAAACCCAATTTTTCTCTATTACCAATAGACCATGAAAGATTATGCAAAAATCAGACAAGAACATCAATGACTTGGTAAAGTTTAATTAACCAAATTAACATCAACAATAATTATTGACATAAAAAGGAATGTCATAAACACACACAAAAAAAAACAAGAAAAAAGACTATACATGCCAGAAACCAAAAGAGCATACACTTATGGAGTTTGTATTTTGAAATCATGTTCCTGTGATTATTTCAATTTTTGAAATGTTTAAAATAAATTTGTGCTTCTAAATTTCAGAAATAAATATGGAAGATGCTAAACAGTAGTCAAGTACTTAGCATGACAATTATACCTTTTTTTTTTAAGAGTTTTATTTTTAGTTAACATTTGTTTTGTTTTTTTAATTTTTTTTTTTTCACATTAAAATCTATAACTATGACAGATTTTTCATGATGTATTAACTCTTTCTCTCCATAATAATTATCGACGTTCTGATGGAATCATTCATTTTGCTCCTCTGAGTTTCACTACCCTGTTATGATAGAACTTCAATCACTTTTTTGTATGTAATCAGGAAATGTTATATTAGGTATATAATTGCAGAAGAATGCATGCTCTCTTTATATAACACAAATTAAAGTTTATAAAACCAAAAATTAATTTAACTTAATGGGTTCAAATAAATCAACGTTGGTATGGTCAGTTAGGAGAGAAAGAGTTAAGTGACTTACCTCTGGAGTAAGACCAGTCAGAGCTAGCCAGTTCAGGCTTGGGTCACCTTTGTAGCTGACAATCTCAGTGAAAGCCAGACGGTTGTGTCTTAGAAACACTTGTTCTGGGGGGGAGGTGGCTGAAACAGACAAAAATCTTAGTTATAAAAACAGTAACAAGGTGATGGAGCAGAGGGGGTTAGCTGTACAAAACTCTTTCAATTTCATTCAAATACTAACAGTTTCTACGAGAGAAGGAAAAGATCCTACTGGAATAACTTGCTGAAATACTTGGAGTTGAATAATAGTCTAACATTCTGTTTGACTGCTTGTGCAAATCTGCCCAATCTCTTAAATATCTCAGCTGTTAGTTATTTGAACATTATGTTTTTTAATCAGATAATATTAGTTAAGTGGTCCTGTTTTCACAGAAGACAAAATAGCCTTAGGCGATTGTCTAAGAAATATAAGTCTGGTTCATTCTTAGTTACTAGCCCTGATGGCCAGTGGGGAACTTCTTCTTTAAATAAACCCACATTAAATTGTTTCATAATACAAACATGACCACCCCGAGAAGCCAAATGTCTGACCTAGTGTCTGGCATGCAGAAAAGTAATTTTCACACTGTAGGCCTTGTTTTTACAAAACGAGTCACAAAAGACAATGCACCATTTCTAATATAATCACATACTTTTATGTTTGCTTCTAAAATATAACAACCACATGAGATGTATCACTGATTAAAACTAGAATCACTAAAAAGAATTAAGGGATACCTAGTATTATCTTTTTTTTTCTTAGAGTAATGTCAATTATTTAAATGGCCAAAACCAATTTAAAATCTGTAAACAAGTTAAAAAACTTTACATTCAGTTAGATCTTTTCCAGGGGGTTTATAACAAATTCTAAATAAAAAAATATTTAATATTCATTAACAACAAAAATATTGCATTTCAAAAATAATATCTAAATAGAAAAGTTTTTTTTAAATATTACTAAATTAAAAAAAAGGTTATTAAGGTTTATTTTTATTATCAGAGACTAAAGGAAACAATTATCTAGGATTTTTACCTTTGCTAGTACTGTTAGGGCATAAAATGACTTTTTTAATGTTAGGGAAAGTAATGAATTAACAAGACTTGCTAGATTAGCCTCAACCTGAATTGGGCTTTATTTTATTTGCAATATTTGTAAATAAAATATTACTTAGTAGCGAGAAACCAGCAAAGATCTGCATTGGTCCTTGCGATATAATTATAGCACTTATTTTTATTGTCTGCCAATAAACTTACAGGTAAACATATTACTTACCGTCCCGTGGGTTGATCTTCCAATGATAGACAGCCGAGTCAGTTACCATGGCAATGACATCACAATTCACCCAAGTCCAGTATGTGACTAGCTCATGAAATTTCACTTTGTTGACTAATTCTTTTGTATCCAAGTTAAAGACTTCAAAACGGAGACCAGCTGAAACGTAAAGATGAACAATGATCTAACACTTGAACTATGTGTTGGTGATTGCAATCATAACTTTTACTATGATAAAAAAATTACAGTTAAGACAATGAATCTCTTACCTTTCAATGCAATCATTGGCAGCACTGGGTTCATCAAGACAGAGTCAGCACAGGTAGAGCCAGCGTAAGAGATGGTACCCTCAATGGGACTTAACACAGTCACCTATGAAGACAAATGTTAATTAACAAAAATGCAATTCTGAATAAATTATTAGGAATAAATGATGAACAAGATTCTATTTAGAAAATGCATATTGAAGGCACTCAGCCCATGGTAGTGCCTACACTGCATACAAAGATGTTACTCCACCCAGTAATGGTCTCATAGATTGAGGAACCTTGAAACTGAAAAGTTATCGGTACACACCTGTCCACTGAGAGAAATCCTCTGCGGTCAAAGAGTTTATGGAGACACTCTAATTTAGAAATTTTTTCCTAAAGTTGCATCCAAAGTGTCCGCAATGTGATGGGTTAGGTTTTTTGTTATCTCTGCTTGATAACACATTATTTCCACAGGTAATGCAACTAGAGTAGCAATCCTGGTCTGCTCAAGGTTTTGACCCAATGTCGGCTGGACAGCAAAGCTCTTTGGCACACCACCATGACCAACTAATAATGAAAATGCCTATTAACATTAAAGCTAATAATTGGAGTAAAATAAAAAAACTCTAATAAATTTTACCAAGCTTGCCCCCCCCCCCCCCCCCCCCCCAATATTTAGCACTGACAATTACTATCTGGACTTATAAAGATAAAGGGCCCCATATCTCAAATAGCTTATGGCCATTACAAGTCTACATAAAGCACTGAATAAAACACTAAGAGTTACCCCTTTTTCGTTCATTTAAATAATATTAATATAAAAAATAATAATAACAATAACTAACCACTGCTCTTTTTGCTGAAAAATCAGATCTGCTGTCATGGCGTACAGAGATCCATTTGTCTGAGGTCATGGTAACCCTGGACCAAGTGACTTGATCATTTGGTATCCCAATGTGGGCAAGCTGTTAAAAGTAAAAAAAAAAAAAAGACAAAAAAAAATAAAAAATTTGTAGTTACTCGCCAATGTGGAGTGGAACTAACATAAGCCAACAACTTTTAACCCAAATGATTGCAATTCTCTTAGGACAGGTTTTCCTGAGACTGTTATCCAAAGCTACAATTATATCTGCTGGCAGAATAAAGCTCTGTATACAATATACATTTTTTTTACACTAAAATGTGGGGTTTTTTTTATAAAAAAAAGCTAATATTAAGCGCAGTTGTATCAATTAGTTTGGATCAGTCATCTAATTCAATTTGTAATAGATCTAAACCAGGGGTTCTCAACCTGAGGATCGCGACCCCCTTGGGGGTCGATTTACCATTTGCAAGGGGTCGCCTAGGTCCATCAAAAATATGGAATAGTATTGTCTACTCTTCTATTGCTGTATGTGTGTGAGTGTGTGTGGGGGGGGGGTCGCGGCAGAGTGGGGGATTATAAAAAGGGGTCACCGAGTTTAAAAGGTTGAGAACCGCTGATCTAAACTAACAATAATACATACATTGAAAATATTTTATCCTTATCTTAGTATGAAGATTAACTGTCCTTACCTACTATCTGATTAATAAATTCCATCAAGTCAAAGTTAGTTACAAAATGTATTATATCTGTTTGTATATATATGTAGCTTAAATTCAAACTAAAAGACAAAACTAAATAGTATGTACATGGTGATGATTACCACTTTGAATTAAGTTATGAGATTAAGAGCACAAATACCTGTACAAGTTCATTAATCGTGATCGGTGGCCCTCTGGCAGACTCTTCGCCGACAGCATCAACTGAATGTGTTGGGCTGGAACCAGAACAAACAATTTCTACAGGCGGGACATCCATAACTTTTCCGTTTAAAACAGGAGTCATCAAGACACTATTTTACTGGTAGAACATCTGGAAAGAAATATTTCAGATAAGATGTGCTGAGTTTTTTTTTGCCATTACCACTATAATAACAACAGACAGCTTTAATTGTTCCTGACTTCATGTAAGTAAAATATTATATTTCCAAAAGCTATATGTACCAATGCTCACTTAGCATCTATAAAGGTATAATACTTAAGGGAGGCAACTCAGCAATGATGATAATGAAGTTTAAAGTGATTGTGTAGATCAGTGGTTCCCAAGCTTTTTCTCCAACAGAACACTTCACAGATTCTGAATATTTAGAGTAACACTTTGCCTATTTTTTTAGAGAGAGTATTTTATGTGTCGGAATAATAGTTGATTATTCCAGTAGTTCGTGGAGCACCTATTTGCGGAACACAGTTTGGGAAACTATGGTGTAGATGATTAAAACAACAAATACTATTAGTGGCCTTGAGTTCACTTCAATTACAGAGTCCAGTTCGATCTACAGGTTCACCTGTCCCTCAAATCATGTGTACATTTCAGGCACCCCTGCTGTACACCACCAACAATTCCCCTTGTTGCTCTAGAACTTAAGTCATTGATTAAAATACATGACTAGATTGACCTAGGAACATGCGTAGAACATAATCATCTTCTTTATAAAGAAACATCTGTATTTCATTTTATAAGATAAGATTAAAAGGTCCACGGCAACAACCTCCCAACTAAGGCTACCATTTAAGGTGAAAGGGGTTCTCATTCCATAGTTCTAGGATACATAACCCATTGTTTGTAAAATGTTTTACATGTTTCCAATGTTCCTTCAGAGTTGAAGATAATTACTTCCTAGTCCAAACCTCCTGCATGACGACGGGGGATGGGAGGGGGCAGGGTTTGAACCCGGGACTATCGATAAGTCCAAACGACAGTCCAGCGCGCAAACTGCACGACCAGGCAGCCATCTTGGGCAGAAGGAGGATTCTGTCTCTCTCTAAACAGTATGTTCTTGTCCTATGTCAAATAATGTGCAATTTGGTGCAGAATGGCAGTACACAGGACAGAGATACTACAACACAAATCATTATTTTAACATTCTAAAGACATTTTCTATGATTCTCTTTCAAATGAGACTTGATGTGTCAAAAGGGTAAAATTACTATTTAGGCCTAGAAGCTAGCAATCCTCTTTATTTTCATTTTTTTAAAAATTATCTGAATAGCTGTGTTGTGTAACTTAGCTGTTACATTTGAGTCACAAACACGTGAATTTATTATTAATAACAAAGACTTAGACTTAGGTCCTCCTGCAGCTTTCTGCGCATTGGGCGGCAAGCTGTCTCCATAAAGATCTGTCATTGGCAATGTCTGAAGCCTCCTCCCACTGTTCTGAGGTCCACCATGAAGGTGTGGCCCCAAGTAATATGAGGACGTCCCTGTTTGCGCTTTCCTTGTATTAGCCTCCATATCATTGCAACTCTTGGTATGCCTAGTTCATTTTGTCATAGAATATGTACCGCAAACTTCATTCAACGCTCAGACACTACCTCACTAAGTGTTCAACTCCCAGTTCGGCATAGGATATCCTTGTTTGAGACCCAATATGTGTAACATTAACTTAATGTTAATGTCAGTTACAAAGAATAACAAAGATGGCTTAATATAAATATGTAATTTGAAGTTGTGCACATCAAGCGAGAGACAACCTGCTTGCTGATCTATACATCAGACTGATAGAAACTGAGTTATGTGTTTATATTTATATAATTGTATTGGTAAACATGTATACTGAAATGTATTTTATGACATTTAATTATACATAGCATTGAAATTCTGGCAACTAGATTTCCTTCCTAGTTTTAGCTGCTGAGCTGGAGCAGGAAATGTTAGATATGTGTCCTTGTCATATGTTAATAGTCAGAATTATGTATGTGTCCTTGTCATATGTTAATAGTCAGAATTATGTACGTGTCCTTGTCATATGTTAATAGTCAGAATTATGTATATGTCCTTGTCATATGTAAATAGTCAGAATAATGTATGTGTTCTTGTCAATGTTAATAGTCAGAATTATGTGCATGTGTCCTTGTCATATGTTAAGAGTCAGAATTATGTACATGCCCATGTCAATGTTAATAGTCAGAATTATGTATGTGTCCTTGTCAATGTTAATAGTCAGAATTATGTATGCATCCTTGTCAATGTTAATAGTCAGAATTATGTGAGTGTCCTCGTCAATGTTAATAGTCAGAATTATGTGTATTGATTGAAATACAGTTCTAGATCTCAATTTAGATCTTGGTTGCTTTTGTGTATGTAGTAGCCTTTTTAAACACTTTCATTTGACTTCACTTAGAGTACTGTTACATACTGTGTGAGTAGAGTCTGACAAGTCAGTCAGTTGCCATATTTGGCCTATTCTACATACTAAATACTATTTGTGACAGTGTTGTACTTTCTAGAGTCTAGATTAGAATCTAGTCTACAGTGAGTATATATATATATGTATATATATATATATATATATATATATATATAAATATATATTTATAAAGATAGATCTATGCTGTCTAAGACATAGGTTAGTAATGTAGTATAATAATCTATCATCTATAATAGATCTAGATTGATAATTAAGATAACTACTAGATCTAGAATCTAAATCAGTAGATCTGATCTACTTACTATAATAGATTTTCTATTCTGCAACCGTACTCCATAGTCTATATCTAATGTCTATCATCTAGTGTCTAGTCTACAACCAAACTCCAAAGTGACCACACTGACACTGTTACTGACTAGTGACACATCACAGGCAATCTCTTGGGGGAGCTACCATCCAATACCAAGTGGGTCTGCAGGTGGTGGATCAGGGAAAAAACCTTAGATATAAGGTTTGCTGCGAATATCAAATTTATTATAAACAGCCACAGAGGAACTGGTCTGCAGTCATGGAAAATGAGGTGGGGTTATCCCAGTGGTTAGGATATGCGCTAAAAACATCTAAAAAATCCAAGGAGATGATTGCAAAAAGCAAGTATAGATGTCCACTTAAACTCTAAACCCAGGTAGATGAAACTCGTTAACTAGAGGGATAGTAATTCATCCAGGTCAAGGAGAGACAACTACAAAATAAAACAACTTCTGCCTTGCAGATGATCTTGGCTGATCAAAGGGTATGGGAGCATACCCAGAAAGAAAAGTAGGCTGAAGCCAGAGTCAATGGGCCTCCTGGCGCATAATACTTTGATGCAACCTCGTCTATGTTGATGAGAATGAAGAACAGGCAAAATGAGAACTCCGCTTAGCTGAAGCATCACATTCATGATCACGGTCACCACCACCACCACTTTTTTGGGGAGAGATTCAGAGATCTGGCATCTGATATGCATGACTGAATGAGTGCCTGACTGTGGCAGACTGTGCCATGATTCATATCATGATGATCAGGATAATTGGATTCTATTTTTTTCTAGTTTCTAACATAAATAGACCTAGATATAGATATATATTGAGTAGATTCTATGTAGCTAAACTTTATAGAGCTGTACTACTATGTCTAATATTATATTCAATATTGTCAAAGGCTCAAACTACTCAAAGGGAAAAGATCGTCCCTGAGACGTAAACATAAAATGCCACATTGACACAGTCACTGAGTACAGAGTCAGTAGAACAGAATCATCTGAGAATGTCACAGAAGAGAAGTCTTACTTACGTCAACTTACGAATATACTTTCTATACTATAAAGAAATTTACTTTACCTTTACGAAAACGTCGAATTGTTACAATAGAATTATAGATCGATCTCTATAACTAAACAAGATCAGTAGACCTATATGATATTCTAGATCTAGGCATAGATTCTAGATCTAGAATTCTAGATTTAGTTTTAGACATTGGTCCATTGCCAGTAGAGTCTAAGAGTACTGGAAGTGAGCAGTGTCCTGATTCCAAATAAAGATGAATAACTCAAGTTAACCTAGGATTAGTCGGGTAAGCAGCAGTCGGAAATATTTTCAGAACTTGGTAAGTTTCTAGATCTATCAATTTAAAAAAATGTTCCTTCAAATTAGAAGACAATCTATTTTGGATTTAATAAACAAAATGTTTATTAAAGTTTATAAATCTAGACCTACCACTACCTTCTCTCTTGAAGGGACATAACCTGTAGATTATAGACCTAAATCTATTCTAATCCAACATAGTCAAATTCTATATACTATATATTAGATCTATATCCATTTTCTTTTGTTTGGTACGATTTGATGGCTTAAAAGGACAGAACCTAACAAGAAAAAAAAATACTTAAAAAAAGCTTAGTTTGGATCAGCCATGTAATTAGACTAGTAATTGTAATATTATAATATAGATCTAGAATAACAATAATGAATCTGTGTAATTAGAAATACTCAGAAGATAGAGGCATATTTCTTATTCCATACTCTAGAACTAATTGGTACAAGTGCTCCTTCTTCCCTAGTGTCATAAGAGAATGGAATGGGTTGCTTGAATCAGCCAGGAAAACCAACGATATAGCAGAGTTTAAGTCATTGATTAACATGCATGATTAGATAGATTGCTTCTTTTTTTTTTTTTGAAGTAGGCCCTAACGTCTGTAATGTATAAGATAAGATATTTTTACCAATTTCTAGTTTTGTTTTCTCAATAGGTTATGATTCTATCACTGGATCAGTTTGGGAAAAAAAAGGGGTGGGTGGGTATCTGGATGAATGTTTATTGTGATCGCTTTTTAAATGCATTTTTAAAAAGTTGTACTGTAGTGCTCAAGCCTCCTCAAGGGGACTAATTCAATTCATACCACCACATCTGTCAAATTCATTTTTTCCCCCTTGTTCAATACCAAGCAAAATAGTTAATTTTTAATAGTTAATTTTTTTTTTTTTATTGATTCTTGTTTTGTCTCAAACCAATCTAATTCATTACCAAACATAATCCTTGAAACCAATCTAATTCATTCACCAAACATAATCATCCAAACCAATCTAATTCATTCACCAAACATAATCATCCAAACCAATCTAATTCATTCACTAAACATGATCTTTCAAACCAATCAAATACATTTACCAAACATAATCCTTCAAACCAATCTAATTCATAAAGAAAACTAAAAAGTAACAACAAGAAAATTCATAAAGCATTAAGAACTTTAATACCCTTTCGAACAAAAGTATTTTATATCAACAGAAATGCTAAAACTTAGGACAAAACAACTCTACGATTTGTCTTAATCACTGCGCAGCTGTGACAGGCTAAACAACAATCCAATTGAAATGATTATAGTAAAAAGTATTAACACAAATCATGTTCACTGGGCATAATCTTTAATAGGAGAGAATCTGTAAAAAATTTTTTTTATCTCAAATATGTTTTAGCTTAATAATTACAAATGTTACTTCAATAAGAGTCCTACTACATTTCATGATTCAATCTAGTCATACATCATAATCAGTGACTTACGCTCTGCTAAGTCATTGGTTTTCCTGGTTGATTTAGTGATTTTACTAATGGTGTAAACACACAGTGGTCATAGGCAACAAACCCTTTTCAAAGTAGTGTAACATAAAACTTACAGGTCAAATACCATGACATTTTTTAGGGAAAGCATATTTTTCAGATAAATAAATGGCTACCATAATGCTAAAAGTATGATAAAATGGGCAACCGGCTTATTCTACTTGTCAATGTTTAATTACAGTGAATAATAGCTTCTCTTATTTGAGATCATCATCATCATCTTTCCTTTGCATTCCTCATGGAACATAGGGCCTCAGCAAAAACACGCCACTCTCCACGGTCTATTGCTAGTTCTTTAATGGCTTCCCATCTCTTTCTAGTCCTCTCGGCTTCCTCTAATATACTGTGTCGCCATGTTCTTTTTCAGATAAATAAATGGCTACCATTATGCTAAAAGTATGATAAAATGGGCAACCGGCTTATTCTACTAGCCAATGTTTAATTACAGTGAATATAAGCTTCTCTTATTTTATATGCTGGGACCAATTGGTACAAGTGCACTTTCGTTCAAAGTGCCATTAGAGCATGGAATGGGTAGCCTGAATCAGCCAGGAAAACCAATGCAGACTTTGACTTTAATTAACATGCATGACTACATTAACACATAGGTATGCATAGGACAAATTATCTTTCCGAAGGAACATTTACAAGATGAGATGATATTTAATATTTACATGGTAAAAAAAAAACAAGAATGTATTCAAATTGAAACCATAGTAGGTTCTAATCATGCGCCTGTATGTACATAAGTTTAAGCACAATTTTAATTGCACATATCATAATGCCTTACCAAAAAAAAGAATAAATTTGTCATTGAAAAACAAAATGCTTAAAGACATGGAAAGAAATTTTTAATTTACATAAAATAAATAGAAAAAAAAGTCAGAAAATTCCTAGAGATTACAGCCCCTCACAACAGCTTTAAGCCAATGAGAAGTTAAAAAGTAAAATTATATTTTCATATAACCTCTATATGTATATACAAAGCTAATTGTACATATAAAGCCTTTGAATAAACAATCAACAACAAAAGTCCTACTAACTCCTGAGTGTAAAAAAATAACAAATGATATAAGTAGTTTGCTTATCCTAGTATTAATGAGTTATAACATTAGCAAGTATTGATTTTAAAAAATTAAAATTTTAATTTCAACAAGTTCCTGCAGTTAAAAAGCAACATCAGTCCATTAACTTGTGTTCTAGGGGTGCTGGGACAGTTCGTGGAACCAAATCCATCCACACTTCCTGGTCAGCAGCTAGCTTTAGCAGAATATCTAGAGAGAGAGGGGCCAGTCCATTCTTTCATGATGTCCAGCCAGCTTTCCTTCATTCTTTCTTCACTATACCTTGAAGAATGATTCTGGGCTGTGAGTCATATTTTACACTATGACTGAACCAGGTCAGCTGGTAGTGTAGTAACTAAAAACAACCCAAGTTAATATACAACAACAACGTCTTATAAGTGTTTTAGTTATCACAGGGTAAAACAATGAAATAATGTAGATATAAAAGTGTTAACCATCACAGAGGGAAATAATAAAGTTATGTAAAATTTTTTTTTAAAAGCCAAAACATGTTTCAGTACCGGTATATAAATGATAAACAAAACCTTCAGTTTGTAAACCGACATTTCAAATACATATCATCACATTCTATAAAAGATTTGTACAATGTAATGATCTATCACAGTGAAGTAATTTTTAACAGATTTTTACAATAATTATCAACAGCACATTATCAATGGACATCTGTATGGCATAGTATCAGCATCCTCAGAAGAATCTGTCATTTCTTCTTAGGTATGGAAATAAATGGGATTTTATTTTTTCTGCTATATTTTTGTTGACTAACAAAAAAACTTAGTAGTAACTAATCTGTGACCACATATATTGTAATGAAAGAGTGTTGGAGAGGTTGGATTGCACTTAAAAAGATAAGCAAATAAATGGTAACTCTCAACTATTTCAGAGGCCTGGATGAGAGAGTGGATAAATCGCTTGGCTGCTGAACAGGAGGGTCCTTGGTTCTAATCGTGGTATTTTTAATTTAGCGATCTTTAGGGCACCTTTGAGTCCACCCATTTCTAATGGATACCTGACATTAGTTGGGGACAGTAAAGGCGATTGGTTGTTGTACTGGTCACTTGAAACATTAACCATGGGCCACAGAAACAGATGACCTTTGCATCATCTGCCCTTTAGACCATATGGTCTGAAAGGGAAACTCAACTATTTCACACAACTCTTGAGTTCAATTTAAACACCTACTTAACTCAATGATTGATTAATTGATAAATGTTTTTTATGCTAATGAAAGTGAACATTTTGTCTTAATGCTTTAATAAGGATAACTTGGATGATTCACTTTTCACAAATGAGATCAACTGTTAGGTATCAACTCTGCTAGAGACCATGTTTTTTTTTCTGCAGCTCACAACTAAAAAAGATCAATCTTCAACAAGGGGGCCCGGTGGCTGAGTGGTAAAGTGCTTGGCTTCCTAATTGGGGGTCCCAGGTTTGAATCCTGGTGAAGACAGGAACTTTTAATTTCAGCTCTTTGGGTGCCTCTGAGTCCACCCAGCTCTAACCTGACATTAGCTGGGGAAAAGTAAAGGTGGTTGGTCATTGTGCTGGCCACATGACACGTTTGTTAACCATGGGCCACAGAAACCTATAGATCGCAAGGTCTTAAAGGGGAACTTTTACTTTACTTCAACATCAAGAGGTAGTGAAAAACTTTTGACAGAAGAAACAACTCCAGAAAGGTCAACTAAAGTGGACAGATCTTAACTTTCACCAACAAGCTCTGGATGGCTAAGAATAAATCTTGAGGTATATATGGGTTTCAATGGCTAATGAGTGAAAATGCAATGGCGCCTGGTGATTACATATGCCCAAACTGTGACCGCAGCTGTGTATCAAGGATTGGCCTCTTTAGTCACACAAGAAGTTGCAGAGGGAAAAGATCATCTCTCAAGATGTAAGATGCCACAGAAAATGGCTAAACCCATGTAGGAGTTAGATAGGGGAATAATGTTTCTAAATTAAAGATGATTTAGCAAGAATAGTGCCATCAACATGGTAAGTGACAGTCCGTAAAGGCAAATGAAATCCGTAAATAAAACGATAATAAACAACCTTCAGACACAAATCTGGGAAATATTAGCTTACTTGGCAAGGGGAGAAAATCAATTATTTAGACAAATATGATTAAAATGGGCACTCACTAGCACTTTCATTTAAATACAAACAGAAATACTTGTACTTGATACCAGCTGATATAGGAGACTCTGCTGCTGACCACAGAATACCAAAACCACAAGAAATCAGTGAATTATGTCCCTTGCCTTCTACACCCATAAAACTTGTAAAATACCACTCACCATATTGGTACCAGTACTAAAAAGTTAAGCATCAAATCTGATGTTTCGTACTCATATCATTTCTAAAAGTCATAGAAGTCATATATAAATGGGGGAAATACAAGCATAGACAGTGGCTATTAAAAATGAACACATTAGCCTAGTTCATATGCATTGTTCACTCAACAGGAAGTAAAACAACAACAATGAAAAGGAATGAAACAATCATAATTTAGCAAAGCTTTTTGCTGGTCGATTGTACAAACACACAAGCAAAAAACTGTTTCACGTGAAGCTTGGTGTAATCAGCATAGGTACATCAAATTGGTATAAGGAACAAGTGGATAGATATGTACATTCGTGTAGCTAGACAGTATAGTATGTCATAGGCGTTAACTAACAACTTTACATAGTGTCAAATGTTCTTATATCGGTTAAAAGCAACTGCTTTAGTCTAACAGTTTGAATTTAGCATATACATATATAAAGACAAAGTTGGCACATGCTTAACCCCCCCCCCCCCCACACCTCCACGTTTGAGCAAATTTTTTTGCTAATTAAAAGACTATTCTTCATTCAGGGCATACTTTACTTTTTGAAGATGTGATGCACTGTTTCTGAAGAATATAATAGAAGCTATTTAAAAATGTAATAACGATGTTATTATTATACTATTACAGTCTGTTATCAAGAACCAATCTAAAAATTCATATATTGTATATAATTATATAAATTAAGCAGTAAATTATTTGTCATCTATTTCCTGATTTTATAAGTGGTTACTTTGTTTAGATCTCTCATAAAAAAAAAGTGTTTACTAACAAAGTATATATAACAAAACATGAACTTTTTTTTTAACAGCATTAAATCTTGTACATATATATACCGGTATATATCTCCTCATACTAACCATAAATGTATGGAATACACATTGAAACTAATTGCAATTCTCTATTAAAAGAAATTTTAAAAAAAGAATGAAATTAGATTTATGAAGTTTGTCAATACAATCATTATTCAATAATAGTGAAAGCTGGCCATAGAATCTTACTATGTTTCTACACTACTAAGAGGCCTTCAATCAAAAACTATAGTGATCTTGAAGATACACTTTTGACAAGTCTGGTTGAAATAATATTTGCACTTTTTTTTGCCATCATGAGGCCTGAGTGTGAATCCTTCTTCCATCAAATCATTTTCCAAACATCGAATAAAAGTGTCCTCATCTGCTGGGGCATCCCATGGGCCTACAGTTAATTGGGCATTGTCTATGACGCAACTATGTTTAGTGTTAAAGTTGATGGCTTTGGGTATGAATTCCTTGTGGAAGGCATAAATTGATACGTCCCCTACACGGGAAACAGTGGCTCGAGCCATAGCAATTTTAATAGTTTCCTCTTTAACAAAGGCATAGTTTGGAAACTGGGCTCTCTGGGCTTCTTTGACAGCCATTGTGGCGATTTCTGGCTTTAGCTGGAGCCTTTCAACCAGCTCATGAAGTCCATAGTAGTTGGCATCACGGAACAACATGAATGTCATCTTGTCCACGGGAGGCACTGAGCCATATCGAAGATACTCCAAAATGTATTCAAACACAGCGCCGTTGCTGTCAAGAAAAAAGTTGCCATCTTTGTCTTGGTCAATTTTGTGTCGCCCACTGAACATGGTTGCAAGCATGGAGTCTGGAAATTTGAGTAGGGTGGACAAACGGGTCATGTAGATATGACCTCCGACATTTAGAGGTATTATGGGTGGAAAAACTAAGCTTGATGCAAATGGAGGCTGAGGAATACATCAAAACAATGAATAGCATCATAATAAAAACAAACAAGGAAAAACTTCAAAAAGAACACCTATTAACAAAACAGATTAAAAAAAAAAAACAACTGCTATGTGTGAATATATAACATGACTAGCTTTAAAATCAAGAATGGTTAAAAAATTTTAAATACTTATAACATTAAAAAACTACACTGACACTATGTTCAAATGAATTAAAATAAAATTGTGTACATGAAGCTTGTAAGTTTCATTTGCTTTAAAATTGCTTTATCATTAGAATTTTATAGTCCTCGGCCACATAGAAATATAGAAGTAATCATTTCCCTTATAAGCAAAAACAAATCAGATGTCCTAGTGGCTGCAATAATTGATTGGTCTACAGCTAATTTTGTACAACAAACTTATTGACATAAATTTGTGAAAATGTCAACAAATACATATGAAACTTTATCTTGAATCTAATTTGTTGTCCTGAGACAAAAGTTAATCGATTAGTACTTCTTTCAAGTAAAAAAAGTAAAGTAAAGTTCCCCTTTCAGACCTTGGGGCATGTAAAGGTCAACTGTTTCTGTTTCTCCAGCCAAGAAAACACATGATTTTTTTTGTTTAGCTTAAATAAATGATAATGATAATATTGCGTAAGGCCTATAATAGTTTTCATACTATGAAGGAACTTTTATATAATTGAATAAATAAAATGTTGGCGCCCAAACAACAAACACAATCTAGGAATCTGTAGAGGATAGCTGCCTGTTGGTGTGGTTTGAGCTCTGGACTGTCCACATGATGGTCCCAGTTTCAAGCTATACCCACCACTATCTCCCACCATCCTGCAGGGGATTTGGGCAAGGACATAATAATCTTTGTTTCTCAAGTAATATCTGAGCCCTACATGTCAGGTAAAACGCAAACATGCTTCTTAGCATTAATGTAAAAAATGTTATGTACCGGTAAATTAATAGGATAAGGATCAACTTACAGTCCCTGTTTCTTTGTAAGCTCTCTGTTGATCACCTGGAGGACTGCTACTGGTTGAATATTGTGACCACACATTATTTGGGTACTTCTGGTTTTGAAATGTGAGCAACTTTGGTATTGGTATCTGGTGTACTGTAATAATCTCCTCAACTGAGCCATTTTCATCATCATCAACTTCCAAGCCCTCTGTTGGACTGTCAAATGACATTTTTTTTAGATACTAAAGTCTATATGCAAGGAACTCTGAAGGAAAACAGAAAATGTTAGATTTGAAATGAAAGTAATGTGATATCTTAAAAACATATAACATCTGATTCTAATTTTGCCCAGATATCTTTTTTAACTAAATGTAGGACTGACTGTAAGCATTAGTAGAAAATGTCAAGAAAGAAGAGACAAGAACAAACCCTAAAAGAATACTAAGATTTAGCATACATCACCATGTGGTATGCACTTCAGACCATTACAATATTATTCCAGAGTTTAATCTAGATTAATTACAATTATTATAACATTTTTATATCATATGATAAGCCAGTTTATTATTGGTCAGTGTGACAGGTGGAAGGAAATAGCATCATTTTCTCCTACAGACAGGCTGATCCAATTACTGAATTAGTCCAAAACTTATCGTACCAGTATTTGATACTAAAATGTAAGTGTCTTTATGTTTTGTTTTGTTTGTAAAATGTTTTACATAATTCGGATGTTCCTTCAGAGTTGAAGATAGTTTACTTCCTAGTCCAACCTCCCGCAGGACAACGGGGGATGGGAGTGGGCAGGGTTTGAACCCTCGACAAATCCGAACGACAGTCCAGCGCACAAACCGCACGACCAGGGTGTATATTGTGTAATGATACTGTCTTTTATGAAATGAGAACTTCTTAGAAGAGAATGATTAAGGGAAAATATTGCAAAAGCAGGCTGTACTGGAACCCACTGGGAAAGGCTGGGAGACCAGAGCAGACAGAGACATGAAGAAAATCAATAGATAGAGTTGATAGAGCAATAAGCAAAGATGGCAGGATGGATCCAACTAAAAAGAATAGCTTAGAACTCCACTGGGAGTAAAAAGGACTAAGTGTCACTTAGTCAAGAAAGTATATCTTAAAAATTATTACAGTGTTGGCTTGTACTTTTACTAGTGTAGACTGGAGTAGTTACTAGTAGTGTAGTCTAGTAAGTAGATAGTAACTAGATCTATAAGTTAAGTATAAGTATAAGAGTCTTGTCTTAGTGAGTATTAATAGTAAAATTAAAAATAAAATAGTAGACTAGTACTAGAGTCTAGACTAGAGTAGTACTAGAAGTACTACTAGTACTATAGTAGCTTCTTATATAAGGCACAGCTCATCAAATTCTTCTTTAAGAAAAACGTCGCTTTTTTTGTTTATAATTAATTCGTTTTTATGTTTGGAGCTAAAAACGACGTTTCGGACAGTGCATGTCCAATTTTAGATAAGTTCCTGTATTTTTGTTCCGCTTTTTCAAAGCAGATGGCAGTTTTTTAGATTCTTGGTAACCAAGTATGTGAAGCTATTGTTTTAACCTCCCCTGGCAATTCATACCCATATAAGGGATGAAGGCTATATTATTAGCCTGTTTGATTGTAGGCTGGTGGATATATCAAAATAAGCTTCCAAACATCTTTAGAAAGACATTCCAATCACATTCATACTGTTAGCTGTTAAATAAAATTAAAAAAGGAGGTGGTTCAACGATAATAATGAATTTAACACATTCTCCTATAGTGCACAAGGCAAAATCGTAATAAGAAATATTATTGGAATTAACAAATCTATGATTATTTCAATGAATAAACGTGACCTACATCGAGATATCTAGAATATATAATTTATGAATGAAAGAAAAAGTGCGGGCTGCTAATTTGAAGCCACTGAAAGTGATCACGCCAGGCGAGCGCTGGTGGTGAGGAGAGGTATACACTAAACGTGTAGTGTCACAACCTGTCATACAGGCAGTGGAGGGAAGGGGGAGAGAGTCATGAAAAGACAAAGAAAAGCATCTATGGGAGGGAGGGGATGTTAAGATGTAACAAAACGAACATCCAAATTATGAAAAGAAGAGGGTCCTTGGATGGGAATTAAAAGAAAGAGACAGAGAATAGGCCTACATGTAGCCTAGTTGAAAATGTCTTGTTTAATAAATTATAATGATTAATTTATAGATCTATAATTCATATAGATTTATTTCTGTCTGTTTCTACACATAGATTATATAGGTAGGCATATATAAATAAATAAACTAAAAACGATGTATATATATATTATTATATATATAGAGAGAAAAAGAGAGTGAGTGAGACAGAAAGGGAGAGAGAGGCAATATACTATAAATACATATTGCAGAAGTGAATCAACTTCTTTTAATACAATCTAAATAATTTTTAATTAACACAGATATAATTTATTAGCAATAACATAGTGGTGTTTCTTAATGGTGGTGCTCAATGTGCGCTAAAGGAGAAAGCACAAAAACTGCGTTTATTACAGGAGCATGAAGTGACCCAATTTATTTTTGTAAGTTAAACCGTCACCAAATAAAAAAATAAAATAAAAATTTGACCTAGTTCCCGAATACGGTGTGCCTAATATAAGAATCTACTACAGTAACTAGATCTAGATGTAGTAGTACTTACTAGTACTAAGTAGTACTAGTAGTTGTACTACTACGTAGTAGTAGTCGAAGTCTAAGTCTACTATCGACGTCTTCCTTACTTATCAGACTGTTCTGACTATCTAGATCTACTTACTCGAGATAATAGATATTTAGTCTAGGTCTAGACTATTAATTTTAATACACTTTTAGTAACTTTTACGTTTACTTAGAGTTACTTAAACTGACTTCAGACTTAGAATCAATTCTAGTCTAGACCTATTTTATTATGACATTTATGTTATTATTATTTAGGAACAGAATTTTAGTAATATTTAGGTAAGTGATTTCCAAACAGTGCCTTGAGATAAATCCGTCATTAAAAATACACAGAAAACCCAAGAATTATAAAAAAAAAACATTTACCATTTGCTTATCTTCTTATATAATACAGACGTTACTTAAAAAAAAAAAAGTCATTTAGTCATGCATATTAACCAATGACCTAAATTCTGCTAAGTCACTTTTACCTATCCCTTACTGTGTTGGACCGTTGGGGCACCACGACATGCAAAGTTTGTCGACTGTCTCTCTCCCACGTATAGAAAAAATCATGAGGAAAATGCAATAGACATGGATCTACATCGATGATATGTAGGACTTTTTAGTTAACTGCATATTTTGTGACGAAGGCCTCGTGGACTTAGCATATCGCGTGTTTTTAATTTAGCCCAACAGGCTTAAAATTAGGGCAGATATGAGGCCTTATAATATAGGATAGGGCGGGGGACACTTAAGAGGGTGCATATAACATGCCCTGGGCGACACACTCAAAGGGGCTCCACAAAGTTACCCAATTCAGACCTTGAATCTATAGGCCAGATGATGTAAACATCTTAACATCTATTTCTGTGACCCAATGTCAACGAGGGTGTTATGGGGCCAGCACAACGACCAACCTCCTTTACTTTTCCCCAACTAATATCAAATTGATGATTTTCTAGAAATATTTTTGGAAAATATCATTTCAATTAATTTTAACATTTTCATATAGATTTGTATTATTTGATTAGTTTTTTTATCTTATAAATTACAGTTATTCTAATTTTAATTCTACAAGAGAGTTAAAATTAACCACTCGAGATCGTGTTAAAATTATAGGCCTATCCAGTGCTTTTTTTTTGTGAGGTAGGTTACGCACCTGTACGGGGTATATTAACCAGCACCTTTATCAATGTGGGTAAAAATTCTTACTTTTCTTGCATTTTAACGTTAATTATTAATTTATTAGTTATATAATTAAAAGTTAGGCAATCCATCACTGAGTGCCGCAATTATTTTTTTTTATATACAAAGCACTCGGCCTATCTGATCACCATGCTGGATACAATCCACGGTGTTTTATCGAAATTGGTCTATGCGCATTGGGTTTTCAGTGCAAATATCTTTTACGAGACATGAGATATTTTTTTTTTTACAAATGCCGCGGGATACACATTCAAGACCAAAAGAAAATCCACTGTCGAGGACAGACGTAGAAGACTTAAAGAGAACCTAAGCGACCACCGGCGTACAACGGTTATAGTAAATCTATGTCAGCAGAGAGTGCACTGGTTGTTGCTGGGACTGCGTATAGCAGGAGTTTTCAACCTGTGGTCACGCCCCCTTGGGGGTCGATTGACGTTTTGCCAGGAGTCGCCTAAGACCATCGAAAATGTGGATTGTTATTGTCTATTCTTCTATTGCTGTATGTGTGTGTGGGGAGAGGGGTCGCCGCAGAGTGGGGGATTGTAAAAAGGGGTAAAGCATAAATAGTTGAGAACTGCTGGCGTATAGGGACATTGATTGACATGCATGACTAAGTAGCAGCGTTGAAATCCCCGAAAAGGGGAAATTCAGTAACAGACCTATATATTATATGTATAATATATTTCTCTGTAAAACTTGGATCTAGGTCAAAGAAATAATAAACGAATAAAAGTCTATGATCAAAATGGACGTTGCTAATATTAACACTAGAAAAAGTGGATTTAAAAGCAGTTTTGTCAAAATAGACAGTTTACCAAACTTCAGATTACTTTGCCAAAGAGTATCTAACAAAAATGAACAATCACGGGAGATACTAGGCTCGGGTGCAATCTATAGATCATCTAAACCCGACAAAATCGTTGTGGAAGATTTGGAAAAAATTCGACAACTTTCTATCAAATGTATTGTTGACTTCAGGTCAACAGAAGAATATTTATCTACAGACGGACATTGTCTGTTGGACGCTGAGTATACGCTCTACAAAGTTTGTTTACCAACTAAGAACTATAAGCCTGGTGAGTCTATGAGGTTTGAAGTGATTTCGAAAGCAAGTAATGGTCGGTCCAAGTCTAGCACTTGCCCTGCTACGAAAACATTTTCAGAAGAACCAGTAGAAACACAGAATCAGAAATGGCAATCGAATATGAGCGAACAAGTAGATTTGGATGACGCTTCGATCACTACTACCACTGTCACTGATGATTTCACGGAGGACAAAAGTGTACAAAAGAGACACTATCTTATCAACTTTTATACACAACTTTATATCAGAAAGCTTGTTTTCAGCCTTCCATGGTATTTGTGGCTGATGGGTCTGTTCTGTTTAATTTATGATATAATTTCTAGAAATAAATGGAAAACTTTCAGTAAACTTCTTGTTCAAAAGTCACTCAACAAAAAGGGTATTTATGGACAATATGTGGATTTTATAGAATTGAGTCAGCCTTCAATCTGTTCAGGTAATAAAAATGAATTATTGTTAATCTTATTAGGCAAAGGAAAACTAATTTTTTGTGCTGTCTGTCTTTCTGTCACATTTAGGTCTCAAAAACTAAAAATGTTTAAAGATAAAACTTTTAAGATTTATCTAAATATAGAGTATATATTATTGATATATGGGAAGCATGATCAAGAGGATAAGTATGGTTGAACTTGGCTTGGCTACCTACGAAGGGCAGAGTTGCGTTTACTAAACGTATTAAGTAAAGGCAGCACAGATGAAAACCTTCTCCCTGATACCCCCCCCCCCCCCCCCCAGGTCTACAAATGAGATTGGACCATATCGCCCTGAGCTTGCTATAAGCATGAAAGTAGCGCTATATAAAAACTATCTAGATGTTTATTTATTTTTTTAAATGTATTATACATATATTATATATATGTCCTTCGTGTAATGCTTTTACAAACGTAAAGTCATGACCTGACAAAATATGGCTAAAATGACAAAATAGTGCTAGGAATGTAGCAGAAGACTAAATAGTGCCAATATTTGTTACCTTTTTTAAAAATAATTTATATACATTTATCTGCAATTATTTAATATATATTGTAAAATTTAATACCTTTATTTATACCTAGGTATTCCTAAAATTCATTTTAAAAACACTTTTGAAAGCTCAATGATGCATTTTAATAGTTCCATAAAGTATGAATACTGGGGTACCTGTTGTAAAGTTTACTAAATGAACTGTCAGAGACAATTGTATAAATGTCACTTTACAATGGTCATGACAGGCTGCAACATACTTTGTCTTGCTTGTAGCTTTGCTTCTCCAGCATAGTAATGAAGAATCCTGTTCTCAGTATACTACTATAAGAAGTTTTAGATTGATCCTCTTCACACATTAGGATGGGGACTGTCAATAAGCAGCTGAATTGTATGGTGCAAAAATTGTTTGTGGAAGATTGTTTTAGACTTGATCTTGTATGTTCCACATTGTTACCAGAAATCTCGGAGCTTCTCTACTGTTTTGTCTCTGGTGACCAGTAATTATATATATTATATATATACTTGTAATCCCTACAACATCTGGTCGAGCATCATTCCGTTGTTCAATGGCAGTATTTACACCCCCAAGTGTAACAAATGAAAGAGCTTGCCAAATATATTGGAGCATTAAGAAATGGTGATGGTCAGTTTGATTCCGCCCCCCATAGTTAAATCAATGATTAAATTTTTAAAAATTTGTTACCAGGCGATGTTCTTTAACTCTAAAGGCAATTTTACACATGGTAGTTTCAAAAACATTTTAAAAACAACAAACAAATAGATGTTGATTTAAAAATAAATAATGTTTTAAAAAGTGGACATGTTGTACTGTAGTAATTATGAATTTTAAAAACTCACATTATTAAGTTGGAAACTATAGTGATTCAATGAAAATATAAAAGATGATGTCAGTACCAGTACATGGTTATAATTTTTAAAAATAATGATTCATATAGATTTTTATTTGAAGCAGACAAAATCAATAAATATAAAAGTTAAAAAAATGAACCACATTGGGTTGTGATCATTTTGGTTCTGATAACTTGATGGTCCCATTATAAAAACCTAACCTGTATTACAAGATATAAAGGAAGAAGACTAGATATCCATTATTCAAAGCTGGGGCTCCTAAAAACATCCAAGAGATTTCTAAGTTAATTTTCTTGAAGCAAAATGTGTGGTTTTTCCCATGTAAACTGTAAGTATGACTGATAGTCTTGGGAGAATTCCCAGACACTGTTTACACTTCACTTGAATTAGTAGAAAACAGTGCTACAATGGGATTGATTGTTTAATATGTCTTAATATCTTAAGAAGTTAAATTTGTTGACCCAATGTCCAAAGTATGAAGTTAAATCTCTTGACCCAATGCCCAAAGTATCAAGTTAAATCTCTTGACCCAGTGTCCAAAGTTAAATCTCTTGACCCAGTGTCCAAAGTTAAATCTCTTGACCCAGTGTCCAAAGTTAAATCTCTTGACCCAGTGTCCAAAGTATCAAGTTAAATCTCTTGACCTAGTGTCCAAAGTATCAAGTTATATTTGTTGACATGATGCCCTAAGTATTTTTTTCTTTTTCATAAACCAATTGGAAAATGAAGGTCCTAAATTAATTATAAATGATGCTTTTATTCTCTTTCATGCAAAGTCAGCATAGTACATTTATCTTTTTTTGTGTCTTTTTTTTTTTTTTTGTTGGAAGTAATAAAATCGTCAGATTTGAAATAGGCCTATAAAACAAAATATTTTAAAATAAAGTTAGTGTTGAATGACTCCACGATATTTAAAAACTAAAATGATGGCACAAAAATTAACAAAGGATCCTTAAAAACATTTTTTAAAAAAAGGTGTGAATTATTATGCCAGCATTGCCTGATAGGTACTGTGAAGTGAACTGTGTGACCAAAGCTTGTCTTGCGGGAGAGGGAAGGTTGCATGAATGTGTGATAAGGGGGAGGTAAGTCCAATCTAAACTTAAGAATAACAGTAAAGCACTGCAGAAAAGGTGGGGTGTTGTAAGGTGGAATCGTGGCGAGCAGGAAAAAAAATGACTCGTTCACTGGCTGATTGAAAAGGAATACAATAGCGTAGATGGCGAGGCGGGACCCCAAAAAATGTTTGTTAATAAAACCTATCATGAGTTGCATTGAGCCTTTTTGTAATTAGTGGTAGATCTAGATCTTAATTTGGGCACATGTAAAGCCCTATCAGTTTTTAACGTTTAAATCTAAAACTAGATAAGATTAGAATTAGATCTAATCCGCACTAAATCTAGATTCTAGATCTAAAACTAATCTCGATCGAATCAATATAATAAATTTCAATTGACTTTTTTTCTACTAGCCTAGTAAATTTAGAATTAGATATAGACCTGGACTCCTAGATCTAGTCTAAATCTATAGATTTTATCTAGATTCTATATAATCTTAATTAGGAAGAAAAAAAAGTTCGAGGACTCGCGTATTTTTAGTAATTTCCATATCCCTTAGTCTGTTGGAACATTCGGGCACCTGCAAGATTTGTCGACCGTCTTTCTCCATTCCTCTCTGTCTTTTGCCCATTGCTAGGATCCTCCTCTCTAGCTCTGCAGTTAGCGTTCAAGACTCACAAGCATATAGGAATGTGGCCTTGACCAGGGAGCGCATCAGCCTGATTTTTGTGTGCCGAGGGCTATGCCATTGTCTTTCCATGTTATTTTAAGTTTTGAAAGGGCTGCGGTGGACTGTGCAATTCGGGCCAGTAGTTCCGGTTTCGTTCTCTCATCTGAGACAATAGCTCCGAGGTATTTGAAGCTACTGACACTAGTCCAATACTGATGACCCTTTTAAAGCCCTGTTGGTTATTGGTCATAATTTGGTGTTTTGTGTGTGTGTGTGTTTTGTTTTGGCATTTATTTGCATAACATATGCTGCGGAAGTCATAATAATAATAATAATAATTTTATTTATAAAGCTCTGTTAACAAACAAAATGTAGGCTCAAGGCGCTGTAATAACATTACAAACACAAACACGACAATAGAAATCATAAGCTAATCTAAAAAAGTTGTAAACAAGTAGGTCTTAATGTTCTTCTTAAAAGTGATATAGCATGTTGTCTGTCTGAGATCAATGGGGAGTGAGTTCCAAACCTTTGGTCCGTGCACTGAAAAAGCCCGCAGACCGTAGCTTTTAAAGGAGAAACGTGGCACCACTAAAAGCGTTGAGTCCATTGAGCGCAGGGCTCTCTGGGGGACTTATGGAGTAATCAGTTCTCTAAGGTTCAAGGGCATCTCATTGTTATATATACACTGATGACAAAGTGTGGCTGCTAGTTCTTCTGTCCATGCTAGGCCAGCAATGTCATCCGCGATGCGCTAGTAGTTCTTCTTCCTACAATGCTTACAGTACCTTCATAGCCCTCGAGAGCATCTTCCGTTATCCTTTCAAGGAAGATATTGAAAAAGTGTTGGTGAAAGAAGGCAGCCTTGTCTTACTCCACAGTTGGATGAATTAATTAAAATCACTAACTATTGATCTAAAAGTCTTCAAATTGAGATTCCCACTATAAAGTAACAGAAGTCAAGCACGGCGCGAGAAGTAAACACAACAACCAAGTGACTCAGAGGAAATTCGGAACAACCCCATTATTCTGAAGATTTCAATCGAAGGGGACCAAAAAAAAAACCCACCATATAAATACATTTTATTGTGCATCAATGTTGGTGACTCACATCTTTCTTAGGATATTTGGTGCCGAAGCGTATAATAGATACCATCTTAAACTAGTCTGTACTACTGAGATCTAGGTCTAAATCTACTATCACATACATCTACTCAAAGCATTATAATAACTAACTCTTGGGGGGGGGGGGGGGGGGAGCATTTTCACATACACCCCTCCTTCCGAAAAAAAAAAAGGAAATAAGCTGTGAGTCCAAGTAATGTTAACAACTTTGTCAAAGATACGTAGACTAATCATTTAAGCCATTCTGGCGTCACATAGAAACCCGTTAAACATCTGACCTTATTTTGTGAAATACAGACCTTACTTCAAAAAAGAAGATGATTACGTCCTACGCGTCATCTAATCATGCATGTTAACCAATGACTAGCCGGGACCATCGTCGACATCGAGACGACCGAACGACATTCCAGCGCGCATACCGCACGACCTGGCAGCCAGCTTATATAGTTATAGGCCTAACCCTGAGCCAATGATTAAAATTGTTTGTTTTTTGTTTTACGTAAAATGATAGATCTTGTCTAGATTAGATCTAGACTCTACCTAGGCATGATTTTAGATCTACATAAGTATAGACTTATTTTAAACTATTTAGATCTAGAAATATTGATATAGACTATAGACCAGTGATTCCCAAAGTGGTCTATATAGACCCCTAGGGGTCTACGAAGACTTCGAGGGGTCTACGAAAGTGAAAAAATAAATTGGAGGTCTATGAGATGTCCACGGGGGTCTACGATAATAGATTTCATTTAGGCAGGTCGTGAGTTTAATTTTTATATCCCATTACTGTAATTTTTTCATACACTAATATATGATTTGTACCTTGGGTAATCCTTTAAATTGTTGTATTTAATATCAATACATATCTAAATAGATTAATTTTGTCTACGTGTAACTAATGTTACTTGCTAGGTGGGTAGCAAGCCAAGGCAAATGAGCCCTTCCTGCTCGAAGCTTACTGGTTAAGGAGCCAGTTACTCGCCTTCTGCTGTCAGTAAAAACAGTTCTGAAGACCCAATATTTGAGCCACACGTGAAAGATCAAGAAATGCACGATTAACTGCTCTTTGCGAACTTTTTACAATGATATTTAATGTAAATTAATTAATTAATTAACATTTAAAGTTTGAAGGACTGCTTCATAGAAAAACAAATTCCTATATGAAACAAAATATCCGTAGCAACAGATGATAAACCTGAAAAAAAATATTTTCAGTAAGTTTGGTTCCAGTAATACATATTGTCATTTTAATTGGGTTAAATTTGAATTATATCAATAAAAAAAGATAGATCTCTATAACTTAAATTAAATTACTTTTCACTCTTCAACTCACTATAGTTAGAAATCAGTTGAAAAAAAAAGTTGATGAATTTGCTAAAATACAATTTAAGTTAAGCAGGGGGTCTACCGAAAACCAGAAAACAATGACAAGGGGTCTACAAGACAAAAAAGTTTGGGAACCACTGCTATAGACCTTACGCTCGAGTTAGGTCAAAGTCTATTACACCCAGATATGGTGGGAAAAAACACAGATTCAGCAACACTGTGCCTTCATTGTTTAGATTTTTTTAACGTTTCCACCAAAAAGAAGCGAAACGAAACAAAGTATTGTTTGTTTATAATCAAAATGAAGTTATCTAGGTCGAAGTCGAGCATTAAAATAAGTAGTACCAGCCGGCATCTGACTCAGAGTAATAGCGGCCTTCTCAAAATAGATAGTCTTCCAAATTTACGAGTATTGTGTCAAAGAATATCTAATGAAACGTCACCTGAGTCGTCCGAGATTTTGAAAACAGCTGCTATTTACAGGTCATCCAAGCCGGACAAAATAGTTGAGAAAGATGTTGTGAAATTTCGACAGCTTTCTATAAAATCTATCGTAGATTTTAGATCAAAAGAAGAATATCTACTTACTAAGGACCATAACCTCATCGATGCCGAATACACTTTGTATAAAGTTTGTTTACCAAATAATAATTACCAGCCTGGTGAGTCTGTCACTTGTGAGGTCATTTCTAGAGCCAGCACCTTAAGTAACATCAACTATACTTCAGTTCTCTATGGAGAACCGTCTTACAAAAGACGAAAAAAAAGTTTATGTATTGTTGGTGGTCATTCTAGCAACCACCACAATCTCAATGGTGAGGAAGATGATGAAAAGCGGCATTATCTGATCAATTTTTTTACCATGAGGTACATTAAGAGACTGATTTATAGCCTGCCTTGGTATTTGTGGCTTCTAGCTTTTCTTTATATCATCTATGATGTGGTGACAAGAAACAAATTTGTTAATTTACGCAGACTTCTTGTGCACAAGGCAGTCAATAAAAAAGGTATTTTCGGACAGTATGTGGATTTAATAGAGCTGAGTCAGCCGTCAATATGTGCTGGTAAGAGTCAGAAAATATAATAAGTTTTATCTAGATTTATACACATTTCACATACAACTTCTTTGTTCTCACATACAACTGATTGTGTGTATATGGTTAATATTATTGTTATATCTAAGCCTGTGGTTAGGCAGACCTTACTATCACAAAAGAACAATCATAACTCTAGAATATTTATTAGTCTAGAGAACTCTTTACTCTATGCCATTGATGGTATTACTGTCTATAAACAAAGAGGCAGAGAATACTGCAACTATTACTCTAGCAGGATTGCATTTGGCAGACAGGTCTAAATTTGTGCCAATAGAGCAATAGATAAAAAAAAACATAATGCTGAGCGTTTTGGAATCAACATCTAAGTGTTTAAAACTAATTCAAATGTCCCACTATTATATCCTCTATGTCTGTGGCATTTTATGCCTCGAAAGACGACTAATTGCCTCTCAATTGCTGAGAGAATGCTTGGGAGGTAAATTTGTGACTTCTGGGCTACACATTAGCCAACACTCAAAACCTTCTTCTATACTGACCAGATCCAAAGAGATGAAAAACTTTTGCAATTTGGAGTCAGGTGGCTGCAAGAGTTTGCCAGAGAGCTGTAGGCTCCAAGACTGGATTTTCTGTAAAGATTTACTCCCGTAGCCTTAGACCTTACAATGACACACACAAGGCAGTGCTTTTTTAACCTATAGCTAGGGGTTTACTATGTGGGCAGCAGGGTATCTCTGCATGCAGATGAGCCATAAACGCCTCACATCTTGGGGCCAAACCTCCTTCGAGACTCTTGCAGATTAGCCTGAGGGCTTCACAGCCTCAGTTTCCATCTGTCACCCAGAGGAGGTACTGCATAGGACTTGCTGTGGAGAGGCTATATAGATAGATGCATTGGCAAGGGAGACTTACAAATTGATCCCCTTTCCCAGATGCTACCTAGCAGTGGCAACAAGACCCACTCTAGACCCGTCACACATCATTTGGATTGTAGATCATACTTTTAACAAAAATGTTTGTCTCTCATTGTAATCTGTCTTTTGGAACAAAAAATGAATTTTTTTTTCTTTTGTCTAACCAGCCCTGAAACTGATTTCTGAGCCAGATAACTTGCCAGTCTTAATCAACTGTGCCTATGGTAAAGACAGAACTGGGATCATTTCAGCTCTCATTCTGACATGTTTAGGGATGCCTAAAAGCTATGTTGCAGCAGAGTATGCTTTATCCACAGTAAGAGTTGTTGCACATATTTAGCAGTACCCTAAGTGCACATATTTAGCATTAAAATAACATTAAAATAATCTGGTAACTTTTGTTACACATATAAAAAGTTTTATAATTTGTATGCTCTTTTTAACCAGTTCATTACAGTAACTCTAGTACTTTGCTGCCATACCAAGGTTCTCACACTTAAATTCTGTAAGAGCCTGGTATTTTAAACAGAATGTAAAGGATCTACAGCACTTTAACATATAAATCTTTTTGGGCAAGCAAAGGCCAGCTCTAGCTTTGATATATAATTAAAATCTGTTGTAGAAAGCATATAATATAAATAGATCAGAGACTGTCATCTATAGTCTTAGAAGTGAAGTCAATTTCACAAGACTTGTCTTACATTTTAATTTACCAGGTACACCTTAGAGCTAGGTAGACCCAGGGACTTTCTGAAGACAAGTCTTACTTATTTGTTGTGTAAAATGTTTGCTTATATGTTGTGTAAAATGTTTACATATATGTTGTGTAAAATGTTAGCTTATATGTTGTGTAAAATGTTTACATATATGTTGTGTAAAATGTTAGCTTATATGTTGTGTAAAATGTTTACATATATGTTGTGTAAAATGTTAGCTTATATGTTGTGTAAAATGTTTACATATGTTTTTTTAAAATGTTGCACTTGTTTTTGATGTTCCTTCAGTTCATCTCCCATCAGGATTTGAACTTAAGACTCTCAGTTTATCAGCTAAGCTCTTAACCACTTGGCTGCTATTTCTCCCAAAGCAGTTGTGTTTTAATGTAATGAGCCTTTTCTAACTGTTCTGTCTGCAGGAAGGTCTGGAGCCAGTGAGACATTTAGTCTATCAAGACATTGTGGGCAAGTATGAGCTGACTGAAGAGTTCTGCAACTCGGAGACTGAGACGATGTTGAAACTTTTAAACTATATTGAAGAAAAGTAAGTTCTGTTTGTTTACTTGTCCCATTTTACTCGGAGACTGAGACGATGTTGAAACTTTTAAACTATATTGAAGAAAAGTAAGTTCTGTTTGTGAACTTGTCCCATTTTACTCGGAGACTGAGACGATGTTGAAACTTTTAAACTATATTGAAGAAAAGTAAGTTCTCTTTGTTTACTTGTCCCATTCATCATCCAATATCTGATATTCATTTGAGAAAAAAACATAGTATCATTGAGTTTTTACAATTCAAGACTTTCTCTTATTTGTGGGGGAAACTACAGATTGTTGGTTTGTCCTTATGCTGCTTACAACAATTTTCCATAAACTCTAGTGAAACTTGTTTGTTGTTTTGTCTATCAGGCTTATCATTTTATGGAAAAAAGAAATAAAAGTCATTGTTCTGAAATGAATATATATATATATGTAAATATATGTCAATGACTATGGAAATGTTAATAAGAGTATTAATAGATCTCTTCATGATGTTTGCTTGATCTGAACAAAACAAATCAATATTTTCTCAGTCTAATGTCAACTCACCAGCAGTATGGAAATCATTTCCCTCAGTTAGTCAATTTCTAACTGTAGTGGCATATATATTTGAGAGCCAGATGATACGATGTCTTGATGTTACAATGAGATTGTGTTAATCAGACAATGCATTACTGATGTTATAATTTTGTATACATCTCTCCTTCTCAACATTTACTGAACACTCGATATGGTGATACCAGAAATACAAATGCAAACTATAAATTCAAAAACTGAGATCCTTAACCCTTTGACAACTAGAGTCGCCGGCTTTTTTTTAGGTGTTTATTTTGTATCTGCAGCATGTTAGAATGGATTTTTGATTTTTTGAAAATTACGTGTTTTTTTTTCTTGCCTAGAAAATGGAACATATTTAGGCTTATGTTTAGGCTTTAATAGAATAAGATTTTAATGGGAATATTAATGTTTAAGCTGTAGAATAAGGATATAATGATTGGGGTAAGTGATTTAGAACCATTTAACACCGATAGTAGTGAAAATAAATAAAAAATTGATGCTAGATCCAGTATTGAATATGTTAGATCTAGTCAAACGGGAGATTGGAAGGCAACTAAATATGACGTGATATTTTAATATTTTTGAACTCTGTAGGCCTATTCATGACTTCAAACATGATGCTTAACCCTAGGTCTATTTTTTCTATGTTAAAAAGAAGGTTTTTGTTAGGTTTTATTAGGTTTTTTTTCTGTGAATTTAGTCAAAAAAATTGATTTTTTAAAATAGCTGATACAGAGTTATGTCCCTTCTCTTAGGGATGGGGTAGATAGTTTCTTGCAACTGCTTAGTGGTGAAAGGGTTAAACAATAAATAAAAAGCTTTTATTCTGGAACTAGGAAACACTTTAATAATATAAACACATCCCCAGGGTAACAGCAAGCAGTTTTCGAGATGACAGTTTAGTGTGTAAACCACACAACCAGGCAGCCATCTAAGTTTGATATTCAGTTGTCAGGTTTGAAGTTTTTTAATTGACAATGCATTAATATTTTTGTTTACTTCATGTTCGCCAGATACACGTCAGTGGAAGATTACATGTGCCACATTGGATTTAGCTTAGAAGAACAACATAGGCTGAAAGCGAATGTGGAGGCGTTTAGACACTTGGACAATGAGGACGATGATGATGATGACCATAAAGTTGCTGGAGTTGTTTCTTCAAAATCTGAAACTCTGTCGTCTCATCCAAAGTCTGATTAAAACAGAATCGCCATTCAAGTAAAGGTCAACAATATAACATTTATTGATCACAGACTGGATATCTCCATTTGATATGTTGAATTATGAAATGTCATTGTGTCAGCTGGTCTGCAAGCTTGTGTGAATTTATCATGTAGCTATTTTGTCAGGTAGTCTACAACCTCGTGTGAATTGAGCTGGTAGTCATTTTGTTGGTCTACAAGCTTCTGTGAATTTAGTTGGTAGTCATTTTGTGAACTGGTCTACAAGCTTGTGTGAATGTAAATTATAATAATTGTACCTGCTGGTTTGCAAGCTAGTTTGAATGTAGTTTTTATATTGTCACTTTAACACAATAATTCATAATTTATTAATCACAAGATAGGTAAAACTTTTTTAAACTAATGTAATCATTATTCATCATATTCAACCTTACTGCCATCAGTCAATTACATGATGATATGTCATGTTTTAATCAGTTCTTAGCTTAGAAAGGCTTGTATATTTATTTTTTTTGCTCATGTACATTTTTATTTACAGGCTTTTTTTCCAAAGGTAATTTTTTTTACTAATTCACTATTTCTACATAAAAAGCTCTATGGCTCTTCCTTACTCTCCTGTTGTAAAAACATTTTTGTAATGATAAAATTTTGTAGCATAAATATTACAAATGATTTCTACTGAAGTTTTTTTTTTTTTTAATTGAAACTTTTTAGGACTTAATATATCATTGTTTTATACATTTTTTTCTCTGGCTTAAACCAGTTCAGTCTGGCTCTTGCCCTTCCTTTGGATACATGAGCTGTTTGTAGAGACAGGAACAGATGTGTGGGCAACATCATTTCTACCACAATGAATGCCCAGGCAATCATCTCAATTCCAAGAGATGATCCATAGTCGCTTTGCGACTGAAGGAGGCCACATATATATATAAACCAGTTCATCAGTGCCAAAAAGTTTAAGATGAATAAATAAACTTGAGATTTGTATAATTGATATGATTATTCTCAACGTTACTGTTCTAGTCAATCTTTACAAATTATTGTTTTGTTGTCACACCAACATGAACCCAGTTCTTGATTAAATAGTTGTGCTGTGTTGTACTGTGTACAAATTTCTACAAATCAAGCAGATTTTCAAATCTTTTGTATCTGACATATATTCAAGTCCCACCCTAAAAAACATGGCCTGTTTGTTTTCTACTCTGTCTAGTATGTTTTGTGGCTTTTTTTTTTTTTTAATTTTTTTTTTTTTTTGGTTGGTTTTACAATTTTTTTTATTGAACTTACATTTGTTTGTACATTCTGTCACCAGAATTACGATATTGCACCAGACATAACATTTGTTTTTAAAAAAAATATGTAAAATAATATATATATATATATATATCTTTGATGTCTGTTTTTTTAATGGGAGAAGTGACCAAGTCTGCTTACTAGTTGTGATGAAGATGTGTAGTTAAAATGTTAGTATTACATGTTTAGACTATGTAAATGTATCTCACAAGTATTTCAAAGTCTTTATTTTACTCTTAACGCTGAATTCAGATAAAAATGTTTTAAAACTGGGATGTGATGCTAAGTGGCAAAAAGCGCTTGGCTACCTCTCAAGGGGGCCTAAATTTGAATCCCCACTTGAGCTGAGTTGTGTTTGCTGAGAGCCTAAAGGCAGCACGAAAACATTGTCCCACATACCCCCTCGCCCAACAGGTCCACTCAAGAGATTAGGAAGCGTGGTCAAGTGGCTAAGTACCTGTGAAAGGGGCTTGAGGTTTGACACCCAACTTGAGCCGAGTTGTGTTTGCTGAGCGCATAAATGCAGCATGCACTACCTTCTCCATGATACCTCCTCTCCCACCACTGGTCCACAAATGAGATTGGGCCATAGCGCCGCTCTGATCATGCTATAAGCCAAGAAAGTAGTGTTATATAAAAGCTATAATTATTATTGGGCGAGTAATCTTTAAAAAAAAAAAAAGTTTTGTTTGTGATTGTTGTGAACAAGAGTTCAGTAGTTACCTCCCCTAGTTGTCAACATTGAAATGTATTGTACAAAACCTGCATTTGAAAATGTCTCAGTGAATGTTTGAGATTTACTTATATTTAAGATGACTATATTCTATATTTGTTTTTAATAATTGTAGATTCCAATATTTGGGTTCACATTTTGCAGAGATCAAGTTCTTTATTGTTTTAAAAGGAAAGTTTTTAATTTTTTATATTGTAAAAAAAGTTGTTTTTTTTTATTTATGCAGAAGGGTGCTGGTTATCCAGGTAGAAGGAAAACTCAGAACATATTTGCAGTCACTAGACCTTTATAGGAGGTATGAGGCACTATGCTGAACAGTAGAGTTTCTCGCCAGGAAAGACAAGCCCATCCAGCCCTGCACTGATTGGAGCTTGTCTCAGGTGTTCAAACCATAGATGATGCCCAGGCATTTCTCTCATTGCCAAGAAATAGTGTCAGTGTGGCTAAAGGAGGTTATTGTCACATAGTTGTGGGTAGTTGGCTGAGAGTCTAAGTACACTTAATCTTAGGTTGGCTACCTATGAAGGGGGCTTCAGGTTTGACACTCAACTCGAGCAGAGTATTGTTTACTGAGCGCCTATGTGATTTGTGATTTTGGGCACATCGGCACAATTAAGGCCATGTCGTGCCTGCAGTCCCTCAAGGGCCATTCTCCCTCCACACAACAAGGGCCAAATTCCATACAGTCAAATCATTAAAATCAAGGTCTATTCACAGTAAAAATAGTAGAGGTAGTAAAAATTTAATAATTTGGTAAAAATCTAATGTAAATAGTGCATGTCTACAGAATTCATAAATTAGATCTTCGTAGACAACCCCACTTCTCGGATAAAGCCCAGTACCTTCCCAGGGTCGACATTAAAACCTCCCAGATACACTCTCCCCCCCACTGGTTCACAAATGAGATTGGACCATAGTGCTCTGACCATGCTAAAAGCATGAAAGTAGCCCTATATAAAAGTTATAATTATACTTTCTACTAGTAAACAAATCATGAGACTTATAAAAGATTATTTCACTTAGAGCTATATTAAAATGCTGTTTATTTATTAACATCATCCTATTACCAACTACTGACTTAATGTATATATACCCTGCTACTAAGAAATTTTATGGTCAGTATGCTAACAGTGGACGTGAGTATGGCCAGTAATGATGTCATAAATGTGCATGTACATCTAATGATTAAATAAAAGAGTTTCAAATCATTTGTATTGTTTAGATTTTTTAAATGTATGCATTTGTAGCTGAACACTGTCACCATGGCTGTAATGACATGACATCATCATCTTCCCATTGGGTTCCTCATAGAACACCAGGCCTCAGTGAAAACATAACCACTCCCTACAGTCTCTTGCTAGCTTTTTTAATGGCTTCCCAGCTCTTTCCTGTTCTCTCTGCTTCATCTACTACACAGCCTAGCCATGTTCTTTGTGGTCTTCCTCTGCTTCTTGTGCCCTCGTGGTGTGTGACCAATCTATCTCCACTTTCTTTCTAGGGTCTTTACCTTTATATTTCTCTGTCTACCCATCTATCATAGTTTGTTGTAATAAAAATAAATATATGTGGCCAGACTTTGATCAGGTTTACAAACAGAATTGTGGCAGCGTGGTCAGGAAGCTGAGTACGCTTGAACTTGGCTTGGCTACCTATGAAGGGGGCTCAAGGTTCGACACCTGACTTGAGCAGAGTTGTGTTTACTGAGCGGCAGCATGGAAAACCTTCTCCCGGATATCTGGTCCACAAATGAAAGAAACGCTCTGAGACATGTTTTAAGGATGAAAGTAGCACCATATAAAAGCTATATTTTAATTGACCTTGCCCTTCAGTAATCACATGACATGTAGAATAACAAGAAGAAAGTACCCAAAGTCTTAGACTAGAACTTTATTACAAGCAGTAACACATTTAGATTTCACAAACATTAGACACTTGCTACAACAGTCTCAGTATACTTATACTAAGTACTATACACCCCATTACAAATTATGAAGGAACAACTTGGATCGCAGTTACAAATAATTACTATGACCAAAATATTACACGTTGTTGCAACATTTACTTTACAAAAATGGAAAGGATTCTGGGATTGGTTAATTATGCATGACATTAACACAAAGTTTGAATGACAGTTTTATTAGATCTTTCAAAAAAATTGGCCTGATATTTTATTTTCTCTAGCTGTCCTGGCCACTTCAATGCAGTCTATTAAAGAGTACTCAGATGTTTCTCTCAACTTGAGTTATGATCTGGATTTTGTAGTAGACATTTAGCAAACTATTTCAGGCAATGTATTATTGAGTAGTCTATTCAGACAAGCACATTACTGACAAGACACATCCCTCACAATAAGTGTGAACTTTAAAGACATGTATAATTGTATTGCATTGTCTTAAAGTTATACTGACATGACATTCAACACAATAATCAAAATTATTGTTTCATTAAATTTGTTCATTAATTATATTGATTCTCTGATTGGGTAAAAATAAGCAATTCAAACACATACATTAACAAATTGATGTGCTAAACTGTATGGTAGATGAAAAGTTTATGACACAATAATTTAACATGGAAATATTTTATCTATAGAGTGCATTCACATTTGTTCAGTCCTTATCTACACATTCCAATAGTCTTTCAAATTAACATTCTAATACAATTATAATAGCATCATTCTAATTGAAATGAATGCTCTGATCTGAATCATTACTTAAGTACAGGTTCAAAATCATTTTTTAAAATATGTTAACTAAAATTGATTCACAGCCAATATTTCAAAAGTTTGAAGTTTTGAAAATGCTACTAGTTTCAAGCACTATTTGTTAATCTCCAGTATGAGGTGAGGTCATCAAGCAATACACAGAAAAGACAACAGTTAACTCTTGCTGTTCTGGACATTACAGAAGCAGGGGGGGGGGGGGGGGGGCGCAGATTGTGAAAAACATTGGATTACCGAAGGTTATATTTGGGAGGTGCGGTGGCTGAGTGGTAAAGCGCTTGGCTTCCGAACTGGAGGTCCCAAGTTTGAATGCTGGTAAAGACTGGGATTTTTAATTTTGGCGCCTCTGAGTCCACCCAGCTCTAATGGGTACCTGACGTTTGTTGGGAAAAGTAAAGGTGGTTGGTCATTGTACTGACCACATATATGGCACCCTCGTTAACCGTGGGCAACAGAAACAGATGACCTTTACATCAACTGCCCTATAGAAGACAAGGTCTGAAAGGGGAACTTTACTTTTTTATGTTGAATTTAACTGTATATGTCAAGATTCTATTATGACGTAATCGGATATTCTCTTAAACAATACACAAAAAAGTGAAAAAATATTTGATCTAAAAAATACCTAACATTTGATTTCTGCTTTTACATACTTAACTAAATTACAATGAAATATTAATATAGTCAAAAATGCATGTACCACAGCATACATTTACATGGACACCATGTCAGATCAAATTACTGAGGGTGTTGGGTTTTCAAGAGTCAACTGTAATCTCAGAACTTTCAGGTGTAGTTTTTGTTAAGGATTTCAAGGGAATTATTAATGGGCAAACAGCAGTAGATAAGTTTGAGACTAAATCTACTTAAAGGTTATTCACAAGAGATAAATGGTTGAGACAATCAAAATGATAGTGGTTCTACATTGATTTTTTTCAATAAGATAAATTATGAAATCAAGCAATGTTCTGTTCCCCCTGTTGCAATGTTCTGTTGCCCAAAAAAAATAATTTTTCATAGCATATTTCTATCACACAATAAAGCATATAAATGTGATGTTTTTAATATGGTTCTAACTCTGAAAACCAATTCTTTTTTTAATGTTCACAGCAACTCTGCTATCTGTCAAGATTTTATATTAAAATAATTTATCATTGAATGTAAAATAAACATATAGCTTAGTACAGTAAAGTGAAGGGGGATAGTGTAATCACTTGGTATCACCGTTTTAAGAAGTACAACCCACATTCTTATTTTATAGCACAACAAAATAAGGTAACTTAGAGCTGAGTAGACGATGTCAGAAAGAACCTAAATTTTAAGCATTCATCTAGATTTGAACTTGCAACCTATCACTTGAGAATCCAAATATCCTAAAACGCCATGATGAATGCATAATATAGAGTACAGTTTTACTCACACACAACTAGAATTCAAATAGATATCACAAGCAGTGAAAGCGTTTTTTGTCATCCGTCATTTTATCACCCATTAGACAATAAATTTTCTCTATATACGGTATATATATATATACAGCATGCAAGAGATTGGCTTTTTGATAGGAATTAAAATACTGTTCATTAATTGCTTAAATCACAAAAAAACAGATTCAGTTTCGACAATATCTACATCAGAAAAAATTGGCCTTTACAGAAATTACTATGACAGCAAAGCAAATAAAGTATTTAAGTTTTATTAAATTTGCAGAGAAATCTGGCACCAAGGAAAAGTAAAAAAAAACAACATACTACAGAAAACTGCAGTTCAGATAACTCTGGCAACCAAATGCTAACCAGTTTGTGTGGTTAATTTTCATTATAGACAGATTTAAGTCTTTAAATATATTTCTGAGTTCTGTCTTATCATGTTATCTGTACACTCTATGCTGTATTAACATTTATTTTCATGTGCTAATGGTTCTATTAGACAAGAGTTTTCAGGACTCTACTGTGATAGTATATTCATTGAATAGTATTATCTTATCTACCTATATTGGTAGGCAAAAAAAAACTGCAGGCTTGAGACATTAGTCATCTAAATAACTACTGGACAAAACATGTTAAGTATGTCCTAAACCAGCGGTTCTCAACCTTTTATGCTCGGTAACCCTTTTTACATTCCCCCACTCTGTCGAGACCCCCCACACACACACACACACATACAGCAATAGAAGAATGGACAATGACAACCCATATTTTCAATGGTTTTAGGCGACCCCTGGCAAATCGTCAATCGACCCCCCAAGGGGGTTGCGACCCGCAGGTTGAGAACCCCTGTCCTAAACAATGGTTGGCAAAACAAAAACTTGTTTGTTTGTATTCCTTGACAACAGTGCAAACAAATTTACATACTAAAGATCTCAAAATTAGTGTCATAATCTTATTAAAAACTATTTCACAATGGAATACAAAACTGGGTTTAAATGGGTATATTTTATGGCCTCTTCTCTTTACGTCTACCATCATATCCAAGCTTCATTAAACATAATGAGAGTAAATGTTCACCAAACTTTCTTCACAGCGGTAGTAAAAATAGAACTCTAAACCCATCTGTTTAACATCAACATGCTAAATAGCTTTTTACGACTATTTAAACAATCTTAATCACAAATGTAACTACAGCACCCACTTGGCAGCAACAAATAATTACAGTTTAACATATTATTTACATTATTCAACATCAGCATGTCTTTCCATATAAAATAAATATCTCAAAAATATAAAGAATTATGCATTTACATAAACCCAATACTAAAAGTTATTTTTTTTTAATATATAAATAAATAAAAAAGTTTGGGTGCCCTGGTTGAGAGAGAGTTGTATTCAACACTACAAAGGATTTTTTGTCTTTAACTGGATTCCAGTTGCTCTGCAAAAAAAATAATATAAAGGAAAAGTTTTCAACATAATGGTTGAAGCTGCATATACTAATTCATTGACAATGTGCTCATATTAAATCTTCTTTTAAAAGGCTGTCTTGTTTCAGTAATATAGACAAGGATAAGTTTTTCTTTTGTCTTTGATTGTTTTGTTGGTGATTAGTGTGTTTTCTTGTTTTAGTTAATCCAGGGCAATGCTTTTCAGCCTCACCGTGGTACTTAGGTGAAAACAGTCTTTATTAGGCCAAAAGGGATGCAAAAAAGAACCACCGCTAGGGTGCCCAAGAACCGAGCCCATTAAACTCACCAGGATGGAAGAAAGAGCCAACAAACATGCCACTACTCTCACACCATTGCTCAAGGCGCCATTTTTAATGATGGAATACAGCACCGCTGATGTAATACAGAGAAGGAATATGGGGGAGTGTGCTTGGCCTTTGGTCTAATCTGAGGTCTTGGGATGCCAGCTATCAGTAATAGGAATGAAATACTTTACCTTTGCTTGTATCTTTCTCGGACAGAAGTTTGTTCAGACAGGCACATAAAGGCAAGCTTACATTGGCTTTGAGTTCTAAGAGTCCTGGACTCTTATGGCAATTACGATTAAGAAGTCCTAGTTAACCCAGTTTAGTGTTTGTGTGACTTTTGTCAAACAGGGCAGCAATCTCTCTACACAGAGATCCAGCACAAGCAACATTCATAGCAATGTAAGTAAGGTTTAGGATAAGTATGGTAAGGACCAGTGGGGTGAGATATAGTAATGCAGTCTTAGCAGTCTGGCTTAAAAAAGCTCTTTTCTCTTTTATTTTATAGGGTGAGATATAGTAATGTAGTCTCAGCAGTCTGGCTTAAAAAAGCTCTTTTCTCTTTCATTTTATAGGGTGAGATATAGTAATGTAGTCTCAGCAGTCTGGCTTTAAAAAGCTCTTTTCTATTTCATTTTATAGGGTGACATATAGTAATGTAGTCTCAGCAGTCTGGCTTAAAAAAGCTCTTTTCTCTTTCATTTTATAGGGTGAGATCATAGACATAAATAAATATAGACTTGGAAAAAGGAAGTAACTTCATGTAACTTGAAAACATGTATATATATTGTATTCGAATTTCCGAATTATGAAAAGTTGCATGATCTTCATTCTTAGAGATTAAACAAATCTACACTGCCTCCTTATATACAATATATATATAGGTGTGTATCAAAGTTAAAAAAGCACTTTTATACTGCTCATAAATGCTTTATAATAAAGTACACAAAATTGCAAGTCACAAATTTTCGTTTCATAAAACTCTTTAATTGGCCAGTCTATATTTATTTATGTCTATGGGTGAGATATAGTAATGCAGTCTGGCTTAAAAAGGCTCTTTTCTCTTTCATTTTATAACACTCTTTTTGTAAAATGTTTTTCGATCTATGGGGCAGATGATTTAAGGTCTTCTGTGGCCAACGGTTAACGAGCAGGGTGTTATGTGGCCAGCACAACGACCAACCGCCTTTACTTTCCCCAAACAAGCAGGTACCCATTAGAGTTGGGTGGACTCAGGCATTCCCCAAAAAATCCAGAAATTCAAAATCAGTCTTCATCGAGATTCCAACCCAGGATCCCAGTTTTAGAAGCCAAGCTCTTAACCACTCAGCCACCGCACCCCCAAACCTTCCGCAGGAAGATGGGGGATAGCAGTGGGCAGGGTGTGAACCCAGGACTATCAAGATGACAGTGCAGCATGCAAGCCGCACAACCAGACAGTCCTACCACTATCGTTGATTTTTATTTATTACAGATAATTTTTAGCCTTGCTTATTTTATAAAATTTGCCTGAGACTAGGACTTACCTATAATATTCAATTTACAAAGTGGACAGGTCCTGTTGTTGACCAGCCAGCGGTCAACACATTTGGTGTGGTAGGAGTGAGCGCAAGGCAGAATTCTCAGTTTCTAAATGAATACAAATTTATGGTTAGGAATGTTGCCACATTTTTTTCAAGCAATTCAGAGATGTAAAAGTTACGAGATTAAGAGCATGGGTTAACTTAAAAAATATAGAACAATTTAAGGTAAAATGATCAGAGACAGACTAATTGTGTAGAAAGGGTTAGACTTTGTTATGAAATTTATATGTTCATAACAGACTTATTTTTAATCACATGCTGGCATCAAAAGTATTCAAATGTAGCATGCCTAAAATAAGATGTAGTGTAGACCTCAAGTTCTCATTGGAGATTTTGCAAAATTCATATAATAATAATAATCTTTATTGTCCGTAAGGAAATTTGTCTTACAATTTGTGCATTACACCGAACCTAACTATAAAAAAACAAAATGCACATTCACACCAGACTCACTCATAATTAACATGTGAAAAGTTTATATCAGATTGTTTCTATTTAATGATTTGATTGCCAGGGGAACAAAAGAGTTTTAGTGTCTATTTGTCTTAGCTATCAGTGTCTTGATGGTAAAATCACAAAATCCTGATCCAGAGGGTGATTTCTTATTTCTAGAATCTCTTTAGCTTTTTTTTTTATGGATATTTGTCTCAAACAGCTGCCAAAATGGGTTTTGTTTTTTTGCCAACAGCATTTAGGATTCTATAAAGTTTATTTTTATTTTTAATGTTTATATTGCCATACCAGGCAGTGATATTAAAACTTAAAATATTGCAGATGTGAGCATGATAAAACATAGCCAAGGCCTTTTCATGAACATATTGAGCCTCGAGACTTTTTTTTGTGTCATTTTTTGTAATCTATAAGACCATAAGGAAACTTCAAAGGACTTTCTCATTTCAGGAACAATATAATAATATACTCACCTGCTTGAGCAAAAACTCCTCAAGACAAATGGCACACGTGTCAGACAAGGCTAGCTCCCCCATCTTTTTGTACCTCATGGTTTTCATTAGAGACAGTGCATAGAGTGCAGTCTTCCTCATGCTCGACTGTCATGCAGACAAAGAACAATAACAAATTAAAATGTTATCACCCATTGACAACATAAAATAACTCTTAAACTACCCCCTAAATAAAAGCACAAGTAACAATCTTCATGCATCAGAGATGACTATGAAAACTACCAACTACAACTATGAAACTACCAGCTACAACTACAAAAATACCAGCTATGACTATGAAAACTACCAGCTATGACTGAAAATACCAGCTATGACTTTGAAAATACTGTCTATGGCTATAAAAATACCAGCTATGACTATGAAAACTACCAGCTAAGTTTACCTCCTGGGTGCCATTGGTCTGAGCATCATTTTCTCCAATCCACCAACCAGCTTCACTCAAGCGTGTCTTCACACCAGCTAACAGAGCCAGCAGAACTATACCAGCATAGAAACATTCCCAAAACTGGTTCGGATCAGCCTATAATATCACAATGGAAAACATTATGTACACATATGTTGATAAACATTTACAATATCATCACAGTGATTCTCAACATTTTAAGATTTAAGGACATGCATCTCTCATGGTTGAGATTTGAGATTTGCGCAGACCCTCAGTATACAGGAGACCACTAAGGCCATAGTCCTGAGCACATATCACACAACCAATCTGCCATTTTATTGGTTGCTGATAAAAATTCAGGTTTTATCAAGTCACATAAGAAGTGGACAATAAAAAACATCAAATACTTACCTTTCCCTTATTAGACTGATTCTTCTGTTCTAGACATATGACACCACGTTCGCCTGGTGCTTTATAACATGTTGACCAAACAGTGAAGGTAGGAATTTTCTGAAAAGAAGGCAGTTAGTACTGGATGCTGTAACTTAGTTATTTCAGCCATAATATTTAGGTGTACAAAATTATTTTTTTTTAGAAGAGTTCCTGTTCTAGAAAAATTATAAGATAGAATGCAAAACTAGCAGACGTGAAATTAGTAATAACAAGAGCAGACATGTGGTTATTGTTAGAGTCAAGAATTTAATTGTTTAAAGAAAAAGAGACTATAATAAAGTTTGATACTTTCATATTTTATTGTGTGTTGTAATAAAATTTGCAGTGCAATAATATATCACAAAGTCCTCAAGGCTCATAAGGACTTTCCTTCAGGGAACAGTACTGGGGAAAAAGAAGAAGAGGCAGCCAGAGAAAGGGATGGGAAGACAGCATAAACGAATAGATGTAAAATAAATTTTTCACATGTTTGGGATGTTCCTTTATAGTTGAAGTTAATTTACTTCCTAGTCCATACCTCCCACAGGCCGGTCATTGAAAGAGATTCTATCCTAGGCAAAAAACAGAGAGGAATGGAGAAGGATGGTTAACAGAGACCAAGTGTGGCGCCCTAACAGTTCATCTGCCTAATGGATACGTGAAGTTGGAGATTGAATTACAAAATGTAAGCTTTGAATACCCAAGTGTGGCGCACTAACAGTTCATTGGCCTAAGGGATATGTGAAGTTGGAGATTGAATTACAAAATGTAAGCTTTGAATACCCAAGTGTGGCGCCCTAACAGTTCATCAGCCTAAGAAATACGTGGAGATTGAATTACAAAATGTAAGCTTTGAATACCCAAGTGTGGCGCACTAACAGTTCATTGGCCTAAGGGATATGTGAAGTTGGAGATTGAATTACAAAATGTAAGCTTTGAATACCCAAGTGTGGCGCACTAACAGTTCATTGGCCTAACATTTCGTGTCAGGTGACCCTAAGAGTGATCTAACTTTCTTTACCAACAGTCCAGCAATACACAAATAACATTACGTATCAGGTGACCCTAAGAGTGATCTAACTTCCTTTACCAACAGTCCAACAATACACAAATAACATTACGTGTCAGGTGAGCCTAAGAGTGATCTAACTTTCTTTACGAACAGTCCAGCAATATACACAAATAACATTACATTTCAGGTGACCCTAAGAGTGATCTAACTTCCTTTACCAACAGTCCAACAATACACAAATAACATTAGGTGTCAGTTGAGTCTAAGAGTGATCTAACTTCCTTTACCAACAGTCCAACAATACACAAAAAACATTACGTATCAGGTGACCCTAAGAATAATACTTAAGTTGTGAAATTGTTGTAGGCCTATTGCTTTCTTTCAATAATAACAACTTTCTTTTACTTGGTGGAAATAAAACTAAAATTAAATAATCTATTAAAATATATACTGTACCTTTAAAACAGAAATTTTAAAATAAATCCTCATACTAAAATACATTATTATGGTGATTTACCTACATAAAAATTAATTTTACTAAGACTTATGTAAATATATAAGATATATCAAAGAAAGTCAGTAATAATCCAAATTTTAAACAAAAATAGTCCAGCTAGATAATTTTAAAAAAAACAAAACACTTTTTTATTTATAATAGAAATATCCTATAACTTGAAAATGAAACCAACTGTTTGATGAATCAATATCAACTGTAATTCAAATTTTGAGCTCTACTAGTAAAGCATAATGGCAATATATATATATACAACCAGTATTTTTAAACAGGGCCTTCATATATATAATCTTTCCACATAATAAAGCAAGTTTAAACAGGAAATATTTTTAAAAATTCAATGCCTCCTTTATTCTCTCAATCAACATGTTTATTTTTAATCTGAAATTTGAGTTTAACTCCCTTTGTCTATTTGGCTCAAACACTACTGTGTTGGTCAAATGCACCATGATACTATTTATACATAAACAACATATCAATCAACTGAAAACTACTGCAAGACTTACTGGAAGTGAGTCCTTTTTACCACTGGAAGTAATTTTTGTCTCAAACTTCATTTGGCTGTAAAAGTATTAAAAAAACAAAGTATATTTATATAAAAAACAATGTATATTATATAAAGAACAAAGTATATTATAAAAAAAAAACAAAGTATATTATATTTTTAAAAATCTATATTATATTAAAAAAAAATTAATTATATTTTAAAAAAACTATATTATATAAAAAAACTATTATATAAAAAAAGAAGCTAAATTGTATAAAAACAAACTATATCATCTATTTCACTCACTAGCTGAAGTATAAGATAATGTTTTATTTGAACGTAAGACTTACTAGATTCTTTCGATATGGCATATTAGCAGAAAGCATTGAAGAATTACGAGAAGACAACATTCCCTGAGTATTTCAATAATTATAAACTATTGGAGAAGAACTCTGTGTCTTACCTTAAGAGAAGGGTCAACAAGCATGTTATGTTGCGAAGATTATCCACCAGAACTACTGGTCTAGAAACTACTTGAGTCACATCCAACTGCAACAGCAAAAGTAGAATTTAGTTTAATTCTAAGTCTACTTCACTGTCATTTTTATGTCCTGTCACTTCTATGTCCTGTCACTGTCGTTTCTATGTCCTATTCTTAAAAGTACATGAAATTACTGTGGTCAGGCTTTGCATTTCACACATTCACTGTACCATTAATTTTCTCCAAGGATATGGGTTATATGTGAGCTGTGGTGGCTGAGTGGTAAGGCAATTAGCTTTCAAACTGAGGATTCTCAGATTTGAGACTCGATGAAGGATGGGATTTTAAGCTTTTAGATTTCCAGGATGCCTTTGAACCCTCAAACACTAATGGTTACCTGACATTACTTGGGGAAAGTAAAAATGGATGTGCTGGTCACATGACACCCTCGTTAACCATCCAAAAATAGAATTAGATGATCTTGCAAGGTCTGAAAGGGGTACTATACTTTTCTACGTTTCATACCTGCAGACTTTTGTGTGATTTAACTCTTTCTCTCTGTAATTATTTACCACGTTCTGACGGAATTATTCAGTCTTCTCATATATATATATATATTTCACTGTCCTGTCATGATTTAAAGGAGAATGCACTCCCCTTTAAGATAATACAAATTTATGTTTATAAAACTAAAATAAAAGTTTGTTTTATACAATGGAATTTAAAAATTATAACTTACTGACAAGATCTAGACTAGATCTAGGCAACATTTAATGATCCAAACAGAATAAAGTCTTTTTTATCATAGTTATTTATGAGGTTAGGAGAGAAAGAGTCAAATACATTTCTTGGTGGCACTACACGATATACCTAATGTCTGCTCACATTACTTGACACTCCTTTTCACAATTATATATATTGTAATAAACACATCTTGGAGCCAGAGCTTCTTCCAAAGACAAACATAGATCCTGTTTCATTTGCATCTCATCTTCCTCTCTAACAGAAAGTTTGTTTTTGGATTAAATTTAGGTCAATTTTAAAACAACAGTGTCATTCAAATAAGATATTGCAGCATATGTGTTAAGCTGACATAAAATCTCAATAACTGTGAAGTTGGCAGACATTATGACTAGTACAATGACAACAAAACAAGTAAACATACCTCTTTTATTATTTCTTGATTTAGTGTTAAGATGATTATAGCAGACGCCCCGAACATCAATGCTTTACGAACCTATTATAATATTTAAAAAATCGTTTCAATTATGGTAATAATTATCTATTGAGATTGATAACAATTAATTAATAGAATAATGGTAAAAAAAAAGTATGAAAATTATGGTACTATAAAGAAGAAAATAAAACGTTTTTAGTTGTGCATTTTTTTTACAAGACATTTACAGTCTAATTCAATATCTAACCCTTTCCAAAATGAGCGGTGAGTCATTGCTATTTCCATCAGTTTCTGCTGTATAATGAATAACGCCAACCCAGTCTTGAGGTAATCTAGCAAATCCATTTTCATCATTCCTGCCATCATTGTCACTTGATAGCTAGAAATAAAAATATTAGATAAGTTTGAGCAGTAATCACTTGATATCGATGAAAAAATTCTTTAAATATTGTTGTGTAACTGTGAATAGGATGTGGAATATTGTAAAATATTTCTTTCACTGGGATTATTGACTAATTACTGGACTGTGCATTGGCTGCAATCAGAATGATAATGGTGACTGGGGGAAACTGTGAGTTCTTTTTTTTTTTAGTGTTTAACCCCATGCCTTAACAATTTTTTATTAATCTCAAAATACTATTATTTTTCACTCTGTTGAGTTATTGAGTAACAGCATGGTTGTGTGGTGCATGCTCTGAATTGTCATTGTGATTGTCAGTGGTTTAAAGCCTACTTGCCACCACCATCCTAAATGAAGTTTTGGCTAGGACATAATAATCTTCATTTCTAAGTGTGAAAACTTTAGACGTTAAGTCAATCCATTAGCAAGAATATAAAGGGAGAGTGGTGGCTGAGTGGTTAAGCACTTGGCTTCTGAGCCTGGGGTTCTGGGTTTGAATTTCGGTGAAGACTGGGATTTTTAGGGTGCCCCGGAGTCCACCCAACTCTAATGGGTACCTGACTTAAGTTGGGAAAAGTAAAGGTGGTTGGTCACATGACAACATGTTTGTTAACTTTTGGCTAAAGAAACATAAGACATTAACATCATCGCCCCATAGATCGCAAGGTCTGAAGGGGAAACTATTTGTTTGCTACATTTAAGAATAATAGCTACCTAAAAACATCATGATGTTGGGTATGTACAGACCTCAACTTTAAGTTCAGTACAATGGTGACAAAAGTGCAGAGCACCTACCACAAGAACAGGCAGCCATCATTTGTCCATTGTGTTTGCTCTAAAACACAATGCCTCTATGGAAAACACAAATTTCAGTTTTTTCCTTTAGTGGCTTTAGTCTTTCAATTTTATGGCCATTCATTTTCATTTAATATACCTTCAATGTTAGCGCTTCTGCATAAGTTAGCCTCAGGATTACATTCTAAGGCCTGCATAGCCCATGTAGATCTACTTTCTAAGGCTAAGGTTAGTTAGTGAGATGTGAGCTTAATAAAGCAACATGATAATGTAAGCCATAAGTGGATGATATTACTAAGTAATTACTAAGAATTACTAGATCTAAAAGTTATTATACTAACCAAGTGAAGCCGTCCAGTTTCAACAAGATGAGTACTTCCTGCGGTCAAATATCTTCCTTTTACTGAAATTATAGCTTCTGAATTTTTTCTTTGGCTTAGATCAACAGTGCAGTGTTGATATTCTTCATTTATGTTGAATTCATTGTTGCTGGCGTAAACAATAGGTTTGAAAAATGATGACGATGATGACAACGCTGATGCTTTGCCTGAGTCGTGGCTATTCTTAGAATTGTACTTGGCATACTGAAATACTTCGATGTTGATTTCTTTCGCTTTAACAGCATGAACGAGTACGCAAACATAAGTGGTGTAAAACATAAGACAGATCGGAATGAACTTGCGCAAATTTAAAAGTAAATCTAAACTTAAATAACTTAGATGAATTAAACCATCTGCAAGGAGAGCCATCATCAGATTCTATGTTTATGTTGTCATAAAGAAATCAAATACATTTTCATGACTGAAGAGTTAAAGGTCTGTGAGAGCAAAATCACATACCACAGACTTATATATAGTACGTAGACCTATATAGGTCAGTGGTAAAAAAGAAAAAGAAGCTTCGGCTTTTAATTTATTTAGGTTAGGGACTATCGCGAATCTGGATTCTTCTTCTTCTTCGTTCTCATTGATTATGTTGGAGTGTTCAGATGAGTAGACCAATACATGAGATGAAATGCGCAGTGGTTTCCAGATCAGGGAGCTCTCCATATAGTTTCTTTTCTATTGGGGTGATTTGGGGCCAATGTCTTATACGAGCCTCTTGGTATAGAGAGCAGTTTTGGAGGACGTGGTCTGTATTCTCTGGTGATTCTCCACATGGGCAGATTTCACTGGTTCCAATTTTGAGTTTCCGGTACATGTGTTGTCGCATTCTGTTGTGTCCGGTCCTGAGTCGAAAGATTAGACGTTGGTCTTGTCGGGATAGCTTATAGTAAGCGTCATCTTTCTTGTGATTTGGATGAGAGCTCGTCCATTTCTCATTTATTTTATTTACTATTAATTCCTTCAATTCTTCTGGATAGAGTGCAGAGTTTAATAGTGTGTTAATTCTCCCACTCTTGGCGAGTGAGTCAGCCTTCTCATTTCCTTCTAGTTCTATATGAGCTGGGATCCATTGAATTACAGTTTTTTTGCTATTGTTGTTGAGCTTTGTAAGTGCTGTTTTGAGGTTATTAATATATGAGGAATCAGAGATTTGCAGGCTTTGGAGGGTTGTTTTTGCATCGGTTAGTAAGACAATCTGACTGTGTGGGGAACTTGGATGATTTGCTAGGATGGTAGCAGCTAGTGCTAGTGCTTCCCTTTCTGCTCTGTGACTGTCAGAGAGCTCTCCAGTTGCAATGGATTTTTCTAGTTTTCCTCCATCTGGCCATTCGATAAGTATTCCAGCTCCTCCATTTGTAGTGGCTTTGTGGGTTGAGCCATCCGTGTAAACTCTGATCCACTGATTGCTAGGATAATTATTATGTAGAAAACAGTTCACTATTTTCTTGAGCTCTGTTGGTCTGTAATCAGATTTTCTTTTGATGCTTTCAATATGGTCCCTTATAGTAGGAAGAGGGCTTTCGTCCCAGGGTGGGGATTCATTATAGTGTATCGAGGATTCCAGGGTAATATTTTCAAGTTGGTGTTTCTTTTTTAGGTTTAGAGATTCCTGTATGAAATTAGTCCTTTTGAGACGTTTTTTGGTGCCAGTTTTGAGGATTTTTGTTCTGAGTGGGTGCCTCTCCATGGTTTCCAATTTAGTGAATTGGGAAAGGATTTTTATTTCTCTTCTTTCATCCAGAGAGATCAGGGCAGCGGTTTCCTCCATAGCTCTTATGGGTGTTGTTTTGATTGCTCCTGTCATTATCCTTAGACCAATATTTTGAACCTTGTCTATTTTTCTTAGGTTGGTTTGGGCTGCTGAGCCCCATGCTGTGGCACCATATTCTAGTACAGGTCTCACGTAACTGGTATAGGTCTTTTTCAGGATGTTGTGATTTGCTCCCCAATCTGTGCCAGCTAATTTTTTCAAGAGGGATAGTCTCTGGATGCCTTTACTCTGTGTTTTATCTATTTGGCTTTTCCAGGCTAGTCTCGGGTCATAGGTGACTCCAAGGTATGTAGGGCTGTCATTTTTTTCTAAAGCTTCCTTATCTAATTTTAATTTTATTGTTTGCTGTTTTGTTGACAGTGAGAATATGGTGTAGGTGGTCTTTTTTGTGTTAATGGACATGCCCCAGTCTTTGGACCAATTATTTAGTATATCGAGAGCATCTTGTAATCGGAATTTCGATGTTCCTACATATTCTTCTGTGCTAATTAAGGCAAGGTCATCTGCATACATGCTGCTTTTAACTTTTCTGGGTAGGTTTTGATTTAGATCGTTTATGAATATTAAGAAAAGTGTTGGGGATAGGACTCCTCCTTGGGGAACACCATTTTTAATACCCACTGTGTGGCTTCTTTGTCCTTGCATGCAAACAAAGGCTTTTCTATTATTTAGATATTCCTTTATCCAGTTGTACATTCTGTGGGATATGTGATGCTGGATTAGTTTGAGCAAGAGACCTTGTTCCCAGACTTTGTCAAATGCTTTTTCTAAGTCAACCCACACAATTGTTGTTGGTTTCTTTTCTTGAAAGCCATCTTCTATTTCTTGTGTGATAAAGGCGATTTGATCTTCTGTTGATCTGCCTTTTCTAAAGCCAGCCTGGGCTTCAGTGAGTAGGTTATTTGACTCAAGGATCCATGTCAGCCTTCTATTTATCACTCTTTCCATCAATTTGCAGGAACAGCTAGTGAGGCTGATGGGGCGGTAGCTATCCAGTTTGTTTCTTGGTTTGCCGTGCTTTAGTATAGGGATCAAAATGGCTTTTTTCCAGATGTTTGGAATTCTGCCAGATTTCCAGCTAGCATTGAATATTTGTAGCAGTTTTCTTTTGGCTTGAGGACCCAAATGAAGAAGCATGTCATTAGATATTTTGTCTGGGCCCGGGGCTTGTTTTGGTTTGAGGACTTTTAGGGATTCATCAAGCTCCTTCATTTTAAGATTAGTGGTCATTCCCAAGGAGTAAGCTGGATTGTTTTCTTTAATTCTATCTTAGATTTCTGAGTTTACATCTTTATTTCTACTTTCACTGATTTGTATTTTTCCTACGCTTTGGAAAAACTTAATGAATTCATTTGCTGCTTCTTGGCCTTTCAGGGGTTTGTTGTCCTTTTCTATTACTATAGGAGTTGTTCTGTTTTCTTCCTGGTTGAGACATTTGGCTATACGCCAGAGTTTGTGGCCGTCTCTATCTACGTTTAGCCGTTCTGTTTTTTCATGCCAACTTTTCCTCATGGCGGAAAGGTAATTTTTCCTGAAAACTGCGTTAGCTGCTTTTAGATTTATGTTATTTTCTGTACAAGGGTTATTTTCTACTGTGTTTCTGGCTTCAATGGTGGCATTGTGGAGTTGTTGAAGGTGATCAGACCAGTTGGGAATATAATCTTTTCTTGCTCCTCTAGGAATTGATTCCTTAGCTGCTAGGAGGATTGCTTTGGAGAAAGCTGAGTATGACTTATTAACCTGATTTGATTTGCAGTTTATTGAAGTTGTGTATAGGTCTGTGAGCTTTGAGAATAGGTGCCAGTTGGCTTTTTTGTAGTTCCATCTGGGGATGGTGGAGTTTTCTGATATTTTGAAGGAGCTATCCATACTGATCAATATGGGTCTGTGGTCACTGGTGGCTAGCTGGTCTGCAACTTCTCTGATGCACTTTTTGGATAAGTTGTCAGTTGCAAAGGCTAGATCTGGAGTGGTTGATGTTAGCCAGGCTCTTGAGAAAAATGTTGGTTTATCCTCAGGTTTGTTAAGTAGGATAAGTCTGTTCTCTGCTTGCCATTCTTCAATTTCTTCTCCCCTGGCATTTAGGTCTGGGTATCCCCAGCTCTGAGAGTGACTGTTCATATCTCCTAAGATAAGACAGTCTTCTTGGTCAGGTATTTGTATGTGATCAATCTCTATTTCCTTGTCTGGTGGGAAGTAGCAGTTAAAAAGATTAATATTTCCATCCGGAAGAATTAGCTTAGTTCCCATTATTTCTGATTCTGAGGAGCTGGGCATAGTTATGTCTGTGGTAGGGATGTCATTTTTAATGAGGGTGAGGATTCCTCCTTTGGGTCTGATTTCTCTATCTTGTCTGATGCAGGTGTAGCCTCTAATGGAGAAACGAAGATTACTGTTCAAATGAGTTTCTTGGATGCAAGCTACATCTATTTCTTTCTCATGCAGAAATATTTTTAGAGCTTCTTTTTTCTTTTGGATGCCCTCTGCGTTCCATTGTAGGATTTTTAAACTTTTGGTCTTGGAGTGTTGGCCAGTAGTATTTACTTTCTTGTCCCTGATCCTGGCTCCACAGGCAGAGATAGAAGAACCACCAGCTCGCTTGTGTGGGCTCCTTCGAGGCGAAGAGCCCGGCCCCCTACCTGCGCGGCGGGATTCCACAGGCAGGACGCCACATCTATTAGAATCGTTACTGAACTCCGACATAGATGAGGTTGCGTGTCAATATGTTTTGCGCCAGGAGGCCCATTGACTCCGACTTCAGCCTGCTTTTCTTTCTGGGTGTGCTCCCATAGCCTTTGATCATCCAAGATCATCTGCAAGGCAGCAGGTGTTTATTTTCGGAGTTTTCTCTCCTAGATGAACTGCTATCCCTAGCTAACGAGTTTCATCTACCCGGGTCTGGATTCGATTTGGGGATTTTGGGTAGGGTGGGGGTCACAAAACAGAAAATAGTGCAATTTTGAACACTAAGAGGTTCAAATAGAGCAGGATCTCACGATGCGCCCATTGATTGGTTAGTATGGTTACCATGCTGTTATAGGCCTACGACTGCACCAGAGACCTGCTATTCGCAGATGACTGTGCCCTAAACGCGCAAACGAAGAAGACCTTCAAAAGAGCCTGTCCCTCTTCGCTAATGCCTGCAAAAATTTTGGTCACACCATTAAAGCTAAAGTCCTTCCAGCTACGCTGTCTAAGGAGTATCCATAAGGTGCGTTGGTCCGACCACATACCAGGCACAGAAATCTTAAAGCAGTCCAACATGCACAATATCAATGGACAGTAAAAAGGTCCCAACTTCGATGGGCTGGACATGCAGTCCGCATGCCAGACAATCGCTTTACCAATCGACGTCTGTACGGGAAAGCGCTCCCAGTGAGGCCAATACAAGCGCTACAAAGACACTCTCAAGAGCTCCTTTAAGGAATGCAATATCGACATTCACGGCTGGGAAGCACTAGCTCTCGATCGCTCCTCGTGGCGTGAAGCTGTGAGTCTCGGAGTCTCAAGATTTGAAGCAAGAAGAGTGGCCATGGTGAAAGAGCGCGGAACCAACAAAAAGCTGAGAGAAGAAGCAGGCCCATCTGCAACTGACCCAACCCACCCTTGCCACTTATGCGGCCGGCTTTTTAAAGCGAGGGTTGGACTTTACAGCCATCTTCGAGTCCATAGGCAATGAGAAATGTGCTCATCTTCGACCACGAAGGCCTATATACCGTCTACTTTTTTTTAAACTTCTGATAGATTGGTCGATCTTATTTCATCGATCTCCCTAATAAGCTGTCTAGCCCGTGTCGTGAATTTAATCTTTATTATTTATTGGAAAAGTGTTTCATTCAATAAATTGTACTTAACAATTTTAATTTAATTTTTGATACTTTTAATTTTATTATTTTTATATATTTAACATTATTTTTATATATTTAACATTATTTTTACAAATTTAGACATAATTTTTGTAAAGACTTTATATAAATAAGCACACTATATAATAGGGTGACGGTAGGAAGAGGCAAGCGATTGGTTGTGAATGATGCAAAATTAAATTAATCGCATGTCGTCAGTTTTGTTCACCAAAAGAAGTTATTTCATTTTTTATTTTTTTTATAAATTAAAATGTAATAGCCTACGCATACAACGGTTTAATCTACCAGCAGTTTGGTGCTACAAGTCAGCAATTCGACTGTCCACAACACTAAGCTAGCAATAAAACAAGTATAAGTACACTAAAAAAAAAAGTTGTTTGTCTTCTATCAGGTAGGATTCCAGATAAAACGTTATATATCTACCAAGATAGAATCTAAGTCTCCTTTTTTTACTGTGTATTCGTAACACTTCGACACTTATTAAGTAAATAAGGCTTGTCTTCGAGTCCAAAGATTAACGAGGAATGCAGTAGGCCTAATTCCCGTGACTACGCTGCCCCCAACTGCGATCTACATATTTTGCCGCGACTAGCGCTGGTATAACCATTGTCCGCCGGTGGTCGATTTAGATACTCTTTTCGCCGTTACGTCTGTCCTTGGCAACGGTTTTACTTTTGGTCTCAAATGTGTATCCCTCGTCTTTTGTAAGTGACCTCAAGCAGGCTCAAGATGTCTCGTTCTGAAGCGGCGCCTTCGGGTCACGGAGGTCACGTCTGAAGCCGCCTGCAACCAGGTGCACTCTTTTATGCCAGAAATAAAAGAATTGCTTTTACAGTAGAACGCCTATTATCCGTATTGATTGGCAATGGGGTTTGTCCGGATAAAGGAATAAACAGTTCATTTCATAAACAATGTAAAGAAAATTGATATGGGGGTCTCGTGCCATACGTAAACACAAAATTCAATTAAAATATACATGGGAGCAAAGCTGTTTACTTTTATACGTAGCTGCGGAATCACAAGTTTACACACACACACACAAATGACAGGCTATGGTATAATAATGTTATTGAAGGCGAAAATAGTTAAATCGGTAATCTTTGTCGTAAACTAGTCAATTTTCCCATGTTCATTTCTTTTGCAGTTGGCTTACGTTTGTAAAGGGAGGTAACAAGTTTTTTTTTCACTTTGAAAAGGAAAAGCAAACTTGTCATATAAATGTACCTTTAAACTCTTTATTTACAAACTAGTTTATTATAATTAAAAGTATTGTTTGCATATTTTCTTATAATTAACACATTTAAAAAATAATAATAACAAAAATTTAAGATTATTTCATTTAATACTATTAATATTTAATATTTAACAATATTTTATACAAAAAATAGTTTGGCGAACATTTATAATAAAATTTTAGTATATATCAAAGTGCTATAAAAGTCTTCTGTGTCAATCTAGAATATGCATATTTTCTTTGGAGGCTTTATATAAAGCTAACTATCATTCACCATCAAACATCAGCATTAAATTCACCCTAAAGAAGTGTTGGCCAACTCTTTGCGTAGGTGCGCCAAATATCTTTCAATTCTTCCTGAGGTGCGCCACTAAAAATTGTACAAGCTTAAGTCATTTTAAAGCATGGTAATTTATACACATTTGTGTAATGTAGATAAGGGGATTTACAGGTCATTTGATCATTTTCATGGTTGAAATATTTTCTTGCATCAGTATCTGACTGATATAAACTATTGTCTAAGTTCTACAAATTGATAGCCAAAATTAATCATTCATATGCATTCGGTATTGAGGGCAGCACATTGTTCTCTTCTACAAAATCATGTGCGATATTTTTCAGTTTCCAAAATCTTCTGAGACCTTTTCCTCTAGAAAGTTAACGCACCTCGAAATAAAGGGATCTTCTTGTATAAAGCACTGATATCTCAGAAGAGGACAAACTAAAATTCTTTTAAGATTTCAGTTCTGATAACTCCGCCAGTCAATGATGGCTTAGTTTTATTTAAGGGAGTTAATTGATGATTTCCTAGACATGACTCTGCTTTCTCAAATACGTCTGACCGTCTGGTTTTTCTTTAAAGTGACTTAAGGCCATTATGTTCTTTAAAAATATTTAAATTATCATCATTTTTTTAATAACGAAAAGCTTAAATATGTAACATAAAAATGTCCAAGGTTAACGGGGAGAAAAAAACATGAAAGTATACCATACGTACACGTATAATCACCAGATACATCTTTCAGTGTCCCGTATATTTTTATACAACGGAATCGAAACACTTTGGCCGATATGGGCGTCAAAATAGCTAGTCAGTTATATTCCTGTCAATTATATTCCTGTGGCATTATTTTTAATTAGAAATCGGTTATAATCATTGTTTCGAACAGGTATGCTTTTTCTTCATATTTTTGTCGGCGTGAAATGCGCCACTTGTAATTGTGCAATTGGCCACTTTTGGCGAATGCGCCTTGGGTTGGCCACCCTTTCCTTAGTGTAAGTAATTTTCATTTGCATATTTGATCACATAGTAGCCTAATTAATTTATTTTGAATTGTATCTATTTAAATTGTCCCTTTTTACCTAAAAAAAAAAAAGTCAAATAAAGAGGCCAATAGCCTCCTTCCCCCCCCCCCCCCCAAAAAAAAAAGAGTCAGAGCCCCCCAAAAAGAGGAGCCCAAGGATTCCTAGGATGTAAATAACTCGACAACTGACGTCAAAAGAATAAAAAGCTGGAGTGTCCTAAAAAAAAAAAAAAAGAGAGAAGGAAAAAAAAAGAAAAAAAGTGAAACATAGTTATACACAACATTTTCCTAATTAATACTTTTGTTATCAAGTGCTCGATTGTGTCATGTTTCGATCAAATTAATAAAAAAAAATTATATGCGTGGAGTATTCCATTTCAAGGGAGGTCAACACATGAAATAGCGTTTGCAGATTTATTTCTACTGTGTGGTTACGTCCTCTTAGAGCACATGACTGGAGAGCTCGTCACAACATGTGTGTAGTATCAGTGGCGTAGCAAGGTAGCCGTGGGCCCAGGTTCAAGAATATCTAGGTGGGCCCCCATCCCCCCCCCCCCCAAAAAAAAGACTAATTTAGTGTGTGACAAAAAAAAAAATCGAGTAATATCAAAGTATTTAGAAAACGAGATTCCAGTGCAAGTATTGCTCCTTTTTAATAAGTAATAAGGTCATTACGTTTATTCAATTAGGACTCCATCGGGCAACAGTGTCTGAAATTGCATTTTTTTTTTGCAACTTCTGAACAGAATTAAACGACTTGAAGCGTTATAAATGAACCAACTAATGTTTTATGTGTATTCGTCCTATTATAGACATTTATTAATGAGAACCAGGCAGTTTTTTTGCTCAGAGAAAAAAAACAACAACACACAAACACACACACACACACACGCACAAAGTGAAGCCAACATGCTATGTGTCATAGAAATTCTTTAATCATATTTTATCAGTCGCAACTTCGAGAATAACAGCTCAGCTGAACAATCTGTGACAAAGCCAGAAATAACATGCATGCTGTGACAATGGAAAGCCTGACGATAAAATGTAGTTGTCTATGATAAATAAAACAAAAAAATCTAGTACTGAACTCAGACTAAATATGTGTTTATAGAAGGCTTTTTCAAGGATTGCATCTCTGAATAATAATCTACGGCAATATCATCTGTGTCAGAGGAGACAAGGCGCATGTTGGTATCATCGTTTGTACTTTAAATGAAACGACATAATGAACGACTTAAAAAATTGACATTTGATATGCCCATGAAATCTGTCAAGTAATTGAGAAACAATGACATCGATAGTTAGGTAAAATACGTTGATTTTGAAAATTGTCTCTGGATCTTAAATTTTCTCTTCACAAGTTTACAGTAGTCAAATTGGATCTTTATTTTCCTCAATCATGTAAAACAAAAAAACTGGATCAACATCCCAAGACCTACTAATGCAGCCTCATGTTCACGCTCTTTAAAATCATTTCTCAAATCATGTAACCTACTTCAGTCTAGATCTTCTCCAATGTTGTATCCTACTTCAGTCTAGATCTTCTTCAATGTTGTAGCCTACTTCAGTCTAGATCTCCAATGTTGTAGCCTACTTCAGTCTAGATCTTCTACAATGTTGTAGCCTACTTCAGTCTAGATCTTCTTCAATGTTGTAGCCTACTTCAGTCTAGATCTCCAATGTTGTAGCCTACTTCAGTCTAGATCTTCTCCAATGTTGTAGCCTACTTAAGTCTAGATCTTCTACAATGTTGTAGCCTACTTCAGTCTAAATCTTTTTCAATGTTGTAGCCTACTTCAGTCTAGATCTTCTCCGATGTTGTAGCCTACTTCAGTCTAGATCTTCTCCGATGTTGTAGCCTACTTCAGTCTAGATCTTCTCCAATGTTGTAGCCTACTTCAGTCTAGATCTTCTTTAATGGTTTTGTAAAACTGTTTACATGTTTCAGATGTTCCTTCAGAGTTGAAGATAATTACTTCCTAGTCCAAACCTCCCGCAGGACGACGGGGGATGGGAGCGGGCAGGGTTTGAACCCAGGACCATCGATAAATCTGAACGACAGTCCAGCGTGCAAACCGCACGACCAGGCAGCCAATGTTGTAGCCTACTTCAGTCTAGATCTTCTTCAATGTTGTAGCCTACTTCAGTCTAAATATTCTCCAGATGCTTCACACCTTTGCGTAGATCTTGATGCTTACGTTGCAACATTTGTTAAACCACGTTGATTGATCTCACTATTTTGTACAGAACAATAGTATCGAACGTTTATAATTTTCCTTAAAGTGCTGCAGCTTCCAGGCTTTCTTTTTTCTTTGAGGAACAGAAAGTATTGTGTGTAATCATCTTTGGTACATCAAAATATCTGTATCTCACTGCAGTAAGAGCATTATTCCTTGATGACCACCTTGTAGGGAACAATTATTGAACTGCCCTTTAAACTATGCTCTCTCTATTGGATTCAAGAAGCGCCCATCTTGATATGGTGTGAGTAAAAATATATGCATATTTTATGCAAACTCACAGAAATCTACAGCTTCTTGAACACAGCTGACGGAATTATTTAAGACCAAGTATAGCACGGTAAACATAATGCACGAGCGGCTGCTTTTGATGAAGCAATGCCTCAGGGCCATTTTACTTTCCTGTCATATTGAAATTACCATCATAGCCTTGGTCTCGCAGTTTGGCATATCTCGTTTTGAATCTGTGGAGCTTTGCTTTTCTGTCAAACATTTCAATATTCATATCAACTTTAAATTAAAATTTTATATTACTATGATGTTGTTGAACTATGATCCAAGTCTCAACCAATTACCAATGGTGAATCGCTAACGATCCCATTGCTACCTAAAAGAACTCACAGTAAGTAACAAGATTTCTTCTTTAATTTTCTTAATGCAGAAAAAAAGAAAGAAACAGATTAAGCTTTGCGAAATTTGTATAATTTGCAACTGAGTCAAAATTTTGTGTTCGTGTCAATCAGGTCAAATTTCCCTTGTTCGTGATACCTAACCCATTAGTTAATAAACTAATTGGTGTTTTTTTTTTATTTTATCATTATTGATTCTTGTGTGGTCAGAAAAAAAAAGAAATAATTCTGCAAAATTTCAGCTTGATCCGAGAATGGGTAATGGAGAAATAACGTGTACAGACTTGTTTATCAAGAGTGAGTTGATAGAAGCGTTGAACGAATGGTGCGAGCTGGCAACAATTGACACGCACGATTAGGGCTAGCTACCATTACAATAAACCTTATAAAATGAAGCAGATCTTGACATCAAAGCAGTCTAGGCTGTTGGTATACAAACTCTAGTAGGCCTACAGTTTAACGTTTTGAAGTTGACGTTTGGTAGGCCTATAAGGATATTTTGGGAAGGCTTTTTATTCTTTTTCTCCGTAATTATTTACCACATTCAGGTGGAATCAGCGTTGGTATCGTCAGTTAGGAGAGAAAGAGTTAAGGTAATATTTTTGTAATCGCCTTTACGAAATTGCAATTATATATTCCAATTTGGTGTCAAGGGCTAATGTGGGCCCCAACTGGTCATGAGTCATGTGCCCAAACGCAATAGATCCCTTTGCGCCGTGGTTGCTACGTCAGAGACTGTGGCCCCCTAAGGGACGTGGGCCCGGGTTCATTGAACCCCTTCGCGCCATGAATGCTACGAGACATACTGTGTTGTATGTCTCGTATCACTCAGAACACGCAAAGCCCTTGGACATGCAATAAGAAGAATGAGACCATATAGTAGAACAACTAGAGAGACAAGCCAAATTACTACAGATAATCTTATCTTATATGAAACAGACGTTACTTCAAAAAAGAAGATGATTACGTCCTACGCGTCATGCATTTAGTCATGCATATTAACCAATGACTTAAATTCTACCAAGTCACTGGTTTTCCTGGCTAGCTCATGATAAACATAATATAAATATGAACACTAACCCAACCATTAAGTCGAGATCAGAAATTTAAAAAAAATATGTAATTATTGTACAACACTTGAACCAGACGCGTATTTACGGTGGGTGTAGGGAGCAATGGCGTCACTAGGGTGGGTGTCATCCGGTGCGGTCAGCTGAAGGTATCACCCCCTCGCCCCTCCCCCTTAAGAAATCCTGTTGTTGTTGTTTTTTTTGTTGTTGTTTGTTGAAGTGTAATACATCTCGTTTATATTTACCCACGTTATTTGATTGTTAAACAACTTTTCAATTTTTACAATTTATCTTTAGTTCATCAGCTTGATCAAAGATGATGTCTTTAAGGATTTAATTTTTAATACATTGCCCGTTGTGAAATTGTCGTTTGGTCCTTTGACTCAAAGGATTTTAATAATCCTTGTGATAGTAAGTGTATGTATTTTGAGTGGCCGGTAGTGCAGTGTGTGTGTGCCTGTGTATGAAATGACCAGTTGACCTTTATTGTACATGGTTGAGTGAACAGCTTGGAAAGTGTGTAAGTCAGGACTGTGTGTAAAACGGGGGTTAGATTGATAACAAGATGCTCGAGTGAAGAAACATGGTAGATGGGCAGAAGCTGAATTAGTATAGTCTCCCTTGTCTATAGCAACTATGTATTCCTTGTAACAACTTGAAACAAAGATTCTCCATCCAGTCTCCCTTGTCTTTAGCAACAATGTATTCCTTGTAACAACTTGAAACAAAGATTCTTCATCCTGTCATATCAGTTTTAGAACCCCTGTAATATTTGGTGACTAGTAATCACTGAACCATGCCGTGCTGTTAGCGCGAGATTTTTCCTGGTCGGGGACTGACCACGAGGTGGACACCTCAGTTGATTTTGGGCTCTCGTAGAGAGAGGTAATATTATGGATATCTTGTCCAGTGTAATGATGTATAGATATTACAGTTGATTTTTGGAGCATGTGTGATATCTAAAGTATTTCATTGGATTCTAATGTACTATGTTTTTGTGAATATTTCTTGATGGCTGGACTTGCCAATATCTTTTGTGATTCATTATTTTATGTAATAAAAACCATGTCTGCTACCATTGAGTCTATTAATTATTCTAAATATTGTGGTCAGAGAGTTCAGCATGTTAGTGTTCTCAGGCACTAGCAAATCTAGTGCGCGAGTGAAAGTATTTAATTAATAAGACAAAGTATATTAAAGTATCTACAAGAGGTATCTACAACACACGACATTTGCGTTATCACGCCTACAACAAGAAGTAGGTTGTGACACATCCAGTCTCCCTTGTCTTTAGCAACAATGTATTCCTTGTAACAACTTGAAACAAAGATTCTCCATCCAGTCTCCCTTGTCTTTAGCAACAATGTATTCCTTGTAACAACTTGAAACAAAGATTCTCTATCGAGTCTCCCCTGTCTTTAGCAACTATGTATTCCTTGTAACAACTTGAAACAAAGATTCTCTATCCAGTGTATCAAGTGGACAAAAGGATCTGTTAGAGCGCAACCAATCATCATATAAGGCCTAAAAACTGATCTTAATAGGCTGTAATCCAACTCCACCACTTTTAAAAGTGTCCACATTGTGATTTAGACACATTTTTTTTTCAGCTAGGATCTTTTTATTTTATTTTCCTTCAGTCTATAGGTTCAAGTCAGTGGCGTAGCTAGGAATTTACCATCATTTGGGGGGCCGGGAGGAGGGCTTGAACTCTTTGGAGGCCACAGCATTTTGCGTAATATTTAAAATTTAATGTAAAAAAAAACTTATTTGAGGCACCCGGGGGATTTTCAAATTCTCACACTCACTCCCAGTGGCGTCACTAGGGAGTGCGGGGGGGGGGGTTCTGTCCGCACCGGGTGACACTCGTTAGGGGGTGACACCCATGTTTAAAAAAATACACTTTGGGAATAACTGACAATTTTTTTTAAGAAAAACGACAATAGCTAAATATTGGAACATGTTATTCACAATTAATAAATAAATTAATAAATACTTTTTTTTTGTGCTCAAGTAGAGATACGACATAGAAGAGTTTCTATCGCATCTTATTCTGGCTACAATAAAATCTTTTTTAGTACACAAGAAATAGCGTTATAATTGAATTAAGTGACGCGAGTAGCCATGCGTGTGATTAGCAGACACATGTTACACAGGGCTGTGTATTGCGAGCGGACTGGTGTAAACCTTGAAATCATACGTTATATGGTCATGTGATAACCTCAAAAGGACTGGCGTTTTGTGATTTTTTTCGAGAAGGACCGAGACCGTTTGTCATGGTAGGCCTTATCACTAACCTGCGACGTCACAACCGTGGGCAGTTTACACCAATAGCGCGTTGCCACGTCACAGATCTCTACGACGAGCTAGTGGTCTCCACTGCCTACAAATTGCGACGTTGCAGGGTAATGTACAGGCCCATCTAGACAATTGGTCTCGCCCTGATAGACCCGATTTAAAGAGAGAGTGTGTAGGGTCAAGGCTATAAAGAGGGAGTCTGTAGGGTCAAGGCTGTCCGATTCAGTTGAGGACAGCCGAGTTCAGGACGAGACAGAGAGCCCAGTAGTAATGGACCTCATTCACCAATCGTAAACAAACAACATTTAGTCACGTGATCTTATTGATATAACAAAGAAAAAAAACTGCCACGTGACAACCATCATGGATTAAACATGAGATCGTAAATTATATACAAGAGATAGAGCACCACGTGGCTAAATGTCTGTTTACGGTTGGTGAATGAGGTCCATTGAGTACAGCGATCATAGTAAGACGTTTTGTGATGCCAATTGTACAGATTTTGATTGTTTATCACACTCATAAAAGTATAGTCAAGAGCTGGCAACTTCGTAAGGATGGTTGTGCCGTGTGGTGATTGCAGTGAGTCTGATAGAGAGTCGTGGCAATCTGTATCTATATCTTTTAATTCTTTATTCATCATTAATAACAATTTCTATAACATCTTTACTGTGATTAAATAGTTTAATGAGATAACAACACAACGTTAAGTACTTTCAACAGCATGTAATAAAATAAAACATCAACGCTAGGTTCCTTTATTATAATAAAGTTTATGCATGTTAATGTAAACCAAATTGAAGTTATACATATGAACTTATATAAATAGATTAAGCATATTTTTCAAACTGCAGCCAGTAGGCTAGGAGGTATAACTCTCCAAACTATAATGATATGTGAATTAAACCTCGATTAGAGTCCACAAGCTTATAGAATAAGTTGAATACGGGAGGCCACCTTTTCGACGAACTGAAGGAAGCCATATATTTACAAAGTAAAATACAAATGCCTAGATAGCCACGTAGAGCCATAGTGATATTCTCTTAGAAATTCATGAGTTTCTAATGATACACTTTAAAGCAAAGATAACAATTTATTATGATAAGATTATTGGAAATCAAGGGTCAAAAGCAATGTTTGGGGATAATAATAAAGAGAACACTGTGGAGATCATTTCTCTTTAATTTTTAAAATGACTAAGAGTTATTTATAAGACTTAGTCAATAATTGAAAGTCTCTAATGTAAGATAGGGAAGTAAAATTATGTCATCATTTAAAGTTCTTATAACAGTCTTATAAGATGTGAAAGGAGAAGGCGTTTCAAATTAAATAAAATATTGCATTTACTTATCTCAGTTTTTTTTCAATATGATTTACTTGTGTTTATTAAATGTACTTCCGGGGACTACACACTACCCTATATATTCATTACACAGCTTTTAAATGAAAAAATACCATTGATAATTACAACAGAGTTTCATTTAAGGGAATTCTTGTATTCGTTAGCTTGAAAATATGTGCAGCAAAAATTTATTCAGGGAGATTGTTTGCTTTGTGCTGGTAGATACATCAGTCATTATTTTGTTCATTATCTCGATTATTATGTTGGTCATTATGTTTTTCATTATCTTGGTCACTATGTTGGTCATTATGTTGATCAATATATGAGTCATTGCACTAGCGGATCCAGAACTTTGGAGTGGGGGGGGGGGGCGATTTTTTTACAAACCCTAACCCTACCGCCCAGTAAACCCTAACCCTATGCATAAACGTGCGTACAGCACACACACACATATATATATTTCATACATATATATATATATATATATGAGAATAAAAAAAGCAGCATTTCTCAACCTCCGGCGAATAACAAAACAACTGGGGCAGCGCTATAAGGTTTCCTAGTGGGGCTCGGGGCGAAGCCCCGACGCCAAAAGCGTTTTCTTGCATTCTTCTCTGCAGAAATGTATTCTCTTGACCTCTACAGCTCATTATTCATCAATGGAATTCGGCCCCGGCGTTAAAAGCGTTTTCTTGCATTCTTCAATGCAGAAACGCATTCTCCTGACATTTACTGCTCATTATTCATCAGTGGGGTTCCGACGGCAAAAAAGATTTCTTGCATTCTTCACAGAAGAAACGCATTCTCCTGACCAAAGGCTCATTATTCATACTATTAAAAAAGGACTTTTCGAATAATGTTGTACTTGAAAAGTATTCTAATATGAATTTATAGGCCCTTAATACATTGCAAATAAAACCGATTTTTTCCTTGAAAAGATAAGATAACCCACATATTTAGATTTTGGCTTTGAGGATCGACGCCGAAAAAATAATTATTCAATCAATAATATTCAATAAAATTCACGTATAAATTGTGAGTTATAGTCCCAAATGTATTTAACTAGCAAAATATCAGATTGAGTAAAGGTTGGGAAAAGGCGACTATGAATACATTATTTGGGTTTAGAACTCATCTCAATCGTGACTCTTATACTGAAAAATTTCGTTTGAATTTAACTTTCTTAAAATAATTATTATAAATTCATGTGAAATTACATATACTCTGTCTGGAAATGGGAGGGGCAGTAGAGTTAAAACGATTAATCCTCGCTTTTTTAATAATTTCTGCTAAAGATTGCATTTGGCATTAAAGAATAGGGGTGGGGCGACTCAACTAATTTTGTTCAGAAACTATGATTCTCAATAAAAATAGGACCGCCCTCAGAGGGCTAGAGTGGGGAGGGCAGTACATGAAATCGCCCTCCACCCAACCCCACCGAATCGGCAAGATACCAGAAAGGGATTGACATAATATACAAATTATATATTAATTGAATTAATTTTGTTCACAAACTATGATTTCTCCATAAAAGTAGGACCGCCCCCCCCCCCCCACTCAAAGGGTTTAGGTGGGAAGGGCAGTAGAGGTATTCGCCCCCCCCCCCCCCCCCAATCGGCAAACAGGGAATGACATAATATAAAGTATCAATAACAAGTTTTAATCATATATATATTTAATTGATTCTGTTTGCAAGCTGTGATTTCTAGAAATAAATTGGACCGCCCCCCCCCCCACTCGAAAGTGTATGGGGGGGGGCGGGATTGATACCATCGCCCCCTTCCGACCCCACCAAATCGGTAGAGGGGGGGGGGGGCGAAATAATCTAAAAATAGGTTGAAATATAAATAATTAGTATATATTATTGACATAAGTAATAAATTCGTATACAAATTGTTTAAATTCTATACTAAAATTCGTCCGCCCCCCCCCCCCCCACCCACCCCCCCCTGGATCCGCCAGTGAGTCATTGTGTTGTTTAGTATCTTGGTCAACATGTTGTATCTAGATGTTGTTCATTATCTTGGTCAATATGTTGATCATTATGTTGATGTCTCTTGGTTGAAAGATACTGACGGGAAAGGGCGAACACATGTGCAGTCATCAGCCATCTATAAGTATAACTGTGTCGTCTGTAAGTCGAAATTCGATACTTCTCTTCATTCTCTTTAATGCTCTCTAATCTCTTTCATTGCTTGTGTCGCTGCCTCTCTGACCTTGTCTGAACTGTCTGTGAGTCTGTAACAAAAGAAAAACAAGTTGGCACGTTACGTCATAAATCTATAAATAGAAGCGCTATGGGCCAATCACATATCATGGATTCTCCCACTTGCGGACGAGAAAGTACGAAACTAAAACCTGTTATTACTTTCCTTGCGTCTGGAACAACTAAACTATTTATACGATCGAAACCGCAGCGGTTAAATGTATGGTCGATATATATATATAACACATATATTTTACACTTTAGCAACATAGTCCATTAAATTAGATTACAACATATATATTTTACACTTTAGCAACATAGTCCGTTAAATTAGACTAAAAAATATATATTTTACACTTTAGCAACATAGTCCATTAAATTAGACTAAAACATATATATTTTACACTTTAGCAACATAGTCCATTAAACTAGACTACAACATATATATTTTACACTTTTGCAACATTACATTATAATATACTATAATGGCATAAAATTATATAATATAAAAAAATAGGGTTAAAACATACGACAATAAATGCAGTTTCTCAAGGGCCTGGTGACTGTTGAGATGACAAGCAGCCTTGCATCCCGCTTCTCTGACCAGGCTGTTCAGGTCATCAAGTGTGATCAGTATGGCGGCGTGGGTCACGCGATCATCTGGCATAGCGTACTGTGACAGTGCTACTGCTGACACTGCTCGGACGACGGGATCTTTGTCTTTAAGCAACTCTCTGACCACATCAGTCAAGTAAGGGTTAAACAGTTTACCTTGAAAATAGAAAGCATAATAGCACATTTCTTATTCCACATGCTAGGACAAATGAATACAAGTGCTCCTTCTTACCTTGTGCTATTGAGTATGGAACGGGTTGGCCGAATCATTCAGAAAAAAAAAGGACTTAGTAGAGTTTGTCTCTAATTAACATGCACGACTAGATTAAGACATCAACGCAATTATCTCCTTTAATTAACAAGATAAGATGTTATCAGAGGCGGCCTTGAGTGTGGGGGTGTGGGGCAAGCCTCAAGCAATTTCGCTATAAAGAGAAACTTTTGTCCTTGTCAACTCCTCGTATAAAAATATTCGTGGCCTTGACATCATGACGGGGATGTCATATGAACAGCAGAGACAAAAAATGTCGAAATCGTTGATACTTATTTATGTTTCCGTAACGTTGTAAGCATGTGTTCACGACATTGATGTAGTCATTGTAGTGAGTTGTTGTTCTAGCGTAATTGTCACTACCGGTATTTAAGATTGTCAGGATGAGCTTAACAATGTCAATGACGCCACATATAAGGTCCCTGTTTCTAATTGTATTTGTAACTCGTATCAATTTTTTTTTATTATCGCTTTTTAGTTGCTCATTTTAAAATATTTTTTTAGTTGCCCCTTTTTAAATAAGTTTTAGTTGCCCCTTTTTTTTAAATTTTAGTTGCCCCTTTTTAAAAAAGTTTTAGTTGCCCCTTTTTTTAACAATTTTTAGTTGCCCTCTTTTTAAAAAAGTTTTAATTGCCCCCTTTTTAAAGTAGTTTTAGTTGACCCTTTTTTAAAAAAGTTTTAGTTGCTCCTTTTTAAAGAAGTTTTAGTTACCCCTTTTTAAAGTAGTTTTAGTTACCCCTTTTTAAAGAAGTTTTAGTTACCTCTTTTTAAAGAAGTTTTAGTTACCCCTTTTTAAAGAAGTGTTAGTTGCTCCTTTTTAAAGAAGTTTTAGTTGCCCCTTTTTAGAAAAAAAATTAGTTGCGCCCCCTTTTTGAGTAGGTTTTCGTTGCCCCTTTTTACATAAGTTTTAGTTGTCCATATTTAAATAAGCTTTAGCTGCCCCTGTTTAAATACGTTTAAGTTGTCACTTTTTAAATAAGCTTTAGTTACCCCTGTTTAAATAATTGTTAGTTGCCCCTTTTTATGTAAGTTTTAGTTGCCCCTTTTTAAATAAGTTTAAATCCTAATGTGACAGTGCAAAGATTCACCCTTATTGAAATATTGGAAAGAGTGAAGAAAATTGGACTCTAATAGTGTGGGCAAAAATCATCATAGACCTTCAACAAAAAAACAAAAAAAACTTAGGTTTATCAATACTTCTTTTATTTTTTACACCAGATACACCAAAATGATTGCTATTTATAGTTTGTTTGTTTTTTCCCACTATGTAATAAAATCTTCAGACTTGGTAATTCCCATTCCATGTCCAAGATACACAATTCATCGAAGCTAAATGTGGCTAACAATTACGTCACATAGAGTAAGAGCATGTTTAAGTAGAGCTCGATTTTCACAAAGCTTGAAGTCTGTCTGGTACAAATTTGAACGCGTTATTTCTTCCACTTCCCGTTCTCGGATCAAGTTGAAATTTAGCACAATTATTGTTTCTGTGGGAAGCTCTCTCTCTACAAGCTCCAAGTTCTAACTAACTCTCTCTACAAGCTCCAAGTTCTAACTAACTCTCTCTACAAGCTTCAAGTTCTCTCTCTACAAGCTCCAAGTTCTAACTAACTCTCCCTACAAGCTCCAAGTTCTAACTAACTCTCTCTATAAGCTCCAAGTTCTAACTAACTCTCCCTACAAGCTCCAAGTTCTAACTAACTCTCTCTATAAGCTCCAAGTTCTAATTAACTCTCTTTACAAGCTCCAAGTTCTAATTCTCTCTACTAGCTCCAAGTTCTAACTAACTCTCTCTACAAGCTCCAAGTTCTAACTAACTCTCTCTACAAGCTTCAAGTTCTAACTCTCTCTACAAGCTCCAAGTTCTAATTCTCTCTACAAGCTCCAAATTCTAACTCTCTCTACAAGCTCCAAGTTCTAACTAACTCTCCCTACAAGCTCCAAGTTCTAACTAACTCTCTCTATAAGCTCCAAGTTCTAACTAACTCTCTCTACAAGCTCCAAGTTCTAACTAACTCTCTCTACAAGCTCCAAGTTCTAACTAACTCTCTCAACAAGCTCCAAGTTCTAATTAACTCTCTCTACAAGCTCCAAGTTCTAATTAACTCTCTTTACAAGCTCCAAGTTCTAATTCTCTCTACTAGCTCCAAGTTCTAACTAACATTAACAAAAAATCAGACCTTTAAAACCTTTTCGCTTTACACGAACATGTTCATATGTACCTGAACAAACACACCACATAAACACTTGTATTGCCTCGTGTCTCACACTTGCGTCTCACAGTCACCCACCCGTATCACCCAGACGTATTGTATCAACACACATCGTTCTCTCATCTAGACTTGACACATACGCCCGCTCGTATCTCCAGTCCTCACAAATAGTAACTTGTAGAAATTGTCCTAACTGGTTCAGGACAACAATGTCCTAACGCCAACTGCTGAAGACATCACACAAACCAGTTTCCCGTCAACTTCGCAGGAGACAAAACAAATTAATTGATTGGACAGTTCGTTGTTTACATTTCAATTACAGCAGAAAGTTTTTTTGTGAGGCTAGGCTCCGTTTCAAAGAAAAGAATTTCTATCTTCTTGGAATAATTTGAAACTATAGTCCACTTGGTAGTTATAGATCGCTGTATTGACGAATGTTAATTAGTCCAGACATTGGTAGAATAATAATTGATTTGCAATTCTTATTTTTTTTTTTATTACAACACTGCACTTTATTTCAGAAATGTCAGTTAAAATGTTGTGTGTGGTCTGGTTGCAGTGAAGCGAGGGGCATGAAGTTTGCTGTGTACTCTGTGAGTCAAGGGAAACTTGATTTTGTTATCTTGAAACTGTATTGTGTTGGGTCTCCTGCATTTACTAGCAGCTATCTCTTCTACCTTGATAATATGAATCGAGTGAGCTCTTGCCCTGTGGCGAGCACCCATGTCACGGTAGCACTGTGTTACAGCTTTGCCACAAGTCAAATCCCGGTATTCCCTGTACATGTTGTGGGTGCCACTACGTGAATCATAACGCAACCAGATACCAAAATTTTTTATTTGCAATGGCTTCTTTTCCATCACACGGCTGCAACCAACAATTTCTCCAGTTGCATTCTTTAGCTTCCTCAACTGACTCAAGAAATACCAAAATCTACTCTTGGCTACTGCTTTGTCTGGGGCAAAAATACGCATCTGATAAAGAGCAGGAGTCCTGTTCTTATCAGATTGCAGACCTCTGCCTACAACTTTGTACTCTTGTAGCTCGCCTTTAGCCCTCATCGTGGCGAATCTAGTTTAATAATTAAATAGTAAACCACTCTCAATCTAAAGAAATAAATGTTGCTGTCTTGTTATACAATTAATTCATGTATCTTATAGAGTTACCGCATACAGTAATATTAAACAAAGAAATAGCAATTAAAAAAATAATGAAATCTTGTAAAGTACACTATGTATTTATATATTACTACTATATTATTTTCATTTTTTTTAAATCTAACACGTTAGTATTTAATAATTAGCTACAAGTGGACCAATTAAGAGTTACCTTCTTCCATATATATTTATCTATAGTAAACATACGTTTATTAGGTGATCCATATAATTAAATTTTATTATATCGTTAGGGCCTCCTTTAGTCGCGAGGCTACTATGGATCATCTCAAGGAAATGAGATGAATGCCTGGGCATTTGCTATGGTCGGAACGATGTCGCCAACACAGCAGTTCCCCCCCCCCCCCTCTGAACGCAGCTGATGTATCCAGAGGAACGGCCGAGACAGTTTGGGGTCAGCGGCGTCGCAGGCTTTACCAGGGTGTAGCACCGAGTGCTTAGCCTAAGGGTCGCCCGCTCCTGATTTTCCTCAGGCTTGACTCCCGAAGCATTTCCCATGTTTGGGTATAGCTGCAAGGTAGCAGAGGTTTGAATTGAGAGTTTTCCTTCTCCCAAATAGATAGCCAGCCATTGCCAACGAGACATATATTGAGTCCGGCGTAACTGATATCACTAACAGGAGAAAGGGTTAAGGCCAGTAACTGTTGCCTGCACTAGTAAGCTTTGCTATATATATAAGTAATGTTCCCCTTTCAAGGCCTTTCGATATATAGGGCAGATGATGTAAAGGCCATCTGTTTATGTGGCCCACGGCTAACGAGAGTGTCGTATGGCCAGCACAACGACCAACCTCCTTTACTTTTCCCCAACTAATGTCAGGTACCCATTTAGAGCTGGTTGGATTCAGAGGCACCCTAAAGATCCCGAAATTAGAAATCCCAGTCTTCACCAGGATTCAAGCCCGGGACCTTCATTTCAGAAGCCAAACCCTTTACCACTCAGCCACCGTTTATATACATGTATGTATGTGTGTGCGCGTGCATGCGCGTGCGCAGGTGTATATAAATAAATATGTATGTATAATAAATCCACATACCAAGTTTATTCAAAGCTGCTGCACGAACACTTGATTCTGGACTAAAAATGTCCAAACTGGCCTGAGTTTCCCTGGCCACTGTATGAAGTTTTTCCCACACATCTCTATCTGTCCCCAGCTCTTTGCAGAACTCTTATAAATAAGTAAACAACAAGAAAAACATCAATAAAAATACTTTAAAAAACCTAAAACAAAGCTTACACGAAATGTAATAGTGATTAGTTTGTAATAGATATTAGACCGACAACAATAAATCTTCATGATTAGAAATAATTGTTTTTGTTAAGCGCTATTAAATGCTTTAAAAGGAAACTCCGATGGTTTTGACAATTTTGTATATAATATGTGTTTTGATTTACAGATAATGAATATATTAATCTAATTTCTTTAATTTGCAATAATAACTTAGTACTTGATGTTTTTCTGGTGTATCCAAAACGGTCAGATTTGCAATGGGTTTCTATGTGACGTCACATTAACCTAATTATTGAATCTATTGACTTGTACAACGGGAGACCATACAGTAAAGTTTACATTCTCGTAAAAGAAATATATCTTCGTCTATAAACTTAGATCTACTTCTTGTAAATGAAGAAAAAAATGGGTGTTGAAAGTAGATTTACATGCATGACTTACCACGGCAGTGTGTATTTTCTCGCCTGACCACTCAACACACAAACACTATTGCTTGGTTGTCTTGTCATGACTGACTACACGCAGTCTAGACTAGCCTTACACTGACCAGTCTGTTCAAATCAGTCAGACACACTATCTATTTACTTTTTAAGACAGGGAGGGGCTTAGATGAAAATGTTTCTTTTTTTTTTTCTCGAGTTGGTTATCCTAATGCTTTTAGATCTCTCACTATATATATATATAACTGTACCATATAGCTCTGGACTTGGCCGTCACTAAGCCTAACAGCTACTGTAAGAATGAAACGATACGATTGGTTAAATGTAGTTTTCTCTTTCAGTATTGTTAAGGGAAGTGACGTTTGACTGAGCTAAAAACAAAATCTCAAAGAGCCACGTTTTTTTTTTTTGTTTTTTTTATATGTCAAGAATTTACCGACTAATTTATTAAATCTAAATGTTTCTAAGCATTTAAGTACAAAATGGTAACATGTTTACTATTACAACTTTTTACGCAGAATTTAAATATGCCAATAACTCAAATTTGAAAAAAACATCGGAGTTTCCGTTTAAGTTTTCTCTATCATCCCATCACTTGTCAGTTAGGGAATGGGATGGGAGGGGCAGGGAGAAAGAGAAGGGCATTAGGGTGAATTTTTACCATATTCGCTTTATAAAAGCATTTTATTAAAATAAAAGGGGAACGACCTGAATTCGAACTCATGACTCAAGCCGACACACTGACACAATCAGACTGATGCGCTCCCTGGTCATGGCCACATTTTTATATGCTTGTGAGTCTTGGACGCTGACTTGCAGAGCTAGAGAGGAGGATCCTAGCAATGGAATTGAGATGCTATAGAAGGATCCTAGGTATCACTTTCAAAGACGTATCTCAAACCAAGATATTAGAGGTATTGTTATTGCAGCGATCGGACGCCTTGATGACCTATAGTAACTATATAACTATAGTAAAAAAAACGCAAGCTTAAAATCTAGGGCCATATTACAAGATCTTCGGAGCTCGCAAAGACCTTCCTTCAGGGAACAGTACCAGGAAAAAGAAGACGAGGCAGACAGAGAAAGCGATGGGGGGGGGGGGGGACAACATAAAAGAATGGACGGGTCTGCCATTGAAAAAGGTTCTAAAAGCAAAAGATAGGGAGGAATGGAGAAAGACGGTCGACGAATCTTGCATGGTGCCTCAACAGTCCAACAAACTAAGGGATAGGTAAATATAAATATTTATCTATTCTTTCACAACAGAGATTTTAAAAGTCACCCATGATCTAGCTCTACAGAAGCTCAGAAAGATACATAAATATGCTTCTTTTTTTTTTTTTGTTAAAAGAAGATAATTGCATAATAAATAATTGTAACTGTTTTTATAGAAGTCAAATTAGATACAATGTACCAGTGCTCTAAATTCTTCTTCTAAAATATAGCTTTCTATTATATATCAGAATGTTTATCGATAAGTGTTAAAAAGTGGATTTTTATTTAAAGCTTTCAAAACGGTGTAGATACCTCCACAAAAATTCCGATCAGGGCCTCCACATATTTAAAACCGGCCCTGTGTCCCCTACTCGCACACTGTGTTTTACTGAGTCATATTTTCTCCTTCAAAAGCTACGGTCTGCGGGCTTTTTCAGTGCACGGACCAAAGGTTTGGAACTCACTCCCCATTGATTTCAGACAGACAACATGCTACACCACTTTTAAGAAGTCATTAAGACCTATCTGTTTAAAACTTTTTTTTAGATTAGTTTGTCATTGTAGCCCTCGTGCTTGTGTTTGTAATGTTATTACAGCGGCTTGAGCCTTCATTTTGTTTGTTACCAGCGCTTTATAAATAAAATTATTATTATTATTATTATGAAAGAAAAAACCAAAAGGTGGATTTACCTATAAATGTGCTTTTATGCACCATTCCACTAGCAGTATCCAAAAGTTCTCTCTTGAGTGCTTCATTGAAGTGACTATTGGTTGACTTTGGAATACTACAGGTCAAGAGTTCATGGTAACTAACATGAATGTCTCTTGAGAATCTATAAAAAAAAATAAAAAAATATTGAATTGTGATTACAATAACATGATCACCAGCAAGTCTAGTCGATAAAACAAAAATAGTATTTGTATGATTTAATTGTTCTTTTTTGTGAGTGTCCAACGTGTAGATTCGATAACTCTTGGAACTCAAGGCACACGGAACTTCAACACCATCTGCCTTTCTGAACAAAGTGTTTAGTCTGGGAATAATTATTATCATCATCATACTCCATTTGAGTGTCGACTTGAGAGATTCAAATCAAATTTGTTCGTAGTAGCCCTGGACAGAAACCCTACTGTATTGCAAGGTGAATATATGTCACTATACATGTCGAGAATTTCTGGTTTTCCAGACCAGTCGAGTCGAGGATCAGCAAGTCAGGAGGAGATCAGCAAGTCAGGGGAGATCAGCAAGTCAGGGGGAGATCAGCAAGTCAGGGGAGATCAGCAAGTCAGGGGGAGATCTGCAAGTCAGGAGGAGATCAGCAAGTCAGGGGAGATCAGCCTGTCAGGGGAGATCAGCAAGTCAAATAAAAAGAATATGAGACGTTGTCCTCTTCTTCCCAGCATCAGAGGAACCGTGAATCAAATTTTGGCGTACGAAATATGAGCCTACAAAACAGTAGTCTGTTCTGTACTCATGGGTCACTGCCCTGTTGGTGCTTATTTTGCCCGGTTCCGGCCAAATTTTGATACCCGTTGCCGACCCTGTGGAGAGTCGGTGGAAACAGTGACGCATCTCTTGTAAGAGTGTCCTCAGCTCCGAAAGCTGCGGGGTAGTTTGTCTGCAGAGTCACTTGACCTGTATGGGAGCTCAAAGGCACTACGCCTAACAGCAGAGTTTCTCACCAAGGCTCTACGGGAAGACTAATCCTTCCAGCCTTGCCATCAATTGGAATTCATCTCAGGTACTCATGGGCGCCCGCAGGGTCATACAAGGTTGTGCATATGCACCCCCCTGGATTCTGAGTAGCCTAATTATAGTCATTTTTTCCCTCCATCAAATCAATTAACATCTAAGTAGTAACCGAATAAGTAGCCTAGTGCTTCCAGAGAAGTACAGTTGTAAAGATAAGCTTATGTTGAGTCAAGAAACTTAATGTAGGCCTGCTTTTCCATGGTCTAATGAATGGAAAAGATAGAAGCAGATGTAAATTATTAATTACCTATTGCCGATGACCCGTATCCCAAGAGGCTATGGTTAGAGACGAGGGCGAAGAAAATCACTTAATGACTGTCTTACTGGTTTCAATGTAAAATTATATGAAACTATTAATCTTTAAGGCTCTTACATATCAAATTTACTGTAGCGTAATCACATTTATTTGATTATTTTCAGTACGTGTCAATTTTATAATACACATTTTTATGGTAAATGTTGAATGTATCTCATAGCAAGTGTCACCTCGTAAGAAAGCAAGGGAAACAACTCTAGAAATATTCAGAAAGAACAGTTAGTTTGATCAATGCTAAAAATAGCTGTACCTATCCCAGGAGGCCTCAGTCTGATCTGCATAATGAGCCAGCCAGTAGTCCCAAGCAGTCGCGTGTGTTATCAGGTCAACAGAACGTGTCAGCAGCTGCTGCTTTATGCTTTTGTTTTGTCTGGAGGCCATTGAACTCACCTGACCGTAATCCTGGCAACAGAAATCAAAGTCACAAGACACTAAATCATATGACAAAGCTAATCATTAGGTCATACCCCCTATAAAGTAAAGTTTCCTTTTCATACCTTGTGGTCTATAGGTCATCTGTGGCCTACGGTTAACGAAGATGTCATGTGACCAACACAACGACCAACCGCCTTTACTTTTCTGCAACTAATGTCATGTACCCATTTGAGCTGGGTGAACTTAGAGGCGCCCGAAGATCCCGAAAATACAAATCCCAGTCTTCACCAGGATTCGACCTCGGTTCGGAAGCCAAGCGCTTTACCGCTCAGTCACCGCGCCTCCCCATACCCCCTATACCATAAATAAAGTCTCCGGTGTAACAAATACGGAATAATTTAAAAGTTGTGTATTTTAAACATGCATATACCGCCTATTTTTAATGCACATTTGAGTACAGATGAACCAAATTCATAAGCTTATGTTTGTAGGCCTATAGCACAAACTGATTTTAAATATTATATACACTTTAGTTACACAGGTAAGACCCTCTGTCAAACAGGCCGGTAAGAGTGAGCTCTTGTTCGCTTTTTGCTGGTTAAGCGTTTCAAGAGCCTTAACTCTACCAGACAGTTTAAAATTGCTGTGTGACCTACCTCATCTATAATTTCAAGCCCAAGTGTTTCAAGAGCCTTAACTCTACCAGACAGTTTCAAATTGGTGTGTGACCTACCTCGTCTATAATCTCAAACCCAAATGTTTCAAGAGCCTTAACTCTACCAGACAGTTTCAAATTGGTGTGTGACCTACCTCGTCTATAATCTCAAACCCAAATGTTTCAAGAGCCTTAACTCTACCAGACAGTTTCAAATTGGTGTGTGACCTACCTTGTCTATAATCTCAAACCCAAGAGTTTCAAGAGCCTTAACTCTACCAGACAGTTTCAAATTGGTGTGTGACCTACCTCGTCAATAATCTCAAACCCACGGATTATGTTGACCTCGTCACGAACACTGCGTACTAACTTGGACATGGTTAGGTCAAAGAAACCCCCGTTGTGAAGTTCTGCCCACTTGTAAGAACTCAACTGCAGTTTTCTGAATGAAATATAATTACACAGTTGGATGACTAACATGTAGAATAGAGCGTATTCTCATGAAATAACTAAACATTAAACAATAAAGATAGTCGACAGAAATAAAATTATGTGCGCGGATACATTCTGGGAATGTTATATTATGGCACGGGAGTTTTTAACTTACCTGCCCAAAGGTCACCAATTATATATTCTGAATACTAAAAAATCAATTAAGGGTAAAATTAGTCTATGCTAAGGAGACGCGGTGGCTGAGAGATAAAAGCGCTTGGATTCCGAACCGAAGTCCTGAGTTAGAATCCTGGTGGGTACCTGACATTAGTTGAGGAAAAGTAAAGACGGTGGGTCGTTGTGCTGGCCACATGACACCCTCGTTAACTGTGGGCCACAGAAACAGATTACCTTTACATCATCTGCCCTATAGATCGCAAGGTCTGAAAGGGGAACTTTCCTTTTTTTTTTTTTGATTAGTTTTGCTAAAGATATTGTTTCGCCATTTCTTTGTTTATGCTTGAAGAGTACACTTTTTAATATTTAGTAACGATTATTTTAAAAACAAAAGTAAAAAAAAAATGCTCCAAAGAGTTATTGTTGTATCTAGAGATTTAGTAGAGAGACTTACAGGCCCATGTCCATGCTGGTAATTATGTCCAGAGATTGGTCCAGAGTGACTGGAAACACAGAAGTCTCCGAGACATGAGCCAGACATACCTGGTCTCTCAATGACCTCATCTTGATGGACTCCAGACTGAGAAGCACAATCATGACCTAAGAAAAATAATGATATATAGGTGGACCTAACTAAAACATTCATATGTAAGTGGACCTAACTAAAACATTCATATGCAGGTGGACCTAACTATAACATTCATATGTAGGTGGACCTAACTAGACCAATCATTTGTAGGTGGACATAACTAGACATTCATATATAGGTGGGCCTAACTAAAACACCATTCATATGTAGGTGGACCTAACTAAAACATTCCTATGTAGATGGACCTCACTAAACCATTCAATTTTAGGTGGACATAACCATAACCATTTGTATATAGGTGGACCTAGCTAAACCATTCATATGTAGGTGGACCTAACTAAACCATTCATATATAGGTGGACACAAATAAACCATTCATATATAGGTGGACACAAATAAACCATTCATATATAGGTGGACTTAACTAAAACATTCATGTGTAGGTGGATCTTAGTAAAGTATTCCTATAGAGGTGGACTTAAGAATGATACGTGTTCTGTGTAAGAAATGTCACACGTTAAAAGTCAGCTATACTAGACGATAGAAGCAAAATGTTAAAGCGAATGTAATTAGTGAAAAGCATTCTATGTGTGATCTAAACATTAGAGCTAACGCTTTAAATCTCTTTCTGATCGATATGTTTGCTAAGTTTGTGTCTGATGACCCGCAATTTACATAACATCAATAGAGAAAACATGAATTATGAAGAGTGCTCCTGAATCACACACGTATGCACACGAAGGCACGCACGAATACTTTAATATCTAAAACAGATTTTTAGTTTCAACATAAAAAATGACACAATTCTACAAAGTTAGGTGCTCTAGAATAAATGTCAATGTAACTTATAAATATTACAATTAAAAAAATAATTTTTAAAAATTTAATTGTTCTAAACTATTTCTATGGTTATAAAATCATACTTTTGACTCAATGACTGCATGTGCTGAGTTAGTGCTGTCCCCTTTTGAACTCATGTGACTGCACTTGGATAAACAAACGCTTACTCCTGCTGTCTCGAAAGTTTCTGAAACAAATAAAATCTTGTTGATTTTTCAAATTCATTATTGTAAACAAAATTTTGTACAAGGAAAAAAACTACTAAATTTAAAATCATTATTCAAAAAAGGAAATTACCGAAACTAAAGACTGACTAACATAGCCTTATTGACAGTGATTAAAGGGAAACTCCTATGGTTTTGACAATTTTCAATATAATATGTGTTTTGATTTACAGATAATGAATATATTATTATTTTGTTTTTATTTGCAATAATAACTTAGTAATTGATATTTTTCTGACGTAATTTTCCTGCGCATCCAAAACGGTCAGACTTTCACCGGGTTTCTATGTGACGTTACGCATGCCTATTAATTTAATCTATCGACTTACTGTATAACGGAAAACCTTACAGTTACCTTTACATTTTCGTAAAAGAAATATATCTTCGACTATGCAGTTAGATCTAGATCTTGTAAGCAAAAGAAAAAAATGCGTGTTAAAGGAGATTTATATGCTTGACTAACCACTGCAGTGTGTATTTTCTCGCCTGACCACTCAAGACGCCAACAAACACTATCGCTTCGTTGTCTTGTCATGACTGACTACACGTAGTCTCGACTAGCCTTACACTGACCAGTTTGTTCAAATCAGTCAGACCTGCGATCTATTTACTTCTTGGGACAGGGAGGGGCTTAGATGAAAATATTACTTTTTTTCTCGAGTTGGTAGTCCTAATGCTTTAAAATCTATCTATCTATAACTGTACCATAGCGCTTGACTAGGCCGTCACTAAGCCTAATAGCTACTTATCTTATCTTATATAATACAGACGTTACTTCAAAAAAGATGATTACGCCCTACGCGTCATGCATTTAGTCATGCATATTAACCAAAGACTTAAAATCTGCCAAGTCACTGGTCACTGTTAGAATGAAGCGATACGATTGGTCAAATCTAGTTTCCCTTTCAGTATTGTTGAGGGAAGTGACGAATGCCTAACCTAAAAACAAAATCTCAAAGCACCCCGTTTTTTTTTTTTAGATGACAAGAATTTACTGATTAACTTATTAAATCTAAATGTTTCTAAGCATTTAAATAAAAAATGGTAAAATGTTTACTATTACAACTTTTTACGCAGAATTTAAATATGTCAATAGCTCAAATTTGAAATACCATCGGAGTTTCCATCACGCGAAATTATTTTTTAGCCATCGGTCAGACACCTATGTTTAAAAAAAAAAGAAGCTTATACTGAGTTAAGGGAGAGGACTTCCCATTTGCTGCAATATATTTTAATATTGCAAGGTTTATCTCCCTATTATGTTTACTACAAAATTAATTAATTACCACCGATCGATTAACTATATTTTTTTAAATATTTAATTTATGTGTTGTCCTACAATAAACACTCGTGCTAATTTCAACTTGATCCGAGAATGGGAAGTGGGAGATAGAAACAGACACAGTGAGATGGTGGAAGCTTTTCAAAAAAAAAATAAGTTTCTTAAACTTGAGTCATTAATTTCTCCCTTAAACATATATTTGAGACATTTTTTTTTTCGATAATTGTAATGAAGTAAAATTTCCATTCAAACTCTAGCGGTTCATCAGTGTGTCAGAGGTGAAGGTCATGGAGTAGGAAGACTGAGAAAGAGTGCAGAGTTTCACGTGGATCGGCAGACTGAGCTGTGACCTACATACGGGTATTTACTATTGCTGCAAAGCTGTCGTCTGCCGGGGCTTTTTGAATGTCGTAAGAGTTGAGTTGAAAACTCTGAAACTCCAGGGCCATGAAATGTTCCTTCCACCGGTCTGTCTGAACAAACTGATTTGTCTGAGAGCTATCCAAGCATATGTAAATTGTTTCATATCTATTGCAAGACAATTGGGCTAGAGACGAGGTCAAAGGCCGCGCACACCGAGGGACTCTACCATATCCTGTCTCTTTCCGTAAAATCCCCCCCCCCATGAGAACGATGTGTGGATAGTGACAAAATTGTTGAAGCCCTTTTTCCCAAACAGCGCAAGGGACTCGGTCCTTTGACGTCACACCTGGGACTCTGCTATGCTTCCTTATTGACACAATCGTCCACCCGGGCGCCACGTTGAGACTGAGAAGCTTTCCCCAACTTGACCACGTCTGCCGGCACAAATCCATAAGAGAGCGATGCCAAATAATTTTTTTTGATGATCAAATGTTAATTTTCCATTGTCCCCCCCCCCCCCCCCCAAACCATTCAATTCTCTACAGTTGAAGCTCTAAACCAGCGATTCTCATCCTTTTTTGCTCGGCGACCCCTTTTTACAATTTCTCGCAACGCTGCGACCTCCCCCCCCCCCCAGCCAGTATTTTTTTTTATTCATAAGTATAAGTAGCTGTGTTTTCTCTAATGTAGATGTAGAAAGCTCGACAACTGATGAGCGAAAACTGACATTAACACTGCCTCTTGACCTTACAGACGACAGTACAGAGATTTAAAAAGCACGACCAGGCGAAACGATACGTTATGCATTGATGCGCATTAACTTTAAAGCGTTAACAATTATTTTGCTACGACAAAATTGCTGCGACAATTAAAAGTTTTAATAAATCAATTCTGATTCAGTTGTCTGAAACATCTTACAATAAAAACAGGATATATATATATATACATATTCCATGTTTTCTGTATTCCATATTTTCGATGGTCTTTATCGACCCCTGACAAATTGTCAATCGACCCCCCCCCCAAGACCCACTGGTTGAGAACCCCTGCTCTAAACGAAACAATTTAACAGAAAAAACAACAACAAACTATTACTTTGAATTTTAACTGCCACTGCCTCGTGTGAACCAAAACACAACACAACGTCGGAAGGACGAAACAGTGTCGGAGCTGCGCCATAACTCATAAGAACGGACTGCAGGCTTAAACCTGAGGACGTTGCTGCTGTCTTGGTTGCATCGGCGGCTGAATTTTTCGGGTGGCCATCAACAAAAATCTTAAACACTCCGTCCTCTTCTTCAGCTATGTCCTTGAACCCGGACTCGACGCTAAGCACTTCCGCTTCCTGTTGGCTCAGTTCGTCTGCTGGCGGAGCCGGTTTCGGGTCGTCTTCAATGTAGGTGATATATGTAGAGCCTCGTTGTGGAAGTGTGTCAAGTGCGTTCTTTGGTTGAGAAACCTGACAGAACAAAATATTCACATCAATAATTAGTTAACTTGTTTTTGTTAATAATTTAAAAAAAAAAAGTTGCAGCATTCCCAGCTCCCCCCCCCCCCACACACCAATGCCCTCGTAAAATATAGAAAATATAAAATAAATAATTCCTAATAATATATTCAACTCAACCATTTTTATTTGAAAAATATACAAAGAAAAAATTAGATACTTTAAATAATACTTTTAAATTATATACAAAAAGAAAAAGACTGTCATAAATAAATGTATATATATATTGAAGATATTAATGACTCAAGTTTAAGAAAATTATTTTTTAGCAAAGTTTCCACCATCTCACTCTGTCTGTTTTAATCTCCCACTTCCCAATCTCGGATCATGTTGAAATTAACACACTTGTTTAAGGTCGAAAACAACACATGAATCATATAGAATTAGCTAATCCATTAATGACAATTAATTAATTTTGCTTTATACATAAAAAGGGAGATAAACCTTGCAATATTGAGATTTATTGCAGCAATGGGGCAGTCCTCTTCCTTTACTCAATATAAGCTTTGTTTTTTAAACACAAGTGTCCGAAATTTGTATGGAACGATGGCTAAAGATTTCAGGGTTCGAATCCTGTGACTTGATTTTTAATTTCGGGATCTTTGGGCGCCTCTGAGCCCACCCAGCTCTAATGGGTACCTGACATTTGTTGGGAAAGTCAAAGCAGCTGATCGTTGTGCTGGTCACATGACACCCTCGTTAACCGTCGGCCACAGAATCATAATATCTCAACGTCATACACCCCTATAGACCGCAAAAGCCTGAAAGGGATATTTTATGCGGACCCTGTGACAGCCTGCTTAGTGGATGTCCATGTTTGATGTTAGCTTGTTGTCAAGTCTGAGGTCTGAATTTTCATTTCTTATATCTATAACCATTATGGCGTGTGTGAACTCTAGTGTCTGTTCTATTTATGTGCTATGTTTCTGTTGTGTTGTCTTTATATTAGAAAAGATGTCTTGTATTTACAACAAATGTCCATACGGATCAATAAATAATAAGCAGTCTTAGTCTTAGTATGAGTGTTGGTCTGTATCAGCTTTGGGAATTCTGACGTAACCTTTAAGTAGGCTTGATGCAGGTGCTCAATAGAGATTAAGAAGACACGACTAGTCATCTAAACAATAAAACTGATGCATGGGGGGGGGGGGGGGGGGTCCTGCCCTGTACGGAGTCAATCAAACCCTACAGGACATTGCCATATACCTGGGCCGAGCTATACGTGAGTAATCTCAGCCTGGAAAGCTGTCAAAATTTTCGACTCACTCAAAGCTTAATTTTTAAAAAAAGATATGGTTTAAGACCTTGTCTGCCCTTGGTGGTGCAGGTACTGTAGATGTCACTACTGTCTTCTTATTAGACATGACGCCACTCTGAATCAGTGGAACTTTGCCTGAGGTTATGATTTGAGAACCTCCCTTGATGACGTCTTCATTTGGGTTCAGACTAGTAGTAATTATGACAGAGTTCAGATATTTTCTGTTGACCTTGTTTTGCCGCTCAGTAACATCTGGAAGAATGAAAGATGAAATCGCAGGTCTAGAGAAGCCAACAGTTATTTGTATCTAATATAGACTTAACACTAGATATTTTTTTGCTTATAACTAAAAACTATAAAATGAAGCAACTTAGACTAAAATGGGCATAAAAATACTGGAATCTCATTAATCATCGACTTGAAAGCAAGCATTTTTAAAAATTAAAATAAATAAATAAATTATAGCTTTTATATAGCGCTACTTTCGTGCTTATAGCATGCTCAGAGCGCTTTGGTCCAACCTCATTTGTGGACCAGTGGGGGGGGGGGGGAGGGGGGAAATATCTGGGAGAAGGTTTTCTGTGCTGCCTTTAGGCGCTCAGTAAACACAACTCTGCTCGAGTCGGGTGTCGAACCTTGAGCCCCCTTCATAGGTACATCGGGACAAGCCAAGTTCAAGCGTACTTAGTCTCTCGACTTCGCACTACAACTATAATTTATTATTATTTAATTATAGTTTGATGTCTTATGTGTTAAGGGCCGGCCTTAGGCCACTGCAACCTATGCGGTCGCAGTGGGCCCCACGCTTTCATAGGCCCCGGCTTATTCTGTGTAAACTATTAAATTAAACCATTATAGCTTGTATATAATGACAGGGTTCCCGCGGCCTCCTGGATTTCAAGGGCTTCCAGGAAATCTCCAGAAAAGTCAAAATATACGATAAAGTCTTGGAAATCTCCTGAAAAATGGACAAGATTGTCATTTTTGAAGTGCCAAAAAATAAAAACAGCCTTGTGAGCTTTAATAAAAATTGATTTCAAAGACGAAAGTATTTTCTAATTAGAAAAATCTTAATTTTGACATTATGCTTATCCCTACCCAGACTAGGCCCTGCGCAATCCGTTTCGCATAGGGCCCCGCAACTGCTAGGGCCGGCTCTGTATGTGTTTAAGTTACATTACTGTTTTTTAGTCTCCTGTTCTGAAGTGACTCTAAATTTAGCGATTCTTCTAACGGTGGTGGTGTTCTGAATTTATAATTCAAAAATGATTTTGCTCAAAAAAGTTAATGATATTTATTCATTTCCCTTTCTTTTCACACACACACACTCACAAACACGCATACACACACAGATTTTTAAAAAATTATTGTAGACCTATGTAAGGGCAAAAAAAATGGTTAAAAAAATATTGTTTTATCTACCTTCAATGATCGAGTCCGCTCCAACTTTTCTATATTTCTTGTGACGTCTGACTTCCTCAAAATTGTCAGACGTGAATCCATTGGTCCAAAAGTCGTCAACGTAGTGAATGTGCATCGGCTGGTAGAATGATGGGTAAATTGGCTGGTAGAAGGATGGTATGCTGGGGGCCGAGGTGGTAGCGTACGCGGGAACCAAGTGACCAGGCAGACTATAGGGGGGGAAGGCGCTGGTTCGCAAGAGTGAATGGGTGGAACCTGAAAACAGTGATGAGCATGAATAGTCTTCAAAAATGGGTGGAACCTGAAAGCAGTGATGAGCATGAATATTCTTTAAATATGGTGGAACCTGAAAGCAGTGATGAGCATGAATAGTTTTCAAAAAATGGGTGGAACCTGAAAGCAGTGATGAGCATGAATATTCTTTAAATATGGTGGAACCTGAAAGCAGTGATGAGCATGAATATTCTTTAAATATGGTGGAACCTGAAAGCAGTGATGAGCATGAAGAGTCTTCAAAAATGGGTGGAACCTGAAAGCAGTGATGAGCATGAATAGTCTTTAAATATGGTGGAACCTGAAAGCAGTGATGAGCATGAATAGTCTTCAAAAATGGGTGGAACCTGAAAGCAGTGATGAGCATGAATAGTCTTTAAAAAATCCGAATTAAATACAAAATTAATTAACATTTTCATCCTTTTTTTTTTCCGAAAGACGATGCATCCTGAAAATGGCAGGATTTATTTCCATTTTTGGTAACAAAATAATTAAATAGTGAGTTGATATAAAATTTGTAATAAAAGTAATCCTTTTAATAAATATTTGAAGATTCTGTTATAACCCTTAACCAGGGGTTCTCAACCTGTGGGTCGCGATGATAAAGGGACTACGATGAATTTTGTTTCCCTTTAACGAAACTCGACCCTGGCTTCGCCAGAGAATGAATACTCGCTCTTTTATAATAATAATAATAATAAAAATAACAAATGACCTTACAGATATACAGATACCTTCATGAACCACATTTTTATTTTGTTTAATTTTTAGATCATATCACACAATATATATTAATTTCAATAATAAAAAAAAATGCTTATATCGAAAAACGCGCTAGAAAGCAGAAATATTTTTTTTCTAGGTCTAAATACACATTTAGCCAACAAATTTTGGTAGCGAAAGATTAAAGTTTCCTGTGATGTTTTGTGTAAGAGAAGGGAAAGAACAATAATCTTCTAGTGGAAAGATTTCTGCTTGTTTTTAATTCCCTTGGCTATTTTTAGTTCTGTTGGAAAATAACTGTTTATCGAAAAGTAAAAATTGTTTATACAATGAAACTAACCTTGATCTTGACACTTAATACTACAGGACAATAATAGAATACAAATATTGTAATACTCACCACCAAACGAAGGCGCAGATCGACTGTGGGCGCCACTTGAACGAAGGTGTCCTGCCTTCACTCCTTTGGAGAGTGGGTCCGGAGTGACGTCCAGACAGTTGCCCATACTGTCCAGGACCACGTGATCAGTTCACTGGCCGCGACATTTCAGGGTGTTCCGGATCTGTAATAGTCGATGAGTCGCAGCTAACTCTGGCACAGAGACTACAACAAAATGCCAATGAATATCTCCCTGGTCTAGTTTCTTAAATGTGTAAACACCTGAAGAGATAAACTATATCTTGAATCCTTTTTTTTTAAAGCTTATCTCTGTCTGTCTGTCTGGTAAAAACTCCGTACACGTTATTTCTCCGACACCCAATCTAGGATCAAGCTGAAAATGTGCACAATTATTTATTTTACCTGACAACACACACACACACACACACACACAAACAATTTTAAAAAATTAACAATTAGTTAATAAACTATTAGTAATTAATAATTTTGTTTGTTATCTCGAACATGGGGGGCAAATGTACTTGACTGAAGAAGTGGTATAAGCTGAATTAGTTCCCTTCATAGGTCGTCGTCTGACTCTAAGTGAGCGCAAAATTAAATACGATAAGATTATAGAAACACATAACTAAATACTCTTCTATGTGCATAAGAACTTCACTAGCAAAGTGGTAACGGTGTCGGCTTGAGCCACGAGTTCGAATTCAGGTCGTTCCCTCTTTTTTTTTTACTTTTATGAATGCTATTTTTATTGTTCGTCATGACAGATCAAAACTAATGGACCTCATTGACCAATCGTAAACAAACGACATTTAGCCACGTCATAATATTGATAAAACAATGAAAAATACGTCTCACGTGTCGGCCTTTATGGATTATATACTTAGTATAGAAGAGATAGAGAATCACGTGGCTGAATGTTGTTTGTTTACGATTGCTGAATGAGGTCCATTGATAGAGCTATGCTTAATATTGATATATATCGTTGTTTTTTTTAAGTATTATTATAAACCTGGTGGTGGCACAGATGGGGGTAGTGGTATGTGTGTAGTCAGCCGACGCAAATCGCCTCAGGCTAAACGAGCGGTCAACCGTGACGAGTTACGACGGTCAGTAGAGACGAGTGTCAACATGACGGTTCAGAAAGGATCGCCGTCGTGAGCAGAGCTCATAAGCGTCACGGGGGATGTAATCATGTGACTAAGCTAGAAACGTCGAGCGATGTTCCGTCCGGTTCTAGAAGGCCATTAGGGACCATATATAAAGAGCGGAGGTGTCTCTGTCTTGACGGTTCACGACAGAAGGTCCACTACAGCCCGGTTCACTACAGTCCGGTTGACAACAGCACTGTTCAGCGGTGTGGTTCTCTACGGAGCATTACGACGGTTCAGTGCGGAGTACTATCAAGTACAGTTGAGACGAACGGCGTCTTGATCTTGGTCTGTGATCGAGTCCGACACAACGAGCCCAGTGTGTGAAGTCAGTCCTGAACTGTTGAACCCAGTGCAAGCCCGGAACGAGACGGAGAGGCCAGTGCAAGAGTTGATACCGCGGTACGGCTGATACGGAGAGATATTTGTACAGTTCTGTGTTACGTGTTGCCAATTGTTCAGTATTGGCTGTAATTTATTGGACATTAAACTGTTACGTTACTTTGGAGCCCTGAGTTGTCAAGTTCTTTAAGTTGGTGGTCTAAGGTTAAGGTGCAGTTTGCAGAGTGCCTGGATAGTGAGATTCCTAACAGTATTTTTTTTTTGTTGTTCTATGAATCATATTTTTTTCAGCTTGACAGTAATAAAAAAAAAAAAAGATTGTATAAAAACAATTCGCCCCCCCCCCCAAAAAAAAAACCCCCCAACAACCCAGACCCAGAATAAACTCAAGCTCTTGCTGTGCAACAAGTTCTCACTACATTGTTTCCGTTGAGAAGGTTTAGCGGCGGTCGAGAGGTAAAGTGCTTGGGGGAGGGGGGGGGGGTGTTTCTGGTTAACACTGGCATTTTTTTAATTCGGAATCTGTAGGGCGCCCCTGAGTCCGCCCCGCTCTTACGGGTACCTGACGTTAGTTGGGGAAAAAAAAAGACGTTGCTTGCTATGCTGGCCACATGACACCCTCCTTAACAGTAGGTCAAAGAAAAAAAAAGACTTTTACACCATCTGCACCATGACTGACTGAATATGAACTATCTGTTCTCCGAGAAAGAACTTTCACAAACTATTCGTATTAGTTCCCTCGATGGGCTCGCTACAAATAAAAAAACAACTCATCTTCACACATTCAACTGGCGCTTGCTATCTACCGTACTGTCGTTTTTTTTAGTGTTCATTTCTTACACAAAAAAAAAAAAAACAACTAGTAGAAACCTCTGTGTTCTGGGTTTTGAACCTATAAGTTTTAAAACCCATTTTTTGTGTCGATTTTGACGTCATAGTAGCTGATAAGTTCAATTCTGGTCCTGTTTCTAGGAATTGGTTGATATTAGTTTTTACGAGCAGGCCTGTTTTTTTTTTTCTTGCGCCACTTGTAAATGTGTAAATGCGCCACTCTAGGCGACTGCGTTCTTATTTTGCCAACCATGCGTAATAGTTTTCTTACATATATGATAGAAACAATAGTAGGCCATATTATTGATATTATTTTTATTATCATCATGTTCATCATTATTTTTTATTAAAAGCTTAAACAGCTTGGACTTATTTTAAATTTAAAAAAAAAGGATTTTGTTGAATGTTCATAGAGCCAAAGAGCTCTGCTCCATTGGATATTTGATCCAGGGGCGGACTGGCTATATTAGCATTCGGGCAAATGCCCTGTGGGCCGGTACCTAAATGGGCCGGTAGAACCACAGTAATCCTCTTTTTTTTTTCAATCACGTCTGTTTTATAAGGTAAGGGCCGCATAGATGTCACTAGGGCACGTATTAAATTGTGGAAGGTTTTCTAGTATTCTCTTACAAGAAAGGCCCTCTGAGTGAAGTATTTATATTCACTGTGTGCATGTGTACATCTATCGATACATTATCAAAGTTGACAGAATGATTTTAAGGACATTTTGACCTAGAATCGGATGTCCATCATATAATATACAATTTATGGGCCGGACGAAATAGAGATGTCCGGACCGATTTTGACACCCAGTCCGACCCTGATTTTCTCTAAAATATTTCTTTGAGTCCTGTGCGAGGCCTTCATCAATAGGAGGCCCTATCCAGGCGGCTGCCTAGTTTGCCTATGCCTAAGGCCGGCCTTGAACAAGTGGCGCAGCATCCATGGCGCGAAGGGGTTTAATGAACCCGGGCCCACGACCATCAGGGGCCCACAGCCCAAGGTGTAGCAACAATGGCGCAAAGGGCTTGATTGCACTTGGGCCCATAACTCTTCACCAGTTGGGACCCAAGTGAGAACTTAGGGATGACAATAAAGAAAAAAAATTACAATTTTGTAAAAATCTACATAACATTGAAGCTGAAAAGCTCCCTCGAAATATCCAAAACGTGTCACGAAACTTTAAATTACTTTCAAAACATTAACCATGTGTTTGAAGCTAGAGTTAATATACCAGCAGCTAGTAATATTTGAAGTGTAAGGAACTGTTCTCCATCAGGTTTATTGTCATGGTGGTTAGCACTAAGTGTACGAGGGGAGACTGTTGTTGCCAGACCGTCCCCTTGACTTCTATGTATGTTCATAAATCATTGTTAGTATTAATAGGCTGTTATTATAATGAATGGAGTGGGGGGGGGGGGGAGGGAAGAGAGAGAGAGTTTGATGTAGAAAATATTAATGGAAAGGGGCGAGTAACTATGACAATTATGTCTAGTGAGATAGTCCTGATGGTTAACAATTAATATTTCGACACATCTACTAATTATTCATTTTTTTTCATAAGCTTAATCTGTTTCTTTTATTTTCTGTATTTGAAGTATGTAAATAGTGTACTATACGTGATGTACTGCCCCCACAGAGATCTCATCAGACTATATGTGAAACAACAAGATTACAAAGAAAGTTAGTGTTATCACACAACTCAGGAGGCCCTCCATGAAATACACCAATGTTTTGATCGTTGACAGAAATTTGGCGTCATTTTTCACATAAAAGCAAACAGTGCAACACGTCGTCTTTCATAAAACTCTTCTGGAATAAGCAGAGTAGCGTTAAGCGATCACCTAAGATCAGCATGGAAACCTCCCGATAAAGTGCGAGCAGATTACCTACCTTTATTGATCTTTACCCAAATGTAAAATCCCAATGTTAATTACATTTATTCAATTGTTATTGCACATTTTATAATAATAATAAATAAAAATTGCAGTGGCCTAAGGCCGTCCTGGTGATATCCAGCTCGCGAATTTTCATTACGCTGCCGGCTCCTTTGGTTTAACTATAGAGCTCGGTAGAACGGAAGTCATGTAACCGAAGTCACCCAATAAAACCTGCTCAGCCCAAAGATCACCGCACATAGACATCCCCTAACGTGGTAGATAACCTCACATATCTAGGAAGCATAGTATCAAATGACGCATTGCTTTAAAGGGAGGCTGATATGTGACCAGGGATAATCGTGCTTTTGGACGCCTCCAAGCCTGTCTACAAAAATCACTGTCTACCAAGCAGTGGTTTTTTCAACCCCTCTTTGTGGATCTGAGACATGAGTACTTTATAGAAAGCAACTAAGATTTCTTGAACGCCTTCGCCAAAGATATTTGCACACTGTCATGGACATACGGTTGCAAGACCTCACTATAAACAGCGATATTCTTGCGAAATGGTATGAACTTCCTATAGTCCGACAGTCACGCTGGACACGACACTTATCTCGTATGGGGCAGTCTTTTTTTTTTTTTTTTGTGAGCTGAAAGGTGGTCGGCGTAACAGAAATTCCCCACAATAACACTTCTTTATAATACTAACGCGATGTTTTTAAGTATCTTAGAAAAAAATGTGTGATTTTACTTTGTTACAAGATGCACGTTTTACTCTATAACGTAGACATTTTGCATCTCTTGATGCTTCGTACTAAAGCCATAATGAATGTACAAATTGCAATATTAAATGTCAGAACGTAACCATTTTAGAAGTTACACTGCAAAGACTTTCTTCCAAGCCAATAATAATAATAATAATAATCAGGCTTGTCTTCGAGTCCGAAGATTGGTGAGGAATGCATTATTTCCCGTGGCTGCACAGTCCCAGCTGTGATTTACATATTTTGCCACATCCAGGTCAAGCATAACCATTGTCTGCAGGTGGTCGATTTCAATTTTCTTTTCGTCGTCTGCGTTTGTCCTCAGCAGCGGATTTTCTTTTGGTCTCAAATGTGTATCCCGCGGACTTCGTGAGTGACCTCCAGCTGTCTCGTTCTGAGGCCGCATGCTACCAAGTGCTCTCATCTATGTAAGCTATGGAAAGTTGATGCCTAATCTGGTCTTTGAAGCGTGTCCATGTCTCAGAGCCATATAGAAGGGTTGAGATAACCACCGCCTGGTAGACATTGAATTTTGAAGGCAGGCCGAGCGATCTGTTCCGCCAAACTCTCGCCTGAAGGCGTCCAAAAGCGCTACTGGCCCTGGCAAGACGGTTATCAACTTCCCTTGAAAGTGAGGCGTCATTTGATACTATAAGCCAATAATAACCAAATAGTTTTACGCGAAAGATGCAATGTAAAACGTTACGACGTGAGCTTCTATACTGTTGGGGGGACTTAAGAGACTTTCTATTCTAATAGCCATGTACCATTACATTGAGAACTAACAGAAAGAAAAGCAACTCTTCAGATTGATAGTCTTTACCCGATCGTTCACTTTCGTAATTAAAAAATATTCCCAAAATGACTTCGGGTATATATCCTTTGTTAACAAATTATTCATCCGAGCCAGGCTCGGCCAACTGGTATTTAAATTTTAAGCAAGCAAAAGAAACATCATAGGTATCGTGCTTGTACTATTACAATAGTGTCAAAATCGAATTGGAGAGCAGGTTTAAAACAAAGATTTAGAAGATTGAGAGATGTCCAAATCGATGGAATAGTATCGATCTTTAACCAATGCTTAATATTTAGTTGGTTCATAGTTCTTAAAGAAAGTTATTACCATTATATTTATACAAAAACTTCTAATTAGGCTTTATTGAAAATTGCAATGAATATTGAAATCTGACAGGGAAAAATATTTTAAGAATTTCTATGACACAGAGCAGGTTGGATTCACTTTGTGTTCTTTCCATTGAGAGAGAAACAGCTAAAAATTTAGAAATAGATGCACTGGTTACTGACTTTGCTTCTTAGAAAGCCAGAAAAATGCTCGATATAGTTACTGTTTAATAATGGAAGTAGAATTTGATTATAGTTTGTATCAATATTTAAAAGTTTTAAACCTATAAGTGTTTTAGGAATGTAAATATGTAGAATTCATAAAACATTTCTTTAGTCAGTTGAAACATCTTTTAAGTCGTTTAATTCTTTTAAGAAATTGTACAAACATTGACTTTTAAGACACTATTATTTGTCCGAGTCCTGACTGAATCAAACTTAAAGACATTATTACTTATAAAAAAGGCTAATTGCATTTAAATGTCTTTTGGTAAATGTACCAATACATTCAAATGACTCAATTGTTCCGTCTCACTTTACATTCGACATATTGGGGAAGAGGGTCCACCAACATATTCTTGCACTCGGGCCCACATTTGGCAGGGTACCCTGAACTAGAGACTTACACATCAAGCAGGTAGTGACTTCTCTTTCTTTTTAGATGTCTAGATCTACGTTCTCGTTCCAATAGACTCTCGGACATGGTTTTAACTTCCTGGTTACTTCGCTGCTTTAGCTCTGATTAGATATATCTGGCTGACAATCAATTAGCATTCCAATAAAGTCATGTCAACAATGTCTATTACTTAGCCTTTTCAATTATGGGTTAAAAATAGACTGCAATGTTCAAGCTTGGAATGAACAACAATGTCAAGTGATTGTAATTACACAGTTTTGTAAAACCAAATTATCGACTAGACATTTGCGTGTAATCGACTTCCTCCTGGAATGAAAGGTATTGCAGGTAGGAATATTTTTTAATACACCCCCACCCTCCCCGCACTATTGTCAACCTAGGATTTGAATTCGAGATCACTGGTCCGGTACTTGGTATCTGACTATCATTCCCCCTAGTTCGGAGTGGAAAATAGCGTTTTGACTGCGAGTTGAATAAGCCAAATATAAAAAATTCTTTAAAAAACAAAAAACAAAGCTTATCTAAAGGGGAAGAGCTCCGCCCTCATTTCCCTCATTCGACATCAAACAAAAGAATTAATTACAATAATTAATTGACTAATTGAATATTTTTGTTTACTCATTCATGTTTTGTTAGGTACAATAAATAATTTTTTAAGTATCAACTTGATCGGAGAATGCGCGAGGGAGAAATAGCGTTAACAATTATTTAAGGGGACTAAACCCTACAAATTTAGCCATATCTGTGACTATTTAAGTATTAGTTTCCTTTGCCGTTATTTAACAATACTATTACCAGTAATTAATCGTCTGATTGGTCCCTCTTTTCTTTATTGATTACCAATGCCAATAGATAATTGTGCGAAGTTTCAACTTAGTCCGATAATGGGTATGGGAGAAATAAGGTGTACACACTTTTTTACCAGACAGAGTGAGTTGATAAAAATTTTGTAAAAATCTATTAAGAATTTTATGAAGAGTTTTCTATTGCCAATGAAAACTGAGAATTGAAAGATATATTACGAATGAAAGTGGATGGTCTGTCTTTGTCAATGTTTTCTTTAAACATAAAGAGGGCACAAGGCGCGTGTTTAGAGTGGTGAAGTTTTCCATAGCCCATTATGGATTTTACAAAATTTTTATTCCTTTTTTTCTGTACAACAAAGTGGTTTCATTAATTTGCATGTGTTACAAATTGGCTTCAATAATACTCTCGATCTTCACAAGAGGAAGATCTACGATAACAAAAGAAAGAAAGACTAGAGAGAGGTGTGTAGAGAATAGGGGGATGAGAGTATTGTGAGCAACGCCTTAACGTAGAGAGAGGTCTATCTATCTATCTATCTATCTATCTATCTATCTATCTATCTATCTATTTATCTATGACTAGATTAGTGAGTTAACTTATGCCTTGAGTTAAATAGAGAAGTACTGCTGTCAATGTGACTGACAGTTTATGAACACACAACTAACATGCAATCATAAAATGTCTTATCTAAATGTCCCTAAACTTTTAATCCCGGAACAATCAGCTGAAGACAATTTCATGATTGTGGTAACAATGCGTTTATAAAGTCTCGTTTTCAGAAAGAGGCTTCCTCGTGCAGAAAATATAGAATAGGGAAGAAAATGTTTTTAATCACGCAAACTTTAAGAAAGACAAAATGGGTTAGAGAGTTAACTACTTTATTTTTGTGTGTGCAGCGTGAGTGAATGGTGGTGAATATAGCTGGTTCGGCTTAATAATTACCACAGACTATGTATATATGTGGCACTTTACGTCAGGGCCGGTCTTAGGCCATTGCAACCTATGCGGTCGCAGTGGGCCCCACTCGTTCATAGGGCCCCGCGATAATTCTATTCTATATATTTAAATTGCAAAATATATACGAAAAATTCCTGGAAATGTCCTGCATTATTAAAATCTCCTGAAAACTCATAAAAAATCTCCTGAAAACTCATAAAAAATCTCCTGAAAACTCATAAAAAATCTCCTGAAAACTCATAAAAAATCTCCTGAAAACTCATCAAAAATCTCCTGAAAACTCATCAAAAATCTCCTGAAAACTCATAAAAAATCTCCTGAAAACTCATCAAAAATCTCCTGAAAACTCATCAAAAATCTCCTGAAAACTCATAAAAAATCTCCTGAAAACTCATCAAAAATCTCCTGAAAAATTGACAAAATTGTCATTTGTGATGTCATTTTTTACGGAAAACGCCAAATCGTACGTGCGATAAAAAAAGGCATTGTCAGCTTTCATGTGATAAAATGTAATAATCGGACGAGTTTTTAGCGAAAGTTCCAATACCTTTATTTACTCTTATAGTTATTGGCATATAAATATGCCATAGGTTACAAGGTTCGTAAGGTAAAATTGAATTCATCGCAAGTTTGTACTTAGTAAAGAATGAATAAAATGCAAAGTCGAATTTGTTTCTAATACAAACTTTTAATTTTACTTATTATCCTTATTCCCACGCAGACTAGGCCCCACACAATCAGTTTCGCATAGGGCCCCGCATTTGTTAGGACCGGCCCTGCTTTACGTCCACTGTAAGAATCGTTTCCGGTTGCAACTTCTTGAGTGTAAAGAGGCCTATCCTTAATACACAGCTGCGGTCACAGGTTGGGTATATGTAATCACCAGGCGCCGCTGCAATTTCTCCCTTCTTTTACAGACTATGTATAATATAATAAATTTTCTTTTTCTAAAGTTGTTATTAGTAAAACCTTAATAAGTCGTAATTCTGAAAGTGTACAGTTAAAGAGTTTACTGTTGTCTTAGTACAAACCAAAAATCGAAGAGTATAGTTCAGAAAAGGGAAATAACTACGTTTGTTTGCTTGAATTTTATCTCACGTTGGCTATTAACGCTACCTAAAAAAAAAAAGATGTTTGTTTGTTTGTAAAATGTTTTACATGTTTCGGATGTTCCTTCAGAGTTACATCCTAGTCCAAACCTTTCGCAGGACGACGGGGGATGGGAGTGGGCAGGATTTGAACCCGGGACCATCGATAAATCCAAACGACAGTCCAGCGCGCAAACCGCAGGATCAGGCAGCCATTGAGCTGTGATGTAGAATTAAAAAAAACACAACAACACAAATAATAATAATATTACATAGAGAGTTTGTGTTTCACCAACAAACTCAGCGGCGGACCCCTATCCGAACCTTTTGGAAAAGTCATTCCTTTTGGTGAGTTTTTTAAAAAGTCCTTGACTAGACCGAGTAGTGATGTAGAAAAAAGGTTAAAACCACCACAACAAAAACACACATTTACAAAAAAAAATAGATGGTTTAACTAACTGCCTTTATAAAAGATTCGAAACAAATAAGAAATATGCGTTACTGTGACAGCTAATCATAATTGTAGGTCAAGAGGATATCAACTCTAGTGGTAGGTTATTTCAGAAAGTTGTCTGCTTGGCGTAATACCAGATTAAAAAAAAAATATACAAACTATGCGCTAGAATGTTTGCTGTCAATTTCATTTTTTCTTCTTTTTGGGTCAATTTCTTATCTTATAAGTTTCAGACGTACTTTCGAAGGAGAAGATAATTACGTCCTATGTGTATCCGTGAATTATCTACTTGTGCATTTTAACTAGGGACTAGTTATTGGTTTTCCTGGCTGATTCAGGCAATCTGTTCAACGCTTAATGACACTAGGGAAGAAGGAGCACTTGTACGAATTTATCCTAAGAAATGTGTCTTAAAGCCTCGTGTCTTAAAGCTTCGTGTCTGAAAACCTCGTGTCTGAAAACCTCATGTCTTAAAGATTGTGTCGTAAAGCCTCGTGTCTTCAAGCTTGTATCTTAAAGCCTCGTATCTTAAAGCCTCGTGTCTTAAAGCCTCGTGTTTTAATGCTTCGTGTCTTAAAGCCTAGTGTCTTAAAGCCTCGTGTCTTAAAGCTTCGTGTCTTAAAGCCTCGTGTCTTAAAGCTTCGTGTCTTAAAGCTTCGTGTCTTAAAGCCTCGTGTCTTAAAGCCTCGTGTCTTAAAGCCTCGTGTCTTAAAGCCTCGTGCCTTAAAGCCTCGTGTCTTAAAACCTTGATTTCTATTCGACATTTTAAACTGGGAGAAAGGTATTTAATTCTAAAGATGAAAGAGGAGACACAGTGAAAGAGGCAGCATCGTGGAAGAGGCGCTATAGTGAAAGAGGCGGTTTAGTGAAAGAGGTGGTGTAGTGAAAAAGTTGGTGTAGTGAAAGAGGTGGCATAGTAAAAGAGGTTGCACAGAAAAAAGGCGGTATAGTGAAAGAGGCGGTTTAGTGAAAGAGGTGGTGTAGTGAAAAAGGTGGTGTAGTGAAAGAGGTGGCATAGTAAAAGAGGTTGCACAGAAAAAAGGCGGTATAGTGAAAGAGGCGGTTTAGTGAAAGAGGTGGTGTAGTGAAAAAGGTGGTGTAGTGAAAGAGGTGGCATAGTAAAAGAGGTAGCACAGAAAAAAGGCGGTATAGTGAAAGAGGCGGTTTAGTGAAAGAGGCGGCATAGTGAAACCATCACTGGCCTTCACAAACCTCAAACAGCGTCACATTTCATACAGCCTCACTTCATAGTCTCACTATCCCATAGTCTCACCGTCCCATAGTCTCACTATCCCTCACATATGATGCCTCGTACAAGAAACAATATTTTAAAAAATAAGTCAGCAAAAGACATATATGTCTATATCTTATCATATCATATCTTATCTCATAAAATAAAATATCAATACTCTATACCTCTTTTGTAACCAGTATCCACGCAAATCACCTCTAAAAAGATCTATAAAGTAATGGAATGTAAAATATCCAGGAAGCAGAAATCAGAATAGCATACATTGAAACCCGTACTTTTCTTGATTGGAAATGTCACTATTCTCACTTTGCACTGCAACAGATAATGATCAACACGCCAACACTAACTACTTACTATCACGTTTGTTGAAGACTTTTTATGACCTGTGCACTGCCTGTTTGTGCAGTAAATCACGCGGAACAAAGAAACTATTGAGGACCAATGCACAGGGTGTGTTGTGTGTGCGTGTGTGTGTGCTGCCGTGTGTGTGAAAGATAAGTTTCTTTTATGATAAGCCAGTCATCTGTGCTATGTTGTTACGATTGGATTGCGGAAGATAGGTCTCAGAACCTGTTTTGAAATGAAAATAAATATGCAAGTCTGTATGGGAAACAACATTCACTCAATGGAATTTAAAATCCAATGTTGACATTGACGAATTGCAGTAGGTGGCGGTGGGGAGGGGTGGCTATTTCTAGATGAACATTTTAATGTGCAGTTTGTGTTTTGTGTGCGTCTTTTTTTTTAGTGTATGTGTGTTTCATTATTCAATAAAATCTTATCTTAAAAGCTTCCTCCTCCTCCTCCCCCTCAACCTTAAAAACATACTCGCAGTGAATGTTTAAATTTAAATTAAAAGCAACACTAAGGAATGATAGCATTTCGTGTCATGACATCAAGTGACCTGCTGAAGTTTACTAGTAGGCCTACCTTAACTGAGTTTTGTATACCCGAGTGGAACACTACTAAGTAGACTATTGATGCGCACTGCTTAAGTGTAGTATTTGAAATAGAATTTTTATTTGAGATTTTCATACATGAAGGAAAAACTATAAACTGCAAACTTTTTGGTGCATCTGGTGTACATTGGCCTCCTTCAGTCGTAGAACGACTATGGTTCATCCCAAACACTTTTTCAGATGGCTGTGAAGCCCTATTTTGGAGAGACACTGCCATCCACATATATTGCATGTCAAGGTGGCTTTCGCTTTGGTGGTAGAGGAGCTGGCCATTATTCGTATGGCACGCCTTCCTTCAAGAGCTGAGGCCTATGTTTCCTCGCTGTCTATAGCTTTCTTGGTCACCGTCTCTCTCCATCTAGTGCGGTCTAAGGCTATCTCTTCCCAATGGTCAGTATCAATGTCCACTGATTTTAAATCCAATTTTATCACATCCACGTAACGGAGGTGGCGGGGTCGACCAGTTTTTCTTGAGCCAGACGCAAGTTGCCCGTACAGAATGATTTTCGGGATTCGATTGTCCTCCATCCGGTGAGTGTCCGAGCCAGCGCAAGCTGCGTTGCCTGAGGACTGTAAAGATGCTGAGAAGGCCCGTTCTCGCGAGGATTTCAGTATTACACACTTATTCTTTCTATATTATTTTTAAGATCCTTCGAAGGCAGCGCAAGTGGTATAAGTTTAGTTTTCTCTCTTGCTTTGCGGAGGTTGTCCACTTCTCGCTGACGTACAGTAGCGTGCTAAGAATGCATGCCTTGTAGACCTCCATTTTGGTCGCTGTGGTTTTCCCAAACACTTATATTCCTGGTTACCCACACTTATATTCCTGGTTACCCACACTTATATTCCTGGTTACCCACACTTATATTCCTGGTTACCCACACTAATATTCCTGGTTACCTACACTTATATTCCTGGTTACCCACACTTATATTCCTGGTAATCCACACTTATATTCCTGGTTACCCACACTTATATTCCTGGTTACCCACACTAATATTCCTGGTTACCTACACTTATATTCCTGGTTACCCACACTTATATTCCTGGTAACCCACACTTATATTCCTGGTTACCCACATTTTTATTCCTGGTTACCCACACTTACATTCCTGGTTACCCACACTTATATTCCTGGTTATCCACACTTATATTCCTGATTACCCACACTTATTTTCCTGTTACCTACACTTATATTCCTGGTCACCCGCACTTATATTCCTGGTTACCCACACTTATATTCCTGGTCACCCAAACTTTCTATGGCCTCCTTCAGTCGCGAAGCGACTATGGATCATCTTGGTGAGATGAATGCCTGAGCATTAGCTGTGGTCGGAACGATGTCGCCCACACATCAGTTCCCCCCTCTCCACGCAACTGATATATCCAAAGGAACGGCAGTGCCGATAAAGTTTGGAGTCAGCGGCATCGCAGGTTCTGCCAGAGTGTAGCACTGGGTACTGCAAACTGCCTTAGGGTCGCCAGCTCCTGATTTTTCCTCAGGGTTGACTCCTGAAGCCTTTCCCATGATTGGGTATAGCTGCAAGGCAACAGAGGTTTGAATTCAGAGTTTTACTTCTCCTAGGTGGGTAGCCAGCCATGGCTAACGAGCCCCTCCTACCCGAAGCTTACTGGTTAAGGCGCCAGTTACTCGCCTTTGCCCCTTCTCCTGTTAGTGAGAACAGTTCCGCCGAACTCAATATCTGAGCCACACGTGAAGGCCAGGAGTTGGACTGGTTGTCAGAGGCTATTCGAGACGCATGCCATTTGGAAGCATTTAATAGGTAGTGGAGTGCTTACATCCATTACCACTTCCGGCAATGACAACCTTGCGGAACCTCACCCAAACTTATATTCCTGGTTACCCACACTTATATTCCTGGTTGCCCACACTTATATTCCTGGTTACCCACACTTACATTCCTGGTTACCCACACTTACATTCCTGGTTACCCACACTTACATTCCTGGTTACCCACACTTACATTCCTGGTTGCCCACACTTATATTCCTGGTTACTCACATTTATATTCCTGGTTACCCACACTTATATTCTTAATCTCGTATTTCTATTTATCAATTCTTTATGTAAATAGTTAATGCTGACGGAGTAACTCAAAGTCAAATAGCACTATTGTATCGACCTGCATATCTTTCCACGTCTGATGGAGACACAGCCGTTGTCTGCCGGAGATCTGTTTCTGTTTTCAGATCGTAGTCTGCTCTTGTCTTCAAGACACGTCTGCTCTTGTCTTCAAGACACTAATTCAACTTTAGTGACAATGACAAATATTTGTTTATGTATTTATATTTTCAGACCGTTTGATTGTCTAAGAACTGAGCCGAAGGCTCTTATAGCTCTAGGTTTGGAAAAAAAAACTCTGATTGAACAGGGAAAAAAAAAAAACCTGTTTGAACAACCGTTCTGTCTGGAAGAGATCTGAGTCAATGTCTATGTAAAGCATTGCTATTTCCGATATATCTGGCACTCTGGGGGCATGAATACATGGCCTAAGGCCGAGTACACCGGGAACCTCCGCCATTTTCCTATGTTGTACCAAGCTAACCGTGGAGGACTCGCTATTAATATAACGGTCCTATGAGGAACGGCGCATGGATTATCGACAGGGCCGTAGGAGCTCTCTTTCAACTCCGCTCCGTGCAATGGGACCACTCTCGTGTTCCCTTGGACACTCCCACGGGAGTTTTGTTTTGCTATTCATTTAGCCTAACCACTTCCTCTAATGGTCGTTTCCACCCAAGTGCCACGTTGAGGCAGAACAGCGTACTTTTCAGCGTATTTTCAGACCTAAAAGATCGGAAGAAATACACTGTCGTAGTCAAAAGGGGGGGGGGGGGGGGGGAATAACTACAACAAAGCTGCAAGAGACAAAATATAATGAGTTATTTTTCTTTGATTTCTTCCAGTTATTTTGTTATCTTGGACTAATCAAGAAAAAATGAAATGACATAAAAAAAATGAGTTTAAAAAATGTTTCCCTTTCAGACCTTGTGATCTATGGGGCATATAATGTAAAGGTGGCCCTAGGTTAACGAGGGTGTCATGTGGCCAGCACAACGACCAACTGCCTTTACTTCTTCCCAACTAATGCTTGGTACCGATTACAGCTGGGTAGACTCATAGGCGCCCTAAAGATCCCGAAAGTAGAAAATCCTAGTCTTCACAAGGATTTGAACCCGAAACACCCCCGGTATGGAAGCCAAGCGCTTTACCACTCAGCCACCGCGCCTCCGAAATGACGTAACTTGAACTTGTTATGTTTTAACATCCGTTTTAAAGGGACATAACCTCTGCTGTTTTTTTTTTTTATTGCAGGAGAAGATGGACGAATGTAAGAAATAGTTGACCTACTTACCTGGTAGTGACCGAGCGACAACGCGCTTGTTTCCGAACGGATGAGTCACTAGAGTTTGAATCCGAATGCAGATTGGACGCTTCAATATCGCGATCTAAGGATGCCCCTGAGTGCACCCAACTCTAATAAGTAATGTCATATGTTACGAAAGTAAAGTTGATTGATCGTTGTCCTGGCTACATGACACTCTCGTTGCCATCGGTCATAAAAGGAAAGGTCTTAAAGGGGAATATTTTACATTCTGTACTGACCTAATAAGACTTGTGGTCAGACTATCAACAAAAATATTAGCAATTGTCTTTCAGTTTCTATGACTGACATGTTTTCATGGCCCTCATATGTTTGTAGAATGTTTGACACATCTTCATGGCCCTCGTATGTTTGTAGAATGTTTGACACATCGTCATGGCCCTCATATGTTTCTCAAATGTTGGACACATCTTCATGGCCCTCATATGTTTCTCAAATGCTTTACCATGTCTTCATGGCCCTCATATGTTTCTCAAATGTTTTTGTCATGTTTCGAATCTTCCTTTCACTTTGAAGAGAATTACATCCTAGCCCAAGCCTTCTACCGGACGACGAGCGCTGGCAGAGGACAGGGTTCAAATCCAGGACCATCGAGACCATTGACCAACACAGACACCTCAGTGCGCATACCACACGAACAGGAAGCCATATTCCGCCTGCCAGGTTTAGATTGGTGACTTCGTTGGGGGCTGCCTTTGACAAACACAAAAAAACGAGAACACATAGAGAGTTTGTATGATAACACAAACTCTCTTTGTGATCTCGTATTTTTGTGTTTGTTTAACATCAAATTTCAATTTTTGTAACCAAGTGGAAGCTTCCTCAAAGTCCTAACAAAAAAGGGTTGGAGGATGAAGGTGGAATATTAAATTTGCCAACCCAAAAAAAAATTCACATAAAAGTACACCTATTTTAAAAGAATATTACAAAATATATAATGATATCTTTTTTTAAATTTGTAATACGAAGGTTGTAAAAATAATTTTTGGCAATTTTTGGGCTCTAGCTATAGTTTATAGTCCAACTTACTTACAATCTTAATTTTTAATAATACTATAGAGTTGGAATAAAACTTTTAACAAGCAAATCACTCAAAGACCTTGCAAACCAAAGGGCAAACGCCCCAAAAGATGTATTCATTTAAACACTATTATAATTACAAGATGTTAAATGATTTTGAAAATACTTCACCCCCCTCTTGAATCCTGCAAACACACATGGCTCCAGGCTGTCGTCACTCTTCCCACAGTCGTTCACATTCTTCTCCCGCGCATGTCGTAATCCTACTGAATGTTACATCAGACACCAAGCACACACAGACACTCCATAACAATAATAATGATGAGTGACATGGCTTCAACGAACAGGAAGTGACATTGTTTACAAACAATTATTGGCATATATATATATATATATATATATATATATATATATATATATATATATATATATATATATATATATATATGTCTTATTATTTGTTAATATTTTTTTAAATTTATAACAAAGTTTATAGCAACTCTGTCTGTCTGTGTGTCTGTCTGGCTAAAAGTTTGTACACGTTATTTCTCCGACACCCAATCTCGGAATTAGTTTCTTTCCAAGGGAGAGAGATAGTACTTGGTGGTATATGCTGAATTAGTCCCCCTTATGGATTGATACCTATTACAAATTTAATTACAAGACTGATCCAAACTAATTGATACACTTAATATTTGTTTTTTTATTTATTAATTTTGCTTGCTTTTGTTTGTTTGTTTGTGGTTTGCTGTTACATGACGTAGTTGAGTTTCAATAAGTCTAGTTAAGATAAGATAAGATAATTTTTATTGATCCAATCGAATGGAAAATTAGTTTGACTACAATTTACCACCTCAGCGTAACTACTGTACAATAACAATATAGATGCAAATACGAACAGCATTCACACACGAAAACACATACACACTCGCAACCAGCGCTTTATGAATTTTACTTCTATGTACTTTTCGATGACGACAGATGTCCTTGTAACACTCTGACCAAAAGTGGGATAAAGGAGTTTTTAAATCTTTCTGTGTTAGTCCGTATGGTCCGTTGTAGAAATGTAAAAAACTTGGACCAACTTCTTTTTTAAAATACTAAACTTTTTTGTTTTAATTGCTTTTATATTACGCATCTTTCATGCAAACAGCATGCTCAGAGCACAATGGTCCAATCTCATTAGTGGACCAGTGGGGGGAAGGGGTATCTGAGAGAAAGTTCCCATGCGGCCTGCCTATAGGCGCTAAGCCCGAGTCGGAATTAGAGCCCCATTGTTAGATGACCGAGCCGTAGCGGTTTCGGCCTCTTGACCACACATCCCAAAACTTTTACGGACAATAAATAATTTTTTTTTTTTAATTTACAGCTTTCAACGTCATTGTGGATGTACATAGAAACGCATCCCAATCACGTGACTCCAACAATAACGCTGGACCCAAAGTTCGCTATTTTTTACTTAAAAGAAGGTTTACGGTCATGTTCGAGGCGCCAACCAATCAGCTGCCTAGTTTGTCTATGCCTAAGGCCGGACCTGGTAGGGGGTGCTGTGTCAGTTCACCTAACCAAACCCCTCCACTTTTCCCAGTCAGCAGCTGTCAAGAGAGAGGGGGGACAAGCCGGTCCCATTGTTTTACGTTGACCTTTTCCTTTGTGGCTCCCTCCACTGTACCTGGTTAACATGCATGACTAAATGCATGACGCGTAAGACGTTGTCGTCTTCTTTTTGAAGTAACGTCTGTATTTTATAAGATAAGATAAGAAGAACCATGACTTTTTTTTGAGTTAGTCAGTGTCTTTCAATATGACCAAACCAGCTCAGCCTTCAGATAAGCTGTCGAGAAATTTAAATCAAATAATTGAAGTCTTTTCAGCCCCGCAATGTTCTCTCGTCTCTGACTTTCATCAGCTTTTCACACTTTTACACATGATTACATCAGAATTCATCAACCAATAAAAACACACTTCGTAACACTGTGTCTTAGATATTAAAGCTTTACCGATAACGTTTTATTTTGTTTTAAAAAAAATAATAAGAATGCATATGCGAATATTTATAATAATAAATTCGTACAATTGCTCTTTCTTCCCTAGTGTCAATATAGAATGGAATGGGTTGCCTGAATCAGCTAGGAAAACCAATGGCTTAGCAGAGTTTGAGTCATGCATGACTAGATTGACACGTGAAGTTAGCTTATTTTTAGAAGTAACGTCTGAAATAAGATAAGAGAAGAATGGCAATGTCTTCGATTTCGTGGATTAAGAATAACCGCACTGTTATGCAAACCCATTTGTGACGCACATTTTTTTCCACATATGAATGCACTCTGCTGTCAACAGCCATATCAGAGTACTAAGCCCCAAGGCATATCCTATTAGAGCATGGAATGGAGTGCCTGAGCCAGCCAGGAAAACTAATGATTTGGCAGGATTTAAGTCATTGGTTAAAGGGCATGACTAGGAACAGGCGTAGGACGAAATCCTTTATTTATTTTTTTTTTGAAGTAACGTCTGTATTTTATAAGTTAAATATAAGATAAGATATATGACCTAACGCATGATTAAGGCCTGAGCAAGCCACTTTCCACAAAGAAATACCTAGCGCATGATGGATGCCTCACATTGTTTCACAAAGCCTACACAATTTAAGAAGCACATATTTATACATTGTGGAAACAGCAAGATTGATTAGAAAACGAAGTAGGACGTTTTGGCGCCGCCGTTTTGGCGCGAGCCTTTTTTTTGACGGGACGCTTTGGCGCGAAATACATTATGTATGTTTATTGTATTATTTCTTTTAAAAGAATTATTCATATCTATGTTTTGCATGAGTGTTTGTGTTAAGACATATTTTTCCCGAACTAAATGTAAATGTGTGTTTGTTTTTCACATCATTTTCTTTAATAAACATTTTGGCTTGTGTTTGTTTGTTTATTAAGAGGCACACTTTTAGTTTGAAAAAAGTTTTTTAAGCTATTACTTTAAAAATAAAAACAAAATGAAACGATGATAGACTAAAAATTGATGCAATTATTTGTTTACATTAACATTGATTTATTTAATGACTGTATGGTATCTCCAGCTATACATACCAAACACTTGCTGATAATAAGTAAAAATATAATTCATGTACCATGTTTCTCAAAAGACTAAGTTAAGTATACATAAATACCATGGTTATTTGCCTAAGTCGCTGGAATTCAAGGGTTCATTTAAAAAAAGCTACGTGCCTATTAAATTATCGTCAAATGATATCTCGCACCAAAACGTCCCGTCGACAAAACGGCGGGGCCAAAACGTCACGTACCGATTAGAAGATGATTCGTGTTTTAGCTCTGACATCAATTTGTCCAACTGGTCGTTAATAATTCTTCGAGTCTTAAATGTCCGCCTGGCCCGGACACTTTCTTGAGAGCTCTCCATCCGTCCCTTTTAGAGACTATCTACGGTCAGCTACTTAATTGATCTTTATAGTGACTCTGTTAAGCCATTATGTATGCTAAATAAAACAGACAAGTTAGATGAGAAAAGGGAAGTAATCTTAAAAAAGAAACAAGTGTTTGAAGACGTTTTATTAAAGCTCAAAAGAGAATGCTATAAATAAATAGTTTTTTTTTTACATTTGAAAATTAAATATAGAAATAGACTCATTACTTGTTATTGTTTCTTTAAATTAAACGTACAATAGAGTTGAATAGAATAAAGTTGCTTAACTAGGATAAACAGAATGTTGATATAAACATTGGAACTGTTAGGCTTTTTGAAAAATCAATATATTAATAGTGTAAGTATATTATACTAAGATCACCCAACAAACATCACAAACATATCACATCACAAACATCACACCACAAACACCAAATTACATCACAAACATATCACATCAAAAACACCACATCACAAACACCAAATTACATCATAAACATATCACACCACAAACACTACATCACAAACACCGTATGACATCGCAAACACCAAGTCACTTCACATCACAAACAAAACATTTCATCAAAAACATCACATCACAAACACTATATCACACCACAAACATAACATTGCATCAACAACATCACATCACAAATACCACATCACATCACAAACACAGCATCACAATAGAAACACCACAATTATTACATCACAAATAGAACATCAACAAGAATAAAAGAAATACAACATCTCATCATTAGCATTATACCATATCACAAACACTACATCACAAAACATCGCATCACAAATACCACAATTATCACATCATATATAGAACATCAACAAACCTAATTTCCTTCTCTCTCTCTCACTCTCTCTCTGAACCATCCCACACCCACCCAACAAAGAATTATTTTTTTTGAGTCCAAATCTAAAAATAAATATGACGTTTGATTTCTTAGTATTCCATTAAGAGCACAACATAGGTCTACATAAAATGTATTTTTTCAGTATTACAGTATGATCAATCCTGACTGGAGCGCTACAATCAACACAATCACGAATCCACCAATCATCCGATGTGATCGATTGTTGCCTGTGAAGTCAAGAGTCTCGGCTTGAACACTTAATCCAGAGGCTTTGAGATTTTGCTGTAAGCATACACATTGGTTCAAAGTTGAGTTCACTATTTCACTACAAAACATGCAGACATCCATATACCTGTTCTAACTCATACAAGACGTTAATTAAAAACAAACAAGAAAAGTGTAGAAAAATAATGCCATACACTATGACAATATTACACATAGTTGTATGAATTAGTTTGGATCGGTCATGTAATGTAATTTGTAATAGATCAAGACTAACAGTAATACATCTGTTTGATTGAAAATATTTTAACAATTGATTTTGTTTAGCGCAATATCATGATTAAGGCTTTCTCAATGCGTTATGATTCTATCACATGTCTGGGCCAGTTGTAAAGGGGGGGGGGGGAGAAAGAATAGGGTATCTTAGTGAAGGTGAAAATTACCATGATAGCTTTCTACATGTGCTTAATAAAAAAAAAAGTACGGCTTGAATCTGAACTCGAAAGTTCAAGTCTCCTCAAGCCAACATACTAACCACTGTGCCAGCGAAGCGCTTATGAAAATAGGTTTCATAGCTATCGATTGTTAGTTTCGAACTTTTAAGTGACGACATGATTCTATACACAAAGTATGTAAGAATAACATCTGTCAAGTACAATTTCTTTCCCTTGTTTGATACCAAATAAAATAACTAATTACTAATACTCAATTAAATAATTGATTTTTTTTTTAATTTAATTCTAGTTTTGTCAGGTACAAGAAATAATTTTGCAAAATTTCAACTTGATCCGAACTTGGCTATGGGAGAAATAACGAATAACGAGTACAAACATTGAACAAGACAGACGGGAGAGAGTTAATATAAGCTTTGTAACAAATAAAGCTATTATTTCTTTTAAGATTTAACAAAGAACATTTATGAATTAGATTCTACAGTTTGTCGGATTTCGTACAGCATCAATGAGTTAATGAGATTCACGTGTAATTAGTAAAAGTAAAGTTCCCTTTTCAGAGCTTGTGGTCTATAGAATATCTGTTTCTGGGGCCTACGGTTGACAAGGGTGTCATGTGGCCAGCACAACGACCAACCACCGTTATTTTTTTCCACAGCTAATGTCAGGTACACATTAAAGCTGGGTAGACTCAGAGGCACTGTTGTGACACGGTTACTGTGTGGTCAACCGTGACACACGGTCAAGTGTTAGGTATCGGGAGTTAGGGGACTTAGGGAAGTGACGAGTGTGTAAACAAGAAGAGAGGAAGTCAGCTAGTGGAGTTGGTTATCTGTATATAATGTCTGCCGTGTATGTATGTTTTGTTGAAATGCTTCACAATTAAAAGGCATTTTGAACGTAAAGGGACTTGTTTCTTCACAGGCACTCAAGATCCCGAAATTAAAATTCCCAGTCTTCACCAGGGTTTGAACCCAGGACCCCCCGGTTTAAAAGCCAAGCGCTTTACCCCTTAGCCACAGCGCCTCCGTTAAACAATACACCATTCCTTATGTCAATAAGTAGATCTAGACTATAGCCGGTTAAACTGTAGATACGCGTGATAAAAAATCTGAATGTTGAATAGGAATTAGAATTAGAAAGTTGTCTTCGATCTGGATCTAGTTCTATTATTAGCTCAAAGAATAAATCTAGTTCTAATCCAGAGAAAATTAGGAAAGAATTTGATTAGTTTTATGCTCATAGCGTTTTCTTTTGTTACTTTTGCAATCCAATAAAAGTGTAGCCCCTACTTGTGTTACGGTGAGGGAAGGGGGGGGGGGGGATTCTGGGACAGCTTTACTCAAATGTTTGCGTGTATGATTGTGTGTGTGTGTCGGGGTTAGCTCAAGTAAAGAGTGACAGTAAATAGAGCCGAAAGAAAATAGTGTATTAAGACCGAAATGATTCACTTCGATAGAGCGGCGTACACGTCATTGGTGGCGTCACCACAGCACTGCTGAACCAAAAGTAAACAAGCAGTGTCAACATCTCAAGACTGAACTCAAATTTTATTCAAATAGAAGAATAAATAAGATCTAATATAAGGAATTTAAAACTTCCAGGGGCGTAGCTAGTGTTTCCTTCTGTGCGTTTTGGGCTAAATCGGGGAAAATATATAAAATATTGAACAAATTGTTTTATAAAGTTTTTTAATTAATGGCTTTTTGAAATACGGTTTTATTGAAACGGAAGAAGTGGAATGCCTGGGCCTCTTGGTTCCCTTTTCATCACTAGCCACCCCCCTGGTAGCTTAAGATTAAGTCTATAACTCGATAGATGTATTACCAGTGTGAAGAAGCGAACCAGTTCTTGCCGAGTCACTGTACCATCACCTAGAAACAGAGCAGAAGTGAGTTTTTAGAACATATAAGTATCGTTTTAACATACTGCAGCGTTTCTCGACCACTAGAACGCCTAAAAAAAAATAATCTGTATCTTTTTGAACTAAGTAAAGTTAAAGTATAGTTAAGTAAAGTTCCCCTTTCAGACCTTGTGGTCTATAGGGCAGATGATGTAAAGGTCATCTGTTCTGCGGCCTACGGTTAACGAAGGTGTCATGTGGCCAGCACAACGACCAACCGCTTTTACTTTTCCCCAACTATTGTCAGGTACCCATTAGAGCTGGGTGGACTCAGAGGCACCCAAAGATCCCGAAATTAAAAATCCCAGCCTTCACCAGGATTCGAACCCGGGACCCAGAAGCCAAGTGCTTTGACGCTCCGTTACCGATTTCATAACTAATTTGCGCTGGCTTGGACATGTTTGCCGAATGGAGGACAATCGCATCCCGAGAGTCATCCTCTACGGACAACTCGCGACTGACTCAAGGAAAACTGGTCGCCCCCACCTCCGTGACATAGATGTAATAAAACGGGACCTCAAATCAGTGAACATCAATACTGACCATTGGAAAGACATAGCTCTAGACAGCACCAGGTGGAGAGAGACAGTGACCATGAAAGCTATGGACAGTGAAACAACATGGGTCTCAGCTCAGGATGAAAAACGTACAATACGAAAAATGGCCAGCTCCTCTACCACTGAAGCAAAAGCCACCTTGACCTGCGATATTTGTGGACGGGAGTGTCTCTCCAAAATACGGCTCCACAGCCACATGAGGAAGTGTGCGAGATGAACCAAAGTCGTTCTACGACTGAAGGCGGTCAAGAAGAAACTGATTTAAAAATAAAAGAGTTATCTTTCCAGCCCTTTTTATTTTATTTGGGTTCTTGCCCTTACAAAGATGAGAGTTCTGCGCTGGAAACGCCAGGAGAATGTATTACAACGATGAAGGAAGCGTGGTAAGTTTGAACAACACTTTAACGTATGCTAGTCTGGTAGTGACTGTGCGAATGAAGAGGGTGTTAAATAGACTTTACCATGCGGTTAGAGTCTGCTCAGTGGTATGTGGTATGTATATATAGCTCCAAGATGAGCACGTCTCTCATTTCATATGAACACCAAGATGACTGTTAAGTCCAAACCTCGCTTTAAAAAGCCGTCCGCATACGTGGCATGGGTGAATTGGGTCAACTGCAGATAGGCCTGCTTCTTCTCTCAGCATTCTGTTGGCTCTGCGTTCTTTCATGCTGGCCGATTCCTTTCCTCGTATCTCGGGACTCTCCCGGCTTTACGACATGAGAAGCAATCTCAATGTTCTAGACCAGGGGTGGGCAACCTTTTTTCTATCATTAAAAAAATTTTAGGAATTGGGGGCCGCATATATATAATATGTATTTACAACTTTTTTTTACACTACCAATTGAGTAATAACAACAAGATTTAGCGATTTCTGAAACAAATTTTACGAATATTTTATACAATTTTGTTATTGCCTTTTTACATCACAACAATTATACACTGTTTTGTACTTAATGTAAAATGTTTAATTTTACACTCGGGCATAAGGTAACGGAACTGTGGTGGAACTAGCTAACTAGTTGTTATTATTGTGACTGCTGTCAAATTACAGTCTGTCAGCATCGAGTTGTTCTTACACTTGTATTTTTTTTTAAACAAAAAAAAATGCTTGTTCACGATTTATGTGGACCCAAACAATGTAAAAATTTAGCATCAATTCTTTTAAAGTGTGGAAATACAGCTTCTGGCACCTATAAAACTCCCGTAGAATGTCGTAATTTGCTTTGAGGTATTTGGAATCAGCTTCTGTACTAAATGGTGAAGTGAGGATATTGAAAACTGGTTTCAAGACCTTAATGTCTTAAAATTTGCATTGCAAAATCAACAAGTCTTGTACTTTTCTACCATTTTACTAGAAACCTTTCAGCAAAGGAAAATAATTAAATCTGTTTTCACTTGCTTGCCTAGAGAAATGGAAAAGTTTTCTTTGGAAAGATGTACATACGTTTTATGTGCGAGCAACCCATTTCAAGATTCTCAATGAAAAACATGAAGTCTATCTTCACTATTTCTTAGAAATATTAGTAACAAAGTCACAGTCTATGTGCCTTAAAGAGCATACCAATGTCTTCCTTGAGATCCCATTTTCTTCTCGATACCTTGCCTACGCTAACTCAGCGGACACTGTGGTACCAAACATCGGAATGTTTTGTTTCCACACCTTCAAGTACTTCTCGGAACTGCCTCTGGTTAAGTCCCCTAGCTCTGATTGGTTAGATCGCTGATGCTTGATATTCAATGCAGTTTTGTGCAAACTTTACCGTGTAGAGTTTATAGTTAGTATACTGTTCTTTAATTCATAAAAAAAAACTATTTTACTCAGTCAAAGCATGGGCCGCACGGGCTTTATCAGTTGTTGCACTTGCCATCTTGTTTCAAGCTAACTCAACACTTTCAACACAGTTCTTCATAGCATTGCATAAATACTGGCCTGAGTTTATGTCTTTGACTAAATGGTTTGAAATATTGCAAACAAGCATAATCTTCATTTGCTTTAAACTTTTTAGAATGGCATGCAGAGACAATGTTTCTTTAGCCTCTTTATCATAAGTGATAAGAAGATAGTTAAAATTATTTAATTTAATTTTTTTTTCCTTTATTTGATGTTTAATCTGTGGACACACCTGAATTTTGTAGGTGTTCGCGGGCCGGATAAAACACTCTGGCGGACCGCATGTGGCCCGAGGGCTGTAAGTTGCCCACCCCTGTTCTAGACCAACTGGTTAAGTAAAGTTTCCCTTTCAGACCTTAAGATCTATGGGGGCAGATGATGTGAAGGTCACCTGTTTCTGTTGCCCACGGTTAACGAGGTTATCAATGTTGTTTTTTTTTTAAGTTTTTTTTTTTTTTAAATATTTTCTTGTTGTAGGATAAAATAATTCCATTTCGTAATGAGAAATAACGCTTTGTAAGTTGAGTCATCAGGTTTAACTTCTTGATTACCAAAACGTATCTACATACAGTCCATCAGTATTTTTAAAACTAGAAAAACATTTTTTTAAATACTTTTTTTTTTAAAAACAACGTTTATATTAGGCGTACTTGTATCAATCAATTAGTTTTGATCAGTCATGTCATTAAATTAGTAATAGATTTAGACTAACAATAAAATAGAATTTATAAAAGTAAAAATTAAAAAAGGATGGTACGACCTTAAATCAAACTTATGGCTCAAGCCTTCCCAGGCTTCTCAAGCCAACACTTTAACCACTTTGCTAGTTGAGTGCCTATGAACATGGAAGATTGTATAGTTATCTATTCTTTCTATAGTCTCGAACTATTCTTTTAGGTTTGTGTTCACTTGGACTCTAACGACGACCCATAAAAGGGACTACTTCAGCTTATACAAAAAAACTTCAGTTTGAGATACCAAACAAAATAATTTATTATCATTAGTTCATTAACTAATTGATTATTTTTCAAAGTTGATTCTTGTGTTGTCAGGTGACAGAAATATAATTGAGCAAAATTTCAATATGATCCGAGAACGGGTTAGCGAGAAATCAAGTGTACAAACTTTTTTTCCAGACAGACTGACAGACAGACAGACAGAGTTGATATAAGCTTCGTAAAAATACGTAAAAATACTTGATGCCTTAAATAACTAAATGTAATTTCCTTAAAAAGCCAACAAAAAGTGTTTTTTTCTTATTTACCATTGTCGTCTGCTGTCTTTAAGAAAAAGTCGGAATCCACATCCGCCCAGGTGAGGTCACGCTGGTTGAAAATATAATCGTAGAAGTTCGCAGCAGCAGCGCCGTGCTGCTTGTATGACGTCATGGTGTCGATAAAGTTACACTTCCGGACGCCAGAGTCATCTACAAACAAACAAATGCAGGACAGAATAGTTGAGATACTAGTATTCAACACACAACTTAAACACTTATCAACCCGCTTGGCACATCATACTGTACCAATACGCTATAACTACAACTCGTTGCCTCGTCACAGGTCTGACGTCATGACCTGTGACTTGGTGACGAGCTATTGGTCTAAACGGCTCACAAGTTGTGACGTGGGAGGTCAGTGTTCAGGCTTTTTGTAACGATGGCTCTTGAATGGATTCATTCAAAAACAATTCTCCTAAACAGAAACTTGCTAACCAATTTTAAATCAATATTTTTCAAGCCTTTTCAGCATCTTTACAGATTATCATGAACCCCATGGTTCGATAGGCTAGCTAGACCTGGCTTACGATACTCGCCCAGGGCCCCTTCCTCTGCAACTCCATCTCTGCGCGTACACCAAGAGATATTCAGGACAAAGGAAAAGAGGAAGAACAGGGAAAGATGGATCGATGAAGTTAAAATTGTACTTACTGTGGTCATCCATGGTTCTCATCGCCATGGTAACTTCGTATCGTGATATCTTCCCGTCGCTATTATTGTCAAACTTGTTGGCCAGTCTTTGGAGTTCTAGGTCAGTGTATTTATACCACAGGAGTCTGGGTAGAAATATTGGACAAGTGTGAAAATAAAAAATAAAAAAGCACTGATAGCTTTAAAACTATAAAAAAAAAAAAAAAAAACTTTAGATTTCACTGATTATTTATTACTGTAATTAATCACCAACGTAAGGGATTATGTAATTAATCTCTCAATCAACATCTACAACTCTTCTCTTTCTTCCCTTTCTTCTTCTTCTTCTTTGTAATTGTCCTCCTAAGAGTTGAATGGAAGAGAAACTCTAGGCTTATGATAGTTTCCTCAACATCGGCCTTCCTGAGCTACTGGTCTGTCTGGGGGTCCAACTCCAAGCAGAAATACTAACCTCTTCTTTCTTGCTCTCATTTTGTATGTTGGAGTGTTCAGATGACTAGACCTATATATGAGATGAACTGCGCAGTGGTTTCCAAATCAGGGAGCTCTCCATATAGTTTTCTTTCTATTGGGGTGTTTTGGGGCCAGTGTCTTATACGGGCCTGTTGGTAAAGAGAGCAGTTTTGGAGGACATGGTCGACATTCTCTGGTGACACTCCACATGGGCAGATTTCACTGCTTCCAATTTTGAGCTTCCGGTACATGTGTTGTCGCATTCTGTTGTGTCCGGTCCTGAATCGAAAGATTAGACGCTGATCTTGTAGGCATCATCTTACTTGTGATTCGGATGTCCATTTCTCATTTATTTTATTATCTATTAGTTTCTTCATTTCTTCTGGATAGACTGCAATGTTTATCCCTATCCTCAGATGCTCGGGTTACAGGCGGGGCCAAATTCACTCATTGTACCACCGCCTTGAGGAGCAGAGTGTGGATAGTGACATTGTTGTTGGGGCTCTCTTTTGTTACTATAGACGTAATAGTCTCCTCTAAGGACCGTTCCCCCCCCCCCCCCCCCGGACGCTACATTGAGGTTAAGTACCAGAGCCTGAACTCTTCTTTTAAAATTAAAAATATATATATACCTGTATATATATATTATAGGATTAATTAAGATTACATGCAAGGGAAATAACTCAATTTATTGACAGTGCCAGTGGCACTTTTTTTTCCAGTTATAAACAATAGAATAATTTTTAAAAAGCTAATTTATCCAAAGGGAAGTAATTGAAAAAAAATCATTTTGTTCTTATCTTATCTTATATAATACAGACGTTACTTCAAAAAAGAAGATGATTACGTCCTACGCGTCATGCATTTAGTCATGCATATTAACCAATGACTTAAATTCTGCCAAGTCACTGGTTTTTCTGGCTAGCTCAGGCAACCCATTCCATGCTCTAATAGCACTAGGGAAGAAGGAGTATTTGTACAAATTTGTCCTAGCATATGGGACGAGGAATGTGCCTTTATTTTGTGTCTTTCGGAGTATTTTATTAAATTTTGTTTTTGTATTTGAAGATTATGGTTCAGTGTTTTATGTATAATTGCTACTTTACTTTTGAGTCTTCTGTCCTGAAGGCTTTCTAAATTTAGTGATTTTACTAATGGTGTTACCCTAGTCAAATGTGAATATTCGTTTGTTATGAATCTCACTGCTCTATTTTGTGTTTGTTCCAGTTTCTTAATGTTTTCTTGAGTTGAGGGGTCCCACACGGTGGATGCATATTCTATTATTGGCCTAACCAAGGTTAAATAACATTTTAGTTTTATGTTCTTATTTGATTTATAGAAATTTCTTTTAATAAACCCTAATGCTTTGTTGGATTTTTTTATAGTTTCATCAATATGTGGATTCCATGACAGTTTTTCATTTATTATAACACCTAGGTATTTTGAGTTTTTAGTCTGTGTTACTGGTTTGCCATGAATAAGATAAGTGGAATTAATTTGTTTTAGTTTTTTTGTTACTCTTAACAACTGACATTTTTCTGGGTGGAAAGACATGCTCCAATTTGATTCCCATTTCTGTAATTCATCTAATTCTCTTTGTAAAATATCTGTGTCTTGTTTTGTTTTTATTGTTCTATATATTATGCAATCGTCTGCAAATAATCTGACTTTTGTTCCTGAACTAATGCAATTTGGTAAATCATTTATGTAAATTAAAAATAGTAGTGGACCCAAAACTGTTCCTTGAGGTACACCTGAGTTTACTGTTATTGGTGTTGATTTAGAGCCATTTATTATTACAGTTTGTTCTCTCCCTATCAGAAAATCTTTAATCCACTGATGCAGTGGACCGTTAATGCCGAAATATTTTAATTTTTTAAGCAAACTATGGTGGTGAACTTTGTCAAAAGCCTTGGAAAAATCTAGTAAGATAGCATCTATTTGTTCACTATTATCTAAACCTTTTGAAAAATCATCAATTAGTCCTATTAGTTGTGTTTCACATGATCTATATTTCCTAAAGCCATGTTGGTATGGGGTGAGGACATTATGTTTGTCTAAGTGTTCATCAGCTAAACATTTCTTACAAAAGCCAGGGGATCAACAATTGAGACCAATAGGAAATCTACTGCAAGGACAGGCGTATATCGCATTTCAAAGAGAGTTTTAACTGACTACCTGGACAACTGGCCAATCCTACAGTGTCTCAAGGATATTTCAGTCACAGCTAGATGTTTTTTAATTTCATCTTTGGAGCAACTTTCACGACATAAAACGTCCCTAAAATGAGGGTAGTCATTTTAAAAGCTAGTGAAAATTTTCTGTCCTACACCAAATGCCAAGAAAACTGACAACCTTCAGATATCTTCTATGTCTGCTCTTGATGTGGCAAAATATGTAGGTTACAGTTAGGACTGCGTAACCTCGCTAAATACTACATTCCTCATTAATCCTCTGACTCGAAGACAAGCGTTTTTTAAATTTATTATTATATTTCTGAGACAACCGAACTATTGAAAAAAAATGAGTTTCCTTGTAATTACCTGTCTGTGTGTTCATACGGTCTGGTTAGAGCTCGCTCTGCTGTGTCTTCCACCTGAAATCAACAAATCAACTGATAAACGTACATTTGTGTTCTATAACAGAATGTGAGATAAAAAGTTTTCAGGTCAGAGTTCAAAGTTCAATAAGAGGCTGCTTATAAGATGACCAACACAAAAAAGTCGACTCCATTGGCAAAGTGAAAGTTATAGCGTGAACTATTTTACTAGATGTAGATCGATCATGTTGTGTTGGGGAATTTATGCATGTTCTGTGTAGTTTATATTTCTATCTTATAAAATGCGAGACATTATCGGATTTCCCCACGTATTTACGTCCGAGATGTGTAGGTGTCAAGACTCCTTTCTTCTCTAATAATACGTATGTGTACTTCAATGCTGATGACTAAATGTACCCAAGTCCTGGGCAATACCGTAACAACACATAACAGAATAAAGATTCAGAATGCCAATTCACAGGCATATAACATGTTTATTACATATGCGGTAATATAATACACGCTCAGTTCTGACAAATGACATATCCAGTATCAATTAAAATATAACAGTTCAATATCCCATAGACTGAATAATGACTACACAGAAATTAATTAGAGTCTACACTTCAACTCTGTCACCAGGAACAAAACCATACTACTTTATTATGAGTTACATTCCATTAAAAAAAAAACATCTCACCAAGTAAAAAACAATCCAAGACAATAACAGTTTTGAAGTCAACAACCTGAATCCCCCCCCCCCCTTTTCTCCTCTACAGTAAACAGGAGACCCAGACTGACTAGAACTCAGTCCTGACAGTAGGTCTAAATAAAGGGAGAGAACGTAGAATTCAATAGTGAGGTAGAATTGAGTCTTAGCAGTTTGCTGCAGTATTAAAAGTGAGAGAAATATCACCATAAAACTGTCATTAGGAAAGAAAATGAAAAAGAACATGTCAAAAGTGTCAAGTGTTATTGTCTTGATTTAAGCTAAATATTATGCGATTAATATACCTTTATTTTTTTTTCTAAATAATATTTGAGTTATGTACCCTGGTTTACGTTCTATTTTCATTAATATTTGAATTTGAGTTATCTACCTTAATGTATTCTTAATTCTAAATAATATATAAGCTATGTACCTTCATCCAGTTGTTTTTAGCAGTAGAAACACTCACTGTAAAAAAAAATCAGACTTGACGTAATTAAAACCAATGTTACAAAATATAAGATTGCATTGTTTTAAGAATAATTTGATAATATGCTAATAATATGCGCACACATCATCTTTGTAAAAAGAAAGCAGGGAAATCAAACGAAATAAAACGGGCAGGAGTGGTTTCTATTTTGTTAAAATTAAAACATCCAATCAAATCGGAAACTGGTTTGTTTCTAGGTACAGTAAATTATATTGAAGCTGTGTTTCTTTTTTTTTTTTTTTTTTGAATGCACGTAAAATACTGCATTCGCTCTTAATCTTCGGACTCGAAGACATTCGCTTTATTATATCTTTAAATTTCTTCTGTATTTCTATTACAACAATGTAAATTAAATCGTCTGCCTAAAGATTGAACACGATAAAGTAAGCAATGTCAAGGACGCTAAATTGAGCTTCAATGTTGTGAAATAAATAAAAGATAGCGACGGAAGTGCTTAGAAAAATATTAATTATGCAGAGCTAAATACACCAAAAAAATATAATACCATTTAACTTTAAAAAAAAAAAAAAAAAAAAAAAAAAACGGCTGTACTACATTAGTTTCAAATATAAAATATTGCTATTTATAGATTCGCCCTCATGCATGAGACTATCCAATTAGCTCATTATTGTGTCAAACAGAAATAGACAAAACCAAGTAGAAGAACTCACCAAAAGGTTCGGAACCCATCCAAGCTGCCCTCCATTCGGAAGCACTTAACCACTGACCATCCGTGGACTGCAAGGCGTCAAACAGGACAGACAGACGTGAGGGAACTCCGCTGTACATGCTGACCAGTCTGTCCACGAAGCTACATCGCGTCACATTTGGACCACCTGTGGATAATTAACCACGATATATTTCGACCCGTTAAGAACAGCTGCTGATCAGGAAAAGTGGAGGGATTTGGTCGCGAGAACTGTCACAGCGCCCCCTACGACGAAAGACAAGGGACAGGTGATGATATTTCGTCTACTTTAGATTATGTGATACTTTTAGTTCAAAGACCGCATCAAAAACCAAGAGACAGAAGTTACTGCAGCGATTAGACCCCATGATGACTTGCTAACTATCGTAAGAAAACGTAAGCTAAAAATCTATGGCCATATTACAAGATCTTCGGGGCTCACAAAGACCCTTCTTCAGGGAACAGTACCAGGAAAAAGAAGAAGAGGCGGACAGAAAAAGCGATAGGAGGACAACATAAAAGAATGGACCACTGAAAGAGGTTCTAACTAAGGCAAAAGACAGAGAGGAATGGAGAAAGAAGGTCGACGAATCTTGCATGGTGCCCCAACGGTCCAACTAAGGGATAGGTAAAGGTAAATAATTTAGCTTTCATCACCAGTAGAGTACCCATGTTCCCTGATTCAATACGTTCCAAGCTGACCCCAGTGCAAAGCCCTCAGCCCCCTGGATGACAAAGCGGTCATCATCGAACCACGATGGACGAACTATATATATATAAGTTCGTGGCCTCCCTTTTCTTAAGAAACTAGTAGGTTGATAGCGACAAAAAATGTCACATTCTGTTTGTAGTGGTAATACATTCCAATGTATCCCTTTTACAACTAATAATTTCTGTACTCTCAATTCAGTTACTTCTTGGTACAAGTACAAGTGCCATGACACTCAGTTCATAGTATTTGGTGCATTATACAATTTATCCAAAGCCCCCGTTGGCCCCTATCTCTGCACAATGAACCCGTGCTCTCCAAGGTTGCTACGCCACTGCACAGTACATCTCCTTACGCATGTTGACAGAGAGAGAGAGAGAGAGAAAGAAAAGAAATAAAAAGATTGAAAAGAAGAGGGAAAGAGAAAAATGAAAAAAAGAAGAAAAAGAAAGCAAAAGAGAAAGAGAAGAAAGTGAGAGTAAGGAAAAAGAAAGAGATAAACTTAAAGCAAACTTTGTTTTGAACAAAAAGATAGAGAGAGTGTTTCTCTTTTGTGTTCTATAAATTCCGTGTCATCTCTCTAATTACACACATATGGCTGCCTGGTCGTGCGGTTTGCACGCAGGACTGTCGTTCGGATTTATCGACGGTCGAGGGTTCAAACCCTGTCCGCTCCCAGCCCCCGTCGTCCTGCGGGAGGTTTGGACTAGGAAGTAAACTATCTTCAACTCTGAAGGAACATCCGAAACATGTAAAACATTTTACAAACATATATAATAATAAAATAAAATTTAAAAAAATGATTAACTGATTATTCCTAGACGTTTCTTATAAATCATAATAAATCTTATCAAACATATTTCACCTTTCTATCCTACAAAAGCAATATCATATAGAGGCTATTGTATTTCATTTTCCCTAACAGGATGTAATATAAATGTAACTAATGTTTAGTAAGTCTTAGTAGGATTGATTATCTCCCTTAAGGTGTAGATTACTTCCCCTCCTCCATTAAAAAAATATATACGAATCTTACTCCAGAAAGTTCCAAAGAAATTGTCCACCTCTCCGACTGACACTGTTGTGTTTGTGTTGTCAGTGTTGATACTTTGAATCAATGTATCAACATTCAGTGTGCCCCCTTGACTGTTACTGAAATAATCAAATAGATCAAGGTATTTTTTTGGATGAAATGTGGTATTTTGTTAAATGATTTCTGAAGTTAATCAATATTGCTTGTAGCCCTTTTTTTTATCAAGTTCAGTGAGTAAGACTTAGAGTGACACTACTTAGAGTGATACGACTTAAAGTGACACGATTTGACGTGATACGATTTGAGGTGATACGATTTGGCGTGATACGATTTTAAGTGATACCATTTTAGGTGATACGATTTGAGCTGATACGATTTTAGGTGATACGATTTGGCTTGATACGATTTGAGGTTATACGATTTGACGTGATACGATTGGTTAACTTACTTAGACGTCCGCACCCACCTTCTCGCCTGAAGAAGGACGGAAAGAAGGACATGACAGAGAGGACATGACAGAGAGGACATGACAGAGGGGACATGACAGAGAGGACAGATAGACGATTTCCGTTTTAATATATGTCATAACTATTTTTAAAATGAAACAAACAAACAACATTATACACTTAGTGTAATCAATGAAAATGTGTTAGTATTCACTGTATTAGGGACCAGAAAAAGAACAAGAAAAAAAAGTATTAGTTGTTTGGAGATGAGGTATGACATAGCTCTAGCCAAGTAAGAGCAAACACTGACCCTAGAGTCCCCCATGAAGTCTGAATACAAGTTATTAATAATTGGAGCATGCACAATGTGCTGATATGTAGAGAGAAAGAGACAGGGAGAAAGGTAGAGAGAGACAGACAGAAATAGAAAGACGAAGAGAGAAAGAGACAGACAGAGAAAAAGAGAATACACAATGTCAATAAACAGCTCAGCGAAAATAAATAAAAACAAATATAACAAAATATTACCAGTTTCGTTTACATACCTGAGTAGATTGAGTATCAGAAAACTAACCAGATCTCTCCCTGGAAACGTACGAAACAGACTCATTTTCTCTCTCTATCTATACCAAACTCTTTGTCACACTAATGTAATGACTTAATTCTTTCACTGTGTCACTATCAACACGCTAACAATGCACTTGTTCTACTAAAACTAACACCTTTCAATTCACATATAAAATGTAAGCATAAAAGTTTTTAGTGTTACTTTTTAATCGAGTTCAGCTAGGATTGCCCTTACAAAGTGAATACAACATAAATCTACAATTAATCAAGTATAAAACTTAAACTTGAAGTTCCAAAGATACACGTCCATGTTTTGCTTGTAAATATCCAATTAGTAAATATAGATATATGCCCACGTAGACTAGACTATCCCGTTATTCCACAGTCTAGAACAAGCTCTACGAGATATCTGTTATAATTTTCAAAGAACATGTCTTGGTCAATACGAGATTTTTTTTTTAAAGGCAAGCTTTAAAAGATCTTTTAGAACTGAGTGAAAGGAAAATGGGCTTGACACGCTATTGAGTGGTTTATTATTAGAAGGTCGGGTGTCTATGTCTGTCTGTGTGTGTGTTAAGGTGTAGCTGTGTATGTATGTCTCGGAGTGTGAGTGTCTGTGTACGTGTGTACAAACTCATTTCGTTTTGTAAGGCGTTGAATGGCTGGCGATTCATTGAGTGATTTGTACTTTTTGCTTGAATGAAGAATCATATCTGATGATTCATTAAAAGTGATTTGTACGTTTTGCTTGAATGAAGTATCATATCTGATGATTCATTAAAAGTGATTTGTACGTTTTGCTTGAATGAAGTATCATATCTGATGATATGCTCTTCCCCTCTCATTCTGTCTTCTATCTCTTACCCCAGGTCTCCCTCTCTCCTTCTCTTTTTTTCTCCTCCTTTCTCTCTCTTTCCTCTCCCTTTCTCTCCTTTTGTTTTTCTTTAAAATTTTCTACGTTATATGAACACTCAAGTTTTACAATATTAACAATTTTTAACAACTTTATTTGTTTTGCCACTAAGCACAAGTGCTTTAATGGCAGTCAGAATGATAAATAATCATCATCAAACTCCATTTGAGAGAGGGCTTGAGAGGCTCAAATCCTCTCTTGCAAAAGCCCTGGACAGAAACCCTGCTGTCTTGCGTAGTGCATAAATAACGCCATACAGGTGGAGAATTTTTGGTTTCCCAGACCTGGGGCAGTCAAACAGAATATGAGGCACGGTTTACCTCTTCCTCCCAGCAGCGGGGGCACGTGAATCGAACTTTGGCCATAGCCGTGAGAAATATGAGCCAACAGGACAATTTCCTGTCCTGCACTGTGCTATAATAGCTTGCTCAGGCCTAGATAGCCTCCACCACTGGGAAGTGCGGTCACGGCGCCTCATGCGCTCCCAGACTCCACGGGCTTTTTGGGACTTGTCCCAGCACTCAAACCACTTTTCCATTTCTGTTTTTTGAATTATAGCCAGAGCATGATGAAAACTTACAGCCTGTTCAGTGGGTGGAATTTACCCTCCCTGGTGGGCCAAGGAGTCTGCAACAGTGTTGCCAGTCACATCTATGTGACTCGGTACCCACTGCATTATTACAGGCGTGCCATAGCGTTGTTTTATGATAAATAATAACAATCTACACATAATCAAGATAATAAAAAAATTAACAGTTATAATAATGTAAGTGATAATATAAATTGTAAATTATCATTAAAACAGTAATAATTAACAGCAATATCGCAGCTATCAGATCACGTGATTCACAAACAGTGCAATGGTTATCTAGCACCTAATTACAATCCAAGCCATCGGCATAGCAAGACACAGTTTAAGAATAATGATTTCAATAATGTCATAAAGTTAGAGATTAAAATAACACTAAGAACTTCAATAACAGGATCTAACTTCTGAAATAAAAAGAGAGACAATTAACTTTAGGAATACACTGAGGTTTTGTAGTAGTTTTACAGAACTAGAATTTAACAGTTCAGCTAATTTTTCAACATTGAGCAGGCGACCCAATGGCAGATTCCGAATGCGATGGATTGATGATGCTGCAAAGCTTGGGGTTAGGGCATGGAGACGAAAGGCCCAGAAGAGATCTGAATGGAAGGATGTGTTGAAGCAGGCCAGAGCCCTCCATGGGATGGATCGATGAGCCTAGATTAATATTTTTTTTACTAATCTTATTTAAACGCTTGTTGTTTTGCACCTTCATTGATCATGGTTCAGTGCTCATGCCATAAAAGACTAGGCAACTATACACAAATCAGGCAGCTGTAGAAACAGGCAGGCAGCCATACACAACTAGGCAGCCATACACAACCAGGCAGTCATACACAACCAGGCAGTCATACACAACTAGGCAGCCATACACAACTAGGCAGCCATACACAACCAGGCAGCCATACACAACCAGGTAGTCATACACAACTAGGCAGCCATACACAACTAGGCAGCCATACACAACCAGGCAGACATACACAACTAGGCAGCCATACACAACCAGGCAGCCATACACAACCAGGCAGCTGTACACAGCTAGGCAGCCATACACAACCAGGCAGCCATTAAAAACCAGGCAGCTATACACAGCTAGGCAGCCATACACAACCAGGCAGCCATTAACAACCAGGCAGCCATACACAACTATGCAGCCATTAACAACCAGGCAGCCATACACGACCAGGCAGCTATACACAACCGGACAGACATCCAGAACCAGACAGCCATACACAACCAGGCAGACATACAGAACCAGGCAGCCATACACGATCAGGCAGTCATACAGGCCCAGACAGCCATACATGACAAGTCAGCCATACATTACCACAAAGGGCCCAGTATTTCACAAAAGTTGCGGCCTTATTATTTGTAACTGTATTAAGGTAAATAGGTAGTCTGATTAAAGTAGCTAAATCGCAAATCTTCTACAACTTAAAACCAGCATTATAAAGGCTTTTGCCTATATAGTCAGTATTCACTGTGAACTTATCATCTCTTCGCCTAGTTTCCACTGTGAACTTATCATCCCTTCGCCCAGTCTCCACTGTGAACTTATCATCTCTTCGCCTAGTCTCCACTGTGACAAACATGTCTACGTCAGCCTTCACCAGCAAGAGCTTTTAAATAAGATTTGAGTTGTGCAATTGTCAATATGAGTTTAAATACCACTGCCTCCTAAGGCAATCTAAACATTACAAATAATAATAAACTTCACAGAATCCTAAATGGTGCTGGTAAAGTCATTGGCAAAAAACAAACCCTATTTGGACAGCTATTTGAGACAAACATCCACAAAAAAGCTAAAAAGATTCTAGAAATAACAAAAAATCATCCTCTGGGTCAGGATTTTGTGATTTTTACCATCACAAAAGAGATACAAGACACCGATAGCAAAGACAAACAGACACAAACACTCTTTTGTTCCCCTGGCAATCAAATCATTAAATAGAAACAATCTGACATAAACTTTTTAACATGTAAATTATGAGTGAGTCATGTGTACATTTTGTTTTTTCTATAGTTACAATGTTTTGTCTGGTGTAATGCACAAATTGTAAGACAAATTTCCTTACCGACAATAAAGATTATTATTATTATTATTATTATTATTACTATATCTCATTCATGTTCATTGTTAGTTGGAGTGGTTAAGCGCTTGGCTTCCGAACTGGAGGGTTCCGGGTTTCATCCTGGTGAAGACAGGAATCTTTAATTCAGTCCACCCAGCTCTAATGGGGATATGACTTAAATAAGGGAAAAGTAAAGGCGTTTGGTCGTTGTGTTGGCCAAGTGACACCCTCGTTAACTGTGGGCCACAGAAACAGATGACCTTCAAATCATCTGCCCTATAGATCACAAGACCTTCTGAAAAGGGAATAGTGTTACTTCATTTGCTTAAATCTGTTGTGATCACTTGTTCTGCACAGATGTGTTACAAAAATTAAAAACATGAACATTGTGGTGAAATAGTTACTATTTGTCTATGTTTGTGCAACGTGGTGTTCCCAACATTGATTTAGTGTGCTACTGTCCAAGTCTCTTTCGTCAGTTCATGTGTCGTTCTAGTTTAATAAAGCCTTGTTTTAGGTTACTCTTCAGTGTTCTGTTATTTCTTATTACAAACATGTTTTATTTCATGTATGAGTGCTACTTTACTTTAGAGTCTTCTTTCCTGAAGGCTTCCTAAATTTAGTGATTTTACTAAAGGTGAATCAAGGGTGAATATTCGTTTGTTAAAAATCTCACTGCTTTATTTTGCGCTTGTTCTAGTTTCTTTATGTTTTCTTGAGGTTGAGGAGTCCCAAACAGAGGATGCATATTCTAATATTGGCTTAACTAATGTTAAATATATGTATCAAATGACCAACAAAAAAAAACCCTCCATAAATGTGTTTTGTCCATAATTATTTTATTCGTAAGAACAGAGGTGACCTACTTAATTTCCAGATTTAAAAAAAAAAGACATGATTTCAAATCAAGATTTTGATCAAGTGGATAGACTTGAGAAAGCTCGGAAGTTGAAATCTCAGAAAGCAGGAAAATAAAACTGATAAAAGTTGGCATCACTGTGAAAAAAAGTAGTCCTTGTTTTTTAAATCTACATTTCGGTTTATCACTTCTATATTTCTCAAGGAGGTTATATTTACATGGAGATGGCGGTTGCTTTCAAATGTTCATTATCGGTTGAAGCCAGTGGGCGGAGCCTATTCGCCATATTGGTTTACTCAAAACATTCCATCCGTTTTCATTGCGATACCAGTTTTCTAATTCTCGTAACGACTCAAATTAGCCTTGTATTTTGTCATCATGTTTTTTTAAAAACTCCTCTAAGGTTCATATCTGGTGGTCTAGATATTCCAATGGATCAATTACAAAGCGCTGTAGAGCATGTAAAGTGATTTATACGATCACCTGATCGAGGCCTACAAAAACCGAAATATAATGATTACATCGAAATTAAGCACTATTGTGGGCTGAAAAAAGCACAAAAATGATTTGCAAGAGGTTTGTTGTATTTTTGATACTTTTTACCGCACTGAAATCACCACAAAATTGATAAAATTGAAGTGAAAAGAGTACTACTACCTACTACTAATAATAATGTTACAGTAATACTAACTAATCTTTCCCTAATTAAACTCTGGCCTACATTTTAGTAAATATTTCTTCAACGTTAAAAACATAAACTTTATTTGGTTTAACTTTTGTTTTTATTCCAATTTTTTATATTTTAATAAAAATGTTTTTAGATTAGGAATATATATACAAATTTTGTTTCACATAAAAAACCATACTGGACCCCAACCACGACCACCCATCTAAAAGGCATTTGTAATGTTTATTTTATTCTATACACTGTGTTTTTAACGTTTTATAAGATATTGTACAATGTACAGATATTTAAATAATGTCGTGAAATATTGTCGAACAAATTTCTCAAAAAAAAAACAGACTACACGTTTTAATTTGAGTAGACCAAGATGGCTGCGATTTGGCTTCAACCTAGTGACGTCACGCAATCTCCATCTAAATATAACCTCCTTGATATTTCCTATGCGACAAGGGCGCACGAATTTCTAGCTGAAAGAAAAATTGTAATGAGAATGCCAATCAGTTTTCATTGATCATTTTTGTCTTCAGTTTAACGAGGCACAGGGGTGATGAAAGTAACGGGCCTGTGGGCACACACGCAGGCAATGGGAAGACGCTCCTGAGTGAAGAAATATCTGTAAAGCCCGTTTTGACACATACGTTTGACGACTTGAAACACGTAATAGAGCGGCCTACACCTCATGACCCTCCCGAATCTTGGGTTCCCGCAGTTACCGCAGGTACACACTGCGTAGACCATATTAGGTGGGAATCTGTGGACGAAATCACAATTCGATTCCATTATATTCAATTCATTTAACTTAATAAATTAATACGTTTTTAAATTTTGATAAATCATAATAATATACAAGGTTACAAAGACAGTTTGTGTGGAAACACAAACTCAAAGTCGGCACCCGAAGTGGTCCACACAGGTAGGTAAATTATGTTCCACCTATATAGATAAGATAAGATAATTTGTATTTATCCAATCTAATGGAAATTCAGTTTGACTACAATTGACAAGCTCAGCGAAACTACTGTACAAAAACAATATTGATTAAAAATTCGAACAACATTGACACACGAAACACATACACATTCACAACTAGCGCTTTATGAATTTGATTTCTATGTACTTCTCGATGACGACAGCTGATCTTGTAACACTCTGACCGAAAGTGGGATAAAGGAGTTTTTAAATCTTTCAGTTTTAGTCCTAATGGAAAGGAGACGACCACTTCGTTCAGATCTTATGTAACAGTGGTTTAATTATATTAAATATTACATAGATTTTTTTATCTTTAAAAAAATAGAAACCAATTTTTGGAAATTTAGTAGCTAGTATGACAAAACTTACTTAACTTTGCAATACATTGGTAAAGAAAAATTATTTTTTTGACAAAAAATATAAGACCGTTTCTATAAATGTGTTTAAAATATGGTAAATAGTCAGCTGCCTTACTAAATAGCCTCCAGTGTTTGTTACTATTAATATTGAATAATTGTAAAAATTGTGTATTTTTATGACAAAATTGCTTTCATAGTTGATTTCAATAATTAAATTTTTCACTTTCAGAAAAAGTAGCCGCTGCATCAGAACTTTGAAAGGTCTAAAATATCATGTTGTCGGGTGTTCAATATCTTTTCTAGTTTACGAGAACTAAACGGGACGGAAGGAAGGACAGACATTCGATACAAAACATTAGCGTCTATTTCCCTTTCGGAGGCTGCTAAAATGGTATTCAGAACAAAATCTAACCTACTACAGTAAAACTTCTTTTCAGTCTGACCTTTTGGAGTCGTCTGTCCTACTTAAGACTTCTAACGACAATGCCGTCTATCTTGCATCATACACAACCAATCGCAAACCTCATCCCACCTTCACAATTGAAAAACACAAACACACCCACACAAACAAGAGCAGAAAAGAGCAGACGTGACCTACTTAATTTCAAGATCATAAAAAATCAGACACTATTTCAAATCAAGATTCATATGAAGTGGATTCCATGCCTTATCCAAACAAATTGATATACAAGTACGCTTAATATAAGCTTTTTATTATTTTAAAGTATTTTAAAAATGTTTTTCTTGTCTATAATATACCTTTCATGATCGGTGTGTACAGCCCAAGTCCAAGGACACAATGACAATTCTTCAATGGAGTAGCCAGACGAGTATGAAGGGCAATCCGGTACAAAATTATGTGGGATGCTCACGTTACCTGCACGAGAAAAAACATAGTATCATTTGTAGTCTACTTACTTCACCATTATCTACCTTTACCTGTCCCTTAGTCTGTTGGACCCTTGAGGCACCATACAAGATTCGTCGACCGTCTTTCTCCATTCCTCTCTGTCTTTTGCCTTAGTTAGAACCTATTTCAATGGCAGAAGATCTTGTAATATGGACATAGATTTTTAGCTTGCGTCTCAAGATCATATCCTGGTGAAGACTGGGATTTATAATTTCTGGCGATTCTGAGACGACCCAGCTCTAATGGGTACCTTACATCAGCAGGGGAAAAGTAAAGGCGATTGGTCGTTGTGCTGGCCACATGACACCCTCGTTAAATGTCGGCATTGAAACATATGCCCGCTAAATTATCTGCCCTGCAGATTCAATGTCTGAAAAGGGGGGGGGGGAGTACTAATTCTAAGCCACAAACACAGAGGGAAAGGGGGAATGGATTACTTATCACTCAGGGGCGTAGCTAGAAATATTCCATGATTTGGGGTCCCGGGGAGGCTTGGCCTCTTTGGGTGCCCCTGCATTTTGCGTAATAGCCCCACCCCAGCTACGCGATTGTTTTCACTGTTTTATGTTAATATCTATTTTAGATTTGTTATATAGATCTAAGTTCTATTAATATTACGGTTACTTTGTGGGTGGAAATCTTTAATGAGAGTCCTTATTCCATAAAAGCAATGCCCTATATGAAAAGAAAACATCTTATTATTTCAGAGGGCAGTGCCGGCCTTTAGTGGAGAGCCTGGACATCATTTTTGTGGAGGTCCCTACCCTCTTCAAATACAATGAACTTAATAATACTGTTCCCCTTTCAGACCTTGTGAGATTCGAAGCCAAGACCTTTCGGTTCGGAAGACAAGCGCTTTAAAACTAAAACTAAAAAAAAAACGCGTACTATTGTGAAGAAGGAAATAGATGACATCTCTAGTCATATCGATTATTTTTCCTATATTTTTGGTTAATTAAAGGCCTATATTTTTTTAAATGGCAAGCCCCCCCCCCCCAACCTCGATGCTCTTTGAAGTGCAAGGCCGCGGGTGGCTGCTGCAATCATTTCATCTCCAGATCTGCTAGATCAGGGGTTCTCAACATGTGGGTCGCGACCCCCTTGGGGGTCGATTGACGATTTGCCAGGGGTCGCTTAAGACCATCGAAAATATGGATTGTTATTGTCTATTCCTCTATTGCTGTATGTGTGTGGGGGGAGGGGGGTCGCGGCAGAGTGGGGGATTGTAAAAAGGGGTCGCCGAGTCTTAAAGGTTGAGAACCGTTGTGCTAGATTGTAACTAAGTCAACAACTTACTGGTATGGATGTGGTAATTGACAGGAATCTGTTGCGTAAGGCTGGCCCAAGTGGTCGTTGCATCATCCGCTGTCTCACACACTTCCTCCTCTTCATTCAACTGTGACAGGCTGACGTCACACACCACCAGAAAGACTATCAACACCTGTGGGGGGGGGGGGGGGGGGAGGTGACAATTATATCATCAGGTATTTGAGATCTAGGTTTTTTGTTATAGAGATCTAGGTATTTTTAAATTGAAATTTAAAAGAAGAAGAAAAAAAGAGAAAGAGAGAGCGAGAGAAAAAAAAAGGAAAAAAAAACATAGAACTAGGTTGATTTAATTTCACTACCTTTGAAATTCTATCCAGCGCCATACTTGATGAGCGAGTGGAAGGCTAAAGACTTGAGACTGAAATTTAAAATTATAGAGAAATGACAAAGAACCGCATTAGACTTTTATTAACTAGAGTTTTGTTTGATCAGATATTGAACTTTTTTGTTCTAGAGTGAGGAGATTGACACTTTTTTTATGATACCGCAAGTTTTAGAGCAGCGGTTCTCAATCTTTTAAGCTCAGCGACCCCATTTTAGAATCCCCCACTCTGCCGCGACCCCCCCCCCCCCCACACACACACATATAAACAGCAATAGAAGAATAGACAAAAACAATCCATAGTTTCGATGGTCTTAAACGACTCCTAGCAAATCGATCCACAGGTTGAGAATCCCTGTTCTAGAGTGATGTGATTGACACTTTTTTTATGATACCACAAGTTCTAGAGTGATGTGATTGACACTTTTTTTGTATGATACCACAAGTTCTAGAGTGTGATGATTGACACTTTTTTTTATGATACCACAAGTTCTAGAGTGTGGGGATTGACGTTTTGTAATGATACCGCCATTTAAATAATAGTTTTCTATAAGCTACCAAAGTTTTAAAGTATTGACATCAGCAACTCGTGAACAGAGATGGATAGAGTGTCGAAATCGGCCTTGGCATACCATATCATTCGGTCCACAAATTTGTGCCATTGCTGGACTATCACTCTATAGATTAAGACATATTTAAAAACAATCGGGCTACTAACCAGCGGTAATCTAAAAGATTCCCTAGTGCTACTAGAGCATGGAATGGGTTGCCTGAGCCAGCCAGGAAAACCAGTGACTTTTTAAGTCATTGGTTAACATGCATGACTAGATGCATGACGCGTAGGGCGTAATCATCTTCTTTTTGAAGTAACGTCTGTATTATATAAAATAATAAGATATTCTACTTATTGTAGAAGTAGAGCTGAAGCCTTTTTAGTTGGCAACAGTCAAATTCAATTTAGCGACCTTGACATTGTTTAGGTCATCGTGACAAATTTCCAATAATGAAAGAGACTTTTTTTTCCAATATTGTTTCTATTCTAGATATATAAAGCTTATCTAATAGCACTAGGGAAGAAGGAGCATTTGTACAAATTTGTCCTAGCATATGGGACGAGAAATGTGTCTTTATCTTTGTGTCTCTCTGAGTATTTTATTAAATTTTGTTTTTGTATTTGAAGATTATGGTTCAGTGTTTTATGTATAATTGCTACTTTACTTTTGAGTCTTCTCTCCTGAAGGCCTTCTAAATTTAGTGATTTTACTCAGGGGTGTTACTCTAGTCAAATGTGAATATTCGTTTGTTATGAATCTCACTACTCTCTTTCTGATTCTACCCTGGCATTTAACCCTCAAAGTGCTGAGCTGTTTTACAATGAGGATATACAAAATGGAATTATAATTCTGATAGTTAGAGGCTAAACTACCACACGCGTTATAAGGGTTAAATTATAATAACAAGAGAAACCAACTAATTGTTCTCACCTATTTAAAAGGCAACTGCTGGAGTTTCTGTTAACCGTGACGAATGCTACTTATAGGTCCCCAGTCTCTTCTGGTCACTTGGTCACCTGTTCTGAGGTCTAACTACTTGTGTCCAGAGAAAGATATGATTCGGTGACCACCGCTGGGCCGTTTGGTCAACTCTTGTTGTTTATATAGTCATTGGACATGCTATTAAGAAAGGAGAAACAGTAGAAGTAATAGTAATCCTCCCCCCCCCCACTCCTGCGATCAACTCATCTTTCTACCTCTCTTCTACTTCAAGACCAGATTCCAGATTTATTTATTTTTTTTTGTTAAAATGCAGGGGAGTCTCAGCTATTATAGTCTAGAAAGGGTGCTATGACGAGAATGTACAGATTTTGTTAAACTATAATAGTAATACAATGTTTTCCAGAGGCGTTTCACTTAACGAACGAATAATAAGACTCGATTTTGTTGAAGCTGCATAATACTGCAGTTATGGAAATGTATGTAGATAATGAGACATATATATATAGCTTTTTTGATGTATCCGGTGTACAGAATAAAAATAAGTGCTTATAAGCTAGGTGTTTTTTAATAAAGGCAAATGATAATAATTAAATGTGATCATTTTGTAGCACTGCAGAATCCAATTTCCTAACATCTTCTTGTTGTGCATTTTTAGCGGCCCCCGAAAGGGGAGAGGGACGCTATTAGTTTTGTCTGTCCCGATTAAATCTCAGAAAATAGAAAAAGATAGTGAAAAGTTTGATGCGACGGCTACTTTTTTCTTTTCTGAAAGCGAAAAAAGCTAATTTTTTTGAAATCACTTATGCAAGCAGTTTTTTTCATAAAATTTCACCACTTTTACAACTATTCACTATTAATAGTAACAAACAGTGGAGTCTCTTTAGTAGGGGAGATTTCCATTTACCATATTTTTAATACATTTATGCAAATGGTTTTAGATTTTATGTCAATTTTTTTTTACAAATGAATTGTTAAGTTAAATAAGTTCTGTCAAAATAACTACTACTTTTGCACACAAAAAAATGTTTCCTTTTTTTTTAAAGAGAAAAAATTTATTTAGTATGCACATAAGTTGGACCTAATTTAAAACAACAATTAATAAGTAGTTTTTCAAATTACCGCGTGAACGGCAGTGATCAATTGTATCCATACAACACTGAACTACGGAAATATTTTTTTCTTAAGGAATTGAATAAGAGATTAACCCTTTACAAAACAATTAGATCAATTAGATATTCATTATAAGACAATAGTTAGGCCAGGTTCACATTCACCTTTCCTTTGGTCTGCTGCACCGAGGGGCATCACACAAGATCTGTCAACCTTCTTTCTCATTCTTCTGTCATTTTTCTTTGATAGAATTTCATTCTGATGCTCTTTCTGAAAATATTGAAACCTGCCTTTTTACCTGCCTGGGTGGGTCTTGTTTGTATTTAGTTCGGAACATTATGCATATCAAGTTAGCATCTTGGAGTTTACAATAAAAAAAAAAAAAGAAAACATTTACGTTTTTCTTTCGAGAGTATTGCATACATTTTCACGAGATTTTCACGAGAGTAACATACATTGAGGTTAAGCCCCCCCCCCCCCCCCCCCCCCCAAAAAAAATAATTTTTTTTAATTTTTTTTGTGATGTATTAGGTATACAAAATCGGACGTATTCATAAGTCAAGTATTTTTATGAAGCATACAATAATTTTTTAGTGCGATTTTTCAGCACTGAACAGTCGAATTTCTCAAGTATAAAGTCATTTTTTATAATTTGGTTGGTACTTACATTTGGTAGTAATGCAAAGATTGTGTGGAAGTGAAGCAGAGATTGTGTGGAAGTAATACAGAAATTGAATGAAAGTGATGTAAAGATTGTGTAAAAGTGATACAGAGATTGTGTGAAAGTGATACAGAGATTTTGTGGAAGTGATGTAGAGATTGTGCGAAAGTGATGCAGACATTGTGCAAACGTGATGCAGAGATTGTGTAAAAGTGATACAGAGATTGTGTGGAAGTGATGCAGAGATTGTGTGGAAGTGATGTAGAGATTGTGTGGAAGTGATGCAGAGATTGTGTGGAAGTGAAGCAGAGATTGTGTAACAGTGATACAGAAATTGTATGAAAGTAAAGTAGAGATTGTGTAAAAGTGTTACAGAGATTGTGTGGAAGTGATGCAGAGATTATGTGGAAGTGATGCAGAGATTGTGTGGAAGTGACGTAGAGATTGTGTGGAAGTGATGCAGAGATTGTGTGGAAGTGATGTAGATATTGTGCGAAAGTGATGCAGAGATTGTGTAAAAGTGATGCAGAGATTGTGTGGAAGTGAAGCAGAGATTGTGAGGAAATGATACAGAGATTGTGCGAAAGTGATACAGAGATTGTGTAAAAGTGATACAGAGATTGTGTGGAAATGATGCAGAAATTGTGTGGAAGTGATGCAGAGATTGTGTGGATCTATTTTGTGGAAGTATTAATGGAAAAGCGCTTGTAAAAAAAAGTTATTTTTTAGATTTATAAGATTTTAAATAAATGCAAAATTCAGAACAATTCAACATTTTTACAAATACAGAAAGTTAATTAGCAAAAGTGTTTAATATTTTTAAAAATTATATGTTTCAAGATTTAAAAAAAATGTCTGTATTTTAATCCAAAATTGTCAAAATTGCCTGACTTTTTCATATCGCTTTAATTTCTGAACAGATTAGATTAATAGATTTAGGTAAACATTTACATAATGATGTTTAACATAATCTATGGAAGACTGACTATGACCAGAATGCCCAAATTTTTGTAAGACCGATCCGTACAAGTTCTCCTTCTTCCTGATTGCTATTAAAACATTGAACGGGTTGCCTGCATCAGCCAAAAAAACAATGACTAAGCAGAGTTTAAGTCCCTCATTACCATGCGTTAGAGATTATTGTGCAACTGTGATTCTTATCTTATATATTACAGACGTTACTTCAAAACAGAAGATAATTACGTCCTACGCATTTCATGTGTCAATCTAGTCATGCATATTGATCCTTGACTTAAAGTCGGCTAAGCCGTTGGTTTTCCTAGCCGATTCATGCCAGCCATTCCATTTTCTGATGACACTAGGGAAGAAGGAGAACTTGTACGAGTTTGTTCTAGCATAAGGAATAAGAAATGTGTCTATATCTTTGTGTTTTTCTGAGTATTTCATTAGATTTTTTTTTCTATTTGTAAATTATGGTTCAGTGTTTTATATATTAGAGCTACTTTACTTTTTAGTCTTCTGTCCAGTCCCTCGGTACCCTGCCCTGATTTAGTGATGCCTGAAAAGGTATTTTGAACACTGGTGCTAGATCGTGACTTCATGAGCGATCTAGCTGGAATACCATCAGGTTCATAAAACTTTATTTTGGTTTTATGCGAACTAATATTTTTTGAATCGGTTTTTTTTTTATTTCTTGTACTTGTGATTTCGCCCACAAACAAAATTTTCCCCTTATTTTCAAATAGTATCTCGCTCAGTTTCCTGACAAAAACTCTCGTCGCCAAAGGGTAGTTATAAATGGCATTTGTATTTTTTCGTTTCTAAAATAAGAGCTGATAAAAATTTTTGATATGATCATGAAAAGATCAGCAGACGACTATCTTGAGTCCAGGTGTAAGATGGTAGCTAGAGTTGTGAGGCATATTTGACACCCACTAATGGTGGCAGACGTCATCGCCCCGCCAGACATTAGACGAACCGGAAATCAATTTCGGCTAGATCTTGTTTATTTTGTTTTATTTTCTGAAGTATAAAAAGAAGAATTAATTTCTTCTCTTAAAAAGAACGCAATGTTGATCTATATAGTGGGAGTTTCTTACAAGTTTTAATCTGGACGACACTCACCAATCGTAAAAGAACAACATTTTGCCACGTGGTTCTCTATATTTTCTATACAAATTACGCAATCCATAAAGGCTGCCACGTGATACGTAATTTTTATTGTTTTATCTATATTATCAAGTGGCTAAATGTTGTTTGTTTACGATTGGTGAATGAGGTGATATGGGTCAAAGAAGGGTCGATTTTGAGACTTGAAAAAAAAAACAAAATAGATTTTATGTCGAATTGACCAGATGGCCCGAAATGTTCACTCGACCATTACGAGATGCAAGGCAGTAATACTTGTAATCAGGGCCGGATTTAAGTATGTGGAGGCCCCTACAATTTTTCTTAAGCTTTTATAAAGATCAACTTATGAGTGAAAATACTTATATCTAAAAGCAAGTTACATTTTAGAAGAAAGAATTTTTTTTTGTGGTCACTTTAATACCATTTTCCTTTTTTAAAACTATTTAATATGCATATTTTAGTTTTAAAAAGTGTATATTTTATAGTTTGTGGAGGGTAAGGCCCCTTGGTAGACGCACTGTCGTAAATATAGAGTTGTATTTTCTTATTCCAAGCATGCTACGAGTGTACACTTTTAAATCACATTTTTAATCCCACTTTTAAATCACATTTTTGCCACCAGTAAAATGCAAAAGAAAATGTTAGGAAACTTTTTTTTTAAGTTTCTGACCCATCAAAATTCGAATAAATTTGTATCTCTTTTGCGGGAGCCCCATTCTCGTGTTGTCCAGAGGCTGTAGCACCGCATGCCCTCCCTTAAATCCGGCCCTGCTTAGAGACACCAGTTTCCTTCCTCCCTATTATTTGTAAACAGGGTTAGGGTTAGGGTTGCGTGGATCAGCCAGAGAAACCAATGACGTCTCTGAATTGAAATGCAGAACTAGATGAACACTGGAGGGGGAGGGGCGGGGGGTGTATTTTCTTCACGTCTGAATGAACGTTTGCTGAAACCGGTTGATGGCAAGACGTATGTGCGCGGTGGCTGACTGGTTTAAGCGCTTGGCTTCCGAAACGGAGTTCGGATCTCGGCGAAGACTGGGATTTTGAATTTTGGGATTTTTGGGGCGTCCCCGAGTCTACACAACTCTAATGGGTACCTGACTTTCATTGGTCATTTCGTTGTTGTGCTGGCCACATGTCACCCTCCTCGTTAACCGTTGGCTGAAGAAACATGACCATAACATCGTCTGCCCTATAGATCTCAAGGTCGGAAAGGAGAAATTTACTTATTTTAGATGTGAATGTGAAGCTCTTCAGTCAAAAGATGTCTTATGATCCTTGATAGCTGCTTCTCTGCTGTTTTTTATTTCCTTACTAATAATAATAATTAATAATCTCTATTGTCCGTAAGGAGATTTGTCTTACAATTTGTACATTACACCAAACAAAACATTATTGAATTTAAAAAAATATACACTAGACTCACTCATATTGTTTCTATTTAATGATTTGATTGTCAGGGGAACAAAAGAGCTTTTGTGTCTGTTTGTCTTTGCTATCGGTGTCTTGTATCTCCTTTGTGATGGTAAAATCACAAATTCCTGGCCCAAAGGGTGATTTGTTATTTCTAGAATCTTTTTAGCTTTTTTAGTGATGTTTGTCTCAAATGGGGTTTGTTTTTTTGCCAATGACTTTACCATCAGCATTTAGATAATTACTATCATTTTGACACTGCTAAATTTAAACTTTGCTCTAGATCTGTGTACTTTTGTCTTATTAATTACATGTTGACTTTCAGTTTGATAAAGTTATAATTGCTAAACAGTGCAGATAGTTCTGGAGCCTTCAATTACCATAATAGAACAATGATTAAATAGTAATAGAATAAAGCATACAATAAAAACGTGTTTTCCAACTGCTAGTTTTATTTATAGATCACTGACAACATAGAGAGACGATTGAAAGAGGGGGGGGTGACTTTCAAATACATCAACAAACACAATTCAATCATTTGAAATGAAAAGAGAACTCGGTTACAGGTTGGCTATCAACACATTATGACAGTGTCCACAAAGCGAAACATGTGTAACAGCACAAGAAACAACTACATACGAAATATGTCTTTATATACATGGTTTGGTCCCCTGTCAGTTTCATAAATGTTGGATCATGAGTTCAAGCGACATGAAACGAAACAACTTTTTTTTTAATTTATCATAACAAGATGAAATGTCAGTAATGTGCAAGGGAAGACTACCTCCGTCAAAAACTAACAAAAGATTTCGATCTAAGATTTTCTCAAAGGGACTTAAAATTTAAAATGAGCGTCAAAAAGCTTTTTTTTTTTTTTTTCAAATGTGGAACTATAAAATAACAGCTGAGTGTGTGTCTTGAAACTATTTCAATCACTGGGTTAAAACAAGTCCACTCACAGACTAACTAAGTTGCTAACTGGATCTAGTTGTAACAAAAAAACAAAAAAAAAAAGTCAATACTTTATAAGAAAATGAGCCTGTTTCATTGACCTATCTACAAACAAAGAAAATAATTCAGTCCAATACCCGGTACAAACGTTTCTGTTTACAATTGTTGTCATACATTCATTCTTTTGTCAACATTTCATACAGGAAACTGGGTTAGCATTCTGTCTCAAGTTTTTTCATTGACTAGAAATTTCAATCCAAGTTCTTTCAGCACAGACACCTCTTACAGTGCCTACATCTTACAAGGTGGGGATTGTATAGGTCCTAGATCTTATAAGGTCTGGATTTTATAGGTCCTAGATCTTATAAGGTCTGGATTTTATAGGTCCTAGATCTTATAAGGTCTGGATTTTATAGGTCCTAAATCTTATAAGGTCTGGATTTTATAGGTCCTAGATCTTATAAGATCTGGATTTTATATGGCCTACATCTTATAAGATCTGGATTTTACAGGGCCTACATCTTATAAGGTCTGGTTGTCCAGATCTTATACTTATAGGGCTTACATCTTATACAGCGTCTTGGGCATATAGGGCTTTATCTTATAAGATCAGCACCACACAACCATTAAGCCATACATTTCTAAATAATAATAATAATAAAATTTCTAATATAATCATTTCTTTATGGAATAATTCAGATATATTCTCTATGAAACACTATTATAAATTCTCAACAAAACAATTCTGTAGATTCAATACAATATCACTGATATTTCTCCTCTGACACCATTTCCACTTCCAACTAAACCACTGAATGTGGTCAATAACAAAATAGAGATTTACTGATACAAATAGATTTTTGCATTAGTCAAGAAACAAAAAAGATTGCACAAGTTGATTTAGAACAAAACTGAAATAGAATACATTTATTTTTAAAAGTTAGACTAATGAAGAATTGATCAAAAGATATCAGACCAGTGCTATGGATTTAAAAAGTTTGGGACATAGTTTTTAAAAAAAATTGCATTTGATCTTTGAAGTCCTGACATAATTTCATTTTAACCTAAACATTTGCCATCTACTATGTCATTTAGACCAACTGAGTTGTCTGGAGGTTGAAAGGTCATCTACTATGTCTCTTAGACCAACTGAGTTGTCTGGAGGTTGAATGCAAGGAACAAAGAATCACAAGTATAGAACATAGCATCTAAAACACCTAGCCTAAGTCTAAACACACACACACACACACATAGTATATTTTACATATGGTACAAAGAAACTAAACAATTCATTGCTTTAAGACAGTATAGTTACATGGATACATACATTAAGACTGAGACTTTATAGTTACATCAATACATTGACAGACATCATGACAGACATAAATGCCAACACAATAGTACTTAATCTTAATGATAAATAATTGGACGAACAATTAATAATTAACCATGAAACCATTAGAGCCCCTAACCATAGATACAACTGAAATAATTTTAAATCCCCAAAAAAATTCATTGCTTAAAGACAGTATAGTTAAATGGATACATACATAGAGCTCCTAACTATAGATACAACTGAAATAATGTTAATTACTTGATTCATCATCATCTGTCCCTTGACTTTCATCATAGGGGTGCTGTGACAGTTCGCGTAACCAAATCCCTCCACTTTTCCCAGTCAGCAGCTGCTCTTAGCAGGATATCAAGAGAGATGCTGGAGCATTATTTTTTCTTTGGGCTGCCCTCCACTGTGCCTTCACGAATACTTTTCATAGTGAGTCATGTCTTAGATTATATAGGTACTAATGTTTCACAGTGGATGTCATAAACATGGAAAGCTAATGGAGCTACACCGGTAGAGGCGCAAGAGTGAACATTAAGCTGGTCTTGACTTAAGCTTGTAAAAGAATATTGAAGAGTTTTCCAGGTCTTTGAGAAAAATCTTTTGAGAATAGAAGAAATTAGTAGGAGCAGTCAATTGAGTACTCAGTTTGTTTCAATAACACAAGATTATTACTTGAATCATTGTGCAAGTTTTGTGTTTGACATTGTGTTCAGATTAATGAATGTTTATCTTATTATTATAGTCTTAGTTCCAGTTTTTCAAACCTGCATGGCATTCAACTAAGGAACAAAGAAGTCAATGTGAAATCATTGTTGCCAAGCTGAGACAAATCTGTTGTGGCTAAGCAGCTCAACACACACATGTTGTGTTGGATGTTCCTTCAGAAATGAAGATGATTAAGTCTAGCCCAAACCTCCCTGAAGAATGACAGGGGATGGCAGCAAGGTTCAAACTCAGGACCTTGTTGATGAAACTCCACAGCACACACCACATGAGCCCCCCAACTGAGGCTTAACAGACAAATCTATGTGTCTGGATAGAATCTCTAGTGGTTAAACAGACCGATGCACATGTGAATTATACCCTCTTTGAATACTCCATTATAATCCACTGTAGGCAGTCCCTATTACCATTACAGCCCAACAGCGCTGAACAGCTGGGAAAAACATCCTTTTTTTTTTCTTTGGCTCAGACAGCAGAACAGCTAAGCAGCTTAGCAGCAAACAAAAAAAATCTGGCTAGAAGAAAAAAGTTAGGATACAATCTCTTCTGGCTGAACAGACCAACACACAGGTTGGACAGAATTTATTTCAAGATAAAACAAACCTACATGTTTTCTACTGTAAGAAAAAATCCAGAGGCTTCACTTGTATGTCCTTTGCATTTGTTACTCGAAATCAGTTTACAAAGGAAGCTCAGACTAGAAGATCACTTGATAAACATGGAAGAGTTCTTCTAGCTTTTCATTCAAGTCTCATTGACGAAAGTTGATACTTTGAGCACTAAGAAAAAATTTCACAAGAAATCAAATAAAAATAAACAAGAAAGGTCAATACATATAAATCTAGAAAACCAAGGCAGATAACAAAAGACACATAGATCATGCATTATTGAGTTACATCACAGACTTCAATGTTCAACAAGTCAAAAAATTGGGAAAAAAAATTACATATATATATATAAATATATATACATATATATGTGTGAGTGTGTATAAATTGTTATCTCTATAAATATTTATTTCTATTTATACATCTCACCAAGTCTGATGCTGGTTAAAAGACAACAAAAAGGGAAACAACTTGTATAAAAATAGAAGAAAACAGGATGGAACACAAAAGTAAAAGAGTTATGAAACACAAGTTGTTTTTAAATAAAAACCTTTCATTACATAAAGAAAGTTGAAAATATATCACATTGGTGGAATTAGCTATTGGTAGAGCTCTCCTAATAGTAGGTTTATTCTCAAAGTGTGCCAATCAGTGTTACTAACAGCCTTCCCTAAACATACAAAAGTATGCAGTTGTCTTTCACTATGAGGCCAATGATAACCAGGGTAAACATTAAAGACATTATTGATTTTTGGCTTAAAAGCAAGTCAATAAGAGCTGCCAACTGTACTTTTCCAAACTGTCTAGTAAAGAGAAAGAGGAACTTCAAGAGGCTCTAAATAATCCACAGTATTGAATTAACTTCCTTTCACTGATGTCATCTCAATAAAATCTCATCAAATGAAACATGTACATTTCTAAGTTAAACATAGGTGATGCTTTATGTCAATAAAGTTCTGAAAGGGGAACTTTACTTTTTTTTGTTTCTAAACAAAGATTTAACTAGTGACAAACATCTAATGACTAGTGTAATTACACATCTTTAAACATCTAATGATTAGTGTGTAATTATAAATCTTTAATGGACATTTTCTAAAGTGACTAGCTTCTGGATTGACATTTCTAAAAGGGGAGTTAAACTAAATGTTTCTGGGTTTGTTTTTTTTCTCAAAAATATAGATCCAGGAAATAAAGAATGATTTTATAGCAACAACCAACAATATTCAACAATTGTTTCAATATGACATTAGATTAGATCTTGTAAAGCAAAGTATTTAACATCACAAAAATGGAACTCTTATTATTGAAAAGGTATAAATGTTTTAGTAACAAAAGTGTAGTAAAAAAAAAAAAAACAACTAAGTATAAAAATATTAAAAACATGAAAATGTTTCAAACAAATTTTTTGTTCATAAAATGCACAACCGAAGAACAATTTATGCTTACAAACAAAAATTTACAAGAATAAATTATTTTGATTTTTGGCTTTGCCTGACTAATAATTAGAACAAAAATAATAACATGAACAGCCAAGTGTTTTCTCAGCCCAACAGTTTCTATGAAATTTCTTTGTTAGAATCAAATTTAAAATAACAATATGAACCTAAGAACAAATCTGTCAATATCTGAAGCTATAGTACACATGTGGCACTATCTGAACCTAAAGTACAGATGTGCCACTATCTGAACCTAAAGTACAGATGTGTCACTATCTGAAGCTAATGTACAGATGTGTCACTATCTGAACCTAAAGTACAGATGTGTCACTATCTGTACCTAAAGTACAGATGTGTCACTATCTGAAGCTAATGTACAGATGTGTCACTATCTGAACCTAAGTACATTTTATGTATCTTGTGGTCTTTAAGAACTTAGCATACATTTGCCAAAATATTTCGTAACATCTAATTTTAAAAGTTGTTAAATTTAGTTAAGAACATTCCTATTTGTCTATAAATCTAAATGACAAGTGTCTAGACTTCAAATTTGTCAATAAAAATTGCATTAGCAAGTATCAACACTTAAGTATTGTGTTACCCTTTTAGAGACAGTTACTTTTGTATACACATGATAATCAAAATGAATCAATGTTTAAATATCAAATGATAGAAATAATAAGAAAATGAACAAGCAACACTAAATCTTCTAAAACTAATTGTAAACTAATTGTTTTATATGTAATATTTGCATCTCAATTTAAATGTAAGCTTCTTAATATATGTTTAATATATGTTTCAACACTAAGTTGACTTCTAAAAACAAAAGCATTACACTTTAAATTGTATTGTTGAGATTGAGATTCAAAAGCTGGATGGCATTTTCCAATTTCTAATAGCCGTTTTGTTCAAGAAGATTCCTATTAAAAAGTGTGATGTAATGAAACAGCTCAAAAACAAATCACAGACACATTTTACTATTTCAGCATCAAGTGGTATAAGACAATTATATATATATAAAGAAATAATGTCTCTAAAAATAAAAGTTGTAACTAATGGAATTATTAAACGAAAGAAACTTTCTGGACACACAAAAATAACAACTTTTGTAAATGTAAAAAAATGTTGCAAACATAAAGAAAATGCATTACATATCTCTTTTTTACTGAGAAAGTTGACAACATTTTTCTGAATTTGTTATAAATTTGAGATATTATGTATAAATTCTGTATGTTAGCTTTATCTGTTAAGTTTAAATACATTGTGATTCTACAGAAAAAAATGACAATGTTGACAGAATATGATTAATAATATAAATGCTGTATGAAAATATGCCCCAGGAAATGAAACAGAACAAAAAAACAAAAACAAAAAAACTTATGTACATGTTTTTGTTCAAGTTATAAATAGAGCACTAAAACATACATCTCATACTTAACTAACCAAATCAATAATTGGGTCATGAATTCAACTTTGCTACATTGCTACTTTAAACATCTCACAAAAAATACCAACTGACTAGACAATTATGTTTGGTGTGAAAACATTGGATCTGTATAGACAGACATGTATGAAAACAGTTAAGGGAAACAACCTTTTTTTTTGGAACTCATCTACTACCTCCCTTGCTAAGAGCTGTCAAAGATTCATTTATTGTCAATTAAAGTCTGTAACCTTGCAACCAGTTCCCTGGCAATTTTGAGCACTTGCTTAGTATTGTGATGCTCTGCCATTTCTAGGGTCAGACAAGAAAAAAAGATGAATTACGCAAAAAAAAAAAAAAAAAAAAAATTAGCCTCTGTTGACACTTTGATGTAACCTTTATTAAACTTTGAATTAAATCTTCATTCAAAAAAAAAAAGATCCCAGCATCTGACCATAAGTTACCGATACCTTCTTACAAGTTCCTAGTACTGACCACAAGTTCCCAGTATCTTGGTATAAGTTCCCAGTATCTAGCCACAATGTTAGAATGTAGTTCTCATGAATGTGATTACTTATTGCTTTATGTCATTGCTCCTTATTTTTTAATTTGTTTTTTGAATAATAGGGTTTCTAGATTGTGCTCAATAAAATTGTAAAATCTATTAAAAATCAAAATTCTTTTCTTTTGTGGATGGAGAGTAAACACAAACCTATTTATGAAATTTTGAGGTACTTACCATTGAAGAATTTGATGATGTCAGTAAAGTCCATGTTATTGTCAAGTATGATTTCCCTGTAGACCTGGACAAGTGCCAGCGCTATGAACAATACAAAATGGCTGGAGGTCATGTGCTTCGCAGCCCAGATAGTTTCCCAGACAGCAAACACATCATCGTAGATCAACTCTGGTATAGGGAAAAGATACCCAGTGGAAAAATTGAGCAATTTCACAAAGCTTATAAAAATTATTACTAATTTATTTCAAAATACGTAGAGCAAAGACTAAAATTTTAATTCCTATTTTATTCAAATATAAAAGTTTCTTAATAACATAATAGCTAAACTGATACTTTTACCTTTCTTTTTACTTCTACTGTATTAAGAGAGAATGGTATCACACTACATTGAAAGTAACATGATATCACACTACATTGAAAGTAACATGGTATCACACTACATTGAAAGTATATGGATATCACACTACATTCAAAGTAACATGATATCACACTACATTGAAAGTAACTGGATATCACACTACATTGAAAGTAACTGGATATCACACCACATTGAAAGTAATGCTATTCTAGTTGCATAAGATATTTCTTTATTACATTATTTGGCTTTGGTGTAGCAATTTAAATAGGAAAGCAAAAGTATTATCTGATATCAAACATTTAACCTCATTCAGAGCAATACACAGAAATAACAATGTAAAAGTACAATAAACATATCAGGGATAGGTTTGAGATAAATAAAATGTAGTGATCATGTAGTGACTTAAGCCAGTTCATGACACATTACCTCTCTTAAAATCCAACAGGAACCAGCGGTAGCAGAAGTAGAAATGTGTGTAATCCCCATGTTGGTGCATGTGTTCAAACAACTCAGCATCTAGTATCTGTTGACAGAGGTTATCCAATAGTCATTTAGTTTAACCATCCATTTTTAAGAGAATTATTTCAATAACTAATAAGAATGCATGACATGGTTATGTGTAAGGTACTCTTGCCAGTTGTGCTAATTAAGGAGCCAATGTTCCTTTGATAGAACCATTAAATGTGCTCATTAAAGAGCTAAGGTTATTTTAATGAAAGCATTAGATGTATCCCACAGAGCCCTAGGTCTCAGAATCATACAAAAGTGTGGTCAGAGGCCGGTACGGACAGTTATTATAAAGTCTGAATGTTTTACAGTTATAAAGTTTGAAGTTGTACTATTATTATAAAGTCTTAATGTTTTACAGTTATAAAGTTTGAAGTTGTACTGTTATTATAAAGTTTGAATGTTTTACTTTTATTTTAAAGTTAAAATTTTTACTGCTATTAGTGGGTAATGTGGTCAAGAGGCTAAGTATGCTTGAACTTGGCTTGGCTACATACGAAGGGGCTCGAGGTTCAACATCCGACTCGAGCAGAGTTGTGTTTACTGAACGCCCAAAGGCAGCACATAAAAATCCTTCTCCCAGATACCCCCCTCCCATCTGGTTGACAAATGAGATTGGACCATAGCGCTCTGAGCATGCTATAAGCATGAAAGTAGCGCTATATAAAAGCTGTAATTTAATTTATTAATCAGTTTGAATCTTTCAACGCTATTATGAATGTGCACTCTCTATCATAGATTGAAAATGAATGCAATTAGATTGCTAACTGCCTCCCCCCTCCCAATCTTGGGTAGGGAACAACTGCATTAGACAAATGAATGTACTGACCTGAATCAAAGACCTCATGTTAGCAAAGTGTGTGTCCATCGCCCCTCCATGGGGAAAGTTGCTGGACATTCTCTTCATTAGTTGACAGAAACAGCTGTACGCTAAGGACTCTGAAGGCAGAATAAATCAACAATGAACCATCTCCATGGTCAATAAGCAACTATAATATCATCAAAGTATCTATAATAATGAAAGTTGAAACCAACCATCATCAAATATAACAAGCAACGGAGCCACTAAGTCACACATTCCTTGAACATAACCAACATCTAAATGTTGCCAGACATACCTGAAACATGAAAAATAAAAATCTCTTACAGCATTAAAATTTATGAAAAATCTGGCTGTAAAATAAGGAAGAAAAGAAATCAAGGGCTAAGAACTCTTAGAAAAACTTATGAACAATTTTTATAAGAAATGAATAAACAAAATTTTATTTCAGTATGTCAGTAAGATGAATATTTTTTTTTATCTATTTATAAAAGTTATTATGACATTAAAATGGAAAAAAATATGAGAAAAATTAAAGATCTCAATGCAAAAACTCATGATATTAGAATTTTGGACATAGAAACATGTGGCTCTGTTTTAATTAAACGAAATACTAAAGTGACATGACTAAAGTTTTAATTAAATTAAATGATTTCTCAAAGTGAAAAAAAAAAAAAAGAGAAAGAACTTAAACTCACGTGCACATGATATTACGAAGTTTATCCAAGTTCTCACAGTTGAAGTAATGATAGTTTCTATCACATCTCTGGACATCTTTATCAATACGATGCAAGTTTAGGGCAACACTATCCAACAATTCAGCCTACAAGTAAACAATGAAAACAGACATACAGCATAGTTCAACACTAAACATTCATTGATAGAGTTAGTCAAAATGTCAATAGAAGCAGTCATTAAGAACAAAAGACGTATACACTTAAGTGGGCCTCGTGGCTGAGTGGTAAAGCACTTGGCTCCTGAACTGAGGAGCCTGTGTTCAAATCTTAATGAAGACAGGGATTTTTAGGACACCCAAGTCCACCCACCATTAGTTGGGTAAAGTAAAGGCAGCTGGTCATTGTGCTGGCCACCCTGGTTAACTATTGACCATAGAAAGAAAATGAGCAACGTCATCTGCAATATAGATCGCAAGGTCTGAAAGGACTTTTTTTCTTTCTTTACCTGTACACTTACCATGAAAGTGACCAGAAGATGTCAGAAACATCATTTGGAGGAAGAACTGAACAATTTTCAGAACGTAAAAAAAAATAAAGGTTGCCTACTTTTGTTGTGGGTTCCAAAACATCTTCCATATTAGATGGAGAACTAAACACAATGATTTTCCTTATTTTCTTTTTCTATCAATATTTTCTTCTCAGATTTTTTTTTCGTCCAATTATTTCTTTTAAAAAAAAACTCAAGTGAGTTACAAAGGTAAAATATTTCTATCTTAAATATGGCATATCTTATTTAGAGTTTCTAAGAGGAATTTTCCGCTATCGTTTTTAAAAAAATATTTTCTCCACTGCATATGAAGGAATTTTTCAGACAACACAACAAACAGTGACCCATCCCTTATTAACATTAAAACTCCTGTTGCGGTGATTCTTTGAGAGATATCTTATCTTATATCATACAGATGTTACTTAAAAAATAAGATGATTACGTCCTACGCGTCATTCAGTCATGCATATTAACCAATGACTTAAATTCTGCCAAGTCACTGGTTTTCCTGGCTAGCTCAGGCAGCCCATTCCATGCTCTAATAGCACAAGGGAAGAAGGAGTATTTGTACAAATTTGACCTAGCATATGGGACGAGGAATGTGCCTTTATCTTTGAGTCTTTATGAGTATTTTATTAAATTTTGTTTTTGTATTTGAAGATTATGGTTCAGTGTTTTATGTATAATTGCTACTTTACTTTTGAGTCTTCTGTCCTGAAGGCTTTCTAAATTTAGTGATTTTACTAAAGGTGTTACTCTAGTCAAATGTGAATATGTACTGCCCCATTACCATCTTTTAATAATGGGGTAAGATAAAGGAAAACACTACTCTCATTTGTCTTCCAACTTCATTAAGATTCAGTTGGTTACCTTACACATAAATTGTGAATTTAGCTACAAAAAAATATTAAGAAACTTACAGAATAAATTCCTCCATTAGAAGCTGGGGATGCAGGAGACAGCAAACTTTCTCTACTGGCTGACAAATGACCTTTCACCTCTAAAATATGAATACAAAATTGACTTGATAAAAAAGAAGAAGAAAAAAAAGAAAAAAAAAAGCAAAGTTTGGGGAAACTACAAGTCTCACTGTCCCATACCTAGACCTGGTTCATAGTCTTGACCAGCTCTGGGGTCAAGGCTGGTTCGACTGGTGCTCAAAGAGTCAGGCTTACTTGAGCTTTCTCCATCTTCAAGAGCCGAGTTTGTCCTTGACTTCCCTTCCTGTTGTGTGTTGGCATTCTCCTCATCTAGAACGGCGCTGTCCACTGATAACTTGGTGACCATAGTGATTCTGTCAGTGACATCAGCAGGTAGTGACCTGGGCGTCAATGGAGTCAGAAAACCAGAGTCTCCAACAGAGTCTGTCTTGGACCTGCTCAGTGGAAGAAAAAAGTGATGCAATGAAATAACCAGGAAGTTCTGTATCTGCGCAATGTTTTAAAGACCATCACTACACAAATGTATTGTAATAAGATATGGGTGTGATGACTTAGATATAGGTCTGCATCATACGCGTATATTTTAAAGGTTTGTGATTTATTAAGGATATAGTAAGCAAAATGGTCCCCGCCTTGTAGTCTAGAAAGTAACATTTCTGGGTTTTATTCATTGGATTTGATATTAAGATGTTATACTAAGGAGTTTAGCCTGAGGCTTCGCAGCCTCAGTTTCAATCTGCCACCACGAGGAGGTACTGCATAGGACTTGCTGTGGAGAGGCTATGTACTGGCAAGAGAGTCTTACAAAATTGCTCCCCTTTCACAGATGCTAGCCGTCGGTGGCAACAAGTTAAGCTACCACACTAGACGCTTCACACAGCCATTGGACACACCACATTCGTAGAATGCCAGTAGGTTGACTTCCACAGGACATCCTGTATGGCGATCTAATAGAAGGAATAAGAGCCACTAGTCGCCCACTTATACGTTATATGGATGTATGCAAATGTGACATGAAGCGCTTCAAAATCGACACTGGCAGCTGGGAAGAGATGGCACTGGATAGATCCACATGGAGAGAGAGCATAAAGGAAGGGTCACGGATTGCAGATGTCATACACAACAGAAGCAGAAAGAAGGGTGAAAATGCAACGGCGCTTGGTGATTATATATGCCCAACCTGCGATCGCAGCTGTGTATCAAGGATTGGCCTCTTTTAAGTCACACAAGAAGTTGCAAAGGGAAAAGATTGTCTCTCAAGACGTAAAATACCATGGAGTGTTTTTAAAAAATCATAGAATTAGTTTATTTTTTATTTACATTTGGCTTCAATATTTTCATTGTAAATTGGAACGGCAAGTTGTAAAAAAGATGAAAAGCAGGAACATACAAAGTAAATGTTAGAAAAGGAAAAGACAATCTCAGGCTCAAAGAGAAAAACAAAAAGAGAATAATAAAAAAGGATGCCAAAGAGAGAGTAAATTATAAAATGTTTATTCAAAATTTATAAGATGCATATTTCACAGAGCACTATCTAAAATTCACTAGCGCCACTAAATAATTCATTGAAATCTATGAATTTTTTATGTCTTTTGTGTTTGCAAATCCATTAATTTGAATTTTCATTTCTTCAAAATATTAAACCCTTAAGACCGTCGTTATTCAGGAAGTGCGAGTAGAAAAGTGTTTTGTTTGTTTTTTCTTAGCTTTGGATCCATTTTTATGTTTTTGTTGCTTTTTTTTTTTTTTTTGGTTCTAATTTTTTTGCTTTTAATTTGTATGGAGACCCTTTTTTCATGCTTATAGTGCTATAAAGTGTGTAATCATTAAAGATAAGCAACATATCATTGTCAAATACTTTTCTACATATTCTTCATGCTAAACTGAGAATGTTATTTTTTATAGTTTATATTTATTTTTGGACAAAGCATTTGTCAACTGTTGTCTAAAGCCTAATTTATTCCAAACTTACCGGTCAGTTTCTGTAGTGGTTGAGCTTCCCCTGGCCAAGGAGTCCCCCAGACCATCGTCTGGACTGTCCTGATACAGGTGTCCTTTTTTGATGGGCATGGGAGGAGTGTCAGTGCCAACTGCCCGATCTATTGTGGAGGATGTAATGGACAGCTCCATGCTGGTCTTTCTGTCAGAGGAGGGTGTGGTGCGGGCAGTGGAGCTCTCCTCTACCACAGTCTCTGGCCTTGACATCTCTTCTGATTCAAATGACACAAATACCTGTAGGTGTGTCAGAAAAGCAGAAAAGTTGAAATATTTGTTGTTTTTTTTGTCTTAAATTTTTCATGCTGTATTCGAAAGTTTTTAAGATCAATTAAAGATTTTAACAAAAAAATAATAATAATAAAAACACCATGTTGTTTTTACTCAAAAAAACTAGACAGCAGCCTTCAATGTAAACTATGTGAGAACACATCGACTTTCTCAATGTTTAACTCCTCACATTTTTATTAAAATTTTTTTTTTTCATTATACTCAATGTTAAGGGAAAAAAATCCATTTCAACCATAAAATATTTTTTTTAAAAACCATTTATTGTGGTAATCAAAAGAAAAATTTCAATTGAATCATTTTTTTCAGTAGTTTAATTAAAACTTCCCCCCAGATGACATGATCAAAAGATTCAAGCAATCAAATTATTTAGCATGTGTTCACTATATAAAGTGCATTTATATATTATATATGTGTATAGTATTAGTGTGCAGACAACATTCACATGAACCCAAATGTAGTTTGCAATGAATTTTGAAAGTTCTTAGATGTCTTCACGACTCAACCATTGAATCAGTTGCAAGAAAAATCAATTTCAACTGAACAATGCAATCCCACTAAATGAAGAGTTCTTACTTAGAATAAATAAAAATCACTTCTTGCATCATAAAACTCCTAATATACGTAACAAAAAAAATTAGCCAGCATATTGGAGAATTTAAAATGAAATAAACTTGATAAACTTTGATGAGACAAAAGCAGCATGCACATGTATTGAATATCCATAAAGTGTTGTTTTTTAAACTTGCAGCTTCAAGGTGTAGGCAAAATATAATCATTAAATCTTCTAATAATAATATTGGATTCCAATTGCATAAACAGCTATGAACAAGTATGTATCAAAAGAAAAGTAGATTTTATTGTTGTTTTTTTTATTGCTAAAAGGTAATTCTTTTAACAACAAGATTTAGAGATGAACCAAATGTTTTCAACTAAAGTTTTGGAATCCCTCTACTCAAAATTTACAACTAATCTTAATATTTACCATTGAATAAATAATTAGGACATCTAAAAATCTATGTACAAATTCTATGGAACTGAGTACAATAGTCACACATCAGTTCTATCTCACCAATACAATTCAATACTTTCTCAGGGACTAAACTGTCACACATGGCTTTTAGATTAGTTACAGTGAAATATGATTTCCTTGCAGCCAATGAGAATCTGCTCTACACAGGATAAAGAAGTGAATGAAATCAGTGTGACCTATTTACATGTTCCTCTACTAAATTTGAGAACTGGTACATTAGATAGAATTTGAAATATTTAGACTTATTACGCATGACCATAAGATGTATTGTGGTAAATGTGTAATCTGTATCCAAACTATGAGCCTTAAACCAAATATAACATGATCCAAGAGATTTCTTATTCAAGTCTCCACACCAGTTGTCACCGGTGTTCAATTCGAATATGACAAAGATACTGACAACTAACTACTCAGCCAATTCAAACATGATACAGAAGCATATATAAATAACTATCTATGTACAACAGCAAATAGCTATTAGACAAGATACGTTTCTGAACTATCATCTATGTACACATGCCATACAGCAATACAATGTGTACATAGTCACCCATGCCTGAAACATGTGAAAAAACTGGTAAGGCGACCACACCTCGTTGCTCAGGCTTGAGTCTTTGCGAACCAGTGGTATATGGCCATCTGTGCTTTCCTGAGATAACTTGGCTAGATTGGCTGCAATAACCTCTTTGTCCCTCTGACGTATGATTGCTTCTACTGCCAACCATTCTGACATAATCTTCTCATACTCTGTGCGAACTGCTTGCTCCAAGCCTTCACGCTCTTCAGGGGAGCTGCCAAATTTATGGTGACCAAGCAGATAGGGCCACACCTGATGAGAACAGAATAAATGTGGAAACTTTTCATAGAGAGATATATTTTTATGCAATAGACTTTATCATTACATTTCTAGAGACTTTATGAATCCTCCAAACAGAAACTTAAATTATTGTCACATCCAAACCTCAAGCATAAACTTTATTTGAAATTTTTAAGTTTAAATGAATGATGTCTTGGTAATTAGTAAACAGAGCCTCAAGAAGATTTAATTTTGAATGTGTAATGTCTGACCTGTTTCCTGAGTTCATGAGCCACACCTCCAAAATAAACCAATCTATACACTTCTTTCGAGTCTGTCACCTGTAAAAAAAGAAGAGAAAAAAGTTTTTAGTTCTTTACAATCTTTATAAATGAATGCTAAATTATAGTTGCAGTCTCTAACAGTTAAAAACAAAGAGATATGCTGGAAAACTGAAGAAGCATTAAATTTGAGAGATGCTTGGATTATTACTGGAAGTGAAGCTCTGATTCCACTAAATGCCAAATGTGTGCCAGATGTCAATGAAAGAAAATAAAAGAGATTTTATTGCACAAGCCTCAGTTAAACCACCAGTCAGGTAGAAACAGATGGCAACTGATTTACATGTCCTAAGAACTAACTTTTAGGTAGTCAAGGGGAACTAACTAAAGAAATAAAATGGCAAAAGTGAGCTGGACAGACTACCTTTCAGTTGAAATTATGAACTGTCATAAAAAGTTCATTGAGGGTGACAAATTAAACAATTGATCTTATCCAAAGTGAGTTTAAAGCCAATTCTTCATTTGAATTACTTACTATGCCATTTTGACAAAGCTTTGACCACATCTCTGTAGTCATTCCTATCTTACCATCCACTGGCGAGTCTTCAGAGACTGCTGTGTGATAGACAAGACCAGATAGATGAGTGCGGACTGTCTTTAGATGTCTACAGTGCGCCAACCCTGAAATAATCAAGTTTTTCGATGTTACCATGTTGCATAGTTTGAACCACTTATAAACTACTACAGTTCTTAAAATGTGTTTTGACAATACTAAATTTTAAATGTAACAAAAAAACTCAAAATCTTAATTTTAAAAATTTAAATATTTTATGCAGCCTCTATTGAAAACTTTTTTTCTATCTGTAATAGTAATCCGTTTTTTGGATGTTGCCATGTTGCATAGTTTGAACCATTTATAAACTTCTACAGTTCTTAAAATGTGTTTGACAATACTAAATTTTAAATGTAACATAAAAAACTCAAAATCTTAATATAAAAAATTTAAATATTTTATGCAGCCTCTATTGAAAACTTTTTTTCTCTATCTGTAATAGTATATCCCAAGATAATTTTAAACTTTGATTCAAATGATCTAAAACTCAAGTATACTTTTTATTTGATTCATACAGGACTTGGGTTAGTTGTTTGCAGCCTAGTTAATAATATTGTGCACAGCTTGCAGCACTGCTTTAGGACTACGTTGGTTTGACTGAAGTATCATTTGCACAAGTATGTCTAACAAACTTTTTTTTAAATACTATAGAGACCATTATGAGATTTCTTCAATATATCTAGACAAAATTTGAAAGTTTTTTTTTTTCAATTATCATACTTCAATATCTGGCTATTACTAAATAAGGTTAAAGCATCATAACTAATTCCATCAAGTTTTTTAAAAAAAAGACATTTCAGTTTCAGTTATGGACTTACATCCATAGAAAGCCCTGGAGATAATTTGTTTTGTCATTGTGTCACAAAGTTGTTTGATGTGATTCCTGAAAAACATTCACAAAAATACATTTTGATAAATATAAACATACAAAGTAGTTCCTCATTAAAAATTAATGCATAAAATGTTTGAAGTAAATTATTTCATGTTTTGTTTTCCGGTGATGAGTTAAAATTTTAAGTAAAATGAAAGTGGAGACTATTTCATTTTTAAAAGGACTGAGAAATATTATACATTATCATATTAGGTCAATTTATTTTAGACACTAAGAGCAAATTTACAGCATAGATTTATTTGTGAAAGAGACTATATTGACTGTTTGATGAGTATAATTCAATATTTACATAATGAGTTAGCATGATCTAACAAGCTAAGAAAATGAACATGAATATGTACATGAATATGTATGTTTAAGAAGCATCCAAACATATTGATAAAATATCCATTTAAATTTGTGGGTAATTAAAAACATGAATGCTAGCCATTTTTATAACTATTGTATAAAATATCTAAGAAATTTAAGGGAATTTTATTTGGACTGTTTCAGTGATGTAAGTAAATAAATAAACTCATAAACACAGTTGGAAAACAATACACAAAAAAATGCATATAAAAACTGTATTCAATATAAAAACAAACAATGAACAAGCTTGTCTTACAATAACATCTGCTCAGCATGTTCATAAATAGAAGTGATGCGATTGACTACATTTTTATTTCCTAAATCAATCTACTGCTTTAGCTGAACATCTTAAAAAGTTCATTAGTAGCACAGACATTTTTTTTTTATTACTATTTCAGCAGTGCAGTTCATATTCATGCAAAAATTTGAATAATTAAAGAGACATTATTGAAACAAAAAAAAGTTGCACATGCTTAGGAAAAATTATTGTTTACATCTTTGGAAAATTTAAAATCAACTGATAGCATCTTGTAAAGATGTAAAAAGAAACCTATTTTTAACACCATTGAACTTCTAAATTGACTGCCTCAAAAAAAATAAAAACTTTTTTTGCAAGCCTATTTCTCTTACACAAATTGAAACAACAGGAGAGACTTTGAGAAAGAAAAATGTTTTGGCTCACTTCTTTGAAACTTCAAATACTCCTCTACTTTTTATGAACACATAGTTAACACATAATCTCTGTAATACATAAACCTTATAATACCTTAACACATAATCTCTGTAATACCTAAACTTTATAATACCTTAACACATAGTTAACACATTATCTCTGTAATAGGCTACCTAAACTTTATAATACCTAACTTAGAAGGCAATTATATCAAAAGGAAAATAACTTTTCTGACTCCACTAAAAAGCAATGATGTGACTGAAGCAAGAAATGAAGTGAAAAATAGCTTGACAGAAAAATGAATGGTCAGAATTCAAGCAATAAAAATGTAAAAGTTAATTCATCATTGTGCTGGCCACATTTCATTCTGGACAACAAATCTGCTCTATATAAATCAAAGACTTGGAGATCTCTGTGCCCAATATTATTTTACCTAGTTGATGCAAATGAGACCAGTCATTATAGAAGGCCTGAACACTGACCAATAGCTCGTCACCATGTCACAGTTCTGTACAACTAAACTGCCCAGAAGTTGTGGCATCACAGGTCAGTGTTCAGGCCATCTATAACGAATGGTCTCGATACAAAACAGAGGAACACTGAAGACAAATTATTTACCAAAGAAAGGAATCATAGAGTATGAGATTAAGTACACAACTCACAACAGAGAACGAAAAAAAAAAAAAAAGCAAGTCAAAGGTTGTGGTTTAGTTAATAGGTAATCACTAACACTAGAATGAAAGTGCACAACAGTTACCTACATATAAGTCAAATACCTATGGTTGGCATCAGCGGATGCCTGCACTAGGCACTCGCTATTCTGCTCCTCCTGGCTGCGGGCATAGGACTGTACCGAGGTGCACACCAGGGGACTGGGGGGCAGCTGTCTCCTGACATGCCATGGGGAGCGCTCAGAGGAGTGGGGGGATGAGGGGGAGCGAGGAGACCAGAGGGCCTTTGGATCCAGCATTTCTGCAGCTGAATGAAAAACAGGATCCAATCAACATTAACACAAAAAGATTCTAGAATTTATGTCTCCAAGAAAATTTCAAAAAAATGGACATCAGAAGCAAATTGAAGAAAAGTTAAAAACTATCTAATTGTGTGTCTGAAAAGTTAAACAAGTTTAACCAATGCCTAAATAGTGCAAACGATCTTACCAACTGAATAGTTTAAACCAAATTATTAACTGTCAGAATAGTTGAAACTAATAATCAACTTCTCTAGATAGTTGAAATTATCCTATCACCTATGTGATAACTTTAAACTTACATATTAACTGCCTGAAAGGTTTCATAAAAATTATCAGCTGTTTATAATTTTCTTTTAAATTTCTTTCCATTAGAAAAACAAAATATTTCTGCTGTTTTCTTTCGTAATGATCTAAGATAATTGTAGGAACCAAGAGGAAGTTTACATAGAATACTATGTGATCAAAAGTTAAGAGTAATTTCAAACATAATTTCAAACAAGGAAAAAAGTGACCCCCAAAAAAAAAAAAAAAGAATATTCTCTTAATATTTTTGTACGTGGTAAGAAAAGGTTATTGGCTTGACCACACCTAAATTTCATAAGCCGATGAACTGAATGACCTTGACTCCAATGACTAAAACTATAGCTGTATGTCAAAGTTCAATAAGTATAACTTGACAAGAAAAGAAATGCACTTATTTTAAATCTCAATGAGTGTTTCAAATACATTAGAACTAGTTAGTGCAGAACTTTATGATAAACTTAGTAACTACTTAACAATAGCACTTGCCTAGAAAAAAAAAGGATGTTGATTAGCTTGTAAGCAAAGAACAAAAAGCAAAACATGCTTGATTAAAGAAATAAAAGTACTGGGATTCACTTGTTAGCATCTGTGTTAATTTCTGACAGTAATTATGCATATTCTGTTTAAGAGCTTTTACTTATTTCATGCTTAGAAATATGCAACAAAGAACAAATGACTCATGTTTATAGTCTATAGATAAAAAAAAAACTTAGCTTAATTAAAATTATACTAGATTAATAAACCTTTTTATTTTTTATTTATTTGCATTAATTTTGTTTAAAAAATGTAAAAAAAATATATATATTTTTAAAACAGAATTATTTATCAAACAATACAATAAGTTTGTTTTTTTAACCAATGTAATACAAAAACAAACTATAAGAAAGAGAAAAAATTATTTGGTAAATTTTTTATGCTATTTTTTTTATTTACTGATTGGAAGTTATCTGTCACTGATTCGAAGTTTCTGTCACTGATTCGAAGTTTCTGTCACTGACTGGAGGGTAACTGTCATTGACTGCCCAATGATTGGAAATTTTGTCAGTGATTGAAAGTTTTATGTAACTGATTAGAAGTTATCTGTCACTGATTAAAATTTATCCGTCACTGATTAAAATTTATCTGACACTGATAGGAAATTATCTGTCATTGATTGGAAGTTATTTGTCATTGATTAGAAGTTATCTGTCACTGTTTGGAAGTTATCTGTCGTCTCATCTTAGGCTAATACTCACTCAACATTTCAGGTCTGAAAGACGAAATAATCCTAAACACATAGTCAGCTGCTTCCTCTTCATCCATGCTGGTTGTGCTCCCACTGCTGGTGCTACTACTACTGGACAGTCTGCTACCCTTTCTGCGGAGCTTGGGAAACACCTTTCCTGTCAGGGAGATACAAACAACAAGTTGACATTGAAGCTGTAATTTTAAACTTTCAAGGCCAGTTTAATAGCATTAACAATGTACTGAATTTGAAACACAAATAGCACTTAAATCACAATAAACCCCTTTTTAGGAGCAAAATTTTGTCAAATGAATTAATTTCATTCATTAATGAGTGAAGATTTTAAATAAACATATTTTTTTTTCAAATCACAGAATTAAATCTAGAAAAAAAACAACAAAAAAACTCAAAACTTTGAGCATTTGTTTTAGCAATTATATGGTAACACTAGGTAAGGGCAGATAAAAGATTGAAAAATATGTTCTAGTTTGCTAATTTGATACATATGTAATGTAAAAACTGCTAAATAATTTCAACAAAAAGTGTAGCTAAGACTTCATTGACTTTCATACTGCATAGTAATGAGGATATGTGTTACAAGATCAGGTGTCGTCATCGAGAAGTACATAGAAGTCAAATTCATAAAGCACTGGTTGTGAATGTGTATGTGTTTCGTGAGTGAATGTTGTTCGAATTTTTCATCCATATTTTTTTTGTAAAGTAGTTACGCTGAGGTTGTCAATTGTAGTCAAATTGAATTTCCATTTGATTGGATAAATAAAATTATCTTATCTTATCTTATATGTAATTAGAACTTTTATTTAAAACAAACATTTATTTCATCCAATCATTTCTTGTTTGACTTACCTATATAATATTTAAGAAAAAAAAAAAAAACACTGTCAAAGCATACTTTGCAAAGATAGAAGTTATTTACAAAATTTGTTTTCTTAAAAAAAAAAAGATAAAAAGAAAATTGTAGCTTCTATTTAACTTCTTAAACATCTTTTTTTGAACAAAATGTCCAAATCCTGTCTTCTTCTTTACATCTTAACTATAGATATTTATACAATCATATGAACAAAACACACTTATGCTTACAGACCATCACAAACAATATTCACAAAATGTTACCTTTAATTACTAATAATTAACCTTTTTTTTCCACCACAGAATTTTAACAAGGAATAATCTTGAACGAACATAGCTAATAGCAGTCTAGATTAAATCAAGGTTAACTAAAAAAATATATATATATTTTTTTAAGAAATGTCTTTGAAAGTGTGAAATCCCTTCAACCACAGAAAAAGAAAATAAATGTCTGATGTTTTTCCATGTAAATATATAAAGCACTTTTTAAGTAATCTTACAAAAGTAGCGTAACTGTGTAGAAGTACTAAGCCATATTATAAATAGACACCTTTCTTCTACTTAATAAATTAGTTATTGTTACAGTAGTTGTTTACTTATCTTCTTATCTTATAAAAGACAGACATTACATTACTTTGTAGCTCATCTACCCACAAATGTTGCCATATAGGTTTTATCCTTTGACATTTGTGTCCAATGCTGATAGTGTAACCTAAACTAAATTGTAATAGGGTCCAAAGCAGAAACAAACAAAAAATACCCACGATGGAATGAGCATGTCATGTGATCACAAAACAACAGCAGAAGACAAGCTACAAAATAGCATTGCAAGGGGAGCTCACTACAATAGGCAGAAGATCTAAGACAGACAGAAAGGAGTAAGAGAATCACTTGCCCGTATTTTTACCTTTGCCCTTCTGTGACCACAACGGTGGGTCTAGCTGTCCATTGGGCTGTAATCCATTCTCCAGGCAAGACAGGAAAGACAACAAGTGACCACCTTTGGGGAAATGTATAGGCGGCCTCTGCACACCATCTTGACCCACAAGCACTACTGTGCCTCTGCAGTCAGCTGGAAGAAATGAAATAGTTTACTTGAAAAAAAAAAAAAAAAAAAGATATTTGGACAATCCAATCTTGTAAATCAGTAAATATATTCTAAGTTTTAAGAGAAATATTATCACATTATTTTATACAAAATCTTGTCATTACATGTGTTCGACAAGAAATGCAGGCATTTGCCCAAATGTAACTAATAAATACACACAAAAATAGTATTTTCTAATAATTCTGCATAAAAAGGATATATACACGAAAGAATATTAATTTGTATAAACAAAAATCTTGTGGGTATGGGGGTATCAAATAAAGCTAAAAAAATTTAAAATTTTTTGCTCGACTCAAAAAAATGCAAAAACAACATACACATGTCACTTGTTCTATGAAATAAACCCAGAAGTTAAGTATTCAATTGGTTTATATAATCTTTGAAGTTTTGACTTCATTTGATTACATAATCTCACAAATAATCTCTGAAGATAAGTTTATATATTGTTTTCTTCAGATTCATATCCTTCCAATACTATTGTGGTATTTCATTTGGGTGTATTTTTTTTGTTGTTTATTTTGACCAATTGTTTAAAACACATCATCAAATGAACACACATTTGACAACTTACGTTGCTGGTGACAATGTATGTAGACTATATCCTCCAAGTAAATGGTCATAGCAAACTCCCAGTATTGGCTAATCAAATAAAAAAGGCATGCAAGGAAATCAGTTTCACATATGACTATTTTCATTGACTCTAATACTTACAAAAAAATACTTGAATTTCAGACAAATATTTTTAAATCTCTATAAAATGCCAACATCACTGTAAATGAATCTCATGGTTATTGCTGTTTAAATGGAACAATTTTAATAAATTTGAAAAAGTCAAACTACTGCTTTTGGGTCTCAAAGGATATTGTTAATGTTGTATGCTAAAGTAAATGGGTTGAGGTAGATAGATCTTACCTTCTGTCTGTTTCATCTGTAGCGTCCTCACAACATCCATTCATGAGCTGATTGGGAGTCCACATGATAATTAAGCCATCAGAACTTTGGTGAAGAGACAAATACCCTGGAAGTGCTTCTTTGTCTTCTTTCTGGTTACATCAAGAAAAGATCAACAAATTCAATTAATGGGAAATAATTAGACTTTTGCAAAATAGAAAGTAGCTCTTCGTTTTTTTTTTAAAGAGGTTTTAATAAGCAAATTTTTTTTTTAGGTATTTAAATTAAAATGTGTATATTTGGATGACACATATTGTAGTCTATATATATATTTTTGTTCATAATGACTGTGTGATTACAAAAATAAAATTGTTACTGCATTCTAGAGTTACAGCTTACTGGTTGGACAAGGACATTATTTTTCCCATAAAGAAGCTGCAGCTTTGAGTTTTGGTGAAGAGATTCCACATATTCCCTGGCAGACATGTGAAACAGTTTGGGCTCCCTTGCCTCCTCAGTACTGCTAGCATCTCGGCGAACCTGTCAACAACAAATACAAAAACTCAACAAATATTTTTTTCATGTAAACCTTTTGCAGATTGAGATTAGTTACATAATTTTAAATGTCTACAATAGCACTCCTAATTACTGTTTAAAAGTGTAGAACAAAAAGGGTACAACACCAGACAAAATGGAAGAAGCAGACAAAACAAAACATTGATTAGAAATAGAAGGGCTCTTTACACTGGATGGTAAACAATGGTTGAAAATTAAAAATGGAGGTTACAGGTCAATAAATCATTTACTTTACTACACACATGGATTTAATAGAATAGATGCTAAAGCTTGCTTTTATATGTAAAATCTATCTTAATTTCTATCAAGATATCAACATTTTTAATTAACATCATAATATAAAGTGATATAAATAAAAAAAAATTTTTAGTTTAGTGGCACCTGCATTCCTTGACGCTTGGGTGAGCCAGGGGAAGTAAACACATGACTGCTGCTGGAGTGTATTCTGTGCCGCTGAACTAGTTCATCTGCAGGTGGATCAGTCCAGAAGTGATCTGAAGTCTTCATCTTTGTGTAGTCTAGTGCACAAGGCCCCACTAGAAGAGATTAAATTATTTTACTAAGTTGAAAACCTGAACAACTTAAGTACATTACAGACTTCACTTTTCTCTGCAAAAATGAAGAGGAATTTCAATATTGTTGTTCTCCAGAGGCGGACTGAAAGGGTTAATGTGTGTGTGGCCTACTGACACACATGATTCAGGCCAATCACACAGGTCAAGGGCTGTTGAACAAGGGACATTACTGCTAGTTCACGCAAATATGACCCATGTTGTGGTCATGTGATCGAGAGCCTTCACGGTCGAGAGACAGCGTGTAACAATAGACAGTTGAGTCCAGAACAGCAAGGCATAAGGACTGTGGTACCTTGTGAGTCCTCGAAAATGTAGCTGTATGAGCTAGAGACACTAGTAATGTTTAGTAGGCAGTTCTGTAGTGTAGCAAAGCATTTGAATTTGATGTAGCCAATTGTGTTGAATTGGCTGTCGATGTATTTGTAATTAAGCCGCCACTTTGTTACTTGAAGCTCTTGTTGTCAAGTTCTTGTGTTAGATGTGCTGTTGTGTTGTTAAGTAGTGTTTGCAGAAGGCCTGATTAGGAGAGAATCGTAACAAAATGTAAGTTAGTCATGATTTACATTCAATCCAGTTGAAATATTTCTGTGTTCAAAAAATTGGCATCATTACCAAAATATGGTCAGAAGAACTGAATCGGTCAGAGCTCTTAATATCAAGCCTCAAACAAAATATTTCTTTACTTACATTGTACATAACTAATTAAAGTAATATGATGCGTTATACTTTTAAGATCAAACTATAACAAGTGCAGAAGATCAGTACATATAAAATAATTTTACCTATTTAAGAAAAAAAAAAAGGTAAGTTATAACTTTTGACCTACAGTTTTGCCATACCTAATAAAGAAGCAAAAATAGGACCATCCACTGGATCAGCTATAAGTGATTCTTCCTCATAGTATTTACTGAAACAGAAAGATACAAAAACAAGAATACTTTATAGCTGTAAAATATGAAAAATGTATGTATATATATATATTTTTTTAATTGAGTTTCTGCCCAATAGGCCAATTTTAAATAAATTTGTAGTGTAATTCTGTAAATAAATGTTTAATAAACTATATTTTTTTAAAGACTTTCTTTTACTAAACTAAATTACAAGAAAAAAAACAAACCTATGATTTTGTACCAAATAGTCTAAAATTTTGGCTAGTTTCTTTTCAAATATGGCCACTCTCAGCCAAAGATACTTTGGAGTGGTGACAGATGTAGAATTTTTTTTACTTTGGTTTTTGTTGTTGTCCAGAGACTTCCTGAAAAATAGAGCAGACGCCAACAGCCTGTTAAGTTTTCAATGCAATTAACAGGACAAAATACTTCTGTCAAACATTTTGTAACTGAAAATTGTTACCAATGCCATTTCATCACTTATGACAGTTGGTATTTTTACAATGACCAGATGTTCTCTTTTATTAAAAAAAAAAAAGCTTCTCTGTAAGCCTAAAATTAATGTCAACTATGAAGCTGGATATTAATGTCTGACACAGTGACATGCAAAGTTGTATTTGGAATGTTGAACACAAAAAGAGTGATACCAAATTATGTACACTTCTGATCAGCTGATATTCTTACCTTGACCCAGATAATTCTGTTGAGCTAGGTGTCTCCAAGTCTGCAACCAAGCGGGACACTTCTGCAGCAGGTTCAAAAGACTTTGAAACTTTCTGGAGTAGTGCCATGGTGGAGCCATACTTAAACAGACCAAGAGCTCGTTTCCTCAGGCAATGTAGCAGGCAGGCTTCTACTGCAGCTGAAAAGAATTTTTTTTTTTTAATTTTCAATAGCAAAATAGAATTCACTTTTGCTTGTCAATTCTTATTATAAAATTTGAGGTTTCAAATAACTAGTCCTAGATCTGAGATGAACTGAGCAGTGGTTTACAGATTGGACAGAAAAATTGTCGTTTTATAAGAGTATTTTGTGGGCAATATTTCAATCAGTCCTCTTGATAAAGTCCACAGTTTTCATTTTCTGGTGACACTCCAAAAGAGAATAAAGATTTAGACAGATTAGTTATAAGCTTCCAGTCTTTTGGTGTGGAGCCATTTGTGGAGCCATGGAAGATTCTAGAGTGAAGCAAAGAAAAGAGCCAATAGTGAGGCTAACAAGACAAAGAAATTTAGGGCCTAGAAAAACCAAGATATTATCCATACATGATCAAACGCAAAGATGGTATACACTAGCCATCTTTGTGAACATAGAAAATGTGATTCTGTTTATCTTTGTTTATATATGAAGAGTGGTGGCGGAGTGGTTAAGTGCGTGGCTTCCAAACCATGGAGACCCAGGTTCCAATCTTGGTGAAGACTGGGGGTTTTAATTTCTGGATTTTTAGGGTGCCTCTGAGTCCACCCATCTCTAATGGGTACTGGTACCTGACATTAGTTGGGGAAAAGTAAAGGCAGCTGGTCATTGTTCTGGCCACCCATGTTAACCATTGGTCACACCATCTACCTCATAGATCGCAAGGTCTGAAAGAGGAACTTTACTTTGTGTACATAAAAGACAGTACTAATTATCTTTGATTAGGAAGGAGCTTCACTATGTACTTGGATACAAAGAACTTTGGTTGTACAAAAGAAAGCACAGTGTAATTTCAAACATTTTCATACTTTGAAAGACCGTCATACAACATTGTTTGGGGAAAGGTTGTAATGATTTAGTATTTTAAACTTTGCCAGCTACCATCTAGAAACATTAAGAATGATTTAGTAATCTACAAATACTTCTAGATTCTAGTACTATAAGCAAATACATATTTATAATCCATGACACTTCATTTTATGTTGTTGCTTTAATAAGGACAGATATTTATTTAATAAGAAATTTTATCTACCTAATAAGAACAATCTATTTATTTTTAAGGACATTTTATTGAGATATATTTAAAAACTAGGATATTTATAAATTAGAAAAAAGTAGTTTTAAAATTATAATTATGCCTTTTTTTTTTTAGTTCTAGATATTATTTCTACAATATACAAAAAAATACTACAAAAATCTAGATCTAAATACAATTTCCATCTAGATATATAGTAGATTCTTATATTAGGCACACCGTATTCGGGAACTAGGTCAAATTTTTATTATATTTTTTTATTTGGTGACGGTTTAACTTACAAAAAAACTGAAAGCAGATTCTTATTCTGCAACTAAAGGACTATAAAAATAGCTGTGTTTCTTTGAATTACCACTCAAAGTCAAGATTTTATTTTAAAACAAATTGGGTCACTTCATGCTTCTATAATAAACGCAGTTTTTGTGCTTTCTCCTTTAGCACACATTGAGCACCGTTAAGAAACACCACTATATGTTATTGCTAATAAAAATTATTTAGATTGTATTAAAAGAAGTAGATTCACTTCTGCAATATGTATTTATAGTATATTGCCTCTCTCTCCCTGTCTCTTTCTGTCTCACTCTCTCTCTTTTTCTCTCTCTCTCTCTCTCTCTCTTTATATATATATATATATATATATATATATATATATTATATATATACATCATGGGCGTAGCCAGGGGGGGTTTTGGGGGTTCAACCCCCCCCCCCCCCGAAGTGACTGATTTTTTGCTTTCATTTTGTTTATTTTAGGTGAGATTTTAATACTAAATCATCACTTACCACAGCACAGCTGAGGGTGTTTTGAGTTTAAAACCTTCTACCAAGGGGTTTTGAGATTTAAAAAACTCATATCAAGAGGTTTTGAGATACAAATCCCTCTACCAGGGGGTTTAGAGTCTAAAACCCCTTACCAGGGGCTTTGAGTTTAAATCCCCTACAGGAGTTTTGAGTTTAAAACCCCCTACCAGGGGTTTTGAGTTTAAAACTCCCTACCAGGGGTTTTGCAGTTAAATCCCCCTCTTCTATAAACAAAACTAAAAAAATGCAAACAACAATTCCAAATTCCAAGAAAACAGCTAAGGAAGATTTTAACTTTAAAACCGCCTACAAAAATTACGATAAACCCCCTATCAATATAACAAAAAAGCAAATTACACACTCACAATTCTATGAGTGTAGCCAAAGGGGTTTTGAGTTTAACCCCCCCTCCCCTCCAGTTGGGGTTTGAAGATAAAAGTACCTATTCAATATAAAAAAAAAAAAATCAAATTACACACTATAAAATCTATGAGCGTAGCCAAAGGGGTTTTGAGTTTAAAACCCCCTGCCAGCGGGGTTTGAAGCTGAAAACTACCTCTTCAATATTAAAAAAAAAGCAAATTACACACTCAAAATGCTATGAGCGTAGCCAAAGGGGGTTTTGAGTTTAAATTCCCCTCCTCTAAATGGCTTTTTCTTTAAAGTTTAAAACCCCTCCAGATGGTTTTGAGCTTAAAATTCCCCTACAGAGCGTTTTGAGTTGGAAACCTCTATCTTCAATATTATTTTAAAGAAAACTACAGTCACCAATTTCTAGCTAAATGGGGTTTTGAATTTTAAAAAACCCAAAAAACTCCAGAGATTTTTTAGTTTAAAACCCCTCAACAGATGATTTTGACAATAAAACTTTCCTTTTCGATATAAAATCTAAAGCGAAATACAGACATGTAATTCAAAGAGCGTAGTCAAGAGAGGTTACAAATTTCTACCAGTGACTTGGGCTCCATTAATAAATTGTGAATAGTCTACTGCCGAAATTGAAAAACACTAAATGTGGCTCAACAAAGATGGCTAAGACAGATTTTAGGAGTCAGTTATAGAGATCGGGTCTAAATCAAATAAATCATATGCCGAACTGGGAGTCGAAACCTTAGTAAGGTTGTGACAGAGCGTCGCATTAGGTTTTGCGGGACATGTTCTTCGACAAAATTAGTTACGCATAATAAGAGTTGCGGAAACAGCTTGCTGGAAATTGCGCCGAACGGCGCGAGAGGGTCTAAGCCAGTAAGAATAGCACATTAGGTTTTTTAAATAAAACATTTTAATAGCAAGATAATGCACTGTAGATACCTCAGAATATACATATTGTTGGCTTTCAATACCAGAAATAGTGCTCGGCGGCGGAGCTTCGCCCCGCGCTGGGGGAGCGCTGCGAGCTCCCCCAGACCCTATTGCTATCAAGGGCGGGGAGTCTACAAGTTTTCCACTAATTCCAGGAAGAACCTATTCTAGGACACAATAAACGTCTTCCGAAGGGGCCAGAATGTAATAAAGATTAATTATGTACACACACACATGTATATATATAATTTTTTTCCTCGGGGGGGAATTACCCTTAAACCCCCCCCCCAAAAAAAAAATCCTGGCTACGCCCATGATATACATCGTTTATAGTTTATTTATTTATATATGTCTACCTATATAATCTATGTGTAGAAACAGACAGAAATAAATCTATATAAATTATAGATCTATAAATTAATTATTATAATTTAATAAACATGATATTTTTTAACGAGGCTACATGTAGGCCTATTCTCTGTCTCTTTCTTTTAATTCCCATCCAAGGACCCTCTTCTTTTCATAATTTGGATGTTCGTTTTGTTACACCTTAACATCCCCTCCCTCCCATAGATGATTTTCTTTGTCTTTTCATGACTATCTCCCCCTTCCCTCCACTGCCTGTATGATAGGTTGTGACACTACACGTTTAGGTATACCCCTCCTCACCACCAGCGCTCGCCTGGCGTGATCACCTGCAGTGGGCATGGTCTCTGGCTTCAAATTAGCAGCCCGCACTTTTTCTTTCATTCATAAATTATATATTCTAGATATCTCGATGTAGGTCATGTTTATTCATTGAAAAAATCATAGATTTATTAATCCCAATAATATTTCTTATTACGATTTTGCCTTGTGCACTATAGGAGAATGTGTTAAATTCATTATTATCGTTGAACCACCTCCTTTTTTAATTTTATTTAACAGCTAACAGTATGAATGTGATTGGAATGTCTTTCTAAAGATGTTTGGAAGCTTATTTTGATATATCCAACAGGCAAATAATATAGCCTTCATCCCTTATATGGGTATGAATTGCCGGGGGAGGTTAAAACAACAGCTTCACATACTTGGTTACCGAGAATCTAAAAAACTGCCATCTGCTTTGGAAAAGCGGAACAAAAATACAGGAACATCTAAAATTGGACATGCACTGTCCCGAAACGTCGTTTTTAGCTCCAAACATAAAAACAAATTAATAATAAACAAAAAAAAGCGATGTGTTTCTTAAAAGAGAATTTGATGAGCTGTGCCTTATATAAGAAGCTACTATAGATCTAGACTCTAGAATCTATTTCAGATCTAGAATGTTGGGTATGAAAGGAGACTAATAATTGATCTAGAATGTTGGGTATGAAAGGAGACTAATAATTGAATTCCATCTAAACATATCATCTAAGATCATGCAAATATCTTACCAGTCACTAAAATAGTTTGTTTGTTCAGGCTGAAAACCAAAGATTTTGTGACTAGACTCTAGACCAATGACTAACAGTAACAAGAGAGGTATACTGTATAAGTAGATATCTATTTAAAGCAATGAAAGGGGAGGAGAGAGAGAGACAGAAGAGAGGTGACCGTGAGTAGGTGTGAGGGAGAATTAAAGAGAACAGAAGCCTGAGAAGGTGGATAAGTAAAGCGAAATGAAGATAGACCTGATAGATCTAGAAATAAGAGAAAGAGAGAGAAGGCCTCTGAAGGGTGCAGAAAGTGATGAAGAGAGGGAGAGAAAGAAAGAGACATAGATGTGAGGTAGATCTAAAAGGGAGTATAGAGAAGCTATGTTAGAATGCGTGGCATTGATTTCCTCTGCTAAACATCATCGATCCGATGCCGGCTCTACTCGGCTGCTGTGTCGGAAGTAGGGGTAGATAACTCCGAAACGTCTGCTAGAAGGAACGGGTCGAAATTTTTCTTTTGTAATTATCACATAGCTGCACTGTGATTGCCAAAATGTCACGCTAACCATGTGTTGCTTTAAAGGAACACACACTCACACAAATCTGACAAGGACATGTCATCAAAGCAGATCAAAAACATGCTAGTGAAACCGAAAAATAAAGGGTTTATTTTACGAAAATAAAGCATTCTGAGGTTTAAAAATCTTTGTTTTACATGTTTCGGGTGTTCATCCAGAGTTGATGATAATTTACTTCCTAGTCTAAACCTCCCGCAGGTCGATGCGGGATGGCAGAGGGCAAGGTATGAACCTGGAACTATCGACAAATCCGAACGACAGTCCAGCGCGCATACCACACTTCGACACCCAGGACAATAGATCTAGTAAAGATCTACGCAAGCGTGATCCTTCTTGACTAAATTTAGCCAACATACATCTAGATCTAAATGTGTCTGGTGAATACCGGGGAGGGGGGGGGGGGGATTCATTTCCATGCAGACGACAAGGTTAATCGAACAACGCCTAGCCATCCAGATTTTGTTGGTGTAAGTGGTCAAATCGAAGTGGGTCTTTTTTTGTTTGTTGGTTTCTAGATCCAGTATTTTTTTTTTGTTAAGAGAAAGTCAATGTTGAAATAGCAGGTTATACAGTAAATGTAAATCTAGGTCTGGATCTATTAAACGAAACTATTCACACCACAAGCAAGTGATTGATTTCGTGCGCTCAGCGATCAAAACCCACCCAATCTAACTTCTTAAAAACAGTTAATGGTTCTTCTTAAAAACGAATTGGTAATGGATTTAAGCACTCCTCTACAGATAACATGCTTCCAATGGCATGCGTCTCAAAAAGCCTCTGACACCCTGGCCTTCACATGTGGTTCAGATATTGGCTCCTGCGGAGCTGTTATCACTGACAAGACACGGGGTAAAGGCCAGCAACTGGCGTCTAAACTATTAAGCTTCGTCAGGAGAGCAATAGTTAGCCTTGACTTGCTAAACGGCTACCCACTTAGTTGAAGGAAGGCTCTGAATCCAACTAGCTAAATTGCTACCCACATAGGAGACGGAAAAATCTGAATTGCGGTAACACCCAGACACAGAAAAGGCTTGGGAGTTAACTCTGAGGAAAAATCACTACCTTTTGGGGGGATAAATCTGCTGTGTGGGCGACATCGTTCCGACCATATATAGATCTAATGCCCATTCTTTCATCTCATTCTATGTCGTTTCTCGACAGGACGAGACCATAGAGAGATTTGTAGAAGAAAAGCTTGTAAGCATATCTTACCCATCACTGACCTATAACATTCAACAACATATAACCTATAACAACACTCCAAAACATTACACAGTCACGTGAACACCAAAGGACCTAAAGTGTCCCCTGAAAGTGTGTTAATAACTGTCATTTGTTAAATCACAGTCACTGTTGGGAATTCTTTAGGTGTGGCTTTCTGTGTGTGGGTATGTGCGATGTTGCCTCAACGTCAAGATTCAACACACACAGACTCTTTTTAAAGTTAGGGTGTTCCTTTAGAGTTGAAGATAATCTACTTCCTAGCCCAGACCTCCCGCAGGTTGACGAGGGATGGCAGCGGGCAGGGTATGGACCCGGGACCACCGAGAAGTCAGAACGAAAGTCCAGCGCGTATATCGGACGAACCGGCAGCCATCCAGTTGTTCGGCATACCACAAGTAATACAACACTCCAAAACACTACACAGTCACGTGAACACCAAAGGACCTAAAGTGTCCCCTGAAAGTATGTTAATAACTGTCATTTGTTGAATCACAGTCACTGTTGGGAATTCTTTAGGTGTGGCTTTCTGTGTGTGGGTATGTGCGATGTTGCCTCAACGTCAAGATTCAACACACACAGACTCTTTTTAAAGTTCTACGCATGTCTGGAATGTGGTCAACTAAAACTGGTTACCAAAAACATAAATAAATGCAAGCTTATATATAAAATTGACTCTTGAAGGTCCGACGGTTACAGAAGTGTCAGATTAACGAAAACATCAGATCACCAAATGTTAGCTGAGCTTCAAAGAATTTTACCGTACATTTCAAGAAAAAAAATTCATTTGTTATGATCTAATACGATATTCTATTCGATTTTCAAAGGTATAATTCAAACAATACACGAAAAAGAAAAATTATCGATCTAGAAAAATGGAAACAAACACAAACATAAATTAGAATGAGACTATAGAAACAAACTTGCGGTTGTCATTGCCGGAAGTGGTAATGGATGTAAGCACTCCACTACCTTTAAAATGCTTCCCAATGGCATGCGTCTCAAATAGCCTCTGACAACCAGTCCAACTCCTGGCCTTCACGTGTGGCTCAGATATTGAGCTGGCTACCCACCTAGGAGAAGGAAAACTCTGCATTCAAACCTCTGTTGCCTTGCAGCTATACCCAATCATGGGAAAGGCTTCGGGAGTCAACCCTGAGGAAAAATCAGGAGCTGGCGACCCTAAGGCAGTTTGCAGCACCCAGTGCTACACTCTGGCAGAACCTGCGACGCCGCTGACCCCAAACTGTATCGGCACTGCCGTTCCTTTGAATACGTCAGCTGCGTGGAGTGGGGGGAACTGATGTGTGGGCGACATCGTTCCGACCACAGCTAATGCCCAGGCATTCATCTCATTTCCATCAGATGATCCATAGTCGCTGCGCTTCATGGCTTCAACGCTTCTAGTAGCCCCCGCCTTTTTTTTTTCCTTAAAAGTTTTGATTTGCATGTAGACCTATTTTTTAGTGCAAGGACCAAAGGATTGGAACTCCTCACTGATCTCAGATGTGCATCACTACGTTTCAGGAAGAACATTTAGACCTAGTCACCTACCTATTCAAAATGTATTTAGATTAGTTTGCCATTCTAACTCGGAGGTTTAGGCTTCTTTGGAGAGTCAAGAAAATAAATATGGAAAAACTCAAGAGCTTGGCAAACAGTTGCCTACGCCAGATACTGGGAATTAGATGGCCCGAAAAGACATCTACTGTTAACTTGTGGGAGAGAACCAAGCAAAACATAAAGGAAGGAGGGGGGATCTATCTGAGGATACTGGAAAGACGTGGAAGCAGATAAAGAAAGGTACTCAGATCCGAGTTCGCTGGAGAGGTGTGGATGTAGCCCTATGCTTCCCTGGAGGTACAAAAGATTAGGTCAAGTTTATGTTTCTTAAATTCTCAAATTATGAGCAGACTAAGACAAAGACTGCTTTATTGATCCAAATGGAAATATGGTGTGATTACAAGGACAACACAACAGAAACATACACATAAATACAATAGAGTTCATTCAGCGACTACACACAGGCCTCTTGGTCCTTTTCATGTTTCCTGGTCGAAGGGTGGCGTTGATAAAGTCTGACCGAGTAAGGTACGAACGAGTTTTTGTACCGCTCTGTTTCTTGTCTTGATTGACAGAAGTCGCCCACTTCGCTACGACTTGACGTAGTTCTGATGGAGCATCTTTAACGAGGGTGTCAACCGCTTTCTTTTCCCCAACTAATGTCAGGCACCCATTCGAGTTAGTGTGGACTCAGGGGTGTCCTTAAAATAAAATAGCCCGGCCTTTACCAAGATTCGAACCTGGAACCTCTCGGTTTGGAAGTGCTTCACCACTCGGTCACCGCGCATACATATATTTTTAAGAGCCGTAGTCAATTTTACACAATGACACAGGCACCACACGGCATTACTGTTGGCACGAAGACTGCGCAGCAACAACACTGACACTGCACAACGCCAACACTAACACCACATGATGCTACCGTTAGCATAGGCAATTCACAAATGAAAATTATTTGGCCGACGATTAATGATGGTGTCATGTGGCCAGCACAACGATCAAATGACATTACGTCAGGGGCGACCAGCCTTTTCGAAACTGAGACCCTAGGTTCGGTACGAAGACGCGCAACTCCAACACTGACACTGCACAACGCCAACACTAACACCACATGATGCTACCGTTAGCATAGGCAAGTCACAAATGATAATTATTTGGCCGACGATTAATGATGGTGTCATGTGGCTAGCACAACGATCAAACGACATTACGCCAGGGGCGTCCAGCCTTTTCGAAGCCGAGACCCCTAGGTTCGGAAGCCAAGCGCTTTGCCACTCAGACATCACGCACTCGTATTGATAGACAGATACAGACAGATAGATAAATACAGGGCCGGTCCTGGCAATTGCGGAGCCCTATGCGAAACGGATTGCGCGGGGCCCAGTCTGGGTAGGGATAAGCATAAGTTCAAAATTAAGATTTTTTATTAGAAAATACATTCGTCTTTACAAGGCCGTTTTTTCATCGCGTGTAAAATTGGCACCCAAAAATGAAGCTTTTTTGTCTTTTTTTTTTTCAGGAGATATCCAGGAGCCCTTGGAAAATCAGGAAGCCGCGGAAAACCTGCTATTATAAATATGTTTTTATGTTTTAATTTAATAAGCTACACCTAGACTTAGCGCGGGGCCCACTGCGACCGCATAGGTTGCAATGGCCTAAGTCCGGCCCTGGATAGATAGCACCACGCCCTTATAAAGATAGACAGACAGGTAGACAGATAGATAGATAATATAATAGATAATACAAGGGGTTCTATTGGTACACTGACCAAATGTCAAACATATATTGTAATCAGGGTCACCCTATTCCAGACACCGCTAAAATAAAACCTTCAACAGAGTCAAAATATAACAGAACACCGGTAAAACATCACTACGCAATTTCAGCACTCCACAGCTCCCATGAAATGGCTTTGACGCCCCCCCCCCCCTCCTGCCCTGTTATTATATTGATCTCCTTCTTAAACCCTCTTCCCCCCCCCCCCCTCGCCACACTGGCTTCCTCTGTCTGTCTCTCTGGTTTAAAGCACACCAGAATAGAGCCTGTTGCTTTTAGAGCCGATTTGGTGACGCACTGGAACTCACGTGAGAAAGGGAGATAACTAATACTGTGGAAACCGTCACTCAAACGGGGAGACTACAGCGTTGTACAGTTCAGTTATATGCTCTTGAAACTTGTAGAACCCGCAAGCCAAAAAAAAAAAGGCAGCATAGACAATGAGGTCTATATCGAGATGGTCGTGGGATGCTCTAGCCAGTGAACAGGAGGACCCCCCCGTTGGTTCTATCCTTATCAATAGTGTTGGGGCAAAGATGGCATCTCATAGTTTATGTAAGAAATGGGGATCACAATCTGACAATGTCCAACGATAGAAGAACGACAGCTTTGTTACTTTATCAAAACATCATATTATTTTCAACTATTTTTTTTATTTAAATATATTATATTTATAAAATATCACTTTTAACCATTTTGGCATTTCATTTATATATATTTAAAAGGTGTTACTTTCAACAATGCTCGTATGTCATTAAAATGTCTTATTTATAATGTGTTACTTCATAATACAAAAAAAAATTCACAAAAGTTGTTTAAAAATGACTGAATTCATTCCACATTTCAAAGGGCATAGCAAAATGCACTCAACCCCCCCCCCCCCCCTTTCCACCAAAGCAATTACACAGCAGTAAAAAACAATATTCCATATTTAAAGGATGTCAGTTACTTGGAAGTTCATTGTAGTTTACTGTTACAATTAAACATGTAAAAATGTCAGTCAAGCTACCCTATTGCTCTGATACTTATACAATTTACAGTTGTGGTTTTGTTTGAGTTTTGATTTTCTTAGCACATCAGCACACTTTAGGCCATGTCATGCCCATAACCCCTAAACGGTTACTCTTCCTTCAAACCACAAGAGCTAAGTTTTATATAGGTCATTAAAAACAAGGTCTATTTTACAGTTAAAATAGTAAAGGTACAAAAAATTTAATTATTTAATAAAAATCTTTTGTAAATATTATATGTTCACAGCTTCACAAAATAAATCTTCATAGACAACCCCACCTCCTGAACAAAGCCCAGTACCTTCCCGGGGTTGACACTATCGAACAGTGTCCGGTTTTATTTGATGTAGTTTACTTCCTCTTTGGCTGAATATTTACACAATTTACATTTAAAGTTTTATTTGATGTAATTTCATCATTGGCTGAATATTTACACACTTGTGGTTTTATTTAATGTAATTTCATCATCGGCTGAATATTTACACAATTTACACTTGTGGTTTTATTTCATGTAGTTTATTTCATCGCTGGCTCAATATTTACACAATTTACATATGTGGTTTCACTTGATGTAATTCATTTCCTCAGGTGAATATTTACACAATTTACATATGTGGTTTAATTTGATGTAATTTATTTCATCATTGACAGAACATTTACACAATTTACACATTCGATGTCGTTTAATATTTTCTACAATTGAATTTGAAAGCTTAAACTTCAATGAACTTAATTTTGGCATGGTGTCACATGGGTGGTTATGTGATGTGTGCCTTGTGAATAGTTAACTCTGTGGTAACACAATTACATTTGTGACCATAAACTCTATTTTAAAAAAAAAATTTTAAAGAATAAGATGTCAAATTAAGGGTGAAATTATTTTAGATTTATTAGAAAATTGTATAGCCTTTATATAGTTATTAATTCTAAAAAGTTCATAATAGCAAAAGCATTATAATTAGGTATTCAAACATGAAGTTTTACAATTTCATGTTACCTACCAGGGTGGTAACTAAACTTTAAAAGATCTGCTATTCCCAGAAGTAGGGGCTTCCTTAGACTTACAATGAAAGAGTTAATTTTGATTGAGTGTGCAAATGCTACATGAGGCATGGAGGCTGAGTGGTTAAGTGCTTGGCTTTCTAACCAATCGGTCCCAGGTTTGAATACTGGTGAATACTGGTGTTTTTAATTTCTGGATTTTAGGGTGCCTCTGTCCCACTAATAGCAAATTTCCTGATTGGCATCAAACCTGTCCATGTAGTTCAATTCACGGTGGTCCCATCCTTCCATTGGAGGTGTGGTGGCTGAGCGGTAAAGCGCTTGGTTTCTGAACCGGGGGTCCTGAATTCGAATCCTGGTGAAGACTGTAATTTTTAATTTCGGGTTCTTTGATTTTAGCGCCTCTTGAGTCCACCCAGGTGACATAAATTGTGGAAAAGTAAAGGCAGTTTGTCGTTAAACTGGCCACATGACATCCTCATTAACTGTGGGCCACAGAAAAAGATGACCATCTGCCCTATAGATTGCAAGGTCTGAAAGGAGAACTTAACTACTTAACAGATAAGGAAAAGCATTTTAGTTGGGGAAAAGTAAAGACAATTGGTCATTGGCTGGCCACATGACACCCTAGTTAACCATGGGCCACAGAAATAGATGACCATTACACCATCTGCCCTATAGATTGCAAGGTCTGAACGAGAACTTAACTACTTAACAGATAAGGAAAAGCATTTTAGTTGGGGAAAAGTAAAGACAGTTGGTCATTGGCTGGCCACATGACACCCTAGCTAACCATGGGCCACAGAAATAGATGACCTTTACATCATCTGCCCTAAAGATTGCATGGTCTGAAAAAAAAAAGGGGGTGGGCACAAATGAGCTGTGAGTATATAAATATGTTACAGGAGATGTGTTTTAGGGAAAGTGCTGTGGGTGGCGTGTAGAAAAGTTTGAGACTCTTTCTCACCATTTTCATTTTTTTGTGTTATATCTTTCATAATTATATTTTACTATAATGCTAAACAGAGCTATACAGGCCTTAGAGTGGAACCCCCAGGGAACAAGACGCAGAGGAAGACCAAAAAGAATATGGCGTTGCAGTGTACTTGAAGAAGCAGAGAAGACCGGGAAGAGCTGGGAAACTATCAAAAAAGCTAGCAAGAGACCGTGGAGAGTGTTTTTTTTTTTTGAGGCCCTATGTTCCATGAGGAACTCAAAGAAGTGATGATGATGATGATAATGGTAAACTTACCACAAAGAGAAGTGATACTGCTGCTTTCTTCATGAACAAACTTTCGGGTAACAGCTTCCTCCATTATTTGTTTCACCTAGAAATACAAGAGTTTGTTTTTAATTAATGTACATATTTTGTTTACTATTACCCCATTATAAAACGAAAAAGATTTGCTAGACAATAACTAAAATTTAAAAAAATTTGTCAGGCCATAAGTTAAAGTTAAACTAATGTGCTGCATGAATCTAATTCAATCTATGAATGTTTTGATAACAGTTTGTAATTACTGGGACAAAATTGTTGATGAAAGTCAACTGATGTGTGTATATGTAGTATTTATATAATATAGTATTTTAATGTTCAATCTTAGCCTTTGATATTAATATCTAATTTAAAATGTTTAACTCAGTCATTCCAAAATTACAATTTAAAAATGTTTGCTTGATCTCAAGAAATATTTCACTGTCCTGCCATTAAAGTTGTATTAGAAGTGTGCATGGCCAATGGTGCTACTATAGAGTCTTGTCAGTGTCTAAGAATGGCTGGTTATATGTGTGAAAATCATGTTGTTCTTAATATACTCCTTCTTCCCTAGTGCTATTAGAGCATGGAATGGGCTGCCTGAGCTAGCCAGGAAAACCAGTGACTTGGCAGAATTTAAGTCATTGGTTAATATGCATGACTAAATGCATGACGCGTAGGATGTAATCATCTTCTTTTTTTGAAGTAACGCCTGTATTATATAAGATACTGACCACAAAGGGTCAACATTAGGTGATTCTGAAAATATCAGATTAATCAATGTGCCAAGCATATTGCCTCAATTTTAAAAGGCCACATATAATATATATACTATTAGCTTTAAAAGAACTCTAGAGGCATTTCTAATATTATAGAGTATTATTTCAATAAAGCATCTTTAAAAAGGCCATTTTTATAATATATATCATATATAAGATAACTCTGTTTTAAGCATTTCTAATATTATAGAATATTGTGTCGATTGAAAGTAAAATATAAACATATTTTAAGGAACCATTCAAATAAAGGTAGGCTCATTAAATCTAACAAGGGGCATTATTAAAAACAAATTGACTGATATCATATGAAGGTCTATAATAGTCTATTTACAAGTAAAAACATTTACAAGCCCAAGCAGTTTTATGTTTTATATTAAATAAAATATAGAGATCTATAGTTTCTCACAGGTAAAAACATTGCATTGTTATTATTTACTTATTTTATATCTTTAAACTTATTCACACTAGACTCTAGATCTATTGAATACTATTGTATATATATATATATTATTAAATAGAAAAGATTTTTTTTTTAACTATTTTTAAATAATATTTTCACTGTAGTGTATAAAAAAAATGTGATTTGTGTGATTTAAAAAAATATCTAGAGATCTATTTCAAATTTTTAACATTCAGATAGAATGAAGATGAAGATCTAGTATTTATTCTAAATAAAGGGAGAAAATAGATATAATTCCTTGCCGGGCATTTTAGCATAAATCATGTTAAATTATGTGTAACAAGATTCAAGGAACAGCCATTTTGTTATTTCTGATTAAGATAATGTTATTAAAAATCTTCTCTTACCTCTTTCTTGACTGCGCGCAAAAGCCTCTGCCTTTCTTCTGCTTCTGAGGCCATTTTAATGGATATCAAAGGCCTAAAGTTCTGAAGGGAACAAAAATATATCTTGGGTCAACGGTGGGACAGATTTCGTACCGCCATCTCCATTGCTCAGCTAGTGTCACCGTTTCCATACACGCCTACACAGCCGCACAACTTCCGGATGTTTACACTTCTAATCTTGATCATAATGAGTTCGAATTATTGATATACATTTACAAAAACCTAAAAGACGCGGTAATATTTTAATTTTTATTAATAAAGAAATTTTATCAGTGCTTCTTAAATAAATATTCTTGTGACGAGCTACTTTTAGATGGTTTCTAAATATATCTAGGAAATATTAAATTGTTTGTATTTACTTATTTCAATTTTGGTACACAAAATAGTGGTACAAAACTTATCAATGTACCCGTACATCAATGAAAAACACAAGAAACGGTGACACGTAGGCCTAGATTAATTCGTAAAAGAATTCCTATATCCCATGATCAAGCTTTCTGAGCTTGGTTTGTTTTAAGCCGAATAGATCTATACTAACATACACATCGTATTATTATTATTTCTTATATCATCAATACTCTAGTGACTCTTTTCGAGGTGAAGTCTCATTTAAAATACAGATAATAACAACAAATTCATTCATGTTTTAATCTTTGTTTAGCAGCGTCGTAACAAAATTTAGATAAGACTCTAACTCTTAGATTTAGACCTAGAATAATCTACACTCTAAATCTATAGCAATATTTCATAAGTCATAAGATAAGGGTTTACTAAGAGCTTGAGTTGATGTTGACCCTATAATATAAATTGTATGAACATTCATTTGGTAATAAGTCTATTTCACACTTCAGTATTTGAATTTCTCATTATAGAATCTAAGTCTTAGTCTTTCATTTTATATTTTATCTTATAGACTTATATTTTTATTTAATCTAGATCTACTTATTAAAAAGAAAAATGATTGCTCTTTCAGTCTTAGAAGTTTGATCTTGAGACTTGAGTCTCTTTACTTCTAGTCTTAGACTACTAATGCTGTTATTTGATATATATTATAAATTATATATAGGGCATAGGCCCTAATAAAATTATAATAATTATACTTATATAGTTATAGTAGGCCTATAATTAATACTAGACTAAAGTGGATCATGCCAGAATCTAGATCTATATTAGATTATAGATTTAGTAACTGTTCACATAATATGTCATAATTGTGAAATATTGCACAGTATAAGAATATCTAGATAAGTGTTGATGGCTATTTCAACATTAAAAAAATATAAAAGAAGGCCTTTATCATTGATTTGTCTTTCTGAGTTTCTGTGTCTGCTTACTATAGGGTCCCAAACGATACTGCATTTTCTAATAATGGTCTAACAAAGTTGAATAGCATTTTAGTCTTTTTTTTTTTGCATAGGACTTAATTATTTTTTTTAAAGGAATTTATGCATTTATAAGGTATGATTATGATTATTTTTGGCTTTATTTACTTAGACTTAAGTTTTAATCAGCTTTCAAGTCTCTTTTTAATCACAAATATTTTATTCTTAACTTATCTTTAGCCATTGAGAGAAGATAAACGGTTGTTTATGAAATGGCAGATGGACCATCCCCAGCTAAGAAAGTAAAAGATGACAGTACCTCTTTACCACATTGTCCTTATGGTGCCAAATGTTATCGTAAAAATCCTAAGCACATTGAAGAATTCCAACATCCCAAACTAGTTGATGTTACGGCAGACTCTTCAGTGGATGGCATTTCTTTAGCAAAAAGCATACCAGATACACCTGCACCACCTGTTCTTGATTCTTCGTTACCCCCTTGTAAATATGGCAGCAACTGCTATAGAAAAAACTTGCTCCACTTTGCTGAATTCTCTCATCCAGTATCTGGGCCCACAACAAACAAAAGTGGCAGTGACACTGATATTCTAGATTCTGATGAAGACAAGGCTAGTACATGTATATAACTTTTTCTTTTCATATGCTATTTATTTAACACATTAATGACACTCAGTCCTAATGTTTTATACATAAATCATGTTATATGCCAACCACTGTACACTAACATCTGTATTCACTTTTATTTCTCTTGTATTCTCATGCAGATGAAAAAAGACATCAAGAAAGACAATCTCCTAAGTTCAGGCATGTCCCTAATAAAAAAATTCTCTCAGATGTCAGAAATTGAGCGCAAAGAACTTATCCAGAGAGCTGTAGAAGAGAAAATTCGTTTACAGCAAGAGCTCGAAGATGCTAAGAAAATTGTTGCAGAGAAGGATAAAGAACTTAGCCAACTCCAAAAACAGGTAGACTCTAACTCAGAACTCTATTAGACTAAAACTGATTAATATTTTATACAACTTCGGACAACATTGAACTAGTCATTTTAGTCATGTTGTTATGTTTTTTCTCCTTTCAATATATTTGTGATGACTCGAAAATTGCCATAGGTACAGATTTAATTTACTGACTTAAATTGGGAAAAGTTAAATTGATATGCTAAATGTAAATTGCCGGGCCCTTGTCATGGGAGGGCCCAATTTGGAGCAATCAGTCAAGTCTGCTAAGACCAGCCCTGTTCATGATATTCAATTGAAGATAACTTCTTTCGGTGCACATTTATTGATAAGGTGTAATAAATGTATGGTTATTTCCAAGATGAAAAACTTTCACTTATAACAAATATTGTTCTGTATCTTTTAGAGTTACATATTTTCTTTTAACACTTGATTGTTCATATGAATTTGAAATCACATCTTCGGCCATTGAGCATTTTTCCACAGAGCCATTAAGTTACTTTTTTTTTTTTAAGGTGTAAAGAAAAATTGATGATTTAGAAGTAATAAAATCCATTTATACCCAAAAATAAGGGAGAGTTGGTCCATTTATATATTTTAATATGATAATACTTTTTTAAAACTATTTCCCTTAAAGCTAAATAATGGATTACTTATGTTGGAAGGGGAAAAAGAAGCACTGGCCAAAGATACAACAACTTACTTCCCCCTGTATCCAGAGAGAGCGTATAAAGAAGGATCAGCCAGCCAGATCCATTTCCGTTTAGCTGAATCCCAGTTCTACCGTCTGCTTACTGGAGATGCGTCTGCAACGTAAGTAATAAAAACCTTATCATATATGGTCCTTTTTTTTTGTCTACCAAGTAAAGTAAATGAATAAAGGCACTTATGTGAAATAGGTTTGGGTTAGGAAAAGCATAGTAAACCATTATAGTAAACCGTCTGTACCAGTGACATAGCTAGGAATTTGCCATCATTTGGGGGCCTGGGGGGCTTGACCTCATTTTGCATAATATTTAAAATTAAAAGAAAATTTCGAACACTCATTCCTGGGACCCTCAAGTGGGGGCCCAGGGGGATTTTCAAATTCTCCCCCACCATAGCTACGCCACTGGTCTGTACACAGAAACACTCTTCATTATAAATAATGGTAGAGGCATATGGGAAATAGGTTTGGTTTAGGAAAAGCATAGTAAACCGTCTGTACCAGTGACGTAGCTAGGAATTTTTCATCATTTAGGGGCCAACTTGACCTAACCCTGCATTTTTCATAATATTTAATATTTAATGTAAAAGAAAATTTCGAACACTCATTTGTGGCCCCCATCAAGTTGGGGGTCCGGGGGAATTTTCTTCTCCCCCACCCTAGCTAGGCCACTGGTTTTTACACAGAAACACTCTTCATTATATATAAAATACTTAAAAAAACAACCTTTTTGTAGTATATTTTCAAGAATTAAAATATCATTCGTAGAGATAGTCATGTAATATGTTTGACTCAGCAATTTGTTCTTTAATAACTTTTCTAGGATACGTGTTTTGAAAGTTGACTATGTTGTGTCTCCTAAAGTTGTTAAAAATTTTAGGTAAGTTGATGCTTATTTCTCATGCTTTATTAGACTTTAGCATATCCCAGTCAACCACTAGTGCTAGCAGATTGAGCTAATCAAATATTGTGTTTTTGTGAAGCACAATATTTAAGGCATTCTCAAATATTACCTTTGTAGAGCTTGTTGAAGGGGGTGCTATGGCTGAGCGGTAAAGCGCTTGGCTTCTGAACGAGGGTGCGAATCCTACTGAAGACAGGCGTTCTTAATTTCAGGATCCTTGGGCGCCTCTGAGTCCACCCAGCTCTAATGGGTACCTGACATTAGTTGGGGAAAAGTAAAGGCCGTTGGTCCTTGTGCTGGCCACGAGACCCTGTTAACCGTAGGCCACAGAAACAGATGACCTTTACATCATCTGCCCTATAGAGCAAAAGGTCGAAAATGGGAACTAGAGCTTGTTGCAAGATCAAATCCAAATTTGCTAGTTTGTTGGTTGGTTGTTTTTTTTTTGTCTTTAACAACAAAAAGTAGTGATTGAAATTTTTATTGTCTTTTAGTTTTATTTATTTATTTATTATAATTTATTTGGAAAATTAATTTCAGTTTGCCATTTGTATTGACGACTGCTGGTGGTCCCAATGCATCTTTAGGAACTTAAACATAAATAGCGTGTCTCAGAATGGCACAAATTGCTTGGTTACCTAACAAAAGGGCTCGAGTTTGAATCTAGGTGTTGACCGGGAGTTTTTAATTGGGATTTGATTTGAACTGGGTTGTTTTTGCTGAACCCTTAAATTCATCTCAGAAACCATCTCCCATATACCCCTCCCTCCAAGATATTCACAAAATAAATTGAACCAAAGTACAACCGGTATGCTGTAACATGAAAGTTTAAATAGGTATGTCTTTTAGTTGTAACTGGTGGTCTGGCTTTGACAGATCACTCAGGAGATGTTTGTATTTCTTGCAAGCTTGATGTAACAGACAAACATTATCACAATTAAAGAACGAATTTCAGACTGTAGAATAACTTGTTTTAATACCTTAAGTCCACAGTCAAGTCTCTGTCAGTAATCGATGTTGTCACCTGGAAGTCCTAATGCCAACTAACTAACATTGATGTAAACAATCCAAATCCCACTATCTGTGATGTCACTAAATGTCATGTTCTAAGTCTGTCAACTATGGTGGATAGCTATGCTAAGTACCTAAGACAGTAGATAATGAATATAAGAAAGAAAAAAAACAATAGAAGAAAATAAGACTCTTTACTCTTCTAAAAAAAGTTTTTGTGGTTGTTCATGAATCAATGATGAAAAGGTGGATCAGTGCTGATAGTTTACACTTACTGTGCGTCATCTACCCCAGTTCTGTGCTTAAGTATCTGGCTTTGGAGAATTATTCACATCATGTCTGCGCTCTAGGCAATTTTAGGTTTTATCAGCTACTGTAGGTGCCCTCCAGAAACTCTCTAAAGATAAGCTCACGCATTCGTTGGATGTCACTTGCATAGATTAGAGCACCTGGCAGCAAATGGCTTCCAAAAAGAGATAAATGGAGTGCTCTTACAAAGACCATCAAACACATTTAATACATTAGACTAAGATACTCTGGTCTAAGCTCCTACACTAGGTTTGTTGAAGAAAAGGTCAGAAAGTGACTAGAGAACTTACATTTTAAACTTTTAAAAACTTGTTCTGTGTTGATATGACTAAATGTATGGGTCATAGCTAGGTCTAAGATACAATTAGAGATACTTCCCTGATTTTCAGACAAGGCTTTAGTATTATTATTATATACATTTTCAAGCCATGATAATACGTTTATAGAATCAGTCTATAAAGTGGCTTTGCATGTAACATGCTCAAAAATGGCTGTAAGAGTGTTTTGTAGTATCTGCACACAAGCCATTTCTCTATTTACTTTCTGAATCAGATCCTATGTACATTGCAAAAGGCACCAATTCTAAAATTTGAGGTTGACAAATTAAAAATGAAACATGATTGACTTGATGTTTCAGGCAGTGTCAGGAGAAGCTAAAGAAAACCAGAGGAGAATCATTCTCATATCCTATCCTTGGGTTTCATGGTACTGATCAGAAGAACATAAGACCAATATGCGAGAATGGTTTCAAAGCACCAGGTGAGTCCGTCTTTTATAGTAGTTTTTATTCTCTAAATTAATAAGTTACAGAGTTGTATACCTTTGAAGGTGTAACAAACATCCTTTTCCTAAATTGCTGCATACAAATTATTAATCTAATGGTCAAGTTTGAAAAAAAACAGCAATTATTAAAAACCAAATGTTCTTTTTGAAAAAAGTTTCAAATAGATCAAATATTTAAACTAATGACAGCAAATTTCCTTGAATCAGCCTGTGTCCAATTTTTTTTTTCTTTACTTCTTGTAGGAGACAAAGGGTTCAAACACAAGACAGATTCTGGCTGGTATGGTGCTGGGGTCTACTTCAGTGAGTTCACAAAATATTCCATGGCCTACATATCAGGCTGTACAGAAATCATGCTCTGTCAAATTTTGCCAGGAAAGGTACATTCAAAATCTTGATCTACAGCTTGGCTTCATTTTGTTTCAGTTGTTTCATGTTACAAAATACCCAGCATTTATATATTATCATTTTGTTGTAAAACTGGTAAGTCTAAGTTTTTACTTTAATTATATGAAGGAAGATAATATAAAGAATTATTTTCAAACCTTCAAACTAGAAAAAAAAAGTCTTAACTTTTGAAAATATTCTATGCATGAAACATTTAGATTAGATTATTTAGTTGTTTAATTTAAAGCTAAGCTTCAATCAGTGAAAAATAGATTTATTTAATTGTTTAATTTAAAGCTAAACTTCAATCTGTGAAAAATAGATTATTTAGTTGTTTAATTAGAAGCTTCAATCAGGGAAAAATAGATTATTTAGTTGTTCAATTTAAAGCTAAGCTTCAGTCAGTGAAAACGGCAATGTTTAGTAATTAGCAATAATGAAAACAATTGACAAATGTGTAACAATAAGGAAAAAATTATATAGGTCAATAAAATTAATACAAGTATGTATCATCATCAGTATTTGAATGACTGAATCACCAAATATGTTAACTGTCATTCGTTATAGTTACATCTATTTTTGTCAGGTGTATATGTGTTCAGGACTTATCACTGGCGCTTCACTAAAAGATGGCTATGATTCCCACATGTCACCTTGTAAAAAAGAAGTGGTCATTTTTGACACAGCAGCCATATTGCCTTGTTACATTATCTACTTTGAGCAAGCCGTAGGAGAATTTTCATACACTGTTAGTACCACTTTATGTTGTAGTTGTTATTTTTTTTTATTAATTGCTTTAAATATAAATCAGAATGTGTGGTCTTTACTGATTCCTACTGAAATCTGTTGGGAAATTGAAATTCATTTTGTGTTTGGTGGCTAAACAGTTACTTCTTGATAGCCCAATGGTTACAGAACTGGGAGTTTGTTGGATTACCAAAAAACATCAGATTACCAGAGGTTAGCTGTACTTCAAAGAATTCAACTCTATATGTTAAAAAGTTCTATACTTGCTTACAGGATGTAATAAAATATTCTATTAGACTTTCAAGGGTATAAAATAAACGAAAAAGAAAAATGAATTTGTCTTATACAAAACATGATTTCAGCTTCACATGCTGTAGAAAATTACAATTTATGCTTACCTACATTCTAAAAATAAATGTACTACAGTATATATGAACTTCATGAATTTATGCAAGTGTATTAAAAAAAATCTGTAGTAGTCTTTTTGTTTCTTAGTTTGCAAACATTCTGTCATGACTTTGTAGTAGTCTTTTTGTTTCTTAGTTTGCAAACATTCTGTCTGACTTTGTAGTAGTCTTTTTGTTTCTTAGTTTGCAAACATTCTGTCATGACTTTGTAGTAGTCTTTTTGTTTCTTAGTTTGCAAACATTCTGTCTGACTTTGTAGTAGTCTTTTTGTTTTTTAGTTTGCAAACATTCAGTCTGACTTTGTAGTAGTCTTTTTTTTTCTTAGTTTGCAAACATTCTGTCATGACTTTTTTCTTGAATGTCTTTCAACATTTAAACATGTTTTATACATCATCACAGAATCAGATTACTGAGTGTGTCAGATTTAAAAGGGTCAGATTACCTAAAATCGGCTGTATATGAATCTTGTGTTATTTGTATTCTGTAACAAGCATACTTATATTATAATAAATTGGTATGCGTTTAAGCTCACTGCTTATCAAAGAGATATTACTCGAATAAATTAACCAATTAGTCCTTATATGATGATAAGAGAAGTTAGGCGAGTAGATTTAATGAAGTAATAAATCCATAATTTATTGTATTGAATTTATACAATTGTTGTCAAACTGAATTTCCATTTGATTGGACCATTAAAAATTATCTTATCTATAAATAATATCTGATATCATAGTCTTTATCTACTTTTTTTAAAGTTTAAGTTGGCCACTTAGTCTCCCTATTTCTTCCTAAACATTTTCACATTCAATAATAAACTTTTTCTTTCTTTTATGTCTCATTACAGGAAACCATTTTACAACTGTACAAGCAGGCAGCAGTTCAAAAGCCAAGCAAGTAATGACATCACTTTATTACATTTCAATTCATACTCATTTGTAAAAACAGAAATGTTTCAAAGACCATCATTTAGGGATGTACTAATGTAATACTGACATAGCTTTAGACTGCACCAGAAGGAGAGAGACAGTGACCAAGAAAGATATGGAGAGTGAAAAAAATATAGGCCTCAGCTCTGGAAGAAAAACATACAATGTGAAAAATGAACAGCTCCTCTACCACTGAAGCGAAAGCTACCTTAACCTGCGATATTTGTGGACGGGAGTGTCTCTCCAAAATAGGGCTCCACAGCCACATGAAAAATTGTGCAAGATTAACCATAGTCAAACTACGACTGAAGGGGGCCGACAATAAAATACTTTATTTTCTACTAATGTACTTAGACTAAAGCCCCAAAAGTTCCATGAAATTATGAAATTTTCAAGAAAAAAAGTTATAGTGATCACTGCTTTTAATACATCTGTATGTATGGAATGTGTTGGTTAGCTGAAGATTGAGCTGTACAAATACTGATTCAATAATTGAGCTATTATTATGAACTAATCTTCATTTTGTGCCACTGCAAGGAGTAAAAGTATTAAAGGAAATAATTATTGGAAATCCATTAATAGTGTCGAGGTAGGGATAATGTGTCTAGTCCTCGGCTTTTGTGGCATGCTACAAGACTCTTTTTATTTTATGTTTATAGCCCCAAAGACATCCATGAAGTCTGTTTTAACTCATTCTCTCTGTAATTATTTACTACATTCTGGTGAAATCAACGTTGGTATCGTCAGTTGGGAGAGAAAGAGTTAATAACCCTGTCATCCAAGAACACTTAAGTACTTGTATTATTTCTATAGTTGCCATGCATTTAGTTCAGTGGTAGAAAAAAAAAAGTGAAGTTCCCCTTTCAGACCTATTCAATGGTGGAGGTGGTTATTTTCTATGGATAAAACTTAATTACAGTACTTCTTGTTTGCCAGCATTTGTTGTTAATTTAAGTTGTTTTTTTTTAATCATGCCATATGCCACGGCCAGAATTACTTTTTCAAATTTATTATTAGATTGTTATTACTGCATGAACTGTCTGCATTACACGTTTGTTTTGAGATGCAATTTATTTATTTTTTTAAAATTAGAAACCTATCCTTTCAGTTGTTCTTGTTATTCTCGTTCTCATCCTTGCCTATGTCTTACATTGTTACATTCTTTTTGCTCGTTATTTTTTGTTTAAAAATTAGAAACCTATCCTTTCTGTTGTTCTTGTTATTTTTGTTCTCATCCTTGCCTATGTCTTTGTTTGGTAAAATGGCTGCCACGCAGGACCCTTTATATATACACTTCTTTCAAATCATGGTGAAAAGAAAGGTAACTCTTCAAACTTCAGTTAAACAATAGCGCGGAGCATTCCTTATTTTCTTATTTGTAGTTACATTCTTTTTGCGCGTTATTTTTTATAGATTCATAATCTATTTGTTTTTAGTCATTTTTTTGCTAGGTTTTGTTATTCAAAGCTTAAACATTTTTTTTTTTTCTTTTTATCTAGAATTTTCAAAGGGACCTCTTTTACTTTGTTTGGTAAAATGGCTGCCACGCAGGCCCCTTTATATACACTTCTTTCAAACCATGGTGGAAAGAAAGGTAACTCTTCAAACTTCAGTTAAACAATAGCGCGGAGCATTCCTTATTTTCTTATTTGTAGTTATTATTCATAATCATTCTATCTAGGTACTAAAGGCAAAGTTGACATCCTGATCACAACTGCAGATGACATCAATGGAACTTCAAAAGTTATTCTGGAGGCTAAAAAACAAAATGTAAGAACCATTGTCAACAAACTTTTGTGTAGTAAGTCATAAACCTATAAATTGAAAAGATCTCAAACTCAATTTAGTCACAAAGTAGATAGCATTTAAAAAATGTGCCATATTAAGATATTTTTGGGATATGTTACTGGTGTTCAAAAATTTGGAAACCTTATTTTTTAATACTAATTATATTTTTTAATACTAGTTATATTTTTTAATACTAATTATATTTTTTAATACTAATTATATTTTGAAATTTTGCTTTTTTTTTTTTTTTCTTCTACATCTTTCATGTTTATTCCAAGCTATAGTGTATTGCATGGTAGGTCTCCACAGAAATGTTCTCTGAAGAGACTAGCAATTTTTATTGCAAATGAAAGCTGTCTACAAAGAAAAGTAAAATAATGAATGAGCTTTCCAAATATGAATGTTTTGTTTGTTTGTATTACATGTATTGGGTGTTCCTTAAGAATTGAAGATTATTGCATCCTAGGCCAAACCTCCAGTAAGAAAACGGGGAATGGCTGGGGACCACGGAGATCTCAGTCCAGAGGGCATACCAAAAGACCAGGACGCCATCCAGCCATGTTAATGTCTTTATCTCTGTTTGGAAACATGTGTTTGTTAACACCTACCTTTGGGTGTGCATTGTATCTAGTGTAGTAGCCATAGTAAGCTGTACAAGTACTTCCATCATCAATACAAGAAAAAATCCTATTAATTGTATTTCTTTAGAAGTGTTGTCAAAATTACCTTAAAATTTCTTTTTTTTTTATTTTCAAACATTCAGTTTGCAGAGCTCCTTTAAGTTACATGTACTAAATGTTATGCTAAATGTTTTAGAGTTTTTAAGTTAGATTTATTTACTACTATCAGTGTTACTAAATTTATTTCAAGGCTGCACACAAAGAATTCATAATTCTATTTGAGCTTTAGTTGAATAAGTTTTTAACAACTTGGTCCTTGCCTTACTTTCTTAGTCATGCTCATTCTTTTGCTAGAGTCCCTTTTGCTAATTCTTTTAAAACCCCTATGCCTTATTTATTTAGTCCTTTAATGCAGTCTGGGAATGATTGTGAATAGTCTGGACTTAAGAATGTCATGGTGTTATTATTGTTTTTTCATTTTCTTCGAAAAGTTTAACTTTTTTTCTTTTTTTTTTTTTTAAAGATTCCTTTTAGTTTCTATAGGAAGATTGTGATTTAATAAAATCTATTAATTTCCCAACCCTACAGGTTCCTATACTCAAGGAAGAGTATCTATATCAATGTATCATACAGAAGAAACAACTTCCGTTGAATGATTACAAATTTTGATTCCGAGCAACTTGCTATGATGGACTAGAAGCAGTTTTGATCTTTCCCACTTGTTGTGGTGAAAGATGTGACATGCAGATCACTTCTGTTCATTGTGACTTTAAATAGAAGGAAACGTTTAGTTTGTACAGTTTTTATCTTTAGTTCCTGAATTAACATGAACAGCAACATTTATAAACAGCGGCTGTCCTCCTCCACTCTTCATTCTTCCTTGATTGCAGCACCAGTTTACCTCAAGAAATTAATGTTAACTCTTTCTCTCCTAATGCACGATACCAACGCTGATTTGAACTAATTTAAATTAAAATAATTATGGAGAGAAAGAGTTAAGGGATGGAAAGAAACTCATAGCTCTAATTCACAAGAGTGTTTCCCAAAATAGGTGTTCCACGAACTATTTGAAGTAATAGGGCACTACTTGAATTGACCTCTCTATAAAAAATAAGCAAAGAGTTGGGAAATACTGCACAACAACATAGATAGAAAATATGATGATAAAAAAGAATTGGAATTACACTTGTTTTCCTACCTGCAGTTGAGATGGTACCGAATTTTATACCAACTCTATGGCCAATCCATTTATCTAAGATGCAGGAATGATCTCTAGAGAAGACATTTGTTGTATTGATTTTCTTCCCAGCTAGAAATAACATACTTGTTGTCTCACTCGGTAGGTTATATACATATCTCTATCTTTGTAGTTTCATAATTTTAGTTTTTGTGTTTTTGTGTTTTTTTATAATAGCGAATTTAGTTATAAATTGAGTTGCTTCGATTCAAATTTAGCTTTAATCCAACCGTGTTGTGCTTTCATTTTTAAATGTCTTTTTTTCTAATTTTATATGTTCTTTTTACCTTTTTGGAAGAGTTCCTTAAAATTGGATGGTCAATGCAGATTTGATTTTCTTTAACATAAAGAGAGGTAATCTATCAATAAACTTCTCTAAGATTTATTTTGTTATAAATTTTTTTTTGTAAATCCTAGCCCAAAAACCTGCTGTGTATGAGAGGGCTGCATTGTGATGTCATTAGGACATTTATAAAACAATAAAAAATTACTTCCCTTTTATTGTAATTGCTCTTATTTTTCAAATCGCTTGCATATAATTGGTATAAATATTTCTAATGGGACAGATTTGTTATTGTTAGTCTATATTTAGTTTCATGCCATGACTGATCGAAACTAAATGATACAATATGTGTTGGCTTCCTTCATTCGCAACGATTGTGGTTCATCTCGTAGAAGCGAGATGAAAGCTTAGGCATTGTTTACGGTCGGAACAATGTCGCCCACACAGTAGTTCCCCCCTCTCCACCCAGCTGATGTGACTAAAGGAACGGAATACAGGGATCAGTAGTGCCGCAAATTTTGCCAGGCTGTAAGTTGTGCATATGTTTTTCTTGTTTTATTAAGGAATGTTAATTATGAATTAATTTATTTTTAATAGTTGTTTTTTTTTAATCCTAAAAATGTATTCATCATCCTGGTCTTAATCATGTCTTGACCTTCCGGTCACAAACTTGTCTCAACCATTCTGTATTAACATGTCTTAATCACCCTGTTTTTATAAATATGTCTTAATCACCCTGTTTATAAATATGTCTTAATCAACCTGTATATAAATTTGTTCTAACCATCTTGTCTTTCTAAAATCAATGCTGGTTGTACACTTACTTTTTGTGGGTATGTCTTAATCTTTGTGAATAAAAAAAATTATTGAGTGATGATGTGTTATCTACAGTTTTATCCTATCTTTACTATTGATACTGCCCTGAAGTAATCTAATTTGTTCTATTACTTTTAAAATGTGTAAAAATAATTTTCATGATTACATGTTTATAATCACTTGATTCAATTTTTTACAATTATTTACATGACTTCATTTTAGCATCATTAAATTTTTGTGTTATTTATAGTCATATAGTGCATTAATAGATTGCTAAAATACCTTTTTAATTTTACATATCAAGTGTGTGATAAATACATTTTTATTTCCTGTATAATTTAATTTTGTGAAATTTGTTGTTGTTGTTTTTTTTTTGTTTATGTTATACTTTGTTTTGCACAATCTGCACTTATGTATAGAACTCAAATGCTTTTCCTTATCTGTAAAGTAGTTAAGTTCTCCTTTTTATAAAAGTATATTCCCTTTTCAGACCTTGCAATCTATTGGGCAGATGATGTAAAGGTCATCTGTTTCTGTGGCCCACAGTTAACAAGGGTGTCATATTGCCAGCACAATGACCGATTGCCTTTACTTTTCCCCAACTAATGTCAGGTACCCATTAGAGCTGGGTGGATTCAGAGGCGCCCAAAGATATCAAAATAAAAAATCCCAGTCTTCAATAGGAAATAGAACCCAGGACGTTTAGTTCAAAAGCCAACCCCTTTACCACTCAGCCACCATGCCTCTTCCTTATCTGTGAATATGCTGTAAAGTTGGGTTTTGGAAACTGAAAATTGGAACTTGCAAAATATGCCCTTGTAGAGGGGCACCAGAAAATATGGACCTTGCCCTTCAAATTTCCAAACTTTATTGACTGCCCCCAAAGCACCTTGATAGAAGAAAAATATGTATGGATATAGAGCTAGTTATCTGAACCCTTCGATGCAGATGAAGAAATGATGGAGTATATGCATTTTTGTCAATACCAGAATTAAGCATAACAAATAAATAAATATAATAAATAAACTTCCATGTCTTGGTCCTAATCATATGTACATATTTTGTTTTACACATATAAAAACTGAAATGAATCAGATCTGTTGCATCTTTGATTGTTTTCATTCATGTTAATCTACTTGAAAGCAGTAACACAATAGGCTTGTAAAGTAAGCAAAATTCCTCTTTTCAGACCTTGCGATCTACAGGGCGGATTATGCTTATAGTTATCTGTTTCTTTGGCCAACGGTTAACAAGCAGGGTGTCATGATAACTTTCCCCACCTTAAGTCAGGTACCCATCAGAGTTGGACTCCAGGGCGCCTTAAAAACCACAATCTTAACCGAGCCCAGGACATCAGGTTAGCAAGCCAAGCAATTAACCACTCAGCCACCTCGCCCTTATGGCTGGCATTAGCACGAGGAAACAGGCCCCCATCCTAGCAGAGCTTTTGATGCCTCTGCTGACAGTAAGAGTGCTATCCCTTTGTGTGTGATAGTGGTCTTGATGTTAATGTCCAGAATATATAATGGTGTCATCAATATCAGTTTGTTTTGACCACTCAAAACTTTGATTTAGTAGCCTTTTTTTTTTTTTCATTTTATTTTGCCACTTCATTGACCTGGCGCTTTCATAGATGGTTCTATATTTCTAAGTCCTTATTCCTTTTGAAATCTTGGTTTCCAGAAGGTTAGTCGAAGCGCTATCATCCCAAAGACTTTCACCAGTATATAGATCTATATATAGTTTAGGTTTTATAATTAAATTAAATTGTTATACTCATGGTATACGAAATTCCTGTGGTCACTGTCCAGAGTTTAGAAAATTCAGTGCTCACAAGCTGGCTAAAAAAAAGTATTCAGTCTATCAGAAGTGACACTGAGGAAGTGGGAGACAGCAGAACTTGTGAATCAAAATTTGGCTATAGCCGTGAGAAGTATGAGCCAACAGGACAGTGGTCTATCCTGCGCTGTGCTATAATAGCTTGCTCAGGCCTGGATAGCCTCCACCACGGGGAAGTGCGGTCATGTCAGGCCTCTCATGCGCTCCCAGACTCCAAAGGCTTTTTTGGGGACTTGTCCCAGCACTCAAACCACTTTTCTATTTCTGTTTTTTGTTTTATTATAGCCAGAGCATGAAGAAGACTTGCAGCCTGTTCGGTGGGTGGTGTTTGCCCTCCCTGGTAGGCCACCTAGTTTGCAATAGTGTTGCCAGTCACACCTATGTGACTCGGTACCCACTGCATTATTACAGGGGTGACATAGCGTTGCTTTATGTTGTGTGAGGCCATGATGACTGTCGATATTTGGGGGCCATGGTCCAGGGCTTTGCAAAGCCTTTAGTACAGGTTTTGAGTCAGTGACCTCAACAATCTGTGTTGCCCTCAAATGTCCCTCTCCAAGTTGAGAGTCAATGGCTTTTAGGGCTTCATAGACTGCCATGGCCTCCGCATCAAAATGCAAACACTACCACATGGCTCATGGTCCACATATTTTGACTAAGTCAGAGCCAAGAAACTCGATGTAGGCTCCATAGCCTGCTCTTCCAGAATCTTTTATGTCGACCCATAAATAGACCTACACGCAAAAATGGCAATGGGTTTGAAAGCATTAATGGTCTCCAGTGCTAGAAATTGAAGGTCGTTAGATGAACGACTCAGCTTGGCATATTAGGGTCTACTAGATTCAAGCATATGCCTATGTCTGGGGTCTTTGGGCGACACCAAAGAGGGCAGGGGGGAGTTGATGAAAACATTGAATGCTTTTTCGGTTGGTGGAGAGGCCAGCTTTATCAGATAGTCTAGTGGCATGATACATAAAAGACTGCATCTTAATACGTCTTCTGCATCTTTATAATGAAAAGAGAACCACGCTGGCAGAAAAAAAAAACGCAAGGGCTGCCTGGTCGTGCGGTTTGCGCGCTGGACTGTCGTTCGGATTTATCGACGGTCGAGGGTTCAAACTCTGCCCGCTCCCATCCCCCGACGTCCTGAGGGAGGTTTGGACTAGGAAGTAAACTATCTTTAACTCTGAAGGAACATCCGAAACATGTAAAACATTTTACAAACAGAAGAAAAGCAAGGCCCACTACACCAGCTCCAGCTGGAATAACCTGCCCAGTGTGCAGCCGAACATTCCGGGCTCACATAGGTCTCAACAGCCACATGAGGAGGCATGAAACCCCAGTGCAAAGCCCTCAGCCTTCTGGATGACAAAGTGGTCATCATCGAACCACGATGGACGAACTATATATAAGTGTATAATGTGATTTTACTAATGGTGTTATTTTACTATTATTCATTTGTTATAAATCTCGTGGTTCTATTTTGCCCCTGTTCTAGATCTATATAGATTATTATAGATCTAGATCTACATAGCCATATATATAAGGCTAGTCTTCGAGTCCGAAGATTAGTGAGGAATGCAGTTTTTCCCGTGGCTGCGCAGTCCCAGCTGCGACCTACATATTTTGCCACATCCAGGGCAAGCATAACCATTGTCCGCAGGTGGTCGATTTAGATTTTCTTTTCGCTGTCTGCGTTTGTCCTCGGCAGCAGATTTTTTTTTGGTTTCAAATGCGTATACCGCGGACTTCGTGAGTCACCTCCAGCTGTCTCGTTCTGAGGCCGCATGCAACCAGGTGCTCTCTTCTATGTCAGCCAAGGAAAGTTGACGCCTAAGCTGGTCTTTGAAGCGTTTCCGTGGGGCGCCTCTGTTACGGCGACTACCTTTTAGCTCACCAAAAAAGACTGCCTTTGGCATACGTTCGTGTCCCATACGGGATACGTGCCCTACCCAGCGCAACTGTCGGACCAAAAGAATATTAAGTCCCTCTACACTGTTCATACCGGCGTTCGCAAGGACATCGCTGTTTGTAGTGCAATCTTGCCACCGTATGGATAATATGTATGGATATAAAGCTAGTTATCTGAACCCATATTTGGTGGAAGCGCTCAAGAAGTCTTATGTTTCCTGTATAGTGTCCATGTCTCAGAGCCATACAGAAGGGTAGAGAGAACCACCGCCTGGTAGACACTGATTTTAGTAGGCAGGCGGAGCTATCTGTTCCGCCAAACTCTCTCCTGAAGGCGTCCAAATGCGCTACTGACACTGGCCAGACGGTTATCAACTTCCCTTGAAAGTGAGGCGTCATTTGACACTATACTACCAAGATATGTGAAGTGGTATAGCCATATACAATATATAGTATCTAATACTGGCGTTAACTTCACTGAACTACATAAATCTAGATCTAGGATCTATCTATAGATTTTGGAGGTGGGGAAGGTAGAGTAGAATACTGCCGAAGACCAACATTTTATGAATGAAAACTGAAATTGATAACCTGTAAATAAAAGGAACTATAATATGTATTTCGTTCATTTATTTTCTCTCTAATTCATTTTAAAGATAATAATAATATTTTATTCCTAATATTACAATTATATTTTTTTATTGTTAAAAATACATCTTGAGTTTTTAACAAATATTAAATTGTTCTGTTTACTTCATTTCAGTATGTGTTTCCTATTTCTGTATCTACATGAGTAGATTAAATATGTCGATTAACGTTTCAATAATCTACAACCACTTTGCCCTATTGAATTTAATGTGAAACAATTAGTCTAGAATTTAGACCAGATATAGTCTAGTCTGGATCTAAATCTGCAATTTGCTTTGAATAATTTAACTAGAATTAGGCTAGATCTAGGTCTATCTATGAATGATAATAATAGTAAAAATAAATAGATCTGAGAGATCTAGATCTAGTAATTGTAATACTATTACTATTAGTAATACTAATACTTCTATTTTACTCTTGTAGAAATGTCTTGTTATGAAATGACAAATGTGTTAATGTCTCGACGGACTGAGACTTGAACAGTATCATCAGCAATGACAAAATTGGCACTTCGGAATTCCCATTCAATTAATTTGATAAGAATGTAGTCTAGAGAAGATCCCTGTCAACTCATGCCAAAAGTCATTGTAACTTCTAGGATATCTATTTGTTAGTAATTCAATTGTAGATGATCATGTTTTAGAAAACATTATCATAATAAGAGTAGACTATAAACATAAGAGACAGAGTGAAGACTGAAGTGAAGTGTGAGTATTTGCCTGAGTATTCAGTTAATTCAGTAATAATATTCTAATAATTTAATATTTTATAATTAGAATCTAAAATAGAGTCAATTTTTTATAATTCATTCAATATTCATCTAGATCTAAATGAAATTCATCATGATTCATGGTTCATATTGACTAACTAATTAGATTTTATTAGATCTAGAATGTAGATTATTTGAGATTCTAGAGTGGTGTAATAGATTTAGCCTAATTTAGGATTCTAGCTTAGGACTGTTTAACTTCAGGTAGGACTTAAGACTTAGTCATTGGTGGTATTTTAAAATACTGTTAGTTACAGCCTTATTAGCCCCTTACTTCAGATACCCCACCAAATTATTTATTCAATTTATTGTCATAACATTTCCATGTTTTCTCCAAAATTGCTCCAATGGGCATTTCACATCATGTTGCTCAATTTCAGATGTTTCTTGTCAGGTTATTTCTTTTATGTCAGAACGTTTTGTTAAGACGTGATTGTTTCAGAGTTGTATGATTTCACAACTCAACGAAAGTACTTTTTTTTTATGTCTCACAGTAGTTTAAATATGTGATACAAAATTATTATTATTATTTTATTTTTTTTTACACATTTTGGATATTCCTTTAGAGTTGAAGAAAATTATATCATATCCATACTTTCTGGGGATGGCCAGTATCATCAAGACCTCCTAAAAAAAAGCATATACACTAATCACACTACCAGGCATCCAAATCTCTCATTTGTTAAAATAGCCTTTCAGACATAAATGGAGCTCTTGCTAGTGTGTGTGTGTGTGACTGGTTGGCCAAAAATAAAGGAAGGAAATGTGGATAAGACAGAGTTTTAATTGCAATTGCGCACATTTTTTATTAAAGTAATTTTTATACACTTAGTGGTGGGTCTGAACTCACCCACAAGACTGAATTGCTAGGCCTTGTTTGTCAATATAGTTACATTAGTGTTCTGTGTTTTAAAGGTGCCAACGATAACAATTATCCTGTTTTCATTTCAGTAATAATGCTTTAGTCATCTTCCGTACTGGCTTGATTCTCAATAATGACAGAAACAGATAATATAAGTAGGCTTAGGAGTGTCAGTCAAGGTGAGGACTCCCCTGGACGACCTCCTGGACGACCCATGCGTCAATTGGAATTCCATCAGGTAAGTCATCATTATCAAGGAAGTAGTAATAAATTTTAAAAAATGATGTTGGTGTTGGGACTATTCCCAAAAAGCTCACATTTTCTGTCAGGACAGAGCCCCTTGACTGGGCCATTTCATGTTGGAAACTATCCTGGCCTTAACAAGCTATTAGATTTTAACCCAGTGCAGGACAGGCCATTGTGATACTGATTCTTAATTTGTTTAGTTTGAGCCAAACTGCTGTGGGACAAAAGTATGTCTCATATTTTTTTTTTACTGTACCAGATTTGCCAACTTTTTATTCAACAGATTAGGGAAGCCGTTTGCACCTGCTTTGTAAGGAAGCAATGATATATATTATCCAAGCCTGAATGCAGGATTTGTATCAAGGGTGTAGTGATGGGAACTAAACTAAATTTTTAAAACGGCAACTAAATTTAAACTAAATTTGAGCGTGACTGGATCGATATAGTGTAGTGCAACACCTATAGATACCCTTATATGGGCACTCCAAATATCAGAACTAAGCAATTCTTGTAATTGTAGAGAAGCTCATTGTGGCTTAATAGAGAGCGTTAAGTTGATACAAAATTTCTTGAAAAATATATATTTAGCATTAAACTCAATAAGAGGCAGGGTAGCTGAGTGGTAAAGTGCTTGGCTTCTGAACTGGGGGTCTTGGGTTCAAATCCTGATGAAGACTGATTTTTTAATTTCGGGATCTTTGGGTGCCTCTGAGTCCACCCAGCTCTAATAGGTACCTGATATTAGTTGGGGAAAAGTAATGGCGGTTGGTCGTTCTGCTGACCACATGACACTCTCCTAACTGTAGGCCACAGAAACAGATGATCTTTATATCATCTGCCCTATAGATCACAAGATCTGAAAGGGATCTTTTTTAATAAACTCAATTATAAATGCAATTTTTATAATCTAAAATGTTGATATCCTGGGATCAGAAAATGGGATGAGTGATTTAACTGCTGCTACTGCCACATGATTCAGAAAGTTTACACATTTTTTAATTGAAATTTTTATTTTAGCTTGAAACTAACAACTAAAAAATTAACTTCAATTTCAACTAAAACATTTTTAAAAAATGTAACTTTGGCCCTAGTTATTAAGTTAAACTAAAAGTTTGTACTTTTGTAGTTAACCTTAGCCCATCACTATCTAATGGCTTCAAAGAGAGAATATTAATATTAAGACCTCACTCAATTTAAAATCAATTTCTTGAAAATTATAATGATTATTTGTATGCTATTATATATTACAATGATTTTGTCTACACCACATTTATGGGAAGAGGCAAATGCTAGAAGTTTCCAGCTGCCCATAAAAGATTTGAAAAAAAAAAAAAAACCAACAAATTTGCTACCATTGAATTCCAACTTTTGACCTTTGCATTGACAGTCAAGTTAGTTACTGCCTCACTTTCTATGGGGTAGCCATATACAAAATAAGATAGCCTGTTGATACTTATTTTCTTACTGACTGTTTTTTTACTTCTATCATCTATATGTTCTAGTTTTAATGTATTGATTATGATTCCCTGATAATCCAATGATATTGTTAATATTATGCCCAGGCAATGTCAGATTTTCGGCATATGTTTCCCGAAACAGACGAGGAAGTGATTGAAGCTGTCCTTAGAGCAAACAATGGCATGGTAGATGCAACTATAGATCAACTTTTGACCATGAACATAGATGCAGATCTAAATGAAGATGATGACCTTTCAGACCACATTTTAATGTCAGTAGAAAGGGATGTGCAACAATCTCAGCATGTGCAGCCCGTGCAAGGGTTAAAACGTTCTGGAAGAGAAACTAAGCACAATAAGGTAAAAAAGATTACTGTCACCTTAATTAAAGAAAAACAAAAATGGCAAAATGTATTTAGCCTTGAGGTATCATATGAACCTGATCTAACCTCAAGCTGGTGAATAGAATTTAGTCATCGCTCTCTCTATATAAATGTTTACAGATTCTGTTTCTTGTCACAATTACTCTGCATACTGATAATTATTCCATATTTAAAATGAATCACAGAAGTAGATCATATATATTATTTTTTTCTACAAAAACTGTTAATTGCTCTCTATACATACTGTTGTCTACTAAAACACTTCATTGCTCCATACATAGTTTCTGTTGACACTATAAAATTTATCAGCTATAAACTTTTTTCACCACAAATGCTAATATTAATTGCATATGTGCTGTTAAACAGCCATGGATTACACTATAAACATTTATGCTTAACCAAAGTGTAATATTTTTTTCAATTCACATTAGAAGGGAGTTCCAGAACTTCAAGATAAACCTTCAAAGGATTCAGAGGATTGTCCTCCTTCCTACACAGAAGCTGTACAGTCCCACATGGCTCACAACTATAAGAGTAGCTCTGGGCGGAACAGGCACCGCAACTCACCAACCATGGCTGTTAATAACGGTAGCGGCCATCATTCACGACACACCATAGGGACCATGCAACATTTGTTGGACCTGGGTCCGGACACAGCACCAGTTGTAAGTAGCACCTCGGGACCTGGCACTAAAACTCACCACAGCCACCACCACTCTATACACCATCACCACCACCATGTCCCACGGTCTTCCAATCACCACAGACGTCGAGGTGAGACCTTAGATGGCTCACCCCACAAGCCTCGACCAGGTCGTAATATTTTGTCCACCTCCACTGTACCCTCTCATGTCCAGCAAGATATGTTGCCAGATGACTTCAGTTTCCGACCCCACAGGAAAGGATCTTTAGACAGCAATGATTTTGTGTTGGATGGTGGTCCTGGCATGGTCAGAGAGAAGAGCCCTCATCGATGGAGATCTGGTCACAGAGACGTAGGTTTACAGTCATTTCCTGCATGTCAAAAAAATTAACATCCTATTAACATGTTTCTGAAAGAATTCAAATTTTAAATGAAACTTCTAGACATTTTAACAATATTTTATTGTCTCTGCTGCAGTCGACCACTACAGTGAAAAGACCAGCCTACAGAAATTGGAATCCTCCCATGCTAGGTACACTCCCAGATGACTTTCTTAGACTCATTCCTGGTCCAACTCAACCACCAAGACCTTTACAACCAGGAACTCAGTTACATAGGTAGGGAATAGTGGCTTAGATAGTTTTACTAAATGCATTATCTTTTGATATCGAGTGACTTAGAGCTACGAGTCTCGGCTGCCCTAGACATAGTCATACCAACTCAGGACTAACTTCACTAACAAGGATAAATCCTGTATTAACTGGAAATAATGATACAAAGTTTTCAGGAGAGTGGGTTTTAAGTTGAAGTGAAGGGCTTTGTAATTTGCTTTCATCTATCACTTCTTCTTCTTCTTGCCAGCTTTATTGCTGCTGAGCTGTGAGCTCTTTTGCAGACTGTGCCAAGGAAAAAAAGTGTGCTGTTTTTTTCAGCTGTTCAGCACTGCCGTACAGGGTGTTGGTTATGTTGGGCTATAGTGGAAGTAGGGTCTGCCTAAGGTGGATTAGGGAGGGGCATTCAAAGAGGATATGGTTTAAGGTTTCATAAGGGTGGGCGCAGTGTCTGCAAAGGGGGAGTTGTGTGGAGTTTATTTTGTTCAGATGGTAATTTAATAGTGGTGTGTGTCCTGTTCTTAGTTGGAAAATTGTAGATTGTTCTTTGCGGGGGAGGAAGTTAATACTGTCCAGTTTGTTAGGCATAGTCATTTCTTTGTACATGGCTCTGCCTGTGTTTCCTGATGCCCATTGGTTGAGCCACTCCTCTTTGTGATTGTTGACTAACAACAATCACTTTAAAAGTAGTTGTCTTCACTTAGGGAGCTATAACTTGTTGAACTCACAGCTAGTTAGAATGATTGGGATAGGGGGTTATTGTTTTGTAATGACTTAAAGTTGAGTGTGTTCCAAGCAAACAGTTTTTGTTGTTTTACAAGTCTAGCGATAGACAAAGCAGAAACAGAGTGGTTGTAGTGAGGAAACAAAAATTAAACATAGCCTTGATTGGTGTCACAGTATCTTAAGTAGAATCCCTCAATTTAGAAATAAGTACAAAAGTAGCTGAGCAATTGCTAAACTCTAACCTTCATTTACAAAATACTGTCTGAGTTCCGGATAACAGCACATTTTATTTCTTATTCCATACATCTGGGTAAACACTTTATTCAAACTTCTTTTTCAATGCTAAGGTAAAATGTAAAGTAAAATTAGTGCTTTTTCATAAAGCTGTTTGTGTGTTCGGTTCAAGCAATCATGATTTTTAGCAAATATATTCTGATTATCAGTTAGATACATGCAACATTTAAAAATCTAATCTTGTAGAGGACCCGTATTGTAGTCTTTTGTGGAAATGAGCTTCTCTGTTATCTTACTTGAAATCTACTATTTACGCACCAAATCTATTATCTCCTACACTCACTTGGTGTTGGTTAAATTTGTCAAGTGCACCTAATACTAATAAATAAAAGAAGGAGGAGTACAGTATTTCATATGGCTGCACAGACTTAACTATGACCTACACACTTTGCCACATCCAACACAAACTATTGTCTGTCGGTGGCTGATATAAGGGTATTTTTTTTTTGGCTGCCTTCGCCTGTCTTCTGCAGCAACTGAATAGTAAATCTGTGGAAATGGCAGTGTTATTTTATTGTATTCAGTCCATAGCACTCTTGCTTTTGTTCATTCATCTTTAGGCTTTTATAAACATATACAGATCAATAATATAGTACATTCAGACTAGCCATTTACTAGGGCCAAACTGTTAAGTACTGACACCATTTAATGACTAGTTGTTACAATCAGAACAGCCACTTAACTAGGGTCAAAGCCTAAAGTACTGAAACCATCTATTAACATGACTTGTTAGTACAAGCAGACCAGCCACTTACTAGGGCCAAATTCTTTAAGTACTGAAACATATTTGTGTAAGCAGGCCAAATGTTTCTTAAGACAAAAAAATAATTGCGTCCAAAAATTATCTTTCTAACTGCAATTGACAATCTACCTGTGATAAAGTAGGCTTTAATTTTCAATCTGTTCAACAAGAAGATACAAACCTGGGATAAAGTAGGCTTTAAGTTTCAATCTGTTTAACAAGAAGATACAAACCTGGGATAAAGTAGGCTTTAAGTTTCAATCAGTTCAACAAGAAGATACAAACCTGGGATAAAGTAGGCTTTTAGTTTCCATCTGTTCAACTTGTGATCTTGTGCTGCAGTCCACTATTTCACATTAATATTTCCTTTACCCTTTGTTTACCATAGTAGATGTCTCAAGATAAAATAATAAAAATAACTTCTTTAGTTTCAGTGACTGATACTTTTATTTACAAATGTACTTATCTTTTTTTTTTACCTTTTTGTGTTTAGAACACTGTCGGCAGTGGGTCCCCAGCGCCCATCATTCTACCCTGTGCCAGCTCCTTCACCGTTGACCTCTGCAGAAGCTAATAATTCTTCCATGGGTCAAGTTGTCAAGCAGAAGGCATCCCAGAAACCCCATCGGTCTTTATCTTTTGCTGGTCACACCAACCAAGCTAGACGACCCCAGACTGCTCATCCTTCGGTAAGTATTCATTTATTCTCTCTATAAATTTTATTTAGTACAACCATATTTAGGCAACAAAGTTTTCTAGCCTGCAAAGGGGAAAATAATCTTTTTAAAAAATGTATGGATCCTACTAATTTTATTTTCTAATTAGGATTGAAATATTCAAAAGATAACTGATAAAAAGATATTTGAAATCATATGGATAATTTTAAAAAAGGTTTAAAAAACAGTCGTTGTGGCTACCAAGGTTTAAAAAAACAGTCATTATCGGCTACCAAGGTTTAAAAGAACAGTCATTATGGCTACCATTAGAATGGTAACTACTAAGTTTATGAATATTGTTAAAAATTATTTGTTTGTGAAATTGTTGAAAATTGTATCAACTCCTTTGTCTCGGCACAAAATGTTTTTCTTCCTAATATTGTTATTTACTTGCTAGATAATAGTTCAGTTATTAATTTCTTATGGAAGCTACTGCAGGAAATCAATATCTAAATTTGAATATTATTTAATTGCTAAGTCTTAAAATAATTTATTTAAAAAAATACATTTTTGTTTCTACAAAAGTTCATTTTAGAGATAGAAACTCATTATGATTGTTTAAAACTCAAAAACATTTTTTCATAAACTTTATTTTTTTTTTTTACTTCTGGTCACATGTTTGTTCAATCTTGACAAATATATAATTTTTTTTTACTGCAATTTGTTGCAGCAGAGAATATAGTTCTTTTTTAAAATTAAACGTGCATACATTCACCATTTATTTGTTTCTCATTGCTGTATGTGGCACAGGGCACAGCAGCCGAATTTCTACCAGGCCTCAGTGTTATGGACACACCATTTTAGTTGTGATAGATTTACTTACGACCTGTATTTACTTTTCTTCAAGTTCCTAATGACCTGCCTTTCTGTCATTCCAAGTCTTTCTCAGGAAAATTTTTCTATATGTTCAACACCCGACTTGAGCAGAGTTGTGTTTACTGAGCGCCTCAAGGAAGCACAGAAAACCTTCTCCCAGATACCCCCTCCACCCACTGGTCCACAAATGAGATTAGACCCTAGCGCTCTGAGCATGCTATAAGCATGAAAGTAGCGCTATGTAAAAGCTATTATTATTATGTATCATTAAAATTAAGTTCAGCCCTGATTTGTTGCAGGGTTTATTTTGACCTCATAAGTGTAGTAACTCTAAGGGAGGCAACTTGATGAGGATAGGTCTTTATTAACAGTACATCACAAATACTTAATAAAAAGGTCTGCCTTAATCACAACTTCTGCTCAGGATCCTCAACTTAGGTGTAATTCTTTTGTTTCCTCTAATGTAAACATTTATCTCTAGTCTAGTTCCTAACAGTGTGCATCACAGAGTAACAAAAAAGTTAAAACAATATGTTTGCTGCAAATCTTTTTTCCAAAATGTGTTTAATTCTGATATAAATGTTTTGTTTCAGGGCTTAGCTCAGCATGAGTTCAGCTCTGATATCCTGCAGGAAAGGATGAAGGAGAATGAGCGACGTCGGCATTTGACCTCAATG